>OY998238.1:97306221-98506221 GCA_963922005.1 Cornus suecica
ATATTTTTCAAATTTATATATTTTTCCCCCGAATTATATATATATTTTAAATTTATATATGTTTTTGAAATTTTATATTTTTTTGAATTTGTTTTCGAATTTTATATATTTTTTCCAAAATTTATATATGTTTTCGAAATCTATATATATTTTTTCCCAATTTAATATACTTTTTTAAAATTTATATATGTTTTTCGAATTTTATATATATTTTTTGAATTTTATATTTTTTTCGAAATTTAATATATATTTTTTGAATTTTATATTTTTTTTCCGAATTTTATATATATATTCAGGAATTTTTGAAAACATATATGAAATTTTAGGGACTTTTTGAATCTGATGGGTTATTTAATTAAAATTTGAAACACAAGGGGTTTTGGTGCAAATTACTCATAAATAATAATTTTTATGTGATGGGCATTGAAGTCAATTTGACCTAAAAATTGACTGATTTTGGGAGAAGGGGGGTATTTGATTAAAATTTGAAATGTCAGGGGTTTGACGAACGATATGGGATTTAGTGATTAAAACCTGAAATCTCAAGGGGTTTTGTGTAAATTACCCTTTTTATATTTTATAAAAAATTAATATATGTGTATAATGGTAATTTGACATTAAAAAAATGAATCTATGGGACAACTTGCTTAATTTTGAGAACCCGAGTGACTGATTTGCTCATTTTTATAGTATTTTGCTCACTTGAAGATAATTCGGGGGTATTTTGCACTTTTGCCAAATATTTTTAATATATACAAATTTTCTATTTTCCAGACTGTTTCTATTGACACAAGGAATCTTAAAGAGAGTCAAAATTGAATAAATTAAATCAGAACACTACACTGAAAATTTGAAAATCTAATCATCCAAGCAACACTTTGTCATATTCTAAGCAACACTTTGTTAGTTAACAATCTTACACACAAAGTTTTTAATGTCTCTAAACTTTTTGCTTTTTCATTTTTTTTCTTAAGTCGATTCGAACACTAGCCCTAAATCCGCAGAGACACTCTCCTGCTTCGCAGGTTGCGAGTGACGGTGCTCCCCCTCGTAGGTCACCACCAGCATCGTCGGATCATCTGTGGCCCTCTCCACGTGTTTCCTCGCGGGACATCCTTTAACACTGCTACACTTGTAATAGCCCCTAAAATAAACAACAATCAACGGTCAGATTTGCTTGTTTGACAATTCAATTCATAACAAAATAAACGGTCAAAAGACGTTGACTATAGAATAGTATTAGTTGTAGTATATTACCGTGGGTAAGGCGATCCTTTGATCGGCTTTTGACCGTACTTTCTCCAAGAGTAATCGTCCGGAGGAATATCGGCGATTTTTGAACTAATCGCCGGGATTCTAATTGTGTTCTTCACACGCGATTTCCTGCAATTATTATACACATAATTGAATTATTTAAAAAGATTATGATTTCAAATAAATATTGTGACACGAATATAAAGGGGAGGATGATTTGAAGATTTTACATTAATATCCTCATTTATGTATCCCAATATAAAAATCCATATATAGGATAATGATCTTCTAATAACTTTAACAAGAAATTTGTTTACTTACTTAAAACAAGTGATGAAAATGTATTTTCAATTCAAATTGCTATAAAATACATAGCCCATATGAACTACAAGGCACAAGTTCTAGTATTACTAGTGATTTTTTATGTACTGTGTGATAATACCATTATTATAAATGTATAAATTATATGCATTTACATATTTATTGCACGACTATACTTATAACAATACTTAGAATTTTTAATAATTTGTTTACGATCAATTTAATAATATTATACTAAATAAAAACCAGTGTCACAAAATATACATTTACTTTACACGAAGGGAGTAACTAATTTTTTTCAAATGCCATAATTAAATTAGTAGTATTTTATAGTACTTTTTTTTATTTAAATATGAAGTTTCTACCTCTTCTTAGAGGAGTAATAGCTGCTTGAGCCGGACGTTTTACCGGAAATGTCCTGGGAGTGGTCCTCGCGACACCTCTTGTGCGACGCCGACAGAGGCGGTTTCCCGGCAGGAATGGCCGGCTCCGGCGGAGCCGCCAAGAAGAACGACGACGAACCTTGCTTCCCGTTCGACACACTCCCGTCGCCGGTAATCGACGACATGATCGTCGACGAGTTCGTCGACGACATACTCAAAGTCGTCTCCTTTAAGATCTGATCACTCGCCGGAGCCACCATCTCGGCGCTCTCCGGCCGATCCGACCTCACCAGATCCGGTTTCGCGAAGTCCAGAGTCAACGCCTGACTCTGATTTTGACCCAGACCTAGGGTTAGGGTTTGAAGAGAGGGAGGAGGATGAGCCTGAGGCTGAGCCGGTCCCCGGCGGAACCGGGCGTGGCCAGTCCGGTTCAGATTGGAGAAGGCTTTGTTGAAACTTGAGAGGGTTAAATCAGTAAATTCTCTGCAATTGATGAATTGATTTGAAGGTTGTTGAGACTGATGAGACATCAGCCGAATCAGATGTTCCATACTCTTCAATCCAGCTGATGCAACTTCTTCAACCTCCATATATATATATATATATATGTATGTAGATGTGTGTATATGTATGTAGATGTGTGTAGATGTATGTAGATATAGAGATAGTTATGTGTATATATTTCACGAGACCATGGAATATGGAATGGGATATAGAAGTTTATTTATAAGGGTAGGAGGAGTTGACAGGAAAGAGGGTGGAAAGAGAGGGGGAGGGAGATGAGTCAAAATAAATGTCGATCGGACGGCTGAAATAGGTTTGAAATTTTCAAAAGGAAACGAGAATGATTAATAAGTGGGAGTGAAGGACCGAGGTTTCTTTATGCATGTGTGTGGGCCTACTTGTTGTGGAACGTAGAAAATGGCCAAGTTGACTACTTTTGGGTGGTCAATGAACTATATGCTGGATTATGTTGTCCGTTACGCAATAGTATTTTATAAATTAAAAATTAATACAGCAGTTTGAACACTCAAAAAAAACATATTATATCTAATTATCAACACATACATTCTAATATTAACACATTTATTTATAATTTGAACTTGTGTTTTAGGATAAAGTACATAAATTTTACAAAACCTATATCCAAATTTATAAATAATTCCCCTGAAACTATGATTTATGCAAAAAACTATAAATTATCATATTTTATTGTAAAATATTTAAATGCATTTGTATAACTTGGGATGATTAGTTACTCTTTAAAAAAAGTTAATTATATTTTGAAATAAAATACTTATACCTTACAACTCTATTTTTTTTTATTAGAGATAAATAGTATAATTATATTTTAACTAGAAGAAGGGAAAAAATAGTATTGTTATAATATAGAAATGAACGTAGATGATACGGAGACTATGATATTTGTTTAAAATGAAATTATGACCATTGAAGCAAATTAATAATTTTGGGTGTTATTTATGGTTCAGGGAATCATGAAGAACTGCAATTCGGAGGACTTTTTTTGCTTTTTTAACTATGTTTCATGCATTATAGTTATCAACAAATGCATTGAAATTCGACTAATTCATCCCTCCATAATAAGCGAGGATGCCACACGACATGTGTCCGAATATTAGTTTTTTTACGGGTTAATTTTAATAAATTTTTCTATATTATTTAATTTAATTAATTAATTCTCATCGTGTCCATTTTGTCCCCTATACTATTCAATTTTATCATTATGCCCCCTTACCTCACATTTTGAGTCAAAATGCCTAAATTACCCTCAATAGTATAAGGGGGTTTAGTGAAATCAACAATTTAAAAAATTATTTTTCAAAAATCAATTATATTTTTTGCAAAAATTATAAATTAAAATTATTATATATATATATTTCACAAAAAAAATTATTTTTTGGAGGGAGTATATTATTTTCCAAAATATGAATTATTTCCAAAAAATATAATATATATTTTTTGCAAAAAAATTCATATTTTGGAACATAATATATTTTTTGCAAAAAAATTCATATTTTGGAACATAATAAATATTTTTTCGCAAAAAAAATATTTTTCAGAAAAAAATCATATTTTGGAACATAATATATATTTTTTGGAAAAAATTTATATTTTGGAACATAATATATACTTTTTACCAAAAAAATTATATATTACACAAAATATATTTTTTTGTGAAAAAGTATATATTATGTTCCAAAATATGAATTTTTTTCGAAAAATATATATTATGTTCCAAAATATGATCTTTTTGAAAAATATTTTTTTTGCAAAAAATATACATTATTATGTTCCAAAATATGATCTTTTCCGAAAAATATATACTATTATATTCCAAAATATTAATTTTTTCCGAAAAATCAATTTTTTGCAAAAAGTATATATTATTTTTTCCGAAATAATTCATATTTTGGAAAATAATATGCTCCCTCCGAAAAATATTTTTTTTGCGAAAAATATATATATTTCTGAATTTATAATTTTTGCGAAAAATATAATTAATTTTTGAAAAATATTTTTTTAAAATGGTTAATTTCACTAAACCCCCTTATAATATTGATGGTAGTTTAGGCATTTTGACTCAAAATGTGAGGTGATGGGGCATATTGATGAAATTGAATAGTATATGGGGCAAAATGAACATAATATGAGTTAGTTGATTAAACTGAATACTATAGGGAATTTCTTGAAATTAACCATTTTCTATTCCATATATTTTCCTCTCAAACAAAATAAAAATATATAAAATAAAGAATGAACACAATTACGTTAGTTGCGCCACACAATCTCTTATCAAAATTAATTATTAACCTATTCATTCAAGTATCTATTTGTGAAAAAATTATTGGATATTTTGGAATACCATGTATCATATATTCCCGACTAAACACGAGAGGTGATGCACGATGCAGAAGTTAGCAGTAGTTTGTGATTCGTCGATAGTACCATGTGATTATACGCATGTGCTATCCAATAATTTCTTCTGTATGAGCTGGGTTGTTTTAGTTTGTTTTTGCAATTTCACATTTTATAACTTCTATTTTTTTTCTTATAAATGCTAAATGGCAAGTAGATTCTTATTACGATAGTCAAAATTGGAATTCCACGTAGAAATGTTTTGGGGTCCGTAAAATCGGAAGTAGAGTCGTAAGATTCTAGCAACTCGTATTAATTTTTTTAAAAATATATTAATAATTAAATATTTAATTTAAAATTCTAAATTAAATTAGAATTTTCAAAAAAATTTAATACATTGGCCCTTTAAATATTTTTTTTTGATAAATTTAGGCCATATATTGGAATATCAGACTAAATCATAAAAATTTTAAGCATTTCATATAAAGGACGAAACTGTCAAATTATTATAAAATTGTAGTAGAATCGTAAGATTTTACCAAGTATAATCGGGATTCTGACTACCTTGATTTTCGTATAATTTGTTTATGTATTTTTTTTTCGCTCAATGTGGTTATTGACATATAAAAGGGTTATTCTGAAGAATTCGAATCTTTTTCATTGTTCTTCTCACTAGATTGGTACAGTGAGGGATCCATCAAGCATCCAATAACTTAGTTTTTGGTTTTGATTTGGTTGGAGTTGATGTGGTTTTATTTTGGTTCTAAACCATGTTTGGTGCAGATGGTTTTGGTGTGAGAAAAAGTGATGCTAAAAAACAAAACCATGTTTGGTAGAGTTGGTATGGGTTGAAATTCTGAATATTAATATATTAATAAATATTAAAATATATTAATATTAATATATTAAAATATATTAATATTAAAATATATTAAAACTAATAAATATTAATATTAATATATTAAAATATATTAATATTAATATTATAATATATTTAATTTTTCGAAATATTTAATTTTTCATAAATATTTAATTTTTTCGAAATTTATTAATATCAAAAATGAATTTGCTATAGTGTTGGTACCAAAACCAAAACCATGAACCATAAAAAAAGATGGTTCCAAATTTTCCAAATTTCCTTCACAAAGTTGGCTCCATGGAGTTGCTACAGTGTTGGTACCAAATTTCCACTCCATTTACCAAACATGATTTGATGCCATTTTTCCAAACCAAACCCAAAATTTTGGCTTCATTCCATTTGCCAAACAAGTACTTAGATTCATCAGGATTTAGTCCTCCACCAAAATCCCACAATGGTTTAGATTTATTGTTACATATATGGGCTCTTACTGTGCTAATTCAGTGAGAGGCATAATGGAGAAGATGTTTTCCATTGTGATATGCACTGAACAGTTAAACAAAGATGGTTCAAATGGAGTTTTAGGACTTTTTATGGAGGGAGAAGAAAAAAAAAAAAGGAAATAAATTCACAAATAAAGGATTATAGTCAAAGCTCGAATGCCAACTATGAGTTAATTTTGTATGAATTGATGAAATTGGGAAGAAAAAAGAAAAAGAAAAATGAAATAAGGGATTAGATTTTCATGCTTGGGGTCGTTTGGTTGTGCGAATTTGAAATTGAAATTTCAATTCCACAAGTGCAATTCCAAATATATTGTTTGGATATATCTTGGAATTCAAGTGTAATTGAATTTTAATCCCAAACCCAATTTAAATTTAAAATATCATAATTTTAAAATCAAAATAAACGATATAGATAAATATATACGTATATATATATATATATATATATATATATATATAAGTATAAGTATATAAGTATAGGTATGAATATGTATGTGTCCATTTACCCTTAGGGCATGTTTGGTAGAGTTGTGTTTGTGTTGAAATAAACAAAAAACACGTTTTTTTTTTTTTTGTTTATTCATCCAAAAACAGAAGTATGTTTGGTAATGATGTTTTTTGGGTTGAAATTGAAAAATTAAAAATCAATAATTAAAAATTAATAATATAAATAATAAATAAAATAAAATACAATAATAATAAAAAATGAATACAATAATAATAAATAAATATAATAATAAAAAGTGGACTAAATAATAAATAATAATAATAAATTAATAAAATAAATAATAAATTACATAAAACATATTTAAAAATATAATAAAAAAAAATAATAAACAAAATGAAATAAATAATAATAAAAAATAATAAATAAATATAATAATAAATAATAAGTAAATATAATAACAAATAAATACTTCATAATAATAATAAAAAATCAGTATAATAATAATAAATTAATATTAAATTAATAAAATATATTTTTAAACAATTAAAAATGAATAAATAATTTATAAATAAAATGAATTAAATAATGAAATAATAATAAATAAATAAATAAAATATATTTATAAATTAATATATAAATTAATAAATACTAATTTAATAATATAAATAATAAATAATAAATGAATACAATAATAATAAATAAATATAATAATAAAAAATGGACTAAATAATAAATAATAATAATAAATTAATAAAATAAATAATAAATTACATAAAACATATTTAAACATATAATAAAAATAATAAATAATAAACAAAATGAAATAAATAATAATAAAAAATAAAAAATAAATATAATAATAAATAATAAGTAAATATAATAACAAATAAATACTTCATAATAATAATAAATTAATATTAAATTAATAAAATATATTTTTAAATAATTAAAATGAATAAATAATTTATAAATAAAATGAATTAAATAATGAAATAATAATAAATAAATAAATAGAATATATTTATAAATTAATATATAAAATAATAAATGATAATTTAATAATATAAATAATAAAATATATTATAAAGTGAAGAAAGTGTAAGTGATAAACACCCCAATAAACACCAAATTCATGTTTATTCTCATATGCTTAAAATTTGCCTAAAGTGAAAAAGTGTTTTTAAATACACATATCCCAAAAACACTAACCAAACAAGTTTATAAACACAAAACACATAAACAAACACAAAAACACTCCAACCAAACAACCCCTTATTGTTTTCATGAAGATAAATGATTTGTCATCCTTTCAAATTTGAACATTATCATCCTTCAAGTAAAATGATTTGGGGAAGTAAATGGCAATTTAAATTGCTCAATTTTTTAATAGAAATACAGTAACACATTTTTAACATGTTATCGCATAAAGTTTGAAAACATTTGATTTCTACCCTACTTACTCATGAACAACTCGATTTGTTTTTAGCAATATATATTTTTTATGGTTTTTGTTTATTTTTAATTCTAGATAAAAAAAATTCACTTAATTTTTTTCTAAAGGTACTCTTAAAATGCGACCGTCTCAATTCTATAATTTTCAATAACTTTGTGATTTCTTCAAATCCTACACATTTTTAGAATAATTATGTGATAA
This sequence comes from Cornus suecica, assembly GCA_963922005.1. NCBI lineage: Eukaryota > Viridiplantae > Streptophyta > Magnoliopsida > Cornales > Cornaceae > Cornus > Cornus suecica. The sequence goes on from OY998238.1 coordinate 97,314,524, forward strand.
TCCTATTAATTTACTTAGATGAGTTTGGTGAGTTGAACCCTATAATGCTTAAATTCAACTTATTTATTAAACGAGTCCAAAAAATATGGGCTCGTTTACTAAACGAACAAACCTAAAGCGAAATTTTAATGAGTCGGACCCGAACGAATAAGGGAAACAAACTAAGGTTTTGTTTGACATAACTTCTGCTTTTAGCTTTTGGCAGAAGAAAAAAAAGAAGCAGAAATGTTTTGATAAATTGGTACCCTCAACTTCTTTAAAACGCTATTTCATGGCCCATATGCTCTTCTAAATTTTTTTCCAAACACATTTTTCCTTCAAGGAATAAAAAAAAAGCGTTTGAAAAACCAATCCAAACATGATCTAAAGAGTTTGATCATTGCTGGGTCGGGTTCTCTTCTGGGCCTAGCCGACGGCCCTATTACTCGGGCCGACTGTGCTCTTCTGCATTTTCGCTCTTATAGTGATGTTTATGTAACCACCATAACCACATCGTCTTTGCTTCAATTCAATCAATTAAATAGCAATCGTAACTAGAGTTTGCGTTAGATCTAACCAGAATACACACAAGATGGCGACCTAATTCGCGTCTTTTACACTCGAAGCAACCAACCCTAGAAAAAAACCACATCGATTCAAGATCCAAAACTCAAATATCAGGTACTTGCTTCATCCATTTGATCAACAACACCCACCCACATATATATATATATATATATATGCTAATCACAGGTTTCTATCTACATTGTTATTGTACATATATATATTTGTATGTGTATATAAGACAATTGCGACGTTTGTTATGTTTTGTTTTGGGGAATGTTGTAGGTGGATGATCTGACGCTTATTGGGAACTGTTGATGATTAATCGGGCTAGATCGGATGGAGAAGAACAAGAACCGGAGCGATCTGCTTGCGGCCGGTCGGAAGAAGGTAATTTTCCAGGAATTCTGGATGTGGTGTGGGTTTGCATTTGTTTGAGTTGTCGGCTTTGGAGATTTTGTTTGGTTGCTGAGAAAATGCAGAGAGGAAAATGAGAGTAGAAAGTTTGAATATTAGTTTCTTTCACTTCGTTGTTTGCTATGAACTAGAAAATGGGGGAACCTTATTGGGTGTGTTTAATGCCACTAGTTGATTTAGTTGAGAGCTAGAGCTTTTTTCTTTTTTCACTTAAATTTTCTCAACTACCAAACAGAGTGTTAGTGATTTTCCATTTGTTCCAACTGTTGGGTTTAGCTGAAGATGATTCTGCTAGTCCATGTTTGGTGGCCTGGTAATTGGAAAAAGGAAATTGAAGTGAAATTTCGTTTTCTACATTTTCTGCCTTGTGGACATCTGGAAGTGATGAGTGAAATAATGGACTAAATTGGATTGTATATTTAGGACTGTCGTGAACACACACACACATAGAGAAAGAGAGGGAGAGCTTTGGTCTTTCTTCGACTTCGTCTGTCCTTTCATTTCTCATCAACCTATAGAGGGTTGTGATTTTCATTTGCTCAACTCTTGAAGTTTGGGAAAACGATTTTACTAAAAGGAAAACAAAGTGAAATTGTGTTATCTAATATTTATGTTTCGTGGTCCTTCGGAAGTGATGAGTGAAAAATTTGACTGAATTCATTGTTTATTTAGCTCAGTTGTGAGCACATGCGCGCACATAGATAAAATTGGAGATTTGAATTATCTTTCGTGGGTAAATTGTAGTTCGATTTTGACATTTTCTGTATCTGTTATCAGCTTCAACAGTTTCGGCAGAAGAAGGATGGTAAAGGCAGTAAATCATTAGGTAAAGCTGGTAAATCCGAGCGTGAGGTTGATGCTGGAGCAGGAACAGATGCTGTTAAACCAACAGCGGAATCGCTACAGGTTGCTGTTGGGGAAATCAGCTCTGAGTGTGCTTCCGATGTGCGGGTTGCAGATTCATCGGCATCAAATTTTAGGGAGAATTTAGTGGCTACTGACGCTGATGCTAGCACCATTGTTCCCTTATCAGTTTCTGTTGTACCTAAAACTAGCATTGTTGAACATTCCGGAGGTGGCGAAGATTTGTTGAAACCTAGTGTTGGTGATGAACAACATGTTGGTTCTTTGGTTACATATAAAAGTGATAGTAGTTGTATTGCTGAGGAATCTCCGCATGTTGGTTCACCCGTGGTTGTTGATTTGGTGGGCCCACTTGATTCGGTTGATGCTATTAAGACAGATGCCAATGCAACTGAAACAGAATGTGGTGAAGGGAAGGAGCAGGTAACAATTGTAGGTTGTGCCCACCTTCTCGTGATGCCTTCTTCCATTAATTCATATTTTTTGTTTTCTTTTATCGACTAATTATTAATGAACTTTAAATGGTCTAATCAGTAAAAAAAATGCAAATTTGATGTATAATTAAAATCTCATTTGTTGCTGGGTAGGGGCAATGCAGGAGGCTGACTGTTTGGGTTCACAGCGAGTTGGTCAAAGCACTGGGATAGAGCTTGAATTAGATGGGAATCTTGCTTTATCTGGACTTAGTGAATCTGCTGAAACTCATGCAGGCACAACTTCAGCAGAAACGGGATTGAAGGAGTCAACGCTTGTAGCAGTGTTGGCCAACGAGCTAGATGTTTCTGCATATGCTGGCGCAAGTAATGAGTTAGGAGGTCAGGGGATTGACCGTCATGTACTTTCACCGCAGCCTTTGCCTGAGCCAGATGTATCTTCTTCAGTAACACCTGATGTGAAAGATCAGCAGAGAGCAGATGTAGCTGCAGATTCACTTGATGAAGAAAAATCAGAAATGCCATCCACCTCTAATAATTTCGGTAGTGACTATACAGAAAGGGTTAGAGAAGATAAGCAGGACCATACAGTTGATGCCAAGGGATTGATATCCAAGGGTTATTGCCAAGACTGGTCTCTGGAAAGTAAAAAGGTGATGCTTTCTTCTGGTGCAGATGTGAGCTCGATTACTCTGTCTCAGCTTGCAGAGGTGATAAGAGGGCTTGATGAAAATGACTTCAGGTTTCTGCTCATATCAAGAGATTCGTCAAGTGAAGCAGAACTGAGGAATGTTGCTTGTTTGAATGTACCGGAGAATGATCTTTCTGATGATTTGGAGAGGCTCAAGGAACAACTGTATCTCTCAAGTTTTGCAAACGATGTCTTTTCCTTGCAACTTCATGAACATTCAGAACTACAGATGGATTTTGATAACCAGCATCGTCAGTTGGTTGATGAGTTATCCATTTCCAATGCTTCACTCAACGGAGTTCAAGGGATGAATGAAAGCCTTGTTAGAGAACTTGCACATTGTAGGTCTGAACTCCAGGATGTTGCTTATGCAAGGGACGACTTCCAGGAGCAATTTCATACTTCACAGGCTGAAGTAGTAAATTTTTCTGCCAGAGTTGATGAGTTGAATAGAAAGCTGGAAAAGTCACAAGGGGACTTGTCAAGCTTGTCAGCAGAGTTGGCCGACTGCAGGGGCATATTAGCAGCTTTGCAGGTTGAAAATGAGAACTTAAATGGGCAGCTCACTTCACTGACTGACGAAAAATTGAAACTTGAGGAGGAGAAGGGAAATCTTATTGTTGAGAATGAGAAGTTGTTGGCAGATTTAGCTGACTGCAAGGGTTCATTAACCTCGTTAGAGGCGCAAAATGTCAACCTAAAGGATAGTCTTGTCTTGATGACAGCGGAGAGAATGAAGCTTGAGGAGGAAAAGGAGTTTTTTGTTAGTGAGAACCAGAAACTGGTAATCGACTTAGCTGACAGCAAGGTTTTGATGGAGGCTCTTCAGGTCGAGCATGCCAACTTAAATGGGACTCTCAGTTCTGTCACAGAGGAGAGTAAAAAGCTTGTGGAAGAAAAGGAGTATTTTGCAAGTGAGATGGTCAAATTGTCAACAGAATTATCAGACTGCCGGAGTCTAGTAGAAGCTCTCCAGCTTGAAATCACCAAGTCAAATGAAAGTCTGACTTTGGTAATGGAGGAAAGAAACAAGCTTAGTGAAGAGAAAGAGCATTTTGTTATTGAGAATGAGAAACTATTGGAGGAGTTAGCAAGCTGCAAGTGTTTGATGGAAAGTATACAAGTCAGAGAAAGCAAGGCTGTGGATGACCTCAAAGAAGCAACTTTGCACCTTGAACAACTCGTTGAGGAGAATGTTTCTCTTAGCACTAGTCTTGACATGCATAAAGCTAAGATAAAGGAGTTTGAGGATGGGCGAAATGAATTCTTGTCTCAATCAGGGGAATCTGGGTACCAATTTGAAGGTTCTGGCATGCCAAGCAAGGGCCATGTCAGTGCAACTGAAGATGTTGTGTCTCAACGAGTCCCACTGGAGGGGGAGTTGTTATATGGCCTTGCAGATAGCTCACCTCTTAAGCATCTTAAATTGAATGTACATGATGATTCCTTTCGGGATTTTAAGGGACACTTGGAGGAAGCAGACAAAGTGATGCAGAAACTTGAGAAGGCAATTGATGGGTTGCACTCTCATTTGGTGTCCTTAAGTAGGTCAAGTAGTAAAGTGGGTGCACCTGGGGTATCAAAATTGATCCAAGCTTTCGAGTCAAAGGCTCATCTTGAGGACAACGAGGTAGAGGAAGTGCCTTCAACTGAAAACGAATCTCCTGCAGATTTATTCATGATAGCAAAAGAGCAAACAGGAAATCTAAGAGCTGTGCTCAAGGAGTTGGGTTTGGATTCTGACAATGCCAGTGAATTGTTGAAGAAGGAAAAAAACAGTAGAGTACTTGTCGATGCTGCATTCAGGGAACTCAATGTTACCCATGAAGCCTTAAGGGAACAAGTTAACATCTTAGAAGCAGCAAATGTCGAACTTGTTGTTTTATATGAAGTCATAAAGCAACATGTGTGCGATACTGAAGCAAAGAAAGGTCAGCTTCTTGTATCGTTTGAAGCTGTAAAGCAACAAGACATCATTCTTGAGGCACGGAACAGTGAATCTAGTAAAAGGCTGTGTGAGTATCAATCAGTGATTAGTGATCTGCAAAGACGGTTGAATGAAATGCACTTAAGCTCAAATGAGATGTCTTCTTCTATTGATAATCAATTAGAGAATCTGCACAAGGAAGTGGCTGATAAGACATCAATTCTTGAGCAAGAATGGAATTCTACTGTTGCGGAGGTTGTTCAGTCAATTGGAAAGCTTGATGCATTGGTTGGGAGCTTGTTCTCCTCCACTTTCTCAACTAGCACTCATAATCCTCCAGATATAAGTAGCCGTGTTGCTGCATCTGTTGATGCTGCCACCAAATTGATTGGGCATTTGCATGAGAAACTTAGTGCTGTTAACACAGATCACGAAGCAATGTGCGGTTCATACAAGGAATTGACTGAGAAATTTAATGATTTGCATGGAAAGAATGAATTGACTACTGGGGTACTGCATAAGATATTCGGGGGTGTTACGAAGCTTGTCAATGATTCATTTGGTCATTTGGAAAGTGAGGAACTGCTAGATCCTCTACATCCTAGTAACTATGATATACTCATGGAAAAACTCAGACAGTTTCCATCTGAAAGGATGCAACTTGTATCTGAAAACAACAGACTCAAATCAGAGTTGATTGATAGAGTAAAGGATATAGAGGAAAATAAGAAAAGCTGTCTTGACTTGGATGCCATTTTCAAGTTAGTTGAAGATGTTGAAGGTGTGGCTGAGCTGGCACTTATTGAGAAATCTGGGACGGATCCAGATAAACCTATGTCATACTTGGAATCAGTGGTATCTTTTCTTGTTCAGAAATACAAAGAGACTGATGAAAAGGTGGGCCTGTCGAGGCAAATGTATGATTTGAAGGAAGCGGAACTGACTGAATTGAAGAGACAAATTGATCAATTAAGCTTTTTGAACCTTCAACATGAAAATGAAATTCTGATTCTTAAGGAAAGTCTGAGTGAAGCAGAGAAGGGACTTGTTGCTCTAAGTTCTGAATTAAAGGAGAAAGTAACTGAAATTGAGCAGTCAGAGCAGCGGGTATCTTCTCTTCGAGAAAAGCTTAGCATAGCTGTTTCAAAGGGTAAAGGTTTAGTTGTGCACCGTGACAGTCTCAAGCAGTCACTTGCAGAGACATCCATTGAGCTGGAGAAATATTTGCAGGAGGTGCAGTTGAAAGATGCCAGACTTCATGAGGTTGAAACAAAACTCAAGACCTATTCAGAGGCAGGTGAGCGCATGGAAGCTCTGGAATCTGAGCTCTCATACATTCGCAACTCAGCTACTGGATTAAGAGAATCATTTCTTCTCAAAGATTCTGTACTTCAGAGAATAGAGGAGGTTCTAGAAGACCTAGAGCTACCAGAGCATTTTCATTCCAAAGATATAATTGAGAAGGTTGATTGGTTAGCAAGGACAGTTACCGGGAACTCTTTGCCTCTTGCTGATTGGGATCAGAAAAGTTCTGTAGGAGGTTCTTATACCGATGCTGGTTTTGCTGTTATGGATGCCTGGAAAGAAGATGTACAATCAAATTCAACGTCAGGTGATGATATGAGAAGAAAGTACGACGAGCTCCAGAGCAAGTTCTATGAGTTGGCTGAGCAGAATGAAATGCTGGAACAGTCCTTAATGGAAAGAAACAGTCTTGTGCAGCGATGGGAAGAGTGTTTGGACAGGATAAATATGCCTGCACAGTTACGGTCGTTGGAGCCAGAAGATAGGATTGAATGGCTAAGAAGTGCACTTTCTGAGGCTCATCAACACTGTAATTCTCTCCAGCAGAATATTGATAACTTTGAGGAGTCTTGTGGATCACTAAGGGCTGATCTGGAGGAGTCACAAACAAAGATATCTAACCTTGAGGCAGTTCTCCAAGATGTTCGTGCTGAGAAAGAACATCTTTTCGGAAATCTGGAAGCTCTAACTCAAGATTATGATAAACTCTCAGAGAAGGCAGTCCAATGTGAACTTGAGAAGGACAATTTGCAGAATGAAATAACTGCTATGCAAGACAAATTGGCTGAGAAGGTCATGATCGAGGACTGTATTCAACGTGATAAAGATGAGATAAGAAGGTTGCAGAATTTAATTAGTCATGTACTGCAGAATTCCAATATAGAATATGTGGTTTCTGGCGGCAGTGGTATTGAGTGTTTGGAAGGATTGCTGAGGAAGCTTATTCAGAAATACACGTCTCTTTCTTTGGAGAATCCAGCTCTTGGGGTTGCAGGTGATGAGCATATTACTGAAAAAGCTAGTGTAACTCCTGATGAGAAGAGGATGTTAGGTTCTGGTGAAGCAGTGGAGCAGGGCATAGCAGTGCTACAGAAAGAGCTGGAGGATGCTTTGGCTGATTTGATGTGTGTGAAAGTGGAGAGAGACAGATATATGGCAAACAATCAGCATTTGGTCCAGGAAGTCGAAGCACTAAAGGTGAGAAGACAAGAACTACAAGAATTACTCGGTCTGGAGGAGCAGAAGTCAGCTTCTGTAAGAGAGAAGCTAAATGTAGCAGTTAGAAAAGGAAAGTCACTGGTACAACAGCGGGACAGTTTGAAACAGACCATTGAAGAGGCAAACGTTGAGCTGGAACGCTTGAAATCCGAGATTAACTCCCGGGAAAATACTCTTTTAGAGTACAAACAGAAGATCAGGGACTTAACGACCTACCAGGAAAGGGTAGAAGCCCTGGAATCTGAGAGTGTGTCTTTGAGAGAGCGGTTGACAGAAGCTGAATACTCTTTGCAGGAGAAAGGGCAGGCTTTGAGCATGATTTTGAATTCGTTGTGGGATGTTGACGTTGGCTTTGAATTCAATGTTAGTGATCCAGTCAAGAAGCTGGAACAAATTGGGAAATCATGCCGGGATTTACATGCAGCTGTTGCTGCTGCTGAAAATGATTCAAGGAAATCTAAAAGGGCAGCTGAACTGCTCCTTGCAGAGCTGAACGAGGTTCAAGAAAGAAATGATGGCCTCCAAGAGGAGCTATCAGAAGCTATCAGTGAACTTTCAGAACTGTCCAAGGAAAGGGATTCAGCGGAAGGTGCCAAATATGAAGCTCTTTCACGTCTTGAAAAGTTGTCTGCTGTTCACTCTGACAAAAGGAATAACCAAATTGCTGAACTAATGCTGTTAAAGTCTGGTGTAGATCAACTCCTGAAGGGCTTCTTTGATGTTAATAATCTACTAGGTGATGTTCTCTCCAATGACTTGAAATTTTTGCACAATCTGGAGGTTGGTGTCAAGTCATGTCTGAAAGCAAGTGATACTCCTAACATGTCTGGCTTACCTTTTAGTGGGGCTCTTGGCAGCCTTAAACCTCCTAATTCTGAAAACAAGGTATTGTTATTTTTAGAAAATTTCTCTATTAACATTATGTACATGCTCAGTTGCACACAAGTGTTATAATACTATTTGTTGATTTTTCCTTTGTTTTATTTTTTAAATGTTTGTGTGTTGCCACATTATGTCTTGTTCACTTGTTTTCTTTTGCGGCATGCCATCTTATTTTTGTTCCTGATGATGTTGTGAAAGCACTTGACACAATATAACCTGGAAAAGAAGGGGGGAGGGGTTAAGGTCACTGATCTAATTTTTTTTTTCAACTTGAAAGTGTTGTCCTATCTTTGTCATTTTCTGTTTGAGTGGCAATGTTACTTGATACCTTTCTCTATCGAGAGGCAGTAACATCTATGACAGATATACTTTGTAAAGTATTGGAATACAGGAGACAACCCCTCTAGTAGGAGGTTGGTTCTAGCATAGAAAGTAGAAGTGAATAATTGAGGAAAAAGAATATGATTGAAAAGCAAGATTTAAGGTATGGATTTCCTAAAGCCTGGAGCCTACCAAGAGAGTGAGTCTTGAGGGTTTTGTGTGTATCTTTTGAAGTGGCCTGCTCGCATTAGATTGATGTGCTCTGGATGAGTCTTGAGGAGCATGGGCCTCTTTTGGGGCCTAGAATCTCTAAGACTGATTTTATCACGCGTAGTAGTAAATGTTATTAAACGAAAGAAAAGCTATTTTCCTGTAATAGCTAGCAAGGGAGGTTACCAATACTTGATGCTTGTGCTTAGAGGAGTTGTTGGACTACTTTCTAGAAACAAGGTGGTTACTTAAATGACAAATAGGAGTGCAAAATTGTGTCCTTATATTTCATGAGGCCTCGTTCGGGGATGTTTTCTTAGGAAACCCAAATTTGGCAGCACAACATGTTTGGTTGCATTATTTGATTTTCTAAATTGTTGAAAAAGCAAAGACTTTCATTGGAGCTGTTCTGGATAAAGTTGAATTAGCAGTTGAACATAAGAATTGAAACACAATGGCTGTATAATTTTTGGAATTTTCAATTATGGTTCTGCTTTAACTACTACGTGAGACCTTTTGAAAAAATATTGCATCCACCTGCCCTCTCTCTAATACAGTTCAATTTTGCCTCAAGTTCATTTCATCTATCACTACAATATAATGGTTTGTTGTCTGTTCGGCTTCAAGGCTCTCCAACTATTTTTTGGTTTCAAGCTTTCCAGAATTCTGTATCTTGCCATAGAGGCATTTTTAAGTGAGAGCTTTTATCATCTTGTCTTCCCCCTTATTGGGACTTCTTTTAAGTTCCTTATTATGGCTCTACAAGTGCAATAATTTTACTTTTCAATGTGGCTTGTGGGAATGTCTTTAGCAATGTCTCTCCCTCTCCCTCTCTCTTTCTTTATATATACATACAATATATTTTTTATTATTGCAGCTGTCCTTGCTATTATGTGGAAGCTGAAGCCTATCCTTGTTAGGAGACATTGCTTTCTATTACTTTTCTGTTCCAATCATTTTAGTGTAATCTTACATTACCATCTATTTTCTAAATTATTCATTATCCTTTTCAGGAGAACTTTCTGGCCACAGATTCTATCTTCGACTCAAAGATGCAGGTACATGCCGATGACAATCTTGTAGTTGAGCTTTGTAGTCTTGTTGGGCATAAGCTGCAAGGTTTTATGATGGACATTAATGGTCTTAAAGAAAAGTTGCACACACACTCGACATCAGTACATGAAGAAGCTAAAGGTCTCTCTGAAGTAGTGGGGACATTTTGCAGAGAAATAGTGTCCCAAAAACAATCTGTTGAAACGATGAAGGAAAATATCATTCGGTTAGAGAACATTGAGAAAGAGAAAACAGCTGAAATTGTTGTATTGCACAGGAACCTTATGTTGCTTTATCAAGCTTGTACTAATTCAGTTATGCAAATTGAGAATTGGAAGGTCCAGATGATTGAAAATGGTTTGGCTGCTGCAGACCAGGGGATCATTTTGGATTCTCCATCATCTGTTGATGGAGGAAATCTTTTTACTGGATTGTCGTTTTCATCTTCTGAAGAATGTATACAGAACGTGGTGGATAGATTACTATCGGCTGTGAAGAACTTCATCCACATACAATCTGAGGTTGTAGGAAGTGGACAAAGGGAATTGAAGATTACCATTTCGAATTTGCAGAAAGAACTCCGGGAGAAAGACTTTCAAAAGGACAGAATTTGTGTGGAGCTAGTCAGTCAGATTAAGGAAGCCGAAGCTGCTGCAACGAGTTACTCGCAAGAGCTTCAGTCTGAAAAGGCTCTGGTGCATGATTTAGAGAAAAAGGTGGAATTGATGGAGGAGGAACATAACATGTTAGAGCACAGAGTAAAAGAACTACAATTTGGGGAAATGACATCGAAAGACTTGCAGGAGAGAGTTAGATCACTGACTGATTTGCTGGCTGCAAAAGAACAGGGTAAGATGGGTTTGTTTTTAGTATGCTGTTTTTGCTATCACCTATAGCTTGAATTTTAATTTCTTGTCCATACAGAAATTGAGTCCTTGATGCAAGCTCTGGATGAAGAGGAGGCCCAGATGGAAGAGTTATCTAACAAAATTGCAGAACTGGAAAGAGCTGTGCAACAAAAGAATCTAGATTTGGAGAGCGCTGAAGCTTCTCGTGGAAAGGTTATGAAAAAGCTTTCTATCACTGTGAGCAAGTTTGATGAACTTCACCATTTTTCTACAAGCCTTCTCTCTGAGGTTGAAAAGCTTCAATCACAATTACAAGAACGAGATGCAGAGATCTCTTTCTTAAGGCAAGAGGTCACGAGATGCACCAATGATGCTCTTGTTGCATCCCAGATGGACAACAAGAGAAATGTAGCTGAGGTCCATGACTTGTTGTCGTGGTTAAACACAACTTTTTCTCCGGTGGGTATCGCGCAGTTTGATGATAAGAACAATGATCAGGTTGATGAATTTGAGATACTCCAGAAGCAGATTATGTCAATCATATCTGAATTGCACGAGTTACGGGCAGCGGCACAAAGCAGAGATACACTGTTACAAGCAGAGAGGAGTAGAGTGGAAGAGTTATCACGTAAAGAAAAATTCCTGAAGAAATCTTTACACGAAAAGGAATCTCAATTATCTATGCTTCAGGGTGCGGGAGATTCTGGGCAGGCGACAAACATGACCTCTGAAATTGTAGAAGTTGAACCGGTATGTCATCTCACCATGCTTACTACTTTGTTTGTTTACATTGCGCCAGTTGCTTTAGTTTCAAAGAATATTTTTTTTAGCAAACACAGTATAAGGATAAGTTTTTTTTTTTACTTGGACAGTTCAAAAATCAATTTAAAGATCGGGTTGATGATTTTATTTTCTCGCAACTAAGGAAGACTGTTGTGATATTGTTTATGGAGCAACTGTATTCTCCTTAAATTTATCCTGGTGAATTACTGGTGCAGATAAATAAATGGCCAGCACCTGGCACCTCCAGAGCACCTCAAGTTCGCAGTTTTCGCAAAGCCAATAACGACCAATTTGCTGTTGCTATAGATATGGAAGCTGCTAGTGGTTACAGGTTAGAAGATGAAGATGATGACAAGGGTAATGCTATACTGCTTCATTTCCTTCACTCCCATACTCAACCATCTGTTGCCCTTCTCTGTATTACTATTGAACCCCTTGTATTATGCATATGAGGGTCTATGGAGTCAGTTACGCACAAGTAATTCTTGCATTTCCTAGAGAAAAGTGGAATGAAATGACTAAACCTGAGACAATCGACGTGAGCTTGTACATTTTGCTTAAAGTTGGAAAAATATTTAGCACACATACAAACCAAAAAATAAATTAATAAAAGAAAAAGAAATATATCTCTTGGCAGACAGTCTCCTTCAGCTGAAAGACTAGAATGCTTTTCCAATACAAATACAGTAGTGAAACCATACTGATACTTAGCGCGCTAGGGTGGCTAGCTGCTCATATTTTATGCCTTCCCTAAAATAGAATATTTTGAAGCAGAAATGCAACTATTACGCCGGAGGGATAGGGCATTCAACTGAGTGCTGTCATTTGTATTTTACTTTCTCTCTGTTTTAGCTGATTCATTTCTCTTACAAATTCAATCATGTTACTGCGGTAAAATCTTCCTTTGCTTATATATTCTTATTTAGTGCTTTTGTTTCTTTTCTAATGAGGAGGTTCAAGTGTAGATAAAGACTTGTGAATGCAAGGGTTTAAGTACATACAGGGGAACACTACTTGAATTTTCCTCTCAAATTATCAAAAAAATATGTAGCAAGTGAAAAACGAGTAGATATCTGCACCACTTTGGGCCGACATCAGATGACAGTCCATGTATTTTATGAAGTAAACAATCGAACATGACCATACTGTAAATAAAACAAGGCAAGTAATGCACCTAAGTTTAAAATAAAACAGAAGAGGGAGTGATTGCTAAGAGCAAAAGAATGCACAAGATGTACTTTTTTAATCAAGATGTGAAACGCAAACTCGAACACTGGGTTATTAGTTTGTGGCTGAGGAACTGTAGGCATTGTCAGATGCAAAATAGGTGCAACTCCCCCAACACTTTAACTGACAAATCTTGTACGCTAAAAATCTGTTAATAGTCATATTTTTACTTGATCAGTTTATCGGAGTAAAATCAGCTATGTTGCAGTAAAATAAACGAAAAAAGTCCCCTGGTTAGAAATAAGCAGGCACAGAGCAATGTGTGCCATAAATTTTTGTATTTATAACAGGAAGATATATATATTTTTTAATGAAATCACAAGTAAAATGTGAGAATTGCCCCCCTGCCGGCGCCAAAAAACAACCATAGATTAGAATAAAACCAATCTCAGATTTAAAGGTTGCCCCCCTTAACATTTTTTTTTGGGATCCGTCCCTGGGAATAAAGGAACAAACTGAAATAGTAGCACCTGTCCAAAAAGGTGAAACTTACTTAGCTACTGTAATACGTTGTATTTTCATTTCTAATCTTCGTTTTGCCCTGAAGAATTGGATCTGGTATTCTGTTCAATGAATAGATAGTCCCACCATATATGGGTGGGAAGAAACTTTGGTTTTCTCTTTTTGGCTTTTATCTGTAGGGAAGTCTAAATTGTAAACAGTAGCAAAGATGAATTCTCTAATACAATGCCTAAATAAGTATGTAAATGTAAGAGCTGAAAATGAGGGGTCATGATCGCGTAATGGGCTGTTATTCTATCTTATCTGAAAAAAGTAGTTTGGTATTGTTGACCTGAGTATAAGTAAAAGATACCAATTAGAACACTTGCAATTTTGACTTTTGACTTTGCTAATGGTGCAAGTAAATGACAACCAATAATAGTATCTTGCTTTTCTAAATTGAAATCACAAAGAGAAGATGTACAATAAATGCTCTTAGGATATGGAGTCTTGTGTTTGAATATTTGTACTCAAAACCTGTATTGTAATGTGTCCAAGTGTCTCGGGTCATTCATGGACTAACGAGGACATGGTAGATAGAGTAGTGAAGATTATGGGCAGAATGTTTGCATCCTCGATCACGTTAAATAACTTCAACAAGACCTTACTTGGACTTTGATCTTGGTTGAGCTCATAAATATATTTTGAATTTATTTTATCATTGTCTTTTCAAATTATGTTATGAAACTTTTTCAAAATCGGACACCTAGCTGGAAAATAGTGTGCCTCTCTTGATTGGTCAATTGCTCGAATCTTTTCCAAAGAGCACTGGTTGAACGGCAGATGGATATCCATCGTTCCAGGTAAAATCAGCCCTATACCAAATCTACGTATCGAATATCAAATTATCGATTAGTCTCTAATCGAACCTGTTGGACGGAAACTTTCATAAAGGACAAACTTATGAGGTTTAACCTTCTTAAACCATATGAAACTCATTTATTGGCTATAAATATGGGATTGTGGCTAGTCTAGGGTAAGGAGGTAGAGGCGAGAATTACCAAGTCTAATCATTCTTAGATTGTGAGATTTTGTTTTCATAATCTAGGTTTTTCCAATGTACTATCGAGGTATGACTTGATACTCTTGAAGGAGCTGATTTATCAATCTAATCAGATTATGTTGACCAAAATTAGAGCAAACATGGGCAAGGAGACCCTAGAAGCACATTCGTGAGGACTGAATGTTGTAGACAAGTGGAAGGACTGGAGAGACCTTTGGGGGGAATATCTGGAGTCATCTATGTCTGGTGGTAACTAAGGGTTCGAGTGGTCGGTGAATGTCAATTTAGCTGTTCACTCTTTCTCTATAGTAATTGTGCCTGACTGGACTAGGTCTCGTGCTTTCTTCCATCCTAGGTTTTTAACGTAAAAATCATGTATGCATTTATACTCTTCTCTACTTGTTTATGCTTTTCGTGATTTGAGGGATTGAGCTTGAAGGTTATTTATAACTGGAAATTATTTCCTACAACATAACTAATTTTAATTGAAATTGAGTTAGTATATTCTTATGAACACTATTAGCCATGAGACTAATTTTATGCACTGGTTGCTCACTGCATGAGATCCTCGGCCTTGGGTAACGTTCTAGTGCACCTTCACCTTCAATATATACAATAATTTTATGTTCCCTGTGCCTTAGTGTAAAATATATACAGGAATGCAAAAATAAGTTACAAATATATCTACATGCATTCCTGTGTATATATCTATGTTGGACTCTGGAGCATGCAGGCAACCAGATCTATTCCCTGAGGTTGTTGACCCCATTGACAGTTTTTGTTAAGACAAAAATTTGATCCCCTGTTTATCACAGTTTAATTTTTGAATTCTGCTTATATTTTTACCTCTTATTGCTATTGCTGCACCCATAGCAATCACCAGCCAGTTTGCAATTACTCCTGGCTTGTTTCTGGTAGTACCTATGAGCATTGTTGACTATGTTGGAACCGATTGTAATTTTGGTGAATAAACTGAATTTTTTTTTGTCCTCTGTTAGGACTCCCAAGAGGGAAATTTTTCTCTTTTTCATGACCATGAAATTTAGTGCATTCAATGATTAAAAGCTGATAATATTCATGAATAAATCCACTTATTTTTTCGTTATTTTGTCCTTTCTTTCCAGCTCATGGTTTCAAGTCGCTCACCACTTCCCGTATTGTTCCAAGATTTACAAGACCTTTAACGGACATGATCGATGGTCTATGGTAAGGGTTTAGCTTCTCTTCTTGTTTATGCTACTGTTATTTACTGATATGTTTGATTTTAGTGACTCGTCTAAAAGAATTTTGTCTATGCAATCTGCCAGGGTTTCTTGTGATCGAGCACTAATGCGACAACCGGCTTTACGACTTGGTGTCATCCTCTATTGGGCTGTAATTCATGCCCTTCTTGCAACTTTTGTAGTTTGAGAAGAAGCTGAATTGGTTAGTGATTTATTCCTCTCTTCCCAGTATATAAATGGTGGTCATGGTCATGGTCATTGATAATAAACTAACCTAGCTGGAGAATTTCTCCGTCCACTCTTTGCAGCCGGGCCTTTTTGGCTGTAACAGTTAATTGTGTTCTACTTGCATGATGTTGGCATTAATGCTCCACACACCCACATTTGTTTACGAGGCAAGAATTAATTTTGTAGTGTAGGATTAATTTAAGAGTAAGCTAAAAGTTACTAATGACATACAAAAACCCTGAATTATTTATAGAGACACCCGTATGGATTATTCTACTGTGAAGTTCCAGATAATAAAGAAGGGTGGGGATTGTTGTGTTTAGACTCATGTAAGGACATAGTTCATATGTTTATATGTAATTATCACACTAAGTAGTAAAAGTTTGTACTATGTGGGTATATCCTTGTAGATTCACTGTTCTGATGCATCAGGCTTTTGTGTTGCTACCTTTCTATTTATATGCTTTGATAAATTGTTCTGAACATTTTCATGTTAAATGGTTGGTAGTGTTGTGAATTGCGAATATCCTCGGTGTGTAACACATATTCTCTTGTCAATCATTAATTCGAATGAATGTAACTTTTGAATGTTAGCTTAGTGAACTAGAAACAATGAACGACTTTTTTTTCTTTTTCTTTTTCTCTTTCTCTCTCTCTCTATGAATCAAGTGGAAGATGTATCCTTAAATTGGAGAGGATTGCAGGATAGATCACAGCTTTTTCACAGATACAGACGCTTATATTAGTCTTTATTAGAAATGGAAAAAAGTCCACAATTAATTATTTTCCATTCGTAAGCCTTCCCATGCTCATCCTAAAATTCATGGTTTCTGGTCTGCAGGTTCTCATTTGGTTCAAACTCGGAAAAAAACCACGGCCCAGCTTATGCATGGATCCAAGATTTTCTGTATAATTGATTTTCTTTTTCATTTTATTTAGATGTGATCAGATTAATTCATTATTCAGCCCAACCAGGCAATTGTGCTCTCTTTTTTTTTTTTTTTTGTAAGTTGCAGATTGCTTGGTTGCATCCAATAAAGGGAGAAAAAAATAGTGAAAAAGGAAAGCATACATCATAGATGATATAGATTGTAGAAGTGGTTTAGTGTGCCCAGTTAAGGGGTATACAGGTCTGCTTTTGTAAGCCCTGAGGGGTCGGGTCGTATCATGTTATATATACTGGCAGCAATGCTGCACCCTTAAGGTTCATGTGTTGTTTATATTTTTGATTCTATTATCAGCTTAGGTATTTCTGTTTTGGAAGACAGGAACCCGAACTCTCGAGAATTTTTCGAGGACAGATTCGGAAAGCTGTGAAAATATATCAGGGGCATGATCGATGAAGAATGATCTAAAATGTATATCTTGAAGTTTGAAGGTTGGACTCTACTTGCTTAAAATTAGGTTCGATGAAGGTGTATGAAGTTGGTACTAGGACAGGCGTATAAACTTCCAAGTAGCACACATTTCCTACTAATGATTTGTTATTGTGAAAACAGTTTTTTGTTTTTAGACTGTACAGAAGTGATTATGTTTTATAATTTTCAGTTTTTTTAATAACAAATTTTTTATTGAGTTGTTTTCAAACAAAAAAAAAAATTTGTTTGACGAATGAAAGCACAAAATTAGATTTTTATGATATACAAATAGATAACATTCAAATAAAGACTTGGTCTAGATAAGATTAAAGTCATTATTTTCTTGACATGTCTATGATGAGGATTGTCACCCCTATATTAGTAGTCCTGCAGATTTGCAAGTCGTCAGACGCAATTGACCGACTGTGATCTATATCAAAAGTTCAAAACTTTATTACTTTCGTATCTAATATATATATATATATATATGTATATATTATATTGGCGCTACCAACACGCTGACTAAAAAATGAGATATGAGAGAGAGTAGTGGCAAACACTGAAAGCACTATCAAGATAACACACCAATGGCCCTAAATGCACATAATGATAGCCAAAGATATACACTGGCTTATCACAAACCCTAGTTTGAAAATTTGACTTGATCTTCAAAGTCTTTGACATTACCTTTTGACTCCCCCTCAAACCTCCCCAACCTAAAGTGCTTTAGCTCCACACCTTTTGCCTCACCGCTAACAGCCAAATCCGCCACCATCCGACCCACCACCGGCGCCATCTTGAACCCATGACCCGAAAACCCGCCCGCAACCACCACCTCCTCCCCTAATTCTCCACCCAAAAAATCCACCACAAAGTCCTCATCTGGTGTCATTGAATACATACATGACTGAGTCATCACTGGACCCAAACTAGCCTCCACAATGTCCCCAAACCTCCCTTCAATCCACTCTTTCAATGCCTCCACCATTGTCAAATTATTTACCCATGTCCTCCTATCCGGGTCACACGGGTTCCCGCCGTGCACCGGAATTTTCACCAGACCCGGAAACTCCAACGACGGCGTCCCGTATATATACGGATCCCCGTAGCTGGCAAACGTCGGAAAACCGCCGGAAATTGTGAAATCCCCATAATGCCCCTCCTTGATTTTCCAATAACAAACAGTACATTCTAGGGGTTGGACAGGGAGTGAAAGCCCACTAACCCTTTTCACTAGCTTCTTAACCCAAGCCCCAACTGTCACCACACACTTCTTCCCCCAAAACTTCTCCCCATTTGTGGTCCCCACCAACACACCACCTCTCACTTCATCCCTCCTTATTTCACACACCTCCATGTTGTCTTTCATCACCGCGCCATTTTGCACACCAAGTGTTTGATACATTGACACCGCTTTGGTGGGCTTGATGACTCCGCCGAGCTCCGTCGCGACCCCGACCCAATCATCCGGCAGACTGATGGAGAACTCGCGGCGGACCTCGGCGGGGCTGAGGATCCGGCAGGGTACGGAATTGGCGCGGCAGCTGGCGATGACGGCATTGAGGCTCTTGTTGTCTGCCGGACCCATGTCGAGTTGAGGAGCCTTGAAGTAGACCTTGTAGCCTGCTTCGGACTCGGCTTGGCGCCAGAGGGCGGCGGATTCTGTGACCATGGCGGCGTAGTAGGGCTCCGGGTAGGTGGCGCGGAGGGTGCGGGACTCGCCGTGGGAGGAGCCACGGTGGTGGAGGAAGTCGAATTGCTCGAGGAGGAGGACTTTGGCGCCTCTTTTGGCGAGGTGGTAGGCGGTGGAGCTGCCCATTATGCCTGCGCCTACCACTATCACGTCGAATTGGTCACAGCAATCCTCCATTTTTCTCTCTCTCAAGAACAAAATTTTCTCTCTCAGTGTATAGAAATGATGATGATGACGTGGTAGAAGAAGAAAGACTAGTATGAATATAAAGTTTGTTAGTGATTTGTCTGTAGTGAATTTCTATTGCCAAGTGACAAGACCAAACACATGCAATGCACTACAGCAAGTGTATTACTTTTTTGATAAACAAACAATTTGTATAAGACAAAGTTGGTTATCACTGTGTGAAAAGCGAAAGCGGTAAGTTTTGGGGCGGAATTATTATTAGGGTAAATACCACCTAGATACCCTGAATTTGGCTTATATTCCACATAAGCCCCCTCCTTTTCCAAATACTCCACCTAGGGGATATTCCCTGAACTTTGGCCAAAATCTACTGACATCACCCAAATAAATATGTCATTTGGACATTTTGCGTTTAAACGAGGGCAGCATGGTCAGGTGAAATATTTAAAAAGAGAGGGGCCTATGTAAAATTTAGGCAAAGTTCAAGGGATCTAAGTAACATTTAACTTTAACATTTTAGAGGGTGTTTACTCTCTCCAAGAATGGAAGAAAGGTTAACAGTGGGAAGAATGTTCAAGTTTAGCTTTTTTAATTTGCTGGAATTTATGGAAAAATAGGAATGATTGGATTTTCAATGGAAAACTAAAAGAACCAACTGAAATTGTAGAAAAAGCTCTCAATGATTTCCATGAGTTTGCCGATGTTAGAGGATCAGAAAAGCTGTACTCACAAGTCGCGGAAGATGTTCATGCCCATCCAAAAGTTTGGCATCCGCCCAATGAAGGGACTTTCAAGTTGAATTTTGATGCTTCTCTTGATACAAGTAGAAATGTTTCTGGAGGAGGGTTTGTGTTGAGAGATCACCATGGTTATCCAATTAAGGTTGCTTCAGTTTTGGTTCCTTGCTACGGGTCCGCCATTGTAGCTGAGGCTATCATGCTTCTCGAAGCTTTGAAGTTGATTTTATTTTGGGGCTACAATGATGTTTTTATTGAAGGGGACTGTCAATCAGTCTTGAAGCTGGAGATTGTGGATGAAGCTTTGGTTCCTCTATTTGAGGAGATTAGATCATTGTCCAATCTTGTTAGGATTGCATCTTTGATATGGGTGTCTCGCTTGTGTAATGGGGCTGCACATTTTGTTTCTAGAAGGACTCTTCTTTTGAATATCAATGATACCGATTGGGAGCATATTCCCTTAGGTCTTGTTGATATTCTGAGTTGTGATCGGTCCTTTATCGCTTAGGCTTTTTTTTCTTTTTTCGTTATATGTTTGCTTTGTTAACAAAAAAATAAAAAAAAATAATATTCTACAATATCGGTATTTATTTTTGAAATGCTATTATGCATCACTGAACCTCAATTTTAATACCAATACAAAATTTGATTTAAAATTTTCATGTGAGGTCGGAACTCTTATTCAACGGAATTAATTGATTCCATTTTTTGAACAAGAGTTCATAACCATACCTCAATATTAATCAAATGATTTGATTTGATTTGATTTCTATTTGAAAAATGAAATAGTCATGCAATGGGAAGTCGTAATCAAATTGTGTTTGTTGATTTAAACATGGTAAGGAATTATTTTTGATAGCATGTCAAGATAGGATAAATAGTTAAATCAGTGAGAAGGAGGATGCAAATTTGCCAAGTACTTTATGAGATTTGACCATTTGGATTTGATGTATTCACATTCTAACCGTGCTTCATTTTATTTTATTTTTCTTTTTTACTTTCTCTCACTTAGACCTTCATCAACTAGGGTTTGGTGGTAAATTTAATAAAATGATTTGTTAATTTTTTATATTTTTTTGGAAAGGATGATTTGTTCTTTCTTTCTCCTCTTAAACGTGGTTAGTGGTCAAAACTTTAGTTGATTAGTTACTTCCAAGGCCGTGTCATTGCGTACTTATATATATATATATATATATTGAATCATTTAGTTGCTTATGCGAATAGATTATTTCTTTATTTCAATTACTCAATAGAATTATGGGCCGTAACATGCCAAAACTTATTTATTAAACAAGCAATGCGTATTAATAAGTGTGTTCGTGACAACGTTTCTAAATGTTACATTATATAATCTTAAAATGTAAAATAAGGCATTGTGGAGTGTGTGGTAGCCTGGTAGGTCATAGGTGTCACGTGAATGATTGTAAGAAATCACACACTGATCTTTGTATAATGTAATGTCATTGTATAATAAGATTCTCTGCCCATATGAGTATTATTTTAAAACTCTTAAAACATGAGTATGCTCGTACACATGTAATGACATGAAACATGTTACACATGTTCTTCAGATTCTGCGGATGATAACTGGGCCCGTACGACAGCCTAAATGATTTCAAATTTGCTTTTGGAAGGCAAGGATTTGAGAGAATTTCAAATTAAAATGGAATTTATCTTATTTGAAAGATTTTAAAAAAAAAAAAAATACATGAGATTTTGTGGAATTTTAATGAAAATATCACTTCACAAATATGGGAAAAATTGGTCGAATTTAATAAAATTTGTAATAATTTTTTTACAAATTTTACAACTTTACTAAAACACTAAGGTATTGTTTGGTAACTGTGAGCCCGTTTGTGGTAACCGAACGAATTTAACAGATCGTGAACAATAAAATGGCACTACGAGTAATAGAATTGGAAAAGATTAACAAAAACAAGATATCTAAAGATCGAGTAATTTTAACAGGGAAAATATTGAGAGAAATATAACTGAGAGAAAAAAGAGGTGTATCAAGAATCGGATGCCCTTTCATTAAACAATTTGCCTCTATTTATACAGAAACAATTCTTTAATTTCGGTAAGCATTAACTTTGCTTGATCTTTGCCTTTCATCACTCTTATACTTGATTCAAGGGATTGGTGGTTTGTGAAATTTTGAATTTTCCCTCCATATGTTTCTTCGATTGGGCTTTTATATAACTTATTTGGGTTTCGTTACTCTCTTCATCGTTTTTGCTGGATCTGATGGGCTAGGGCCCAAATTTGGGCCTACACTTTGCCCCCAAATTCTCGGCCCATTGGTTCAAATTGGGTAGGAATTTCAAATAGCTCCCATAAATGTTTACGTTTTTTTGAGACTTGTCTTTAGTTCTAACTCTTGAGTTTCTCTTTTTCCTTCTATCTTCTTGTTGAAGCAGACCAAGCAACGCCATAGCCAAGTTCCATTATGAATTTCCAATTCTTGAGGTTAGTTGTCTGGATTTCGTCTTGATTTTCATCTTCCTCTTCTTTTATTTGTTCATTTTGCTATGAGTATCGATAGTGGTAAGACGGTTTCTCAGGAAGTTGTTGTTGTCGTTGAACCGGGGGAGACATCGTCTCCAGTGTCTGCAACTTTCGACGATTTACCGGTGGAAACCATGTCTAGGAAGCAGTGGTTAAAAACTCCCCATACCTAAGTGGTGATACTTTGAGTTTCAAATTCCTCAAGACGTGTCTATTGAGGAATACCATTTGTCAAATAATTTTAGGGCTTATGAGAATATAGGAGACAAAGAGATTTTGTTTTCTTTTGGTCATTTGCATGCTTTGAGATTTCATTTGCACCCATTTTATCACATTGTCTTGAACAAATTAGGACTGGCCCCTCTGTAAGTGAACCCTAATTTCTTTAGGGTTTTTTCTTCAATGTTGATTTTGAATCGGGTGTGTAGTTTAAACTTAGGATTGCAGACTTTCTTATCTGTTATAGCGTCGATCATATTCGTGACTTCCCCGATCGGTACCATCTTCATTCTCGTACCGATCGTAAATTGTGTGATGGTCTCCCAACGTCGGATAATGATTGGAAAGGGAAAATTGAAAAAATTGGGGAAAATTGGATGGTTGATGCTTCCAAGAGTTATCCTATCCCGCGGTCGTTCGGCGAATGTAAATTTTCGAAGGGAACGATCAATCAACATGGCAAGTTTTTAATCTGTTATATTTGCCTCCTGACATTCCATTGTTTTAATATTTTGAACTTCTGCCCTAATCTTTTTTTTTTCTTTGATCGATCAGTTAAGAGACTAGAATATCTAAGGAATGAGGTGTTTTCTTATCTTCCTTCTAGCAAGGACCTGCTGACCTTTGACAATTTAAAGCTTATAGCAAGAAGTGCAACTGTTGTTGTTGTCATGGATGTTTATTTGCCCCTTTTTAGACGATCTACTACTGATAAGAATAAGGGCGTTCGGATTGAAGAAAGACTTGAGGAGCCAGCCACAAATCCTTTTGTAAAGGCTAAGGGTCTTTTTATTCAACGAAAAATCATTGACATCGATCCTCCTGCTTCCAAGAAATAAAATGGGGTATCTAGTGCCAAGGTTACCTTTGAATCGATCGAAAACATGAAGACGATTAGGGGTTATACAATTCCTGATCTCTGTTATTCTAATGTTGAACCCAAAACATGGGTCCCATCCTTTGTGAAGCCGGATGGTTCGTCGATCATGATGAACACACTGGCTTTGGGAGATCCTGATTCTTTACTGACCCTAACTAGAGGGATGTGGCCTCCCAAGGATGAGTTGTTGCAACAACACGTTGATCAAGATGAGTTGTTGGCCTGAGCTCCTGTTTCGATCATGGAGGTAGGGGGTTGTGAAATTTTTTTTTTTAAAAGTTTATGTAACACAAAATGCTGACAGATCTATGATTTTCAGGTTACCTTCAACGCCCTTTCACTCTGTAAAGCAATTGAAGTTGACAATTACAAGAGGAAGGTAATTGACGAAGCCTATCAGAAGGTGGAGGCCAGGGAGATCGCTGCGATTAAGGCCAGGAAGGATCTTGAAGTTGAGATGAATGAATTGAAGAAGAAAGCTGATGAAGATGTCGTGAGGATTGCTTCCCTAGAGAGTCTGAACGACTCTCTGAAGTCTTCGTTAGATGTTTGTCGTAGGGGGGGATGGATATGCACCATCGGTATGTAAGTATGTTTGATCTTAGGTACTATGATGAGTTCAGGTTCTGCACAGAGAAATATCAGCTGGAGCCTTCAGCGAGGAAGTATGTTGATGTTAACGCTCATGACGCTGACTGTAGGGTTCAATTTTCGTATAAAGACCCAGCACCTAGCAACTAGAGAAACTGTTTGCTCATTTCTTGAAGACCGGTGAATTTCCCGTCGCTCGTCCCATTGACACCGCTGAGGGCCTAAGTGTTCCCCGTACTGCTCAGATTGTGGATGCCTTCGATCAAACGTTTACCAAGGAGGGTGGTGCCCCCATTTATGATCCTTCTGTTTCTTGAATTTAAATAATTTGGTCTGTAATAACTCGAATATTTATGTTTATCTTTTGATCTGTGTGCCATACTTCTTTGAGGGAAGTTTTTGGATGGCCTGTTTGTGATCTCTTGGGTCTTGAAATGACTTTAAGATTTTTGGTGATGCGCAATATGTGCATTTTTAACAGATTTGAGCCATATTTTTTTATAATCAAATGAATGAGTTCTCCTTGAATGATGTCTTGAGTTTTTTGATGATGTGCCACTGATGGGGTGGTCTTTTGAAATGGATGCGAATGATTTTGGTTTGTTTCCAAGCCAAATATTTTTGCCAAATTAAGTATTTGGTCTTTGTTAAATCATATATATATATTTTTTTTAATTTGTATAGAACAAATCATAGTAGTGCAAAACAAATGATTGTTTTATTTACAAAAAACATAAGAACATAATTGACCAGAAATGGAATACTTCAAGGAACTTATATTATTGATAATACCTTTTGAGGTGAGTCGTGTTCCATGCTCGTTCGATAGGTTCTCCATGCCGGTCGATCAGTCTGTAAGCTCATTTCCCGATGACTTCCACAACTGTGTATGGCCCATCCACGTCGGATCGAGCTTATTTGTCCTTTTCACCACTACCCTTAGCACTTAATCTCCAACTTGGAATGATCATGGATGTACCCTTTTGTTATAACTTCTTCTTAACCTCTATTGGTACATCGCCAGTTTGATCACTACCATTTCTCTATTCTCTTCGATCAAATCTCCTTCAATTTTGAGTATCTCTTCATTCTGTTCGGGATCAAAGCATTGTGTTCTTGTAGTGGGAACTTTGAATTCAATTTGTATGACGGCTTCTACGCCATACGCCATTACGAACGATGTTAGTCCCGTCGGCTTCCTCGATGTTGTGTGTTAACTCTAGAGAATTCGTGGCAACTCTTCCAGCCATAGTCCATTCTCTTCCTTCCCTTATAATTTTATTTTAATGCCTGCAAATATTGTTCGGTTCGTTATCCCTGCTTTCCCGTTTGCTTAAGGATAACTGACTGATGACAGATTTTGGTTGATCCTATATTCATCCAAAACTTTTCTAACGAATTGGTCATCCAAGTTTGTCCCGTTATCCATCATGATGTACTTGGGCACATCGAAACGATAAATGATATGATTGAGTATGAAGTCGATCACTTATACATGTGTTATTCTTACATAGGATTTAGCTTTGACCCATTTGGTGAAGTAATCCATTGCTAACATCACGTGCTTTTGATTTGATGTTGCTCGGGTTAACAGGACCACGACATTCATACCCCACCGAGCGAAAGGAATGGGTGTTGCCATGGCATGCAATAGCTCTAGGGGTTGATGAATTATGATGTCGTGCCTTTGGCATTTATCGCATCTTCGAGCATATTCTTCTGCATCCCGGATCATGTAGAGCCAGAAATAGCCTTGCGTAATCGCTCAATGGGATAATGATCTGCCCCCAGTATGGTTACCATAGATCCCTTTGTGGAGTTGTCTAAGCACTTCCCTTGACTCAGATGGAGTCAAACACTTCAAATAGGGTCCCGTGAGCGATCCGTGATATAAGGTGTCATCGATCACTGCATATTTGACCATGTTGGATATGATCTTCCTTGCTTCTTATCTATCCTTCGGGAGGGCTCCAGTCTTGAGGTAAAATAATATTGGATCGATCCAACTTGGTTCATAGGGAACGAGGCAAGTTTCTTCATTTCTCCCGACAGAGGGTTCATCCAATTCATTGATCGGGATTATTTTGACCATGTCCTCACCTGTTGCGAAGGCCTGATTCACTATATGATTTGTTGTCTCATTCTTTGATCGTGGTACTCCTGCATCTTTTTTCCTTTAGCGATATAACTCCCCTCCACTTGATTGATGATCAGCTGAGAGTCACTGTATACTTCTATGTTTTGAATTCAGAGTAACTTTGCTAACCTGAATCCCGCCAATAGCGCCTCATACTCAGCCTCATTGTTGGAACCTGAAAAATTTAGCCTTATGGATTGTTGCAGCTTAGTACCTTCCGGTGATACTAGTTCGATACTGAGTCCTGCCCCTAGTTGGTTCACGGAGCCATCAACATAAAGTTTCCATAGGGGTTTTCCCTCGTCTTTCCCTTCGTCTTCATACTTGAGTAAGAACTTGGCCACAACTTGAACCTTCATGGAGGTTCTGGGTTCGTAAATAATTTCAAATGTACTTAATTCGATCGCCATTTAGTGGTTCGACCGGAGAAGTTGGGCTTCAAGAGGATTGATCTGATGGGGAATGTTATAGGGATGACAACTGGATGTGACTCAAAGTAATGGCGTAGTCTTCTTTTGGATTGGACTAGTGCCATAATGATCTTTTCAGTTTTCGAATACCTTTGTTCGGCGTCGAACAGGGTCTTGCTGACATAGTAAATAGGAAACTGACACCCATTTTCCTTTCTTAAGAGTACAGAGCTAACATCGTTTACTGAGATGGCTAAATAAAGCGTGAGTGTTTCTCATTCCTTTGGGGCTGCTAAGATTGGTGGTTGTGCCATGTAGGCTTACAAGTTGCCGAACGCCTCCTCTTGTTTTGGTCCCCAAGTTATCCCTCATCCGGACTTAATTGCATAAAAAAAAGGTTTGCATTTGTCTGATAATTTGGAAATGGATCTGTTGAGTGCTGCGATTCGCCCTGTCAAAACTTGAACCTCCTTCGGTGTTTTAGTTGCCTTCATTTGGAGCAGCGCCTGGACCTGGACTGGACTAGCAGTGATTCCTTCTTTGTTGACTACGTGCCCGAGAAATTACCCGGTGGTGACCCCAAAGATGCATTTCTCTGGATTTAACTTCATATTGTATGATCGTAAAGAAGAAAAAACTCATTCCAGATGATCCAGATGATCATTCTTGAACTTGTTCTTAACCACCATGTCATTGATGTAAGCCTCAACTGTAGATCCGATCTCTTTCTTGAAGATATTGTTGACCAACCCTTGGTATGTTGCACCGACATTTTTCAAACCAAACAGCATGACCTTGTAACAGAAAGTTCGGATTTCAGTGATGAAGGACGTCTTCTCTTTGTCGTTGGTGTCCATTGGGATCTGGTTATAGCCCGAATAGGCATTGAGGAAAGTTAGATGTTCATACCCCGTAGCGGCGTCGATCATCTAATTAATTTTTGGGAGCGGGAAGCTATCCTTTGGGCAAGCTTTTTTTACGTTGGTGAATTCTACGCACATTCTGAATTTCCCATTCTTCTTTTGGACAACGACGACGTTGGACAACCATTAAGGGTACTGCACTTCTCTAATGAAACCGTCTGCAACCGATCAACTTCCTCAGATACGAACCTTCCACATTCTATCCCGATCCTTCTCAGTCTCTATCGTACAGGCTTCATCTCTGGTCTTATGTTCAAATTATGACTTATGGATTGATCCCAGGTAAGGCTGCAAATGAACCGATCTGAGCCGAACTTTGGAATATTCAAGCTCAGTTCATTTACTAAACGAGCCTAGAAAATGTGTTCAAGCTCGGCTCATTTGCTTAACGTACGAGCCCGAGCCGAACGTCAGATTTAATGAGTCGAGCCCGAGCTTGATCACGAACGAATCGTTTCAGTTGCAACATATATTATTTTTGCCAATAGATGCCTGGATTTATTTTTGCATATCTGTTTTTAACATTTTTCCACTAGTATAATTTTTTATGAATGATTTTTATGTTATGGACGCATAATTCCTGTAATATTTTCACAACAATCTTCATAATTTGTTCAATTTGATCACTTTCTTTTGTCAAATATGAGATAATTTTATTATTTAACTTAGACGAGCCTGTTCACGAGCTTGGCGAGCCGAGCTTAGTAATGTTCAAGCTCGGCTTGTTAACTAAACGAGCCTAAAAATTGTGCTCAGGCTCGGTTCGTTTACTAAACGAATGAGCACGAGTCGAGCTCTTAACGAGCCAAGCCCGTGCCTGCTCACGAACAGCTCGGTTCATTTGCAGCCCTAATCCCAGGCATATCCCCATGCTCCTAAGCAAAGATGTCAATATTGGCTTTTAGTAAAATGACCAAATGGTCCATTTCCTCTGGCTATAGATTCGCTCTGATGCTTGTCATCCTTCATTTTTTACCATCGATCAGCTCTACTTTCATAGTTTCTTCAGCAGGTTTGTTCGTTTCTTCCGGTTGAACGATAGATTTCAGTAATTGCTATAAGGGAGGATCATCCTCTGTATTTCTCAGGCTCCGAGATACGATCGTGTAACACTCATTTGCAACCACCTAATCTCTCAGAATATCAACAAAGCCTTTTCCCGATGGATCAATGCATCTTATAACTTGGTGCAACATGGATGGAATGCCCTGTATTATGTGAATCCAACCTCTTCCTAAAATCAGGTTGTAGGATGGTTTAACATCGACCAATACGAAATTCTCCGTTAACGTGCGTTTTGCTGCAGTTATCGGTAAAGTTAGTACTCCGATCGGGCAAACTCTTCCTCCATTAAACCTGGCTAACGGGTTTGCTGTGGATCTTATTAGATCTGGGCTAATTCCAATTTTATCGAATGATGACTTGGTTAGAACGTTCGTGCTGCTCCCAGGATCTACAAGTACTCGCTTCACCAAACAATTTGAGATGATGATCGTGATCACCAATAGATCTTCATGAGGCAACTATACTCTTTTTAGATCTTCGTGAGAGAATGATATGGTTACCGCCGGGCCATTACTGATCATTTTTACCTTACCAACCCGTCTGATCTTGTTTGCATTCCTCATTCTCGAATGTTGTAGGGATCTGCTTCTTTCATCCTTATCTAGTTTTCCATGGATTGTATCGATGACCTTAACAGGCTGACCGTCGGTCAGTTTGTTATTTTTTGATCGATCGTTGTTGCGGGTACCCCTATCAACATAGTCTCTGAGTTCTCCTCTGGCTATTAGGGCTTCCACTTATTTTCTCAGGTTTCTGCAATCGTCAGCTAGATGACTGAAACCGTTGTAGAAAACACAATGTTTTGATTGATCCTTTAGTTCTAGGGCAATCCTTAAAAGCAGTGGAGATCGAAATATCCCCTTTATTTTATTCTCTCGATACAACTTGGCTAGTGTGGTTTTGAGCGGCGTCTCGTGATCTTCGGCTCGCGGCCTCTTATCCTGCTGCCGACTCGTTAGAGTGCGATAGCTGCTTGCCCCTTCTGTTTTTTTACTTGTGATCCTATCTTTAGATTTCCCTTCCATGTTGACGAGGGCTGATCGATTCCCCCTAGTTAACTCGTCTTCCTCCAATATGAGGTAACCTTGTGCTCTGGAGTTAAGTTGCCCCATGTTCGCGGGCGTGGATTTCACTAGGGATCTGTGAAAGATGGTACCCTGCTCTATGGCCACCTTGAAAGCTTCCACAGCCGCTGATTGATTGCAACCCGGGATCATTCCCATCTCGAGATTGAATCGTGATAGGAAACTCTTCAGGCTTTCCCCCTTTGTCTGTCTCATCGTGAACATATTGGATATCATTCTTTTTTGCCTCTAGTTTTCGAAGTACTGGGCCAGGAAGCATTCCATGAGTTTCTGGAAATAATTGATCGATCCTTCAGGCAACTGGCGGAACCACAACAAAGCCGGCACGATCAAATTTTTTGAAAAAACCTTGCACATCAAAGCATCATCGGCTAGATCTAACGTCATCTTTTTCTCTACTTGAAACAGATGCTCGATAGGGTCTTGTGTCCCATCGAACATAGAGAAAGTTGGAAGACGAAATTTATCTGGCCTTTTGTGTCGTCTGCTAGTGATTGTGTTATGAGATCTTTAACCTGTTCATCGGCGATCTTTTGTAATCTAGCCATCATGTTTAGAGGGACGGCCTGTGCGGGCATCTCCGCATTCTGCCCCATCTCTTCAGCCAGTCGATGAGTTAAGGACCGATCTGCAGAATTTTTTGTCGCCGATTATTATCCTCTTCATCATCTGGGTCGTTCGTGCGGTTATTAGAGGGGAGGGCCCATTGTTCGGCTTGGCTTAATATTTCCTTTAGCTCCTGGTTTTCCTTCTCCAAGGCTTCCAATCATTGGAGTATTGTTTTAGCGACGCCTTGAGGTACATTAGATTGCTCTCCATCAATTTCCATGGATCTTGTAATGACCATTCAGGAACTCTCGTTCCCATAGATGGCGCCAAAAGTGTGAGCCCATTCGTGGTAACCGAATGAATTCAATAGATCGTGAACCATAAAATGGCACTACGAGTAATAGAATTGGAAAAGATTAACAAAAGCAATATATCTAAACATCGAGTAATTTTAATAGAGAAGATATTGAGAAAAATATATCTGAGAGAAAGAAGAGGTGTATCAAGAATCAGATGCCCTTTCATTGAACAATTTGCCTCTATTTATATAGAAAGAATTCTTTAATTTCGGTAAGCATTAGCTTTGCTTGATCTTTGCCTTTCATCACTCTTATGCTTGATTCAAGGGATTGGTGGTTTGTGAGATTTCAAATTTTCCTTCCATATGTTTATTCGATTGGGCTTTATGGGCTTTTATATAACTTATTTGGGCTTCGTTATTCTTTTCATTGTTTTTGTTGGATCTGATGGGCTAGGGTCTACAGTAACACTATGATTTTATTATTAAATTTTACTAAAAATGTAACAAATATGTTTATTGTTTTTTTTTTCCAGTTTCTTTTTTCTTCAAGTCATATTGTTTTTAGAGGGGTTTGAGTATCTTTTAACCATTTTGTGAACATTTTAGTAATTCTTCATTTTTATGTGTTGACACTACAAAATGTTTGTAAGGGGTCATTTTCAATATTTACTAATAATCTTCTAAAATGGTGAGATTACAATAATATGGAGTCAAAAGGAAATCTATGATGAACAAACCATTGGAACAGAAAAAGATGCTTCTAACACAAATAAGAAGGGAAAAAAAGAGAATATGGATCTGGAGTAGAGAGAGAAGATCCCTCAGAGAATGTAGGCAAGAACATATTGATATCTCAAATGATTGCTCTTGATGTGTTATCTTGTCAAAAATCATTCCCTTCCTTGGGTGAGGAAAGTTCATTTTATAGACCTGGAGAAGGGTTTCAATTGCCATTTTAGACGAGGAAACACCTTTCCGCCCATTGGTTCGTACCTCTGATCAACGGGTACGAATTTCAGTCTTGGGTTAAGAATCTATGACACTTTTTCTCCTCGCGTGCTTGTTTTTGCTCTCCTTTTTCAGACTAAGTGGTTGGCAACTTTGCGGTCATTAAATGCTCTCATAGTACCATCATTAGAAATATCCCTTTCTACATTCCCTGAGCTAGCTCTTTCTCGAGTCTGTGTCTTTTTCTCAAACCGCCAATCCCATGCTTATTTGATTTCCCTGGGCTAATGACCTCGAGATACCCTTCCTACTATGGTACCTCGAGTTTGAGTGCTATCTCGAGCTTGAGTTTCCTATAATTATTCTATTTTATTATTGCCTCGTGCTAGTCACATGGGCTTGCCATATGCCGTCTACCCCTACAATGTTAAAGTTATAACAACTTGCTTGGTATAAAGACACTAGTTATAAGATAAAAGAGGGGAGCTTTCAATTCTCTAAACTAAAATGTGAGGTATTTTATGTAATTTAGATAAGTTTTCTGTGGAATATAATCCCTGCTATTTCGTATATGATTGAAAATAATTCATGGAGATGAGATATGTACAAGATAATGAATTAAGTGTGTGCATTGTTAATAATTTTTTGTGCAGTGTAAATAAAACGTATTGTGCAATTATAATATCACCTGTTATATAATTGTATACAGTTAATAAAAATCAGTTGCGCCAATGAAAATTTGTCATTTGTCACTGAAATCATTCAAGTGAAATGCTAACGGGAAGGGATTTGGGTGGGTCGTCGGTTGAAGTTATTATTAATAAATATTTGAAATTTTATTTGAATTAAACTTAGATTGAACCATTTAATTTTAGTTTGGACTTATAATATTAAAAAAATAATAATGTTGAAACACCTTCAAATTGACAATTCTAGGCCTGGAGTATCGGTGAGCTCCGTTACCAATAGTGATGTGCAAAAATGGTGAATGGTGAAGATCATTTTTTCTTTGCAGTATGTTATAAAGGGCATTTGTAGCATTATACTTGGGGAGAAGATTTGGATACCCCAGGATAAATTCACATGGGATTCCAAGTCAATAATAAAAATGAGTGTTATATATGCATGGAATATATCACTTGCGCGTAATCTTCACTACATGTGTTTAACTGGTTTGGGATACCACGTCATACTTATCCATGTAGTAACCAATAATTTTCCCTACTTGAGCTCCTAGGGAGAGCATTTGAAGAGACTGATTATGGATGGTAATGAGGCGGGTACGAAATGGGTTTTCCTATATCCATACCCGCCCCATTAATTATTTTTAAATACCATACCCTTAACGGGTTGTTTTTTTCTAAATCATACTCGCCCCATTAAAATTTTACTAAACCCTTACCCTCCCATTAACGCAAATTTTTTCAGTATCTGTTTCGAATCAATAAACAAATTTACTAAATGCATAACATAAACATAATTTTATCTTATCTAAGTAATAGATCATGCAAACTAAAATGAATTATAAAATAATATCAACCCAAAAATTTAAATTTAGAAATTTAAATAGTGCCAATATAAGCCAACACGGTGCATGAACAATATGTAATTTGAACACATACTATACTAAAGTTTAAAGTTTAGTTTGATGATGATCCATTCTTTATTTTCATTTGACAACATTTGTTCCTACCTCTTCGTCTTAGACATAATACACAACCACAATTTGACAGAACATAATTTGACAATATGTTTATGCTACGCCTATGCAGTTAGTAGAGTTATTATTGATTAGAAGAGAAAGCAAATAAACAATACATAATACACAGTCTTATATATATATATATATTAGTAAACAAATAAGGTAAATTTATATAAATGAGGTGAGACGTGGCGGAGTGGGACTCCAACGAGTATCTATTAAAATCTGTACCCGCGCTCATAACCCATGATGGGTTCAATTTTTTTTACTATACCTACCCCTATGAAATTAAAAACACTTCCAAACCCTTAAATGAAGGCGCGAGACGAGGCGGTATAAATTGCCATCCCTAAAACTGATGGTTTACCATGTCTAGTATTTTGAGATTAAGATATGAGTTATAATTTATAATATCATTCTC
This sequence comes from Cornus suecica, assembly GCA_963922005.1. Classification (NCBI taxonomy): domain Eukaryota; kingdom Viridiplantae; phylum Streptophyta; class Magnoliopsida; order Cornales; family Cornaceae; genus Cornus; species Cornus suecica. The sequence continues at coordinate 97,347,915 of OY998238.1, forward strand.
TTAATAAAATACATTTGTGATGGTAAACATGATTTATAAACTAATTTAATAATGTATTGTACATCTATTGAAAAATTACTATAATCTATTAAATTTTAGTTATTCGTTATAGAATTATATATCTAAATTCAGTTATTTGTTATAATTTGAACATTATTATGCAAAAAAATCATATCTTTATATTAAATACTTTTCAGAACTGATTTATGTGTGGTCTGCTTTTTTGTCAATTCACGTTCAGTTAACGGAATTTCGAAGCCGAGAAAATGCTGTGCGCTTCCTAACCACTCCCTCCACCACTTACTTAACTCATCGCCCAACTTACGTGGCTTCTCCTCCACAGTCTCTCTCTCTCTCTCTCTCTCTCTCACACACACACACACACACACACACACACACACAAAACACACACACATATACACACCCTGGATCATCTAGGGTTTCATATCCATCTTCTCCATCACCATGGAATCAGCAGTACTCTGCACTTCATCCACCTACAATTTCCTCGGCCACATCTCCCGCCAACCTTCAATCGGAGCTCAAACACTTGTTTATCAAACAACAAAGAAGCTCAAATCACACCGAATCTCACCGAAAATGGTCTCCGCCGATGCCAATTCCGTCAACGGCAGTCCAAGACGAAGCCGAACAACCGAAGCCCTACAGTTGCCCAGTAGTAGTGCTCTGGAACAGCTCGACATCGAGCGCGGCGTTTGCGTCCCGTTCCGAAAGTACAGCCCCGATACAGTATGTAAGATTTGAGATAACCTGCTTTGTTTCATATATATATATGTATGTGTGTGTGTGTGTCTATATGTATGTGCTTGACAGCTTGTGTTTGTATTTGTTTGGTTATTAGATTAGAAATAAAGTATTGGAATGTAGAGGTGGAATTGTGTTTCTAGTGGTCGTGGGATTGAGATTGTTTGGAATTTCGGGGCTGTATTGGAACGCCTAAATTTGATGTCAACATTTCTTACGAGTTTATGTGTATATATCTATGTATAGTTGTTGATACAGGATTTATGACTTGACATTAACATGTTCAGTTTGATATGTAAATCCACTTTAATTTGATGTTCAATTTTCCTTACGAGTATTGGTGTATGTGCGTGTAGTTATATATATATATATATGTATGTATGTATGGGTGTTTGGACTAATCAACTCACATGTGAGAAGCGACTCTGGAGGATCCTTGAACTAATCATTTGTACTTTGGTAATCTAACCTGACACTTGATGCTAGGCGCATGCCCCAAGGCCCTTTGAATGGAGCCAACCCATTTGCGTTTTGTGTTTATACATTTGTTTATACTGTGTGTAAGATTTTAACGTAACTCGTTGATATGTAATTTCACTTCGGTTTATGTTCAACATTTCTAACGAGTATGTATGTATTTGTATTTCTTTGGTGTTTAGGTGAGGAATAAGGTATTGGAATCTAGAGGTGCTATTCTGTCTCTGGTTGGTCGTGGGATTGAGATAGTTTGGAGTTTGGGGCTGTATTGGGCTACCTTGATATATGATTTCTTGGTCGGTCGCGATGAAGAAGTTGTTCCTTTTCGTGCTCGGCAGCTTAGGAATCTTTTGTGTGATTTGGGGCCTTCTTTCATCAAAGCCGGGCAGGTTTGAACTAAAATTCTTCTTATTACCTGCTGATTGTTCTCTGCCTTTTTTGTAGTGTGCTCTTTTATCTGTCTTGCTTAACCAAAAATCTTAAAATTACCAAATACATATGAAGGCCCAATAGCACAAGAATGCTGAATCTAGCGCGGCATCATTATGAATATAATTAGGGTAATTACAAAAATTTTAAAACAGTAAAAGGTTACATAACATGGATTAAAAAAATTGTAGAAAGATCATAATTATCTGGAAAACTGAAGCAAGTTTAATGAACCTTTTTGGCCTTACCGATCCTAATATCAACATCATCATGAATTAGAATGACTTTAGTGTTTTACGATATGCTACAGTCCTCTTTGGAGAAACCAGGACTGTTCCGTAGACCAAGTCGGGATGCAAAAATTGTTGAAATTTGGATTTCTGAAAAGAAGGATCATGGGAGAAGAGAAAATTGAGATTGAAAAAAGGTTCTTAGGAGCGCGAATGATACTCGTTCTTGCACTCACATGAATATAATTTTACCAAATATTTGGTAAGTAGAAAAGTTACACATCCTAGACTCTTAAGATGTATTCTGAGCAATACCTAATCAAGGTTGAAGAATTAGTTGGGGCTCTCTACAAACATTTCATCATCCTTGCCATTATCCCTTTAGATAGGGTTGCCATGGATTCTCGTTTTTCATTCTTTTCCTATTATACACCATGTATCCGCTAACACTTAATGTATCCTTTTTAAAAATCAGTTTCAATTAATCTATCCCATGTAAGTGCTGTTCAGCCTCTTGTGTGGTATAAGGAGAAACCGAAGATAAAGATTTATTTCTCCCATTATAGATGAAGTAGTTATAGTTGAAGTAGCATACACTGATGTGTATTGTATTATTGACAAACTGGAAAACTGTAGAGAGTTTTAGAGAAATTTCTAATGAGTTTTCATCTTCCATTTGGGCAATTAGTAAAGAGATTATCTGTTGCATTCAATATTGTAACATTCAAATTTGCTATAATCGGAACGAGTCCAGGCTTAGATAATCCCAGAAATATATGCCTGATTCCTTTGCACAGGGTTTGATTATCCTCAATAATTGAATTCCTGCCTCTGAATTTTGGTCCAGTTATGATGATCTAGCCCTTTTTGCATGTGCAATTTGATTTTCTATAATTACTTTCCAATAGTAGCTATAGTTACTTTTTAACAGAAAGAACTAGAAAAAAGGGACTTGAGGTTTGAACTTGGGTTATTGTTTTTATGTATGTTTCATTTAAGATGTTCAAGCTACAACACTGGTTTTCTAGTTTTCGCTGTGATTACATGCAGGTTCATGCATGAGCTGCCAGTCATTTTGGACATTTGCCTTGTCAATGTTTTAAAGCTATGTCTAACTTAAAAATCAACTGCATTTAATATGCTTCCATGTTCTTAGATTTTCCTACTGATTGGATGTTTCCCGACCCTTCTTTTTGCAAACAGGTTCTTGCAAACAGACCCGATATTATTAGAGAAGACTATATGAATGAACTTTGCATTCTTCAAGATGATGTTCCCCCTTTCCCCAATCAGGTACTTAACTGATGTCTGTCATTGGTTTATGTGATTACTCATTTTTCTTCTATAAAGATGGAGTGTTCTTCATATTCCTTGAGCAGTGAGTGGTTTAACAACGTTTCAGGTTGCCTTCCAAATTATAGAAGAGGAATTGGGCCAACCCCTTGAAGCTGTTTTCAGCAAAATTTCATCCGAGACAATAGCAGCCGCAAGTTTGGGTCAAGTTTACCGTGCTACTCTACGTGCCTCGGGAGAGGATGTTGCCATTAAGGTTGTAAACGGTTTTTGTGCTGCTATAATAACTTTTTATTACTTCTCCATAGTTTGAATTCGTATTGTTGCTGGTCGAAGAGGTCTTCTATGTGCTGGGTGGTGATGTGCCAAAGTTAGAAAGATCAGTTTTGGTCAATTTTGTTTTAAGCCTGCTGGTATAATTTTTGAAATTATATTTTCGAAGGCAAAAACTGAATATTTCCCAGAGAAATATTCTACTGTGTTTTAGAAAACCATTTACATATTTCCTAACCCCCGCGCTTGAAGAAACTATTGAAAGTAATTTTTTAAGTACTCCAAAAAATTCCATCATAAATGGAAGTGATCCCAAAAAAGCCTTATATGTATTTGTGCATGGGTATATATATATATATATTTTGATAAGTAAGTAATTGCATGGGTATATCTATCTATCTATCTATATATTCATCCATAGATGAGAAGTTAGTGTTTTTGGACTCGCTTGGCTCCTAGGGTCTTGCCTTTTGTATATGGGATGCGCTCTCCGTTTGAGTCTCCTTTTATTCATACTTATCAAAAAAAATAAAAATATTTTGTTCAACTCATTTTGCATCGTCTTCATATCTTTTTCTTTTATATGTACTATCTTGTGTCATAAGTTCGTAACATCCTTATCTAAACACACATGCAATAATAACTTCTCTTACCTTCTCAACTCATATTTATCTTTGGTAGTTTTCGTTCCCTAGTATTACTTTTTGACGAAAAGATGAAGAGAATGAATAATTTCTTGTTATTTCATTAGAATAAATTATACACTGCAATATATAGCCTATTCTAGGAGGAAAAATAAGAAACTAATTAATTACAAATTAGCTAAATCAGGAAATAACCTAAATGAGTAGATCCCATGTTTTAAGGGATCAAGATAATTTTTTTCCTAACTAATTACATGTTGATTTGATTCCTAATAATCAGGCTAAAATAACATGTTGATTTGATTCCTAATAATCAAGCTAAAATAACTATACAATTCAACACTCCCCCTCAAGCTGGAGAATAAATGTCTTCCATTCCCAGCTTGGAAATAATTCCATGAAAAATGGCGTTGTTGAGTCCTTTGGTTAAAACATCTGCCAGTTGACCTCCCGAAGGCACATAAGGTGTGTAGATCAAACCTCCTTCCAACTTTTCCTTGATGAAGTGTCTGTCGATCTCGATATGCTTCGTCTTGTCGTGTTGCACTGGATTATGAGCAATGTTTATTGCTGATTTGTTGTCACAGTACAGCTTCATAGGACCTTCCCACTTAATTCTCAAATCATCCAAGATGATCTTAAGCCACAATAATTCACATATTCCTTGGGCCATTGCCCTGAATTCTGATTCAGCACTAGACCTTGCCACCACATTATGTTTTTTACTCCTCCATGTTACCAAATTTCCACCGAGAAACGTGCAGTAACCGGATGTCGATCTCCTATCCACTGATGATCCTGCATAGTCTGCATCCGTGTAGGCTTCCAATGTGAGTTCATTATTTCTTTTGAATATAACTCCTTTTCCCGGACTACCCTTCAAGTAGTGTAACACCCGGTAGGCACCTTGTAGATGTGTCTCCCTCGGATCATGCATGAACTGACTAATCATGCTTACTGAATATGCTATGTCCGGTCGAGTATGAGCAAGATAGATGAGTTTCCCTACCAATCTCTGATACATTTCCTTATCAACGACTGGTTCTTCTTTTGCTTCCCCTAGTTTCTGGTTTGCCTCAATCGGTGTAGCTGCAGGTTTACAACCAAGTTTTCCTGTTTCCTTTAAGAGATCTGTCACATACTTTTGTTGTGAAATAAAAATTCTTTGTCTTGAGTAAGAAACCTCAATTCCAAGGAAATACTTCAGTCTTCCAAGCTCCTTTATCTCAAATTCCCTGATCAAACATTGTTTCAATTCTTGTTTCTCCTTTTCATCATTTCCTGTGATAATAATATCATCAACATATACTAAGAGAGCTGTAATTCCCCCTGTGGTTGAATGTTTGATGAAAAGAGTATGATCTCCTTGACTCTGCCTATATCTTGTTGCTTTCATCACTTTAGCAAATCGCCCAAACCAGGCTCTAGGCGATTGCTTAAGCCCGTACAGTGCCTTACAAAGTCTACACACCTTATTAACTGCCTCTGCTCCTCCAAAGCCCGGTGGAATGCTCATGTAAATTTCTTCTTCTAGGTCGCCGTGCAAGAAGGCATTCTTCACATCATATTGTTCAAGTTGCCAATCAAAATGAGCTGCCAGAGATAACAAAATTCTTACCGTGTTCATCTTTGCCACAGGAGCAAATGTCTCCTGATAATCAACTCCATATGTCTGAGTATAGCCCTTAGCAACCAATCTCGCTTTATATCTTTCAAGAGAACCGTCTGCCTTGTATTTTAAAGTAAAAACCCATTTGCAACCCACCGGATTCTTCCCTTCTGGCTTATCAACAATCTCCCACGTGTTGTTCCTTTCCAAAACATCCATTTCCTCCCTCATAGCATTTCTCCATTCTCTTTTTGATAATGCCTCAGATAAAGTGTTTGGGACAGAAGTAGTGTTTAAACTTACAATAAAATTTCTATGGAGTGGCGACAAACGTTTTAGTGACACATAGTGGGATAATGGATATAAGGGTCGCTTTGTGCATTATCTGGTACCTTTTCTAATAGCAATAGGAAGATCAGAATCGGTTTTTTGTGCTTCAGAAGGTTGTATATGCAAAGGGAAATCAGAACTTACCGTGTGTTCATTAGCGAGGCCCGGGTTGGAATTTTGGACTTGTGTCAGGTCTGGAGCAGCTGGTTTTCTGGAATACACCTGAGGAAATCTTATAAAGTTGTAAATTCGGACCGACGCTGGAGTAGTTGGAGTGGGCACAGGATCTAGGACTGACATGAATTCTGGAACTGGAGCTAAGATGGACTCGGTGGATGGGGAATTATGTTTCTGAGTAGAAGAAGACGGAATGTCAAGAAACTCAAAAGAACCGGGATCACCACCAAAGTCTTTATCTTCCATAAGTGAAATCTCCCCCTGAAGATAAGGTTGCGTGAAGTATGGTTTGTTCTTAGCAAATGTGACATCTGCAGATATGTAGAATTTTCTAGAAGGAGGATGATAACATTTATACCCTTTTTGTGTAGATGAATAGCCAATAAACACACTCTTAATTGCTCTGGGGTCTAATTTTCCTCTATTTTGGCTATGAATATGGACAAAGGAAGTACAACCAAAGACTCTAGGTGTGAGACCATTTGACATTCTGAAATGTGGATAGAATTGGGCAAGGGTTTCCATGGGAGTTTTGTAATCTAATACTCGTGAGGGTAGCCTATTGATCATGTATGTGGCAGTAAGAGCAGCCTCCCCCTAATAGGATTTAGGAACATTCCCTTGAAATAACAATGCCCGAGTAGTGTTAAGTAAATGGCCATTTTTTCTTTCGGCAATCCCATTTTTTTGAGGTGTGTTAACACATGAAGATTCATGAATAATACCTTCCTTTTGAAAATAGGGTGACAGAATTTGGTTGAAATAATCCCTTGCATTGTCAGACCTAAATCTTTTAATTTTTACCCCAAATTGATTTTGAACCATGGAATGAAAATTAGGGACAACACTACTCACATCAGATTTTTGTTTGATCAAGAATATCCATGTAACCTTAGTGCAATCATCAATTAGAGAAATAAACCATCGAGACCCCGAAATATTTGGAATTGTGGACGGTCCCCAAATGTCACTGTGAATCAAATCAAAAGGATGTGAACTTCTTTTATTACTAATAGGAAAGGATACACGAGTATGCTTTGCAAGCTCACAAACATCACAGTGAAAATCTGTAATATCCAATCCTTTAAACAACGAGGGAAACATAATATTTAAGACTCGAAAAGATGGATGACCAAGACGAAAATGGTGAAGCCAAATGACATCTTTATTGGAAGAACTAAGAAGCGACAAGGATAAATTATTCATGACTTTCTTTGAAGTACTCGGTGTTTCAAGATAGTAAAGTCCGTTCCTTTCCTTAGCAAGTCCAATCTTCCTCCCCGAACCCTGGTTCTGAAAAACACAGTAAGAAGGATGAAAAATTGCATAACATTTTAGGTCTTCTGTAAGTTTTTTGATCAAAACAAGATTTGCTGACAATTTTGGTACATGAAGGACATTTTTAAGAATGAGGGAAGGTGTCACATAAATATCTCCTAATCCTACAACAGTAGCAAGAGAGCCATTTGCTACACCAATTTTTCTACTACTTGGACACGGAGTATAAGTGCTGAAATATTGTGAGGTGTGGGTCATATGATCAGTGGCCCCCGAGTCAACTATCCAAGAGTTGGCAAAACACTTTTCTGAGACATGTAATCCAAAAGAAAATGGAGACTTACCTGAGAGTGCCAATGAACATGCACTAGAGGGCTTCTCAAGAGATCCTATTAACCCTCTAAGTTTTTCAATCTCCTCACTATTGAAGCCTTCTTTTTCCTGTCCTTCAGGTTGATTGGATTGTTCTGTTAGATGGGCCTGAGATCGCTGCTGTCCTCCTCGGTTGCCCCATTCTCGGCTTGAGGTTGGTGGTTTGCCATGCAATTTCCAGCAACGCTCTTTAGTATGCCTCGGCTTCTTACAGTAGGTACACCACAAGTTGTCCTTGTTGTCTTTCCCCGAGAACCTTGACAAGTCTGCTTTTCCTCTTTCTTGTGTCTGGGGTTGTTCAGTTTTAGTCACCAAGGCTGAACCTTCTAAAGCTTGAGGCTCTAGCATTACACCCCTTCGGCTTTCTTCTGCCCGAATTAGAGAAATAGTCTCCTCCAGTGAAGGTGTCTCCTCCTTACCGAGTATCTGAACCCTAACCTAATCAAACTCAGGATTGAGTCCAACCAAGAAATCATAGACTCGGTCCTTCTCAATGAAGTTTTTCAGGATGGCAGCGTCTTCAGAGCATTTCATCTCAAATACCCGATAGTGATCGAGTTCCTGCCATAGATTCTTCAGTAAATTGCCATACTCTGTCACAGTTTTGCCCCCCTGTTTGGTTGCACTTGTCTTCACCTTAATCTCATATACTTGGGCTGCATCACGAGCTTTTGAATATGTGCGGCGAATGGAGTCCCAAATCTCCTTTGCAGTTTTCAGAAACATACAAGTATCACTAATGGCAGGATCTATGGAGTCCCACAACCATGACATGATCATTGAATCAGCTTCATCCCATGCTTCAAACGTTGGGTCTCCCTTTTTTGGTCCTGTCCCGAGGAGGTGACTCAGTCTTCCTTTGCCCTTCAGGTATGTTTGAACAAATTGAGACCATTTGAGATAATTTTTCTCATTTAGTCTGTTAGTAGCCCGGACGCTCTGTAAATCTCCAGTCATGTGATTTGAGTTGACTTCTTCCGATTGAACAAGGATATTTGAGGCTGTGGTCTCAGATGTGGACACGATGAACGAAAAAAATGGCAACAAATGCCCTAAGAAATTTCAGCAATGAAGGCTGAACAAAAACATTAGAAGATACTCTGTTTTGAAGTAAAAAAATAGAGAAAAAACAGGGCACAAAGAAGCAACAGTATATCTTTGGCAATGAAGGCCGAACCGGCTTAATTCCCAGAAAAAAGAGAGCCTAGAGCTCTGATACCATGACGAAAAGATGAAGAGAATGAATAATTTCTTGTTATTTCATTAGAATAAATTGTACACTGCAATATATAGCCTATTCTAGGAGGAAAAATAGGAAACTAATTAATTACAAATTAGCTAAATCAGGAAACAACCTAAATGAGTAAATCCCATGTTTCAAGGGATCAAGATAATTTTTTTCCTAACTAATTACATGTTGATTTGATTCCTAATAATCAGGCTAAAATAACATGTTGATTTGATTCCTAATAATCAAGCTAAAATAACTATACAATTCAACACTTTTGATGAAGCCACATCAAAACTAGGTAATGAAATGTATATCTTTAGTTTTATTTTTGTTGCATCCCTTGTATCTGTAATTTTTCTTTTTTATCTTTAGTTCTAGTCTTCCTAATCTCAATCCCGTCTAATTGTAGAACTTCTCTTTAATTATTTTCTTCAGCATTTATTCTGATTTTAGCTTTTATTAGGGCTGGCAAAATTGGACACAACACGGTAACACGACACGAACACGAGGCTATTTAAAAGGGTTAGGGTTGAGCATAAAATGGTTGGGGCCTAAAAAGGGTCGACCCGAACACGACAGGAGAATATAAGGGTCAACCCGAACACGACACGGATAACCCAAACACGACACGTTTGACACAATTATATTTATATTTATCTTTATTTTTATATTTTTCTCTTCTCTAATTGGTCAGGGATTGAAATATATCAATAAAATAGTACTGGATCGTGTCAAAATCAATTTAATTTTGTTGATAATAGGTTAAATAATTTATTTCGTGTTGGATTATGTCAAATTTAATTTAAAATATTATAATAAATAGGCTAAATGGATTACATGGGTCGACACGGACACGACATGGGTTGGGTTAGGGTTGAGGATATTTGACACGTATGTTAACCAGGTCTTTTTGACACGACACGATTTTGACCCGACATGATCTCGACCCGACACGAATACGATTCGTAACCCGAAATTGCCAGCCCTAGCTTTTACTAATCAAAGCAACGTCATCAGCAACTGGCATGCACAATGGAACCTTATCCAGGATGTGTTTTGAAAACAGAATAAAGAATAAGAATAAGTTTAAGTTTAAGGACAATACCAAACCCATCCAGGATGTGCCATCTATTGTTTGTGAATATATTTATTCTGATGCAGAAACCTCCACTGTACCAAAGTTAGCTGCAGCATTGCGCAAGTCTGTGGCTAATCTTACTAAAGGCAAGTGTCCAAACCAATCCAGGATGTGCCATGTACTCGTGTATGATGAAGTAAAGAGACAAAATTTACTTATGTCAGGTAATTTAATATTTTAATGATGGTGTTAAAACTTCAGTCTTGGCTCAAAGGTAAAGGTACTGATGAGTGGTTGCAGACAAAACTCCCAGAGTTGTTAATGATTAATGGTCGTTTATTAATTGGTAAATGTGGCACTGCATCGAGTATCCACTTTTCTATTTTACTGTAGAGGAGGAAAAAACTGGATAAAAAATGACAAACTAGTATACTTCCAGGTACAGAGGCAATTCAAGGCTTCCCCCACCTCCCTCTGCTGAAAATGTTCCCTCTCTTTATGCATATATATACACACATAATGCTACCAAGTTCGTAATACATTAGTCTGCCCCAACTTTTTACTTTGCTTATAAACCCACAAATATCAATCTCTCTCACTCTCTCTCTCTCTCTATATATATATATATATATGTACGCACACACACACACACACACATTTAGACCATAGTAGTAAATTCAATAAATGGGCATTTCATCTATATTTCTATGTTCTTGAATCTCAGTTCTCATTTATGACTTTACAATGTTATTTTTCTTCTTTTGTTTGTGTGAGTTAGAGATTTTTTTCTCCATTTTTGCAGATTGTGCTAATATGCTTCATTTATTTGTTATGCAAATAGGAAGGGTAAATCAGACTGACCTCTTTTGAGGTTTTCCTTAGTTATACACGGCTTCACTAGTATGCATGTCGTTTCATTGTGCTCCCCTGAGGTTCGGTCCATTATGTCAAAGACTCCCTTCTGCCCAAAATTTGCATTTTTCGTCTCAAAATTGAGTGACCAAAATGTCCATCAAGTTAAAGTAGAGGACGCTGCAACCCTTTATATGTCACCAAATTACGAGAAGTTCATCATTCCTTCTTATGGCCTCAAACTTCTTATCAATTTGTACTCTGTTTTCTTTCTTCCTTCTTTTCTGTAATCTATTATTGTTTTCAAACACAAATTTTGCATTTTTTTACGTGAGGTCCTGACATTGTTTCTCAATAACAAATGCTAAAAAAAATAATATATTGAATTGTTTATTTGCAGGTGCTACGGCCTCAGATAGAGCCTATTATCTATCGGGATCTTTTTCTTTTCCGTAATCTTGCGTCCGTATTAAATGGAATCAGTCTACAGAAGCTCGGGTGCAATGCAGAACTTATTGTTGATGAGTTTGGCGAGAAGCTTTTGGAGGAGCTTGATTACACCTTGGTACTATATAACATTTGTTGTTTCTTTTTGCCAACAAAAGAATTAAGTTATATGATGCTTTAGGTGTTCATGCACATTCATAGAATTGTGAAATGTTTTAGTTTTTTATTGTTTACGGATATAGTTGGGTAAAAGAACATTAAAAGGAATATGGTTAAAAAAGGGATTTCCCATCACTCAGAAGTTTTCTACCCTTCTTCGATATCAAATCAAAGACCTTTTCTTCCTTCTAAAAGAAGAAAAATCAGTCCATTTCTTGTTCTGCCATGTATCTATTCATGTTTTTGTCATGTTTTGTTGACGCCAATTTGAAAATATTATTTCACATATAATAACTCTGCGCTTCTTTTCTTAATCAGGAAGCTCGTAATATTGAGGATTTTCTGGAGAACTTTAAAGATGATCCTACTGTAAAAATTCCTCGGGTTTATAAACAACTCTCCGGTTCACGTGTTTTGGTAATGGAATGGATTGATGGTATACGGTGCACTAACCCACAGGTTTGACTGCCTTATTTCTTTCTGACAGCAGTCACTTGATCATGCCATCTATATATATTCATATATTTATATAAATATATATTTCCCGTGTTATTCAGGCTATTAAGGAGGCAGGCCTTGATGTAAATGGTTTTCTGACTGTGGGTGTGAGTGCTGCGCTACGACAGTTGCTAGAATTTGGGTTGTTCCATGGAGATCCACACCCAGGAAATATCTTTGCTATGCGTGATGGACGCATTGCTTATGTGGACTTTGGGAATGTGGCTGAGCTAAGTCAGGTAGTATATGTACTTCAAATCCATTTTCAGTAGAACTATTGTCCTAGAATAAGATACTCTCTCCCTCTCTAACATATTAGTTGAAACCTTTTTTAATTAAAATGAATGCTCAAACTAGATCTTGATTCTGGGAATATCTCTTTTCCTCTATATAGTGAAATTGTTTCACTAGACCCTAAGGATCATCTGGGCTAATCTGTGATGTGGGCAAATGTTTTTGTAAGAAATCAAACCATCATGTTGAACTTTTTGTGCTGCTTAAAAATATCACCCAATATGTCGTCATATCCTTTTTTAATTTTGGACTCCAATGATGAGCAGCATAAGATTTTGCAAAACTGGTATGAAACATCTAGGTGGCAGTCACTTTAAGTTAAACGTCATTATTTTTCTGAAAACTAAAAGTATATGGATTATCCCTTGAGAGGGAGGGAGGAAGAACTTTTAAATGCAAGTCTTTACAGTTTTCTTTCTTATTTTCAACTATTTCGTGAATCTTTTGTTGTAATCACATACAAGGATGAGAGGAAATATGTCGGAATCTGTTTTCTGTTTTGATTTCCCTTTCTCTCGCTAAATCTATGAACTGAAGCGTAATGGTATCCTCCAGGTAAGAACTTAATAAAATTTCAAACTTAATTGGAAAAGGATGAACTTTTTTGCTTTGATTGTAGAATATACAAAAGAGAGTAAAGAAATGTTGATATATGTGTTGTGCCCATCCTGCAGATGGAAGATTCTTACACAGTTTGTGAACAATTGCCTTTTAAAGTAACAGTAATATTCCAAAGTTAGGTCTCTATGCTTTATATATTTGAATCTCTTTCATGGTATTCGTGTTTACATCACATTGGGTTGATTAGCTAAAATAGTAAAAATCTCATTCATCAATCATGGGCCATCCAACAAAAATGTTCCCTCAAAAGGCGAGTTATTATTGCCCCTCTTCAAAATACCATAATTATGGTTTTCTTTCTGTTCATGTTTATTTCTTCATTTCTTTCTTCTTCATCTTCTTCTTTTTATTTTTATTTTGTAATTTTTTTTGTTTTTTAACAACAGCTATAGAGAAAAAAAATTGGCTAGGCTTTGCCAGTTTCTGCTCCGTTTTAGAATTCTCGAAGACTAATATTGTTTGTTTACTTGCATTTTTTCCCAGCAAAATAAACAGATTCTGATTGATGCCGTTGTCCATGCTGTAAATGAGGATTACGCTGAAATGGCAAATGATTTTACAAGGCTTGGTTTCCTTGCTAGGGGCACTGATGTCTCTCCTATTGTTCCAGCTTTAGAAGCAATTTGGCAGAACTCTGTTGGAAAAGGACTTTCTGATTTTAACTTCAGAAGTGTTACAGGTAAGTGTTGTGTCATGTCTTTTCAAAATTTGCAAAGAGGTTCTCGCTCTTGCTTCTCAAGACTTTCTTTGTTACAGGTTATATCTTTGCTGTATTATTTGCTATATGTACTTCTCTAATTTGCATATTACAATTCCTTTTATCAATGCTCTTGAATGAAACATAGATTTTAATGATCGTTCAGTCAGGACCTGAGTTTTACGTGGTGCAGGTAAATTCAATCAGCTGGTATACCAGTATCCTATCCGTATACCTGAGAGGTTTTCACTTGTTATCCGTTCTTTATTAACTCAAGAAGGCATCTGTTTCACATTGCAGCCAGATTTCAAATTTCTCGAGGTGAAATCTTTTGTTCTTTTATCTATGTCATATGTTATTTTCTAATCTTTTGTGTCATCTCTTACATATGTGAAGTCATATGATTTTAAACTTTTATCAAGTAGGGAAGGAAATGGAGATATTATCAAACTTATAGCCTCTTATGTTTTGTTGTGATCATCATCATTATCCCGCCTTAATTCTGTATAGATAGGAACGACCACGTGGATTCTCTTCTTCCGTTCTATTCAATTCCAAGCCATCTCTCCTAACTTTTACATAGTTTCTCATGATGTCCTCCCCTTTTAATTCTGCCTCTCCTATATCTTCTATTATGCAAGTTAAGCTTCCTTTTCTCACAAGTACATCTATAGGTCTTCTATATATGTGGCCATACTACCTAAGTCTTCTCTCTCTAATCATATCACTAATAGGTGTCACACCTATTTTCTCTGTTACTTGTTGGTTTGTAACCTATCTCTTCTAGTGATTCCTATTATCCATTTTAACATCCTCATTTCAGCTAATGAATTCGTTGTTGTTGCCATTTGTTAAATTAATAGAAAATGAAAATGTCCAATACTCTACTCCTCTTAAATAGGTGGCCATGTAAGTGTTCCATAAAAAAGTTATAGTTTATATAGGCATACGTTCATTACAAAAAAACACCTCTAGCTTGGCTCTATTTTGACTGACTTTTGCCGATTCTACCATTTATCTCACCATCTTCCTGCATCAAGGACCCTAAACACTGAAAGTGTACACTTTGGAAATTTCTTAGATGTTGAAGTGTAATCATTACCTCCCTAATATCCGATTCTTCAGTAAATCACATTCTATATATGGTTTAGTTGTATCACCAGTTATATAATCATCTTCTTGCATCAAGGACCCTAAACGCCGAAAGGGTACACTTTGGAAAATTCTTAGATTTTGAAATGTAATCATTGCCTCACTAATGTCCGATTGTTCAGTAAATCACATTCTATATCTGTTTTAGTTCTACTAAACCCGTAACATCTCTGTAATTTGACTGCTAACATTTCTTTAGACAGTATCCAATAGTAGTACTATGTCATCAGCAAACAACATGCACCAAGGAATGCTTTCATGTGAATCATTTGTGATCTCGTCTAAAAATTAAGCTGAAAAAATCAGTTATCTTCAAATGCTTATAAAATACACCTCACAGGATTATGTGAATTTTGTATGGATTCTAGTGGTGAATGAATAAAACTATACAATCATTGTTATACTGGTAATATGCTGCATGCAGAGATAAGAACTTCAGTTATTCTTAATCATTCTTCTCATCCAATTTTGCAAATATCTTTACAAGTACCCATATAAGTCACAATTAACTCTCTTGTATGGCAGAAAATCTATCTATATATTATTTTAAAAAACCTTAGAATATTTTGCTTTTGACAAGCTTTGAGTGCAAAGTTTACGCTTGCTGCCTACAAACTTGATCACTAGCTCTAGTTGTTCTCTACTACACTGCCTGCAAGGTGTCAGTCCTACTGAGCCCATAAATGCTGAAAACATACCAGCGATATCATATATTTTGCCTGCCTTTTATTTCAGATGGGCAACAGGAATTGACTGAAGAAAAGATAAATTGAAACAACACTTAGGTAGTTAAGATTCACCCTTACCGGAAATAATGATTAGTGGAATAAGAATAGTCAAGGTTCATTAGAATTTGTCCTCAGGGTAAGAAATTGTTCCCTGACATTCTTAATATTTGAGTCTTCCATGTTTACTGATGAAGCCCATACTTCAAGAATACTAGGAGAAAATTGGCATATAGAAAATTCAGAGAGTGAAAATTCAGCCCATACTTCATTTCCAGCTTATTTACTTGTGCTGATGATTCTATGTTTTCTCGTTTTATTTATTATGTAATTTACTCAAAATAACACCTCTATTAGGTTGCCTACCCGTACATAGCAAAGCGCCTCCTAACAGACCCGAATCCTGCTCTACGTGAACGGCTCATACAGGTCAGTTTAGAAACATTCATCTTTAAGACCCCCCATGTATACTTTCCACTGTACGTTAAATTTCTTTTTCCTTTTCATGTTCATGATCTGATATGTACCAAGTTAAATTTGTCCATACTATTTTTTCCCCACAATTCTGATTAGCAGCAGTAATTAGTATGTTAAACCATACTTGTTCCCAGCAATTCCCTTGTTAGCTAGTCCTTTGTTCTATAATCTTGTTACAAGTAGTACTCCTACTAATATTAATGTGCTTCTCTAGTGGGTGAGTATGTTTCATCACTATTTTTGTACTATTCATTGCTTGAACTTTTTTGGCAGGTCATTAGTTATGATATTTTGTTTATTTCAATATATATTTTAGTTTAAAAATGTTTGGCTGGAAGCTGGCTTCTCCTATGTGACGAATCGTACTTTATGTCAAGATATTGCTTTGCTAGATGTTTTCTTTCTCCAAACTTTTATGGTTAATAATTCAGATAATTGGACAAATAGTACCTACTCCAGTTAAATATAGGTTCCTTGTAGTACCAGTTTTATCATTTTTCCTTCAGCTTTGTTATGAAGAGTTAGCAACTCCAAATTGCACAAGTTGCTTTACAACTCATCCTATGCTGAATTTCTCAGGTTGTTAATTTCTGTGACTTGTGCTTGCCCAAAATATGTTTTTTGACATTGAGCCATGCAAATTTTAGTTGTCACTAGTCATTCTTCAGTGTATTACTAAATGACCTACTTGACACATCCCAATGGCATTGGGCTACAAGTGTGTTCTCAATTTGCAATTTTTCTAGTAACCTTGCTCATGGTGTTAGGTTCTATTTAAAGATGGTATATTCCAGTGGAAACGGCTTGAAAACCTAATTGTTCTAGCAAAGGAAAATGTGTCAAAGATGAGCAGCAACCCTGCACTGCAAGTAAAGGACACGTATGCATCTTTTCATCTTCAATCTTGTTTCCATTCTGGTTACGGATTACCTTTTTTTGTTTTTTTTTATCTTTCTAGAAATTATATTAGTTGCATGACTTCTATTTCAATAGGCAAATGATAAGAGACAGGCAGATTGAAAAGAAATTGGATCTCACAGACACCATCAAGGACGGAGCTCGCCTTTTCTTAGTTGATGAAGGAATCCGTAGGCAGCTTCTTCTTGCTTTGACTGAAGACTCCAAGCTTCACATTCAAGAGGTAAATGTACTTATGATGCTAGTATTCTCTGCTATGGTGATATAACCCAACCATGCTGAAATGTAAAAATGTGTCTTCTATAGCTTGTCGATGTTTATAGACTGGTTGAAGACGAAATAGATATTCCTTCCGTGGCTGTGGAGATGGCTCGAGGTAAACTTTCTATAACTGTTTAAGCATAGCTTATGAGAAGTTATTACATGGTGGTTCAGAACAATAGCAGTTCAGCATGCAAAAATATCTTCTCAAAACCTTAAAACCACCACAACTGTCAGACTATGTTGTTTTGATCCGTATAGTTTACGTTATCTTCGATGATGTATGTATGCTGCTAATGCTGAACTTGTCTTGTCTTGCAGACCTTCCATCGGTTGCCCGGGATGTCTTGCTTTCGTGGAGCGACTCCATCTTATCTGATAGGTAATCAAAATTTTCTAGCCATTGTAACTTGTCAATTGAGGTTCTACCGTTTTCTCATTTGGCAAGCGCGTCTTTTTGTGATTGTTTATAGCTATAGACAAATAACCAGGTATACGAAAATTTTCCTTGTATAGAATGTATCTAACTCTTCTTCACGTGTATAAAATGTATAATGAGAAGACTGATATGAGGCTGAAGGCAAATATTTTGTTGGCATTATAATTGTTCTTTTTGATTGCAATCACTCTTATTATTGATCAAACTGACTTTTCTGTTATCAGAGAAATCAAAGATAGCCATGACCAAAAAATTAGCTGCATGAACGTAATCAACTAGTTAACTTCTTGATGAGATGTGTTATTTAATTTTATTAATTAACTGCTTGAACATAATCAACTAGTTAACTTCTTGATGGGACCTGTTATTGAATTTTATTTATTTATTTTTTTCTATTTGTATATTTTGCTTTCAAAACTGTTGAAATTTTTTACTGTGATAAATGAATCAGATTGGTACGGAAAGAAAACAAACAAATAAACCGATGCTTTTCTCCTCAACCCCGCATCCATGATAACCCCATAAACTGAGTACCGATAAACACAATTGCTATGGGAATAAATGTAGACTTTTTCTAATAAAAACCATCCAATTCGACCCATATTTAATTTTCAAACCTGTATTCGTAACCAAAAGATTAAAACACTAAAAAAAATTAAAAATGCTTCTGCATCATGCATTAAAAACAATTTCCCTGCTAAAATTAAATAAAAATATAGATATACGATACATTTTCCCTTCTGCTTTGTGAGGCGCCTCTCTCACAAAGCCATCATGTTTGAATACATTTTCTCGATTTGTTCCAATATTTGATATTTGTCAAGAAACAAAGCTTCGAACAACGTTACATTATGGCCCTATTTGACATATCTTACCCTAACTTCTACGAAATGCTCTTCCGATGCCCAGAAAGTCTTCTAAATTTTTTATCAAACACCGTTCAAAATAACTTCTCATCAAAAAACCAAAAACAACATTTGAAAAATCAATCTAAACAAAATAATATAGGAATATCCGATTGTCCTTTCCAACAATATGTATTTCGTATAAAGCTTTCCTTTCTCAATTTTCTATGCGTACATTCTTATTTTCAACAAGATGACACATCAAACCCTTTACAAGGATCATTTTTCTCAAAAATGTTTTTTTTTCCCATATGACTCGGGCATATATATATATATATATATATAAACAATATCCACCAATAAAAGAATTGCTTTTTCAAATATATGCGAGTATAAAAAAGTTGACCCTGATAGAATTGCTTTTTCTTTGGAGACAAATCACAGCATTTTTTCCAAGAGAAATCCAAAACAAACAAAGTACTTCCAAAGCGGGTGTGGTCCTCCAAACTCCAACTCAATCACAATCACTCAATATTTCCTCGAAAAGTCTAGCCATGGATATATAAACACACACATATACATCAATATATAAAAGCACCACATACAAGAGAGGTGTATGCAGTTTGACATAACAAAGACCTCCAGCTACATCACACCAGTTGGCTGCACTATGATTCACAACAGACAAATGCAATAATAACACAGCTCCGATAACTATGTTGCCCCAAAATTGTCCACACCCCTAATAGTTGGACAAGATAGGTAAAGAAACGAACTCCACAAGACCAAAACAATGATCAGCCCCAATTGTTTAACTTTATAATAATAAATAACCATTATTATTAATCATTATACTTTTTGTTTTTGTTTTTAAGACTGATTCCAAAAGAATCAAGTCAAAATCTCAGGTTCCAAATGTAGACGCACAGTACAAAACAACGAAAACAAAAAGGAGCCAAAATAGGTCAAACCTCCAACAAGCGCATTGCGTGCAAATCAAACGAAATAAATGATAGCTCGAAGAAAGCAAACGCAATGCTGTCTTATCCGATCAGCTGGTCGAGAACTTCATCAGAGGCAATCAAAGGTACTCTTCAAGCAGAAGCTCAACTGGCACGGATCCCCTAAGAAGGGCCCTTCTTGCAAGTTGGAGCGACACCATTTACTTGGAGAAGGTCATGTGCCGAAAAGCAGGAAGACAACCCCAATATAATGCAACTTTTATGAGAAAAATCAATGTCAATCATAAAAATGGGAGAAAGAACAAGTTTCAATAACTCATTTCCCAAGTAAGTTCTCTTACAAAATCAGGAACCAAAAGATTTTAATTGTTTTTAAAACGACCATGTAGCCGCCAAGGTTGTTTTTAAAACGACCATGTGAATGCAAAAGAAGAGGGGTCGAAAATTTTGGAAGTCATTTCTTCCTTTTCCTAACTTGTAGGAAATAGGAAACTTTCAGAAGCAAGAGACCCCGTTTTTTTTTTAAAACAAGATTAAAGGTAACCCCGCATGACTCCAACTATTATGACTTTTAGTTAAAAAAATATCCAATTTGAATAAAATGAAATTCAATTAGTTTAAGAAAAATCCGCTAACTTCTTGGAACATATTTAGTACCTGCCATAGGTGTATGAAGCAGCTCCTCAATCCTTACGGGTAACTAAAAGAAACGCCCGCATACTAAAAGAGAGGCGCAGCTGCAGATATTCAATCATACATAGCAGCCTCTAGTGATGAAGCCAGCTTGGTACCCACAACCATTCAAAATTTAGATCCCAGGGCAGGGATCTGACGACAAAACCAGAGAAGAGTGCAGAAAAATTGAGATCCCAGAGCAGGGACGCGAAGGACGAAACCAGAGAAGAGTGCAGAAGCATAAAACCAATGAAGCAGATCATGAAGACACCTCGACATAAAAAAAAAAGAAAAAAAAAAAGCATAAACCTTTAGCAATACTCCTTCAGTTTCTTTATATAAATATATATATATATATATATATATATATATATCAGAATTTTTTAGTAGCCATTAAGACAGCATCCCAAAAGAACTATAATAATTGGTCATAGAAGGAAAGAAAGTTAACAAGCCTTGATATAAAGTAAGAAAGAAACTTAACCAAATTCATGAGTCGAAACTGAGGGCGTGCCCAACTTAAACATAGTCGCAATGAAGTCCTAGTAAAGACACAAATCCAAAACCTCTCAACAAAGAAGTTACCAAGGCTACAATACTCAACTCCTGCTTCGGCGTCGGTCCCTGATACCATTTCTGCATATATTCAGCAAGAAACAACATTTAGTGAAAGATTTTGTAATGCTTACAGACTTTTTTCAATCAAGAATCAAAAAAGAAAAAGAAAAGCGTATAATGCCCTTATTATACCACAAACATGCGTCGACAAATCTTTTTTTTCCGACGTATTACTAGTATTAAAATGTGTAAAGGAGTCTATCCAATATTCAACTCATACTATGAAAAGATTCTCAAAAATGACACCGATCATTGGCACTTCCACCGCAGTTTTGAGTACCACAATAGTCGGGTTCCTTACGGAGCTGGTTGGTTGTGTGAATTCTAGCAACGGTTAGCATCAGACAAACCCTCTTTATTACCACCACTTTTCACATTGTTTAGAAAGAAGCAACCACCACAACAAAGCCTTTTCCCCAACTTCTCAGGATCGCATACATTCTCTAAAAGATGCATGTCCAAAATACAATTTAGTAAAGCTTTTACGAAAACTTGAAAAAACAAGGCCTTCTCTAGAAAATGATGAGCAAGAAATCAAATTATTCTTGTTTCAACCTCAATAGCTATTACGGTATCTGATTTGGATAGTTGATTCTGTGTAATGTCAATGGTGTGAATCAAATGAGTGGAACATGCAGAAAACAAAACTATTTCAAATTTAAGTTCCAAAAAAAAAACAGTGATCATACAGCATCAGGATTATTATTGTCTAGCCTTTTATCTACACACCCTGTTCTCAGCAGGGCTGCAAATAGGTCATTCTGAACTACAAAGAGAGCTATTCCCAACAGCAATTTTGTAAAAAATAACTACCAAATGTAAAGAACTTCACCCGTTGGTATATGGCAACTCCTCGCGTCCACGATACGGGGGAGACTTGCTTAAGCTGCGACCACGAGGTGACACACTGCGACGTTTTGGGGATCTCGCACGAGGACTGTAACTCCTGCTTCAGTGCACACCAATGAGTATCGAAGCAATGGAAGATTAAAAAGGTTGAAACTTCAACCCACTTAAATATTTTATCTTGAGTATAAATTTTCCAAATTCATTTCACAGTGATATCAAACAACATTCATTCTAAAGACACCACTACAAATACAGCCACTTGGCCGTTTTCCATACATTGGAAGACAACACCACTATGGTAGTTACTTCAGCATAATGATAATAGAAAGGCACTCAATTCAAAAAATTGAACAACTGCTTCAATGAACTCACCTTCGACCATAACTTGGGCTCCTTCGATATCTAGGGGGGCTGCGACTTCGACGTCTTCCATAACCGTCACGCACACGGCATTCACGAGCAAAATGACCAGCCTCGCCACACTCATAGCACTTCAAATCAGAACCACCAGAGCGTCCACGCCCCCCTCGGCCACCACCACCACCTCCACCTCCACCTCCACCTCTCGAGTTGTGGGAAAGCTCTACTCTCCATCCATTCTTACCTAAACCATGAGTAAGGCAAAAGCTTGAGAATAAAGCTTGAAGAATAGCATCATATATTTAACAAAAACGTTACCAAAGCAATTTAGATACAGGCAATTTATCTACAGGTAAATTATGCTACCATCCAATTAGTTCATTTGATGAAGGGATAACGCTTAATGATAGAATTGATAAGCTTTATAGTGATGATAATTTTATAGCTACAGCTACAACTTTAGGTTTTAAGCTCATTCATTAACTGAAACAAAATCAAATCTTGCCTTCAGGTTGTACAAATCCAGAAGAAAGAAAGGACAGAAGACTCACTCGTTAATAAAGAATCAAAATTCAACGACGACAAAAAGGTTCTGGATATAGAATAGCATATAAAAATTAGCTGTTAAAAAAAGTTAGTAACTAAGTAGTCAACTTCTTTATATAACAAACATCACCACATTCAGATTTTGTTGCCATCACGCAACACTCTTTAGCAGGAGAAATTATTAGACCAGGTAGAACAATCACATACCAATATTGCAAATTCTTCAAAATCATGAGAAATTATATTTAGGAAAGTTTAAGGAAAGATTACAAAACATGACTGCAAGTCCAATAACAAAATAAAACGAAAACTTCATCAAAACCAGGTAAATTAGATTAGGGTGGAAGCCGAGTCTGGCTGATAAGAAAGGAACACAAACTCAGGGCAATATAGAATTCATCAAGAATCTGTACAGATCATGGCCATGCCCGAGGTTAGGCTAATTAAAAAATGTTTTTCTAGAGACTTGGCTACACTTACAGAGGTCAAAATGAATCCTAGAGGTTTTTTCCATGTGCCTTTTAAGAGGCAGTGCTACAATCTACATTCAAGAATCTCTTAAAAAGGGGATATGAAAAACTCTCCAAACAATAGAAATACACAAGGGGAAAGTGGAAGAAATTCCTTATTTAATAGAAAGTTGACAAATAGTTCAACTGTCGCTTAAAAGGGGAATATAGTGTCTGGATGCTGCCATTATCAACACATACCATCTAGATCACGAATTGCATCATTGGCATCCCTGCGATCATCAAAATCAATAAAAGCATACCCAGGTGGCCTTCTTGCAACCCAAACACTGCATTTAAAATATCCAAAAAGTCAAGTAATCCTGAAAAATTCCTGACACCTAGATGATTATGCTTGATGCAACTTCCAAGGCAATGATACAATACAGACAATGTTAACAGATATTCAAACATGCTGCTTCACTATCGACACCAAGCCTTCTAGTAAAACACACCGGCAGGGAAGATAGATTTCTGATTATTTTTAGACTTGTTTTAAACAAAAAGAAGTATCAGCTTTTACCAAATGAAAGGACTCCGTCACACCCAGTTAATATAATTTGATAGGGTCAGTTCTCATTTTTCCTAGCCAATAATTACCCTTAACTAACCCAACCTCAATTGACAAATAGATTGGCTCAAACTGATTTACCTCCTGATCACTCCCAACTTTGTTAAAGGCGCGCCTAGGTGTGCGCCTGGGCTCCAGGCTCCTTAAGGCACCTTTGACAACATTAGCGCCTTTACTGTGGAGTATGAATGCTTTAGTAGCAATTTCATTTTTCAATCACTTCATTCAGGCTTTAGTAACAATTTCATTTTTCAATCACTTCATTCAGACAAGCGCCTCATGCCTAGGCTCCAGAAGACCTCTAGCGCCTTGGTGCGCCTTGAGCCTTTAAAAACTATGCTCCCAACCTCGATTGACAGATAGATTTCTGATTATTTTTAGACTTGTTTTAAACAAAAAGAAGCAACAGCTTTTACCAAATGAAAGGACTCCGTCACACCCAGTCAATATAATTTGTTAGGGTCAATTTTCATTTTTCCTAGCCAATAATTACCCTCAACCCACCCAACCTCGATTGACAAATAGATTGGCTCAAACTGATTTACCTCCTGATCACTCCAAACACACGAAACTCATCTTCAAGCTCTCGCTCAGTGACTCGTGGATCCAAATTCCCAACATATACACGAGACATCTTCCAGACCAAGTTCCTGTCAATAGTGAACAGAGACTCAACATAATTCACACCACCAAAACACATCAAATATACGCCAACAATTTCTTTGTTTTGCATAAAACCCAAAAAATGCATACAGAAATGAATTATTCATCATATGCTCTAGATTTTATCTCAGTACATGCCCAAAAAAATATATAAATTATAGATATGTTTTATAAAAATTGCACACGCCCTCCCCCTTTTTTAAAAAATTTCTTTGGTAGCCTAAAAAATTATAATTTTTACCGATAAATTTATAAAAATTGCATTGCACCCCCCAAGTTTTTTAAAAAATTCCTTTGGTAACCAAAAATATATAACTTTTACCAATAAACTTGTAAAAAAATGCATTGGAACCCCCTAGGTAATATTCCTCGCTCCGCCCCTGAGTAGGACAATTGTAGACTAGGATAGGGTCGCAATGATGCAATTCTAGCTGTAGATCTAGTGATGAACACTACAATCAACAACAATTAACAAAAACAAAATAAAATAAAAAGGTAGAAAATTGTTGTTAATTGTAGGGATTTGTCATATCCCAGAAGAAAACGCAGCTCAATAATCAAATTCAAAAACAAAATAACATGAAAAGGCAAATTT
Organism: Cornus suecica; assembly: GCA_963922005.1. Classification (NCBI taxonomy): domain Eukaryota; kingdom Viridiplantae; phylum Streptophyta; class Magnoliopsida; order Cornales; family Cornaceae; genus Cornus; species Cornus suecica. Next base: position 97,372,834 of record OY998238.1, read on the forward strand.
GATCTTTGAGCTTTCACCTATTTGTCTATTTAACAGAAATACATTTAACAAACACATACAGATGAATCAGGGAAATTTATATGCATACATGCTTGATCTTAACAAATCGGGACAAAATTTTGAAATTTTACGACAATTTATTATTCAAGACAACGACGGAAGAAGTGAAGAAATATGTATATATATATACATATATCAATGTGTGCTTGTGCGTGTGGAGAGAGAAGAACCTGAAACCCGAAAGAGAAACCTTGAAACCCTAGCAGCTTTCACAGACTTCTTCGTGTTTTCGATAGTTGTCTCGGGCTGCCTTCAAATATGAAAATACACTTATAGTCGGATTTGCTTATTAGGGCTTTGATATTTATTTGCGTGACCAAAAATACCCCTCAGTCTGTCACGGTTTCACCTCATTGCTGCAACAGTGGACAAACAAAGCAATTTATTTAATCTTTTATCAATTTAAAAGCATTATAATTATAAAACATATACAAAAACATGATTAAAGTTAACATTTTATTCACTAATACTAAAATAAAAATCATCCTCTTAAAAAGTTAAATTCTCCAAGATAAACTTATAATTTGGGACCAATGAAATATTTTTTATTATTTATTTAATTAATTAACTTTTTGTTTAAACCAGCATTCGGATGTGATTCAACCTAATATCTATTATTTTTTGAAATATAATTTTTTTTAATAATTTCTACAAAATTTTCAATATTTTGAAATTCTCTAATATGAAGAAAAAGTCAGAACATATCTTTTTTTTTTTTTTTTTACATTATTGATATTAAAATATTGGACACATTAAGAACACATTATAGTTCTAAAATATAGCAAACAATATGATATTCCATTGTATTTTCCTAATAATGGTTAGATGCCGACAGCAAAAGAATATTTATGATTTAGATATTTTGGATCACAACTTCAGCTCCGAATGCAAACAAATGCTACTACTGCTTACAAAAAATAGTAGCATTGAATTTGTTCAAAATAAAACAAATGTTTAAATTACTTTCGAAAAAAACACACTTTAAATATATTTTTTCACAGTAGCGTTTATTTTATATTTGTCAACCAATAAAAATTAGAAAATATGAAGCGGGTAATATTGTTCTTTCCGAAGGGCCCGTTTGGGAACCCTTGTTTTTGTTTTGAGAACCAAAAAACAAGAACAATTCTTGTTCTTATTATTATTTTCTCACTCAAAAGAACAAGAACAAAAAACATGTTTGGGGCCAAAAAACACACATATTCTCACACAATTTTTCCTCTCTACCACAATTCTTTTTTTTTGAAAAATCCCAAAAAGAACAAAAAAACAAGTTTTTATTGTTCCCTTGTTTTTTCTATTATTCACGAAAACAGTTTTCAATTGAGAACAGAACAAACAGTAAAAAGAGTTGTCAAACATGTTTTGTTCTCCTGAATAATGCCAAAAGATAAAAACCAGAACAAAAACAGAGTATTCAAACGCACCTGAAATGATTCTTAAAAAGTTATATTCAAGTAACCATATAAATTTCAGGTCATCTACCATCACAAGTCCAGTACAAAAAGGAGATATAAAAAGAGATGATGAGCAAATTCACATGCAAAGTGGTCCTCTTCATCCCTTCAAATCATCTAATTTCTGCCTTTATTTCAAAATTAAAGTGACAACAATACAAACTCAATATAAATCTCTAGAATTGTATACGTCAAACAAAGCATAGTAAAAGAAAAAAATAACAGAGTAACAAATGTTAAGCCCTCAGTATTGTGTATATGACTTCTATTCACATAAGCATCTATTTCTATATAAGAGCTTTTGTGTTCCAAGAACTATGTCAGCCCAACCATATCACTCTGGTGCCTGTATGGCCTTTGAGTGTGGTTGTTTGTCTCGATTTACCTTCCTTAGTACCATAACAAACACATCAATATTTCGAACACTCATTTCAAGACTATCAGGCCATTCTTCCCAACAACAATTTATTGAGGCCCAGTTTGGATTAGATTTTCAAACAAAGCATTTTTGGAGGGAAAAGTTGTTTGGCAAAATTTTTAGAAAAACTTCTCGGTCTAAGAAGAGCATTTTGAAGAAACCGGGGTATCATCTTCTCAAAATGGCTTATGCTTATCTTTTTCTTCGGTGTAAAAGAGAAGCAGAGGCAGAAGCAGAAACTTTGTCAAACAAGACAAGTAAATGTATCCAATGCAGCTTTAAGTAAACAGGCCAAGAAATATACCTGGTCCCTGGCATTTGATAGTTAGAATAACAAAAAAGTGATAACAATATCTACATCTTTGAACTTTTTAGAGATTGAAAAAGAGAAGACTAATCACTAAGCAAACCAGAAATTACAGCATAAGCTACTGCTGACCCTCCTGTAATGGAGGATTCCCCAAGCTAAATTCTTCAACGTTATCAACCACTCGAAGTCGACTTGTAGTGAAATTCATCAATTGTGGAGTATATCAAGCCTTCCTCTTCAAGAATTCGGATTGATTCCCTGGCACAGACATGAAAAAAACAAATAAGTAAATGGAAAGGTGGGGGCACATACACACGCACAGAGAGAGAGAGAGAGAGAGAGAGAGAGAGTACAAAATCTTCTCCAATGGAAGTTTTAGGTGCTTAGAAAGCTCATCCGTGTGCACACCCTTTTCTCTTCCGCTGCAAGGATGAAACATTCCAAGACTTTCGGTAAACCAACCATATAACAGAAAGGTTTAATAAAATGTTTTGTAAAGCTAAACCTCTATTCTTAAATATACTGATATAACAACACTTTTAAGTACCAATATTACAGCTGCATGCAGGTAAAAAAAAAAAACCGAGATGTACTGACATGTGAAATATCACACACAAGCCATGAAAGTGAGTTGGTATAATCCGCAAAAGATCATTTCAAAAGGCAACTCACAAATTTGAAGGTTGTTGCAGATAGTCGAGCACCATTTGATCGAAGCCCTTGAGTCCATCAACACTAACTTGCGCAGAGAACTAGAAAAAAGTAAATTATAAAAAGGGTTCTACGTATAAAAATCAGAAGGCATTTCACTCGAGGGATACAGAGTTTGAAAATTGGATCTCTTACATGATTCACTGTGGCTGTCTGATTACCAGTAGATCCAATTTTTGGAGGTGTGTTGAGAGACGGATTTGTTGTCTGAGGTTGAGTCGAGGCATCACCCTGTAGCTTCAATCAGTTTAGTAACATGATTCATAAACATCACTACATCAGAATATCCAGCAGTCTATTCTGTGCTCGTAATATACATAGATCACAAAGACAACAGTACTAGATATTCACACCTGTATTTTGGAGTTCTGCAAGTGGAAATGTACGCACTCGATGAAGTGGAAAGAAACCTCATCAAAATTTGTCACGGGCCTGAAAAAGATAGCAAGTTGACAATTCAACACATCTTAGAACTATTAATCTTGCTACAACCACAAGAGATGTGTGGAGAAAAGAAAGAGTAACACAATGGAACAACTACTACAACAATACTAAAAATCCTCAATCAGTCACCAAATTGAGGGTGCCGAAAGGGAGATTTGGCACAAAAAATCTGTCTCTTCTCAATTCAAACTCACATTGACATATTTGTCAGGCCAAACTGTTTTACACTGCACCATATTGGCCACTAAGAATTTTCAGAAAAAAAATGCCATTGGCCTTCCCAAATTATGGCATCTTTCACCATATGCCACAAAGAGACATCTGAAAGCCAAGGAGGAAGACTCTTTAGGGTAACTGATACGAAGTAAATAATATTATCCAGTTACCCACATGAACAATCTGGCAACTTAGCATGCCCTGAGCCTTTAATAATACTGAGTCTGTCACCACGCCACACATCAGTCCAAAACTGTGCAATTCTCCCATTCCCAACCGTGAATCGAATATGTTTGCAGAACTCATCCCACCCCTTCAGGATGAACTTCCAAACTCCCACCCCTGATATACTCCTCACCTCCCCAGATCTCCACCCACCCCAATCCTCTACAAACTTGCAGACACAAATACTTCAGCCTTTTTAAGCATGCTCCCTAGATCACATATATGTTCAAATGGGTACTAGAAGACTGAAATTTTCCATAACTTTCTCTTGCAGCAGCAAACACCCGTATGGGGTTGTGTTGATTAATAGATATAATAATGGTGTTTCTGTGCAATAGGTGCTGTTTTGGCAGGTTTAGTCTGGGATTAAAGTGAGAATTAAGTATCAGCATATCAGGCTAAGTGGCTTTGGCTCCCAGCATGCAACCATTCTCGTGGGAACTGTTAGGATCAATTGTCTAATTTGCTACTCACACAACACAATCACACACAAAGGAACACAAATTACAGATCACTCTCTACACTGTATTTCTCTCTTTGTTGTGGTGGTTGAATACAGATTTGAAGCCTCTATTTATAGAAGAGGGTGAGAGGATGAAGCCAAATTTGTTGCCCGAAATTTCTTCTCGTCTGTGCCCAAATTTCTTCTATTTCGACTGTCAAAGATTTGTGTAGAAATTTTGATAGCAGAAGATCTTGGTGGTGCGATTCTTAAAACATGGGCGGCGCCGTTCTTTGAATTCACACCAACAATCTCCCACTTGGAGTCAAAGAACGCTCCATCTGTGATTAATGAATAATTGTGTGCTCATTTCCGTCTTCAGTCTTGAAGACTAACTGAAGCTAAACATAGCTTCAGTTTCTCTGTAGTTACTGTCTTGGTCAGCATGTCTGCTGGATTCTTGCTACCTTGGATCTTCTCAAGTGTCAGCACCCCATCTTCCAATAATGATCTGATAAAGTGATAACAAAGTCCAATATGTTTGGTCCTCGAATGAAATGCTGAATTCTTTGCCAAATGTATTGCACTCTGGCTATCACTGTGCAAAACATTCTTCTCTTGTTTGAATCCTAATTCTACTAACAGACCTTATAACCATATCATTTCTTTGTTGGTCTCTGTCACAGCTACATACTCTGTCTCTGTTGTAGATAACGCTACAATCTTTTGTATCTGCGAAACCCAACTGATTGTTGTAATACCTACTGTAAAAATGTACCCAGTAGTACTTCTTCTGTGGTCTATCTCACCAGCAAAGTCTGAATCTACATAACCATGTAGCTTCACTTCTTTTCCAAAACAAAGATATTTGTTTATGGTACTGCGTAGATATCTCAATATCCACTTTACTGTTTCCCAATGCATCTTTCCTGGATTGGACATAAATCTGCTAACAGCTCCCACTACATATGCAATATCCGGTCTTATGCATACCATGGCATCATCAAACTTCCGATAACTGAGGCGTAAGGTACCTTAGCCATGAAGTTTTTCTCTTCGTCTGTCTTGGGAGACTGGTCCTTGGATAGTCGAAAATGACTAGCCAATGGTTTGTTAATTGACTTAGCATTACTCATGTTGAACCGCTTCAGAATCCGTTCAACGTAGTCAGCTTGAAACAACTGCAAGATACCCTTTTGCTTGTCTTTGTTGATTCTCATCCCAAGAATTTGTTTCGCTGCTCCCAAGTCTTTCATCTCGAACTCATTTGATAGATGTTTCTTCAAAATCAGACCCAACTACTAACATGTCATCAACATAAAGTAGAAAGATGATATAGCTTGTGTCAAACCTCTTGAAGTAGCAACAATGGTCAGCGTTGCATTTGTTGTAACCATGTCTTTGCATAAACCCATCAAATTTATTGTACCACTGTCTCGGTGCTTGTTTTAAGCCATATAAGCTCATTTTCAACTTGCACACAAGTTTCTATTTACCTTTGACTGAGAAACCCTTCAGTTGTTGCATGTAGATCTCCTCTTCTAGGTCACCGTGGAGGAAAACAGTTTTGACATCTAACTGCTTTAGGTGCAAATCTTCTGCTGCAACAATGCTAAAAAGTGAACGAATGGTATTCAGTTTTACAACCAAGGAAAAGATGTCGGTGTAGTCGATTCCTTCCTTCTGCTGGAAGCCTTTGACTACGAGTCTTGCCTTGTGTCTCTTGGAACCATCATGTTCCTCTTTGACCCTGTACACCCTTTTTTTTTTAAAAGCTTTCTTTCCAATCGACAACTTGACTAGCTCCCATGTTTTGTTGGAGATAAGAGATTGCATCTCATCTTTTATCGCAAGCTCCCACTTGCTGGCATCTGTTTCTTGACATGCCTCTTCATAGCATTCAGGTTCTCCTCCATCAGTGAGCAACAAGTAATTCATGTATTTCATGTTCGACACATGAGGTCGGGAGGACTTCCTAGGTTCAGAAATCGAAGTTGGAGACTGCAGTTGATCATTCCGTTGTGCATTGCTCTCTGCAATAGGTTCTTCTGGCTGGAAACTCTCAACTGTTTGTTGTGCCTTACTGCTATCTGAAACATCATCCAACTTGGCATACACAGGATCTCTCTGTGCTGAATCACTGGAGGTTGTTATGTGTTTGTCCTTGTACATTACTTTTTCATTGAATATTACATCCCTGCTTCGGATTAGCTTCTTGTTTTGGTCATCCCAAGTCCGATAACCAAGTTTATCCTCGTCGTATCCAATGAAAGTGCATTTTTGTGATTTCGGATCAAGCTTGCTCCTAGCATGATCACTGATATGCACATATGCAACACAACCAAAAACTTTCAGATGTGAAAGTTTTACCTCTTTGCCACTCCATATTTCTTCTGGTATTCTGAATTCCAATGGTACTGATGGACCTCGATTAATAAGGTATGCAGCTATATTGACTGTTTCTGCTCAGAACTGCTTCAGTAATCCTGCCTATATACACATGCTTCTGGCTCTCTCAGTCAGTGTCCGGTTTATACATTCCGCCACGCCATTCTGTTGTGGTGTACCTGGCACAATTCTTTCCAATCTAATACCATTCTCATAGCAGAACCTTCTAAATCCGGTGTCTTCATACTCGTCACCGTTGTCTGATCGTAGCTTCTTTATCTTCAAGCCTGTCTCATTCTCCACCATGGCTTTCCATTTCTTGAACACATCGTACACCTCAGATTTATGCTTCAAGATATAAACCCATACCTTCCGAGAATGGTCGTCGATGAAAGTCACAAAATAAGACTTTCCGCCAAGAGATGAGACATTTGTCGGCCCCCAAACGTCAGTGTGAACTAGCTCAAGCTTCTCCTTTCTGAGGGTTTTGTCACTCCTTTGGAAACTCGCCCTCTTCTGCTTGGCGAGGATGCAACTATCGCAGAAGTCGATATCAACTGATTTTAAGTCTAGTAGTTTCCCCTTTGAGTGCATAATCTTGAGCCCCTTTTCACTTATGTGACCTAGCCTCTAGTGCCACAGGTTTTGATCATCTTTGCTTTCTGCAACTGCTATTGACATGCTAGCACTGGTAGTTGTGTAGAATGTACCATTCTTCTTTCCACGTGCCATTGTCATAGCTCCCCTGGAAACCTTCCAAACTTCATTGTTGAAGGTTGTCACATAACCTTCACTAGGCAACCGGCCTACTGAAATCAGGTTCTTCTTCAAGTCTGGAATGTGTCTCACATTCTTTAACTTCCATACAGATCCATTAAGCTTGATCTGTACATCGCCCTTGCCAATAACACTGCAGGGTTGATCATCTCCAAGATAGACCTTTCCCAGGTCACTTGGTGCATAGCTCTCAACTTGAGATGGCGTGAAATGATGCTCCAGAATCTAGCGCCCAAGATTCTGACTTCTTCTCCAAAGAACATATCAACGTATCATTTGATTCTTTCTCTGAGACAATGTTTGCCTCAGTCTTGTTCTCCGATTCCCTTTTCTGAGATCTGCACTGGTGTTTATAGTGACTAGTTTTGTCGCAATCCCAACATTCAACTTCTTTGAAATTCCTGGGATTTCGAGATTATGATCTTTCGTTTCTAGACTTTGAACGACCATACCCATAGCCTCCACCTTTCTTCCGGTTTGAACTTCTGCCTCTGCTTTCAACATTCAATGTCGAGCTACTAGTAAAAGAATCTGACGTCTGTCTTCTGATATCTTCTGTGAGTACCATACTCACATGGAATCCTACTGCAACTTTTCTTTCCCTGAGGAGCTATTGATTGCAACCATTGTGCCGCTCCAACTCTCTGGCAATTGACTTAGAACTAAAGCCACTTTCATTACGTCAGAGATTGGCATATCAACTAATTCCAACTGCCCAACAATGTCATTAAGAACATTAAGATGTTCACTGACCTTTCCATTTTCGGACATCTTCAGATTGACCAATCTTTTAATGAGATGTACCTGGTTTGCTGCAGACGGTTGTTCGAACGTGTTAGAAAGGGCGTCCATGAGAGACCTCGCCATCTTCTCATTTCTGATATTGAAGGCTACTGATTTGGACAAGGTCAGTCTGATCGTGCCGAGAGTTTTCCGATCGAGAATTTTCCAAGTCTCTTCTTTCATCGTCTTTGGCTTCGCTTCCTCCAACGGTAGAAATAAATTTTTTTGAAATAACAAATCCTCGATTTACATTTTCCAAAAAGCAAAATTTGTACCATCAAATTTATCGATCATAGTTTACTTGTCTTCTGAAGTTGATGTCATTGCTCCACAAAAATTATTTTGTGAACAATACTTTTGAACAGTACCGTATATGGGAACAGTGTTGGATGAACAGTGACCGAATTTGTACTTTGCACCGAAATATATATATTTATGTATATAATATATATTTCACTCCTCAAAATCTTCACTCAACACCAAAAGTTTGTCCCCTTGTCCCCCACACTTTGTCTCACCTTTTTTTTATTTATTCTTTTCAACAACTCTTTTTTTTTTTAATCTTCTCCTCCCTCTATCTCGTCTCACTCCTCTTCTTCCACCTTCAATTACTTCATGTGGCAGACAAATAATTTTGGTCACAAATTCTTGCTCAATTTATTATCTATCTATCTATCTATATATATTTATATAGATAAGGTGATGAGGAGATGGTGTATATATATATGACCTGTTTGTTTTTCTTCAAAACAAAGCCACGGTTGGTCAAGAGCAAGAGAGCAGTCATCTTCTCGCCAGCTGGAATTCTGAACCGAGACAGTCACGCGGAAGCAGTGGAGGAGGCGGTGGTAGACTGATCTGGTTGGAAGCTTCACGATAGTGGTGTCGCCTTTCACGATGTGTAAAACAACTCCTAACCTATGCTCTGATACCAATTGTTAGGATCGATTGTCTAATTTGCTGCTCACACAACACAATCACATACAAAGGAACACAAGAAATTATACGTGGTTCGGCCCAAAAATGACCTACGTCCACGGAGCACACTAATCTGAGAAAAAAAATTACAGATCACTCTCTACACTGTATTTCTCTCTTCACTCTATATTTCTCTCTTTGCTGTGGTGGTTGATTACAGATTTGAAGCCTCTATTTATAGTAGAGGGTGAGAGGATGAAGCCAAATTTGCTGCCCGAAATTTCTTCTCGTCGGTGCCCAAATTTCTTCTATTTCGGTTGTCAAAGATTTGTGTAGAAATTTTGATGGCAAAAGATCTTGGTGGTGCGATTCTTAAAACATGGGCGGCGCCGTTTTTTGACTTCACACCAACAGGAACACTATACTTATGCACAGCCTTGTTGAGCGCAATCAGCTGGCTATTTCATAACCAATAAACATGCACAAATCTAAGAAACTTGCCTTAGAAAAAGTCAGAAGAGGACTATTCTTCTCAAATGCTTGTAGAACATATAAATTTGCAAATTTGGATTCCGACAGTTTCAGTTTCCATTAGGGATACAATATGTGACTAACTTATGACATCTACAAATTCCAAGTTCATAAATATATGTTCAATTTCGGCACTACTAGCATATTTTGGTTTAACATGATTGTGAGTCTTTATCAAGAAATGTGGTATCTGGCTAATATATCTTGCAGATATAGCTCCACCAGGTATCTTAACTATTTACCCTAAGGACTTTAAAGTTTTTCAAACTTATGATGTCTTAGCACTAATAAGTTCAACACTGGAACAGTGTGTGCCTAGGACAACGGGATAATTTTATGTAACAATTTTAAGTATCGAAGTATTTGAATAGTATTTGATAAGTTATGTACCAATATGAAAGGAAATAGGTCTGCAGAAGTTTGGAAACATGCAATAATTTCCAGAGGTGAAAAAGGAAAAGACATGCTGAAGAGAACTTATTTGCCGAGTAAATAGATGTAGAACAGATGAAGGTTATCAAATGGGGGCAAAGCAACATCAAATACTTTCTTGCAATTTTAAACAAAAGACATATCAAATATTATTAATGTTCTCAGGCACTGATGGTATCTTAACTATTAACTCTGACTAAGGCCTTCAAAGTTTTTCAAACCTTATGATGCCTTATCAGTAACAAGCTCAACACTTGAACAGTGTGTGCCTAGGACAGCGAGATAATTTTTTATCTAACAATATTGAGTATTTGAATAGTTTCTGATAAGGTATGTACCGGTATGAAAGGAAACAGGTCTGCATAAGTTTGAAACATGCAATCAATTTCCAGAGGTGAAGAAGGAAAAGACATACTAAAAAGAACTAATTGGCCGAGTGGATAGATTCAGAACAGATGAAGGCTATCCAATGGGCCCAAAACAATACCAAATACTTGCGTGCAATGTTAAACAAAAGACATATTAGATTGTTCTCAGGCACTGATACAAAAAAATATATTTAAAACATGACTGGTCAAAAAAATGAAGAAAATGAGAAAAGATTAAAATCTACCCTGCTATTGATCATCCTAAAACCAAATGGTCCTACAAACTAGTATCTTCCACATGTCTTGGTGGTAAATATATGAAAGGAAGCTTCCTTTGTTTATTTCATGTAATTTGTAAGCAGAAAATATCAAAGCTGCTGAAGTTGCAGCCATTGGTGGAGCATTTCCTAGAATGACTAACCTACCGAAGCAAAAAATAACAATGGCTAAGAACGAAACAAAGGGAATGATCCTAATAGAAGTCCCTAGGATACACACTCCCACCAAAGCCATCGCCAAAAATGCATGACGGAGATGCTCTGAATCGAGTCTAACTACAAAAACGAAAATAGAAGTTCAACTGCCATCCTAATTCTTCAAACTTATTTTGTTAAAATATCTGGTTATTGGAGCCAATACAAAACCATAGTAATGGTCATACAGAAACATTTTGACTGAATAACAACACAAAGTCAGCAAAGTTGCATAAAGTGATGTTTTAAATGTTACGTGCAAATATTTTCAAAAATGGTTTAGGCATATCTCAAGGTTTTCAATGGAAATGAGAATAAGGAATTGTCAAATCTAGTTGAACACCCTAATTCTTTCCTATAGGTATCTAATCAATCAAACATAATTAGATACAAGGCAAACTCACTACTATAATTTTCAACCCCAACCCCAACCCCTACATGATCTCCCCCATTCCTGAAAGTGTCTATGCACACCAATATCAGTAACCTATATAGAAAGGAAAATAGAATGTCACTAATATCCACTATAGAAACACTAGAATCAGTTAAGAAATTTATTTTATCAGATATCATGCTAATATATACAGTCCGAAAATGATTTTAGTATGAATAGCAATCCAATGTGCCAATGATTTAATTTTTCATAAAGAAAAAATGGGAAGAGTGTATAAATACTGTCACGTAATGGGGGTATGTCACACTGAACAATTGGTGGTCTTTGATGCCCCATCTGTACCCAATGTAGAAAACGAGTACACAAGCCAGCAATGCACCAAGAGCAAGTATTCTTGTACATGAATTGTAAGTTTAGCTATACTTTATTTTGCACCAACCAGAATAAGATCATACTTGTAAGATTATTGAAACATTTCAGCACGTACTATCATAAATTTAACCCATCACACAGTCAAAGAATATCAGCTATATCTACATGCCATTGGTTCAACATAATTAAAGCAACCACCTAAAAGTAAAAGAAAATCAGAAATGTAAAAAATAATTATGGAACAATGAAAAAGGATAAATCTTTGAATCATACCTTACAGAAAAAGCAACTAATTGCCTTTTGCCTCGGAGAGATTTTAAGTGGCCATTAAGACGAACATACATTCCATCTCTATGTGAAAGAGAAACATTAGCAACTTCAGTATGACAATAATGTAGTAACATTAAAAATGCAATAATGCTCAACCATTTAGAAACATTTACAAAAGGCAATCACAAAATTCCCCTCTAACATTTGCATAAAATGGAAAACTTACTGTATATCCTCCATTTCTTTTGCATCAAAACCTTCATTAACCCTAGAAAGAACAAACATAAATTAGTCCCGACTTTGTAAGAGACTTCAGAAAGAATTGAAGTGAATGGAGAATAGGTGATAATATACCATATTCAGACCAAGAAAACAGATACATACCATCGGTTGCAGTCAATTCGTCCTGTTCCATCATCTAGAGCAAATGCAACATCAGTAACCCTTTGAGTTTTATTGCATATCATACCAACCAAGGTAACCTAACACAAACAGATTTCAAAAACCATCAATAAAGTAAATGATTTTACAAAAAAAATAATAATAACAATCATAATTACTTTGACCCAAAAACAATAAATCAAAACAACAAAAATCCCCATATCATAGAAACTGAAACCCAGGATCTTAATTCATTTCTGGGAAACAATAATGCTTTGTTTGATAGGAAAGAAGGATCAAACTTAGTGTTCGGTAAAGAGAAGAAAAGAAGAGGGGATTACATTTTAATGAGTCATCCCTCTTCCTCCACATATACTCATCCATTCATATATAAAGGGAAGAGAGGTAAAAACACAAGCAGGGCTATTAAAAACGTTTCTATATAATCTTCACAAATATTATCATATTGATGGACATAATGCTAATAACAATCTAAAATTCTCCCTTCCCTTCTCTCTTAAGAAACAAGGTACGTTGCCATCTTCTCTTCTCTTCTCTTCGTCAGCCCGGGACCAAAAAAAAAAAGCCACAATCAATTTCCTAAAGATGTCTCATCTCTCTCTCTCTCTCAGCCATCCAATTTTCTTTTCTACCGAAAAGAACATAAAAAGTTTTACCGTATGGGTTTTGATTCTAAAAGGGTAAATGTCTTGGAATGATTTGAAATGAAATCCTATTTTTTTCATAAAAAACAAAACTAGAAATTAAGATACTATAATAGGCGGAGTTGGATAAACTGAAAATTTACTTCTAAGGAAATTCCAAATCACACTAAATCAGAATAGCAGATTATTTTCGCGGGGTTTAAAATCACTGCATTTTGGTATTAATAATCCGATCGATTCCGATCCCCTTCCTAACAATCAACTGAATTCCATTTCTATGTCCAATTGGTGTCAAATCTTGTAGTTTTCCCTTTAGAACCAAAAAAAAAAAAGAGACAATCAACAACAGTAAAGTTAGAGATATTTTACATTGGTGACATCCACACCATCGAAGAGATAATTGGATTTATCATCACCGGAATGATCTGCTTCGCTGATCTGCTTCACTGTTACTGGAATCAGCCCGTGAGTCTCACGATTCTGCAAGAAAATTTAGTGGAAAAAAACCCAATTTATTGTGTTTGGCTGGTGAGAAAATGCAGGAATATTTAATAGAAAAAGGGAATAATCTTCAGAATCATAATATATGTGAATTAGGGCTTACTTTGGACGAAGAAAACCCGGACTCGTTGGCATCGGTGGACTGAGTGCTGATGAATCCATTGCCGGAGTTGCCATCGAACTGACTCGAAAACATTTTTGAAACCCTAGAGAGAGAGTGAGAGTGTGTGAGAGAGAGAGAGAGAGTGAATCGAAATAAAGGCGCTTTACAAGGAATTTCCCGCCAATCCCATTTGCTGTGCTTTCCCGCCCTTCGAGTCAGTATATTAAAAGCAATTGCAATTTTTAAATATCAATTTATCATAACTTCTGCATCCATACATACTTCAAATGTAATTCCTTTTGGTAGTTTGTAGTCATTTTTCTAAATTCTTAGAAGCTTTTTTACATATCTATAGTTTCTCCTTTAATATATTTTCTGTTACATTTTTTGTCTCTTAAATTGGATTCATTTAATATTAGCTATTATATATAAAAAAAAATACTTTTTTAATTTGCTTTTGGTAATCACTTCAACCGTTACATTTCTTGAATTAAATCATTTTTAATTGACAGTTTTTCTCTCTCCCTTTCAAGTTAAAAGACTCAATTTATTGAAAAGTTTTTCAGGATGATAATTTATTTAAAGAATCCCAAGATGGTTAGCAAAACTCAATATTTAGATATGTCTCGGAAAAGGTGAGTTTAATAAATTACATTTATCAATTCATCGTGAAAAATGTAAATGATAAAACATTGAATCATGTTCTCACATTGATTCATACCCTGTTGATAAATGTTTTGTTTTATTTTTATCTATTTTTATTGTCAATTTAAATTGTTTCAATATAGAGACATCCAATTTTGGAAATGAATATTTGAAATTATTCAATTCTAGATGGTGTTGATCACAAGTTCTTCATTAGACTATAATGCAACCTAAACACTTCATTATGCCTCTTAGTTCATTTGTTGTTTATGTTTTATTCCATTGTTTTTATGTGTATTATACTCTTCCCGTAGATAATTTTTTGTTCTCATATCATGTTGATAATGTGCACTTGAAATTTTAATTAGAAAATTTGACTTATTTCTTAAGTTCTCTTATCCAATTTTCTTTGATTTACTCTTCAATAAGAAATAATCTTTAACCATGTGCTCAGAGTTCTCTTTCCTAGTATTAACATACGTCTAAATATACAAGTAAGAATAATAAATTTAATATATATTTTAAACCACCATAAAACAATAAAATAATAGCTTAGAATGTTTACTGAAAGAGCTTCACAAGCCTGTTATTGGCTCTGTTTGGATTGGTTTTTTCAAACGCTGCTTTTGGCTTTCTGAAGGTAAAAGCTATTTTGAACGGTGTTTGACAAAAATTTTAGAAGAACTTTTGGATCTTGGAAGAGCGTTTTAAAGAAGCTGGGGGTACCAGTTTCTCAAAACAGCTTTTGCTTATCTTTTTCTTCCGCGGAAAACCAGAAACATAAGTTATGCCAAAAGCATACTAAAAACCCTTCTGGTTTTCCTCATCCTTTTTTTGCAGACATTTGAAAATAAACTAGACTAAAAACACAAGAAAAACAATTAAGATTGAAACACAAACTTCAGTATCCAAAATACAAAAATGATGATGGAAAAATAGGAGATAGAAACACAAAATTCTGTGTCCAAAATACAAAAAATGATGACAGAAAAAATAGGAGGGTAGGGGGGAAGTGGAACAATGGAATAGCAGAGGCAAAGAAACCAGTCTTCATCTTCCTCAAACCCCAAGTCGAGCGGCCTAAATTCCTCAGCCGATCACCCTTCACGAACGAACATTTATCTAGTAGTAGTACATCCAGTGATCCATCTTATGTCACATTAGAGCACTCCGAAATTATATACGATAATCTGAGGTAAGGGGAGGTCGGATGCTGTTTATCCAACCAAAGAATAATAATGTTGCAGCAATGCTTAGAAAATCGTATAATTCGAGAAAATCTGCATCAAGTTGTCCAGTGCTTCCGGGTAGAATTTTCTTGCAAATAAATAGCAAGGCCGCTGCATTCCGTTCCACCTGCAAGGCTTAATCATTGCTGTTTTCTGCAGCCATAAATAAAGAAAATCATTGCCACCAAAATAATATGCATAAGGTCTCAACTGATTTTTATACCAATAATCATGGGAATGGATTCTGTACCTTCTCATCACTCGTGACATGTAGGTTGTCATCCGTGGACTGCAACAGATAACGAAAGTGAATGACTAACTGATAACAAGTTGCATGGGAAAAAAACAAGAAGAAGAGGGGACATGGTAAAGGAATCATACAGTGATCATTTTAAGGAGATCGTATGTAACATCTTGAGCTCTATATGACCTTGGATGCCACTTTCCTTCAGACCAGTCCACGTAGGTTACTGACCAGTTTGCCATACCGCCAGGATCCTTCATCTGAAAATACGAGTAGCGAATTTTTTATATTGGAAAATTCGGTATAATAAAATACGAAATTCTTTGAAAAAATAAAATAAATACATAATAATAAACAAATTATATGCTTACATGAAAAAAGGTTGGCAAGTAATGTTCATCAGCATAGCAATTGCGTCCGTCCATGTTTGGCTGCAGAAAATGAACACCTTTAGGTCAGAATGCCACTATGCTGACCCAAAAGTTCTGGAGTCCAATTCCTGGGAGAATGGAAACCTCTGCCTTACACCCAACATACCCAAGGGGAGGGGGATTAGACCGGCCATCAAAGGGGTGGGTCGACCCTCCATTATCTCCGCATATTTATTTAATGCCCCAATATAAAATACAACCTGGTACCCCCAACCGATAATAGAGCTTCCCTACTCATGTATAAGGAGCGGTTAATACGTGATTGGTTTCTCTCCCCTCTTGATAGGAGTAAAAAAAATGTCTAATTGGCTGGGGTACGGATTTTCCAGGTACTTTGGGATACCCGATAACGCTCGTTATCTCCACAACATATAAATATATAATAAATAGTCTCTAATATCTCAAAATCCTTGTTATTTAAATTAGTCACACATTGGCGAAACACAAGCTTCTTTACATCATTGTTCTATCATCAGGCAACATTAGCTATAGAAGGAAAGCTGGAAGACAAAGAAGTTAAGGGAGAGAGCAGTTAACAGGTCCATGGTTCCGTCATTAAAATCCCCCACAGGTTTGAGTTAAAATCATCTAATATCATGTACTGCTTAGATGGCATATTTGACACTTCCTTACATAATAAGGAAATAGTTAACCAAATATGTGCTACAAAAGAAAGTAAAAGGATCATTTCTTGTCACACAACACAGACTAGAAAATGGCCTCATAAAAAAGCATATTCTGAATGGGTAGAAAAATTCATCATAGTGCAGATCATCACTAGGCACAAACCTACCCTGCAGTAGAGCTTGAATTTTGTGTAGTAGAGACTGTCCGCCATTAGTATTATAGCATGCTGCCGCTTCATGGTGAACCACTGCAAAAAGCACAAGGATCATACCAAACGTAAGAACAATTTGGTGTCTGTGCACATATCAAAATCTAAGACCATGTTCTCAAATGCTTTGCTAGGTCCCATAAAGCGCAAATTTGTGGCAAAGTCTTTCAGTAAAAGGGTACCTATCAACAATTCAACAAACCTTGAAGCCAAACAAGTTAAATAGGGATGGTATGCGTTACTGACATGCCATCATGTCTTCCACACAATTTTGTTAAAAGCTCACATACAATATCTACAACTTTCCAATTATTGAAAAACTTACCAATATATTTATAAATATCCTCGAAATTGCTGCTAGAATTGATATAGTTGCACCTAACCTAAGAACTAAGAGATGCACAGATTACCGAAAGGACAGTGCTTTAGATAAAAATATTAGAAGTTAATCTTACACAGCTTATACAACTTCTATAGTTTTACGAGTAGAATAGATAAAAGTTCACTAGGCTAATACAGTAGATGGTATGGGACAAGAATTATAGAAGAACAGTAAGTTAACACATTTAACAGCTAAGGATATACAGAAAGCCAAAAAAAATAAAAAAACATTGATGAAACATTGACAAGACGAGAATAAAAGAGTGAGCAAAAATAAAATGACAGGCTGACGGGTTGAAAGATGATGAGGCAATGATCATAACCAGATTTTCTTTTTCCTTCTTAGGCAAGTTATTTTTTACTAGCAAGTGTCCCACTTGTAAATTGAACCCTACACCTCCTATTATAAAAATGACAGGACATCAAGACATAGGCATGAAGAAACAATGGTATAGAAAGAAAATATATATTTTTTTGCCAAGAAAAAGAATATAATTAAAAAGCCTAGGTATCACAAACATAAGTATACAGTGTCTGCCCATTTTCATCTCGATTTTTTCTTTTTCTTTTAACTCGTCAACTCCACACAAAAATGTATTAACTACCTGTTTGCAGTTACCTGCCTAGATGGTCAGCTATGATACAATCAGATGAATAGAAATGTTCAAAATCTGAATAAAAGTTGGTATGACTACTGTTTAATAGTGAGCAAAGTGATTCAACTTTTCTAATGAAACTTCCTCCCATGGAAGGTATGTACAAGTTACAGAATTTTCTAATGAAATCCATTCTGTGAGTCTGGAACAAATATTATACTAGGCTAGCCCCTTCAAGTGCTTTGATATACATAAACACGGTTCCAAGGTCATTTACTCCTTGTACGTTTCCAATCATAACCGGAGGGACAGAGAGGTCAGTATTTATCATGGCCATAATAACTGGCAAAGCTACAATTCACAATGTAGTAGTAGAGAACCATGTTTGGTTGTTGAGAATTGGATGGGGAACCAGAAACTAAAATTAGGAATCAAAATGGTAACTGAGAAAGCATAATGATGCAGATTTCAACCCTTAATTACAAATGTGAATTATTGTTTAAAACATCACCAAATTGTATAAAAAATATTGAAATTTTGCCCAGATATTTTCTCAACTGCTATGTTGTTTTAGGTTGAACTCGAGGAAGCCCAATTAAGTCCCTGTTTGTCCATCAAAATAACAAGTCCTATGTTCTCTTAATACTCCCTCCTACTAAAAATAATTTTCCGTTCCTTTTTGGGATGTTTCAAATTTTCTTCAAATTGTCAAACTACAGATTTTAAAATTCTCGTATATTATCAGTATTTGAAAGATTCCCAAATTTCAATGTAAATCGTTAAATTAGTTGAGGTTATTTACCGAATTCCCATGGGGTATGGAATAAATGTATGTCCTTTTAGAGAGATGAAATCAGCAAAAGTGATAAATGTAGTAATAGATCACCGCATGAGAAACAAAGTCGTAGAGGTTAGAAAGCACAGAGAGAATTTAGTACCTATATAAGTTGTATTAAACATAGTAGTGCTAAGTATAATAAGTGCTTATACACCTTATGTAGCATTAATGAGAGCACAACATGTTAATTTTGGCAATCACTGGATGAGATAATACTATATATAGGCATGTAAGTATGTATATTTATAGGAGGATTTTTGTTTCGTGTTTTGGGTTCCGCGGGGGGGGGGGGGGGGGGGAACTTCCCTAATTAGGGAATAAGTAATCTCTCAAGAAACTATTTAAAGATATGGCACGGCAAAGACCTTCAATGCAGATCCTCCACATGAGACAGAACATCTGTAGGCTGAATCTAATGAAGCATTGAAAATCCCAATTTCCCGAGTGACATATACGTAACAATTTTGGACAAGAAGAATAAACCTATATATTTTGTATCCACATAATTATGTTTGAAAGCTTATACCTGTGAACCCTTCCGAAAGTCCTTATATTCAACTTCCGGCATCATATGCGGTGAATACCTACCACCTCCATGTGGACCAGGGTCAACAAAGCTAGAGAGAGAGTCAATAAAAGAGAATCAATAGACAGTATGTTATCCTTTAAATCACAAAATATGGAGTTTGCAAGAAGCAATTGTATACTGCTAACTGGGTTGTAGAAGTTGGTCAACCACCTACACTAAAAAAGAGAAAGAAGAAAACTTTTTAATTTTCAAGAGAGAGAGAAAGCTATCCTTACCAGTCAACAAAACTAACATTCGTGAAGATTAGGTAGTTGTACACATAATCAAAGTTATGCAATGGTACACAACTGCAATATATACAAAGACAATTAATATCTCATTGTTCCGCTGACACAAAGATTCAACAAGAATATTAAAAGAAGATAGCATGATTACCTATCAGATAGCAAGACAAACTGCTGATTATCAGGGTCTTTAAGTGCATATGCTAGAAGTCGCCTCTCTGCATCTACCATGGAAAATGTTCCCCAATAAACCTACATTTTGATTATATAAACAATTCACATGTCTGAGAGATTTTAGAGTCATCTAAATAGTGGCAAGCAAATTTTTTGTCATCGTCCTAAAAATATGATATTGGGGAAAGGTAAAAGTGGATACAATCTTCAAGAATTGTCCAAAACTTCAGAGGATGAAACATACGTATAAGCCTTACTGTGGGCACTGTGCACGTTATCCTTCCATGTTCTGTGTCCGAATTGGAAACCGCCCAAAATGGACTCTTACACAGTAGAAACCTTCTTGACAGTGGGCAATGTGCATGTTATCCTTACTGAGGACCAGATGGGAAACCGAACAAAATGGACACTTACACAGTAGAAACCTTCTTTACATTGGCCCAGAGAGAAAATTATTGGTTACCAGGGATAAAGATGACATGGTATCCCAAATCAATTAAAACAACTAGTGCCTATCATGCGCAAGTGATAGAATCCATGTATGTATTACACTCATATCTACTATTGGCTTGGGGTACCACGTGGATTTATCCCCAGGGTACCCAATATCTTCTCGGCCCAGAGATAGAGAGTTATGAAGTAGGATACTCACTCCTAGGTTTCAATCAAGTACATATGGATGATCGAATGAAGGATTATCTATGTTTTGAATTGTTAAAAGATTAAGAATGAAATGATGATTTCTTAATAATTTTATTTGGATGGTCGTAGAAAGCATAGATCCAACTGTTAAAGTCAATTAGCTATCTTCAGCCATAATCTTATATATACAATACGCAGTACCTCGGCAGACGTAATTACAACAGGTAAAGACAGAAAATATATGCAGTCATATTTTAGAAAAATATCTGAATCTATGTAAATGTTAATAACTTCGGTTTATAAATTCCAATAGAAGATATACAAAGAAAGTCATGCAACTGAATACATCTATGAAGAGCATGGATACAGATATTGAAACTTGAACCACCACAAATTCAAAACCCCAAATCCTTCTAATTTTCAGATCAGAAATATAATTTACCCAATCTGTTGATCTACACAATACCTAAAAACAAAAATTTAAAGCTGAAGATCTTGAGAATGCTAACAGACTAGTTAGAACAGATATAAAAGAAAGTCACGAGAGTGAAGATACACCGACTCGATATATATCTGAATGGAAGTGTCCTAAATCATCTCATTAAAGGCTTGACTTAACAAGAAGCCACTTCGCCCACCTACATTGAAGTTCAGAAGTGATTAGGAGATGATGACAAAACTTGCCTCACAAGATCGTTTTATAAGATAATAGAAGCTAAGAGAATGTTTGATGAATGACGCACAAGTATTTTCGTACCTATATATAGAAATAAAGAGGATAGACAAACTTGTACAAATTATCATGGTATTAAATAAATGATTCATCTATATAATCTCGGAGATAGTAATTTTACAGATTTTTCCATTCAATATTAAACTAATGACGCAAAAGTACACTTCCGCTATATAATTTCAATTCTCATACTGAAGGAGAAATCGAAGATGATGCTAATCACAAAATCCAATGGAGGATCAGTTAAATTAGAAGAGTTCGTCTCAAATACTGAATGATCAGTGTCATAATAATCATGGTAATAAATTAATGAGTCATACAATATCATGGTATAAACATTACACCGGCTACTCCTTTTTATAGTACAGAATATAATACAACAAATAAACAATATATTCAACTCACTTGCAACCCCATTTTGCCCATTTTTTCTCATTTTCTTGTCCCTCTAAGAGCCCATCTTACCTCTAAACTCATCTTAATATCCCGAGTCATAACATCATAATTCAAACAACACAAGATCTTAGTCAAAATTATGGAGCAAGCCCCTCTACCCTTACAACTAATTGGTAAGTATTTTACTTTCTTTTCAACTAGATCTAGAAAAGGTGTGTGGTTTGACACTAAATCTACAACCTTTGTCGGATAGTTACATGCACACCTCGTTCTCAAGTTGCAATTTCCATTATCTGATATAAGTATTTATGCTAATATTGTTCTTTCAATGTGCTTTATTTATTCACTTAAACTTATTTCCCGCCTAAGAATGGTTGGGTTATAAATCAAGTGAAAACAACAAAATAACAAGTGTTTGTATCCGATGACTTCAAATGCAATATATAAGCTTTTGCTCAATATTCTCTTTGACTATTCAACAAAACCACAAAATTCATCACGTGTATTCATCATACTTCAAATTTATAAGTTCCATATCAACTTGATTATTTCATGTTGTGAAAGACTGAAAAAAAAATATAAAAAAATCACTGTCACAGTTTCTGATATACCCATCTGTTATACCAGAACCATATCAGTGTTTCAGACTTGTTCACAATTTAGACCCTTGGTTAGATGTAAGTGAGAACTGTTAAATAATTCAAAAAAAATTGAGAATAATTAAAGATTATTTTAAGGACTGGAGAATTCTGCTCAAGTTTCATCTCAGATCTCATCAATATCCTATTCCAAGGTATAGATCTAGCCTCTAGACAATGTTCGAAAAAAGTGAGTAGGAAGAGAGAAAATCCAAAATACCTTAGGATTTTGATTCTTCAACACCTAGATCTACTACCATCATAATAGAGTCGTAAGCCATAACGACCACCACGGACAAACTAGTTGTGCAATATATATATATATATATATAAAGATAAATATTTGCACCATGATATAAGTGCTAACTATGTAACAAGAGGCGAACCATCGTGTACAATTTTTGAGAAACCAAAGACATACTATATAAGAAACTATTTTTTTTTTGTTTGTTTTATTTTTTTTTAAAAAAAGAAGATTTTATTTTATTTTTTTAAAAAAGAAGAAAAACAGAAATTTGAAATTCTGCCCTTCCAACACCCATGAAGAATCTCAACACGGACTTGTGAGGTTTTATTTTGAGCCTTTCAGGCTATTACAGTTCAAGTCAGGAACTCGAGTTACCAAAGTGCAAAAGATTTTGTCTACATCACCCTCTCTCTTGAACAAACCAACAGTCTAAGGGCACTACACATTTCTCCTTGAAATTGATTACATAAGAAATCACTTTCGTCAATGATTTAACCAATCCTATTGCACAAAGTTTATACCAAGATAGGCAGTCGACTTCTATCAGGATTTAGGACTATAACCCCATATTAGGAAACAAAATGGAGTAGCTAGAACTTTTATATTTCTTTCTTTTTCTTCTTTATCTACTAGGAGCAAGCAATCAACAGAATTGCAAGACATCTCGAACACACCCCAAGGACAGCTAAGTACAACAAATAGGAAAATTACTGAACTATCCTTGATCCTAAAGAATAGAGACTATATCAGGAACATGTTAACCTACAACTAACACAAGAGAGACTCAAATTAAGCCAAACATTGAATAGATGAGATTCACCAAGTGAGCTAACTATTAAAATCTAAGTTTGTCTCTTCTTTCTCTGCATCAGTTAGTGGCCTCCTAGGTTAGGTGTCCAACCCTTGAGTTACTTTAAGGGATCAATACAATATTAAATAGGGATTGAAACTATACAGCCTCAAAAATGAAAAGAAAAAATAAAAATTATTAGAGTGCACTTTAAAGTTGTTTGACCCATAGATATGCTGTATCCTTTTTGCAAATAGATAAAAAAGACAATTTACCTCACATATAGAAAAGGGAAAACAACACTATTATCCCATGAAATTACAATACAATAATGCATGAAGAATGAAACCGTTGCCAAACTGAATGTAATTTCAGAGAAGTCCCATGTACCTCCTCACTGCGTATCTCCCGACCGGCAAAATAACGACTGAAGTGTACTGGTTTTTCCCTAGAAGCATGTACATAAACAGTAAATCTATCCTCATGACCCTGCAGAACCATTAGGAATTATGCCATTTTCATCTAGGTAATAAAATAAATGGCTTTCAATCTAAATTTAGTAACAAAGAACGATGCATTGAATAGACCCAAATATGTCAACAGGATATATATTAGACCAAAACAAATTGTATCCTTTGCAAAAACAAGTCCCTGATCAGGCATTACAATAACAAGAATTTTCAAATAGACAAGAAAAAATTCAGATAAGTCCCATCTCATCATCTCTATGCCATCAGATTCAAGTTGGGCTATCGACACATTTATTCCCTCTTTATTAGAGAGAATTAATTTAAAATATCTCCGTCATAGGTTTTAAAAGAGATTTGGTAGACCATGCCTCAACTTTAGTATGGAAGAGAACAACCATGGTCTTCAAATTTGGTTCAAAATGATTTTCTGAGACAGTGGAAAATCTTGGACTTTGTTCCCATTGGTAGCGAGTGTAAAGACTCCAGATTGAGTAGCGGGATGCTGGGAGTTGTATGCAAGCTTTACATAGAGAGTCATACACGTTCATGTGTGGGTTTTGGAGATGGGTCCAATTTTGGATTTCTACAGTGAGATTCTCAGTTTTGGTGGATGGGTCTTCTTTTCAGTTTTTCGACAGCACATGGGGCTTGAGACCTGGAGATCCTTTCTTTCCCTTCCTATTAATATGCTGTGATGAAGGCCTTTAGTAGGTTTGATAAAGAGGGCAATAGAGTTGGACTGTTTCCTAGACTTCAGAGTGGGCAAGGAGTACTAATACCGGAGGTTCTTCATCTTCTGATGATACCATAGTTCCCGAGATGGAGAGTCTATCGAAAAATTTTAGGTGTGTGTTCAGGCAGTTGCTTCTAATAAATCTTAGAGAGAGTAAGATTGTGCCAGTGGGGGATGTTCGAGAAAGCCTCGTCAACTAATACTCTAGGTTGTAGCCTTACCAATATCGTTTTGGGTTTACCTTTGGAGGCAAGTTTGAAGAGAGACTACTTTTGGGATCCTGGTTAGCATGTTTTGAGAGGAGAGGCGGTTGGAAGAACCAATATGTTTCGAAGGTGAGAAGTCATCTCTTTTGATGAGCACACTTTCGAGTCTTCCAACTTACTTGATGTCCCTATTTCATATGCCCTCTTCTGAAATCAAGAGAACTATGAAGCATTGACAGACATTTCTATCGGGTAGAATGGTAAGAAATTCAGGTTTCATCTTGTGAAGTGGGAGTAGGGTTCTATGCCTACCTGCGCATTAAGAAGTTGGATTTGTTAAACAAGGAATTGCTGGGCAACTGGTTGTGGAGGTTTGGAGTGGAGAGTCTATATTTGGAGGAGGATTATTCAGTGCAAGTTTGGGGAATCTAGGGGTGGATGTTGTTCTTTCAAGAAAAGGGCTGTGACAGGCTGGGTGTTTGCTATCATCCAAGTGTTGGGCATGAATTTTGAAAATATATTCAGTTCAAGGTGACGAGTTAGACCGGGTCGGCTAGGCCATGATTGTATCTATTCTCAAAGTCCACAAGGTCATGTTAACACCAGAGAGAGCACTCGTAAGGCTTGGTGAGGTGGTAGAGTGGAGCGCCAAGCCCATGATGCCTGGAGGGTTTGCACTCCTTTCTCTGTAGTAGGGCTTATGATGGGAGAGGAATAGGAGATGCTTCAACGGAGTGCAAGCTTCTCTTTGGGCCCTTAAGTTATCTGATCTTGGTTCTTTGTTTCTTTGGCTTCATGGTCTACTTGTAAGCCTTTGGGGGAATTTCCTAATTTTGGGGATAGTCTGAAGGTAGAGTGGGCTGTTTGGCCTTTGTGAAGTTGCTTTCGCGATGCTCTTCCCTCTTGAGCACCTCTCAAATGAATCTTAAAAAGAATAATAAACGAAAATATAATAATAACAAGACACACAAACACATACACATGGGACAAACTTCACTCTGAAGTCTAGTATGCCACTCCAATTGTCATGTCTACCCTGTTTTTGTTCTAAGGGTTGAATTTATGAATTGTATTCAGACATTAGGATTCCTAATGCGTTAACTTGATCGACACTTGAACTCACTAGAAAAGTTAGATACCAAACCTCTGACTTACCAAATGTCCGTGTCATCTTTTGTTTGCCTCGTGCCCAAATGTTATATGTTCAAACCAATATAAAGTCTTAGACCAACAAATGTTTCCAGTTTTCTCTTCAACTTTAAGTTGCTACAAAACACAGACAATTATTGAGCATATTTACTTCCCACCACTTGGCCATTTTTTAACATTAGAACAAGGCACCATCCCAATAGTATGTTCACCTCCAATCAAACATAATGCCACCAAAACTCATGTAATTCCATCGCCTTTATTGATACAGCTTTAGAGTGTCTCATATGCTTGCAGTCCACAAGTCTAATCTTTTCAAAATCATTCATTTTTCAAGATCACCCTTATGAGAATGAAATTTTCTAACTCAAGCAATGTGCCAGTATTTACAATGTCTTTTAAATGTTTACCAAGTTGTTAACCCAACAGAATCAGGTGATGAAAGCAATAAATGGCAAGAACCAGAATAAAGCAATAAAAAAATAGGAACAAAACTGCGAAAGCAAATAATCATAAGAATCGATAAACAAGATATAAAACCTCACTTGAAAGAACTTATCCCACAGCATTTCAAAAGGCAATGGACCCGGTGTCAAGAACATGAAGGCAACTTTTGGATTCTTTGATTGAAAAGGTGTCTTCAATATTTCCTTGATCACGACCTGAGCCGCTATCTCTTCATCTGATAATTCTCTGGAAGGACTAGGTAGAATATTTTCGTACATGGTGCAACTACTGGAGGAAAAGATATAGCAAGCTGCAGTGCTTCTAGGTGGATAGATATAGGCTCCAATCAGAAAAATGGTCACCAAACAAACTAATACAATAACCCATACGGGTCTTTTTAACTGAGGTCGTTGGCGGCCAGAGGTCATCAGCATATCTCTTACGCCTAGCCTCCATGCACGAGCTGTCTTCATTTAGGAAGAAGGCATCCCCGCATTATCTCAGAACATATTTCTACTTCTCCAGAATCTTGGGACCACTACGGTCTCAAAACTGGAAAGGAGAACATATTTCATTCAAAGACCAAACTTGAAGCATGAAGTTCAAACGCCTGTAATTTTAAGACAAAAATCAAGTACTTACACAAGATTTAGATATAAGTGTTTATAACATGTTGTATGGTGTTCAAAAATATATATATAAAGAAATAAAAAACATGTGATAAAAAAATTTAACTACCAATATTTCTAAAGAAATTATGGTAAATCAGATGCATTAAGGAATCCCCTAGCAGGGGCGGAGCTGTGTAGTAGCTAGTGGGGGACCATGGCCCCCCAATTTTTTTTCAAAAATTATATTTATAGCCCCCAAAATTAATAATCTTAGCCCCTCTAGTACTTTGAAAAATAGTTTCCAATTAACATTGATACACGTTGAGCTATTCATTTCCGAGTTAGATCATACCCAAAGATTCAACAAACGTCCAAGCAATCAACCACGTGTGGAACCAATCGATACGTACTCAATAATCAACTGATTAACATAGCTAATACTGTACTACATTGATTCAATTTTCGACTAATTAAAACAAATTAAATTCTCTCAATTAAATACCTATTGAAAATCATATAATCAACAAAGAAATTGACCGAGAATACAAAGAATCCATAAACCAAAAAAGAAAACAGAGAGCTCCAAGAAACCAGTAGGAATTGGAATAGAAACAAAGCAAATGCAGACAAGAAAAAGAACGAATCGCATTAAGAAAAAGAGGAATCGTATATACCTTGAGAAAAAGCAGCTCAAGGAGAGATCTCACAGTATCTCTCTCTGATCGCGATGTTCAAGATCTACGACGAAGAGAGGCAAAGTACAACTATATACGATTATTATATATGTTGTGTATATATATACAATGTCATGTATAGGCAGTAGTAGTGTAGGTGCGTGTGTTCGTCGTCGATTCGTGTATTTGCGTGTGATATGTGTGTGTTTGTTTCTCTAGAAAAAATGGAAATGCTGGTAGTGGAACAGTAGGTTCCGTTGATTCGCTTGGTGAGGAAGTAGGAGAGAGAAGGAATGAGAACATTTCAGCCTAGTAATAATCTACTCCACTCCACGTATGTCTCGTTGCGATTGTCGTGAAATTGACTTTTCATTTCTATTTTTCTTTTTTCCTTTTTTACTTTTCACTTTATCATAAATGGTAGTAGTATTTACTTTTCCTAAGTTACCTAAGTACCCTTACTCCTAATCTCCCTCCTGCTCTTATTATGTTCGGACTTCAAATGAAGCGGAACTTATATTTGTCAAACAAACGAGTTCTAGTTTAATAAATCGATTTAGAATCTGCATAAGAACCACTTGATTCATTTGTACTCCCGACAGTATAATTTGACTCTTTTTATTAGTAGCATATATTAAGTTGAATTGAGTTGGTATACGTTTATTTTTAATTATATTTTTGTTTTTTGAATATCGTTAATTCTTGTTTATTTTATTCGTATGTATTTTTTTTTAACTTGTACATATTTTTTTAGAAGTGACCGGATCAATTCTATAATTTTCAATAATTTTCTTCAAAATTTATTCATTTCCTCTCTTAGTTATTTTAAGATATTCTTATTATTTTATTTAAACAATAACAAATTTGACGAGCCGAGTTCCGAATAATCAAACTCGACTTATTTATTAAACGAGCCTAAAAAAAAGTGTGCAAGCTCGAGCTCGGCTCATTTCTAAATGAATGAATCCAAACAAAGCTCTTAACTAGTCAAGTGTTTTTTTTTCTTTTTTCGGTAATTTCTTAACTAGTCAAGTTCAAAATTACTTACAAATAATTCGATTCATTTACAACTCTAATTATCATTGTATAGGATACCACAATTATCATATGTTGCTATTTTAACTTTGTATTAAACGAGAATTAGTCACAAAAGATTTGACAATACTTCCTAAGAACTTGGGTACCCTATTAAAATGAAAATACTTAATTATTCCTGCAGTGTACGATATTTTTATTTTACGCTCTAAATACTATACTGTACTATATTTCCTTAAATGTACGATATTATTATTTAATTACTCTAAAGAAGTACTATATTTCTGTTAGGCATATTACTATTAAAGTACAAACTCTATGGAAGCCTACTATAATTACTTAAAGAAAAATAATTACTCCGTTACTATATCATTACTACTGTATAAGTTATTTAATTCCATTACTTGTATCATTACTTATATCATTACTTATAGTAGACCAACTACTATTATTATATCATTACTCGCATTAGTCCAATTAAATTGAAAGTGAAGAACTCTTTTAGAGCGTGAGATATATGGGTAAATTAAAGTTACACCTCTTCTAGATATGATTTACACCTGCATCTTCTATTTTTAAAATAATTATAATTTTACCCATTTACTATGAAATAATTTATCTACCCATAATTATTTTATATAGACTTGAATTATTGTGCGCTCCGTAAACTTAAACATCTGGTATTATTAAAAGTCCTATATAAGTCTAGAAATTTTTTGGTCCAAGATTGAATTTTAAGTAAAACCCCTTGACCCCTCCAATCCTGAAAATTCAACCGATTGTATTTTGAATAATACAATTTATTTTACTGTAATCCTTTCTTGACAAATTAAATCCCGAGATTCTGAAAAAATAATGACGTTTAATTTAATCTAACAATCACTTAAAAGAAACAGGAACTAAAATAAAACTGCATGTAAAGGCCAGCCCCATGATACTTGATGAATATTAGCGCAGCAGTAACTTTCCCTTCCTTGAGAAAGTCCACAACACAAGCATACAAGTCCAATGTTCACTTTTTTTTTTTTTTTTTTTTTCCTGGCCGAAAGAAAACCAACGACTACAAAACAAGAAAATCTCCCTCAATAGCTACAGACAGCCATGAGGGCCAGATAGACTATGAAAAGTCACCAGACTTACAATTTGATGCTCATTTACTCAATAAATGAGCTACACGATTACAATTCCTACTAGCCCAAAACAAAGAAAAGTTGGAATGTTTTGCAATTAAGAATTTGGCATCTTCAAAGATGATGGCAACATGTTCATTACTCGGTTTGAGGCTCATGACCGTGTTGCAATCTCCTTCGATGAAAGCATAATTGTAACCCTAAGATGACAGCAAAATCAAACATTCCCTAAGGACCAGAGCTTCAGTACCTTCAACATTAAAAACATTTGGAAAGAATAGAGTGGCTACAGTGATAGGATGCCCCATGAAGTCCCGCAAAACAAGGTCACCTCCAGCATCCTTACTGGTCCTACAAAAAGAGGCATCAATATTAAGTTTAACAAAGCCTTCAGAAGGAGGAGAAGGATCAATGCTCGGAGCAGAAATACGAAGATCATGAGAATTCGCGACCCAAAATTCTTTAAAATTTTCCACTGCTCTATCAATGACCACATGAGAATCCCACTTTGAATAATTAAAGTACCAATCATTTCTTGCCTTTCAAATATACCACATAATGAAAGAACATAAACTGATGTGCTCAACCACGTTAGGCAAGACTTTAAAAAGGGAATTCAGCCAAATCCCAAAATGCATCCAAGAGCTCCAATTGTGGCAACTTAAATCAAATCTAAGAAGACAAGCCTTCCACACAACCTAAGAAAATGGACAATAGCAGAGCAAGTGTAATAAAGATTCATCAAACAAGCCACATACCTTGCAAGTAGTTATGCTTCACATCAAAGCTCACAAGTCACAAGCCACAACCAAAAGAAGAATCAATAAAAGATTGAATACAAGTTTTACAATTGACTATTGCAACAAAAACTGAATGCCAACAAGAATTTAAGGGTGTTTCCTTCTAAATCCGTTATGTCAGCTGATTATCGTGATTTGTGCGGGCAAGCCAAAAATCTTGACCTAAATTCCAAAGGCAAACGGAAAGCAACGAAAGTCTCCTTACGGATTTGACTTCTCAAGCAATTACGTGGAAGAGAGAACAACAAACTTCCACTTTGGGTTATTTTATGTGCCTCAATGAAGAGGACTTTAAACGGTCTGGAAAACAATCAAAGAGCATGCATCAAAATCAAACAAAATTTGATTTGGAATGAACTTCGAGCTCAATTAGAGAAATGATTGACTGAGTATGGGATGAGAAAAACAAGCAAGCAAGAGATATAGAGTGAAGTTTGCAATCATAGTGAAATAGACTAAGTATGAGATGAAAAAAAACAAGAAATGAATAGAAATCATATTGACTGTTCGACAGAGGAAAAGTGATAAAGGAGATTGCACTATAAGAATAATGTTTGTTTGATTGGTCGTGGACCTTTTGCAAAGTTGCATAAAGGTCATTATTTATAGGATATTACAATAACCACTTTTTCTAAGAAAGTGTAAAGACAACTACCCAATCTAAATTTGAATTAAGGATAAACAATATTGAATTTAAACTACAATCTACTCCCGTTTTGAATTCAAACAACAACTTTTCTCTTTGCATCAGCAGGTTAATTTGAAACTCCATCCCTTTTTGGACTCTTCTATTGTTAATCCTTGAGACACCTTATGCATGTGGACCCTTCCATGTTAATCCATGAATAACACCACCTCTGTAAAATCATTATCCATGAGAAATCTTGGTCACGTGAGTTTTCAACCTGGTGACTTATTCCATGCAATACTTATTTATATTAAAAAATATAAAGTCTTTGAACTTGTGGACTCCTACCCTTTCAATCCAAATAATATTTTGAATACATGAACGGCTCATTGGGTTGCTATTTAACTATTACAATAAGTTTCACCTTTACTTGGACTCTATTTATGATTATCCTTAAACTACTTTAGTTAAATGGATTTTGTTATCAATTCAAAGAGTTCTTGTGCTACTTGTAATTCTTATGAAATATTACCCAGTCAAATACTTGACCAAAGCCTTGCCACATCACCAAAATACTCCACACAAGCCTAGATTTGCTCTTGGGACCCACTGCTACATAGGTGTCAAAATGGGGTGTCAACAAAGGGTGGGTGTAATTAAGGATGACAACGGGTGCGATTCTGCGCGGGTGTACCCTCTCCCGCCCTCATAACCATTAAGAAACTCCTACCCCATCCTCGCCCAAAACCGGCTAAATGAGGTGGGAGGTCACCCCATCCCCGTCCCCGTTGAATTTTTTAAAACCGTTGGGTGTCGCGGGTACCCGTTAACAATTAAAATTTTCAAATATGTCATTTTAAAATTAAACAATTCAACAAAATCATATACTTAAAACACGAAATTCAATATTATAAAAACTAAATAAACCACCAAATTATCCAACAATCCAAATTATAATATATTCTACCGAAAATAATAACAAAAATGAAGATTGTCCAATATTAGATTCACTTCAATCTAGACAACAACAAAAATAGAGTTTAGGATGGGTGGGTTACATTTATTTTTTATTTACTATACATATATATATAGTATAATGTCTAAACGGGGTGAGGTGGGGCGGGGACACCTAAAACCGTCCCCGCCCCGTTTATATACGGATTTTTTTCCCCAACCCCATCCTCACCCATATAGAATAAACGGGGCACTCAAAATCACTATAAACGGGGTGGGGCGGGGGCGGGTAACCGGCGGGGTAGAGCAAATTGCCATGCCTAGGTGCAGTTAGCCAAGGCCAACCTTAGGAATATCATAATGCTCACTCAGATTGCCCAAATATTGGTTGAACTCTTGAATCCGATCGCAGTGTGATTTACTAGCATTCTTGGCCAGCCTTCTCTGATTGATATTTTCCTACTTCTCCAGATACTGC
Organism: Cornus suecica; assembly: GCA_963922005.1. Lineage (NCBI taxonomy): Eukaryota > Viridiplantae > Streptophyta > Magnoliopsida > Cornales > Cornaceae > Cornus > Cornus suecica. The sequence goes on from OY998238.1 coordinate 97,405,420, forward strand.
TGCTCAATTGGCGTAAGATGATCATCGTATTGAGTAGCCCGCTCGTCCCCATGGTATTTTACGTCATTTGCGCTCTGATTTGTGGAAAATCCCATTTTGCCTTCTGAAATGAAAATGATGAAGGAATCAAGAATTAGTAGGAGGATAAATGAATAAGTAATGAAACCAGGTTTTAGAGGGTGCCCATTTGTATCTAAAAGTGAATGGGGTTAAATTTTTTAATTGAACCGCAAAGTATCCACCCGTTACACCAAGCAACCACGTATCATATTGACAACGAAGGCACTAAATAAGAATTAGAATGTCAAATACCATAAGCCAAATACAAATGCTTCCAATGAAAACTACAACAAACTGATAGGCAGAGATGCCTGTGAAGTGACCAAAATAGGGGAATTGAGAATTATCTTCCCATTTATGTCTAATTATACACTAATATATTTTCATACGATAAGCTGATATGCTATCATGGTTCGCCGTAACGGTATCGATCGCTGTAACGGTAATGATATCGGTGTAACAGACTCGGGTCAGTATTTGGGTTAAGTAACGGGACTCGGTTATCGCAATCGTGAATTTTTTAAAATCTTGCACATCCTACCCAAAATGTTCTAATTGAATAATTTTGGCAACATGAATGAATAAAGATGATTTTTTGGTAGATTTAAGTGAATTTTATTTAATTTTTTAAAGAATTTTAATATAAAAAAATGAGTTATTAATAAATCTAATAGTGTCGTCATTATTTTAATGTTTATGATATACTTGTTATGATATTATTAAATTAAATTTAAATTTAAATAAATAAAAAATTAAAATCACAAAAGATATAATTTATTTCCAACAATGTAAAATAATTTTAAAAAAGATACATGGTTCACCACTAAAATGAATTTCGTGGTGAATCTTGTTGCTCTGGTTGAGGTTTATGAAAAGATTGTCAATTTTGAGCTGTATCTTCAGTGAACATTTGATTCATCATTAATAAACCATCTTCTCTTTGTAACTGATAAAGATGATTTTGCCTCTAGGCATATCCCGATGAATTACTATACTGATTTGTACTGATGCTATGCCTTTGTCCATAATATCCATAAGACATTTGAGGTTGAGGAGGCATAATGGGGTATTCCTCTGCATGAAAAAATCCATATGGTTGTGGCGGATAATAACTTTGACTTGTACCATACGAAAATTCATACTGTGAGCTTGGTGACCACCCCAACGAAAATTCACCAAAGCTACGCATCATTGAAGAAAAACCATCACTTTGATGATCATTGTGTCTTTAGTTCCTCCTATTTGATTCATTGCCTTAACTCTTTTATCCAAGTCGGGTTCAACTCATTTTTTTTTTCTTTACTTTTCAATAATTTAATAATGGAGTAACATTTATCATATCATATACATAACAAAAAGTTTTTTAACCCAATTTTTTGAAAAACTTCAATTGTGTTAACCGTTACGGTATTTTCGGAACCGGTGAGAATCGGGGTTACGGCCACTGTTACCCGTAACGGCTGTTAAGGCCACCATAACGGCTCGTAATGGCCGTTACGGGTGTGGGAATCGGATAACGGGGCTGTAACGGCCTGTAACAGTAACGGCCATATGAAAATCCGTTACGTAACGGCCGTTACAGCGAGCCATGATATGTGCGAACCGATTACACCCTATGAATATCAGCCGCAGGTTGACACGGGTACCAACTCGTGAGCCTGCTAGAGGTCGCCATCAGACTGCTACAACCAATTTCCGTCATTGTTAGGGATGACAATGGGGCGAGGATCGCATCTCCCGTTCCCGTTTAATTTTGTTATTCTCATACCCACCTTAAACTCAATTATTAAACGGGGTGGGGCGCAGGCCCGACCCTGACTATAGGTGATCAAGGCGGTTGCCTAAGGCCTCAAGGACAATGGGGTCTTAAAACCTTTTTTTTTATAGTTTTACTAATATAGGCCCAAAATTGAATTTAAATGTTTTCCGACCTCAATCCAATACTAATAATACATGTTTTAAACAAATAAGATGCAGTCCAATGCTTAAATAAAATCCAGCCCATTTTTCAACAATTTAATTAAAATCAAACCAGTCCATTCTCCCATTGAATTAAAACCAAACGTAGCCCATGCTCACACTAGTTGAATTAAAACCAAACCTAGCCCCAAAGAACCTTAATGTAAATTATTTTTAGGGTCTCACGATTTTGAAATTTTTGAATCAATATATGGCAGTGATATTTTTATTTATTGATATAAAAAAATTCTAATTAAAATACCGGACCATTTATTTTCTTCCTTTTCTTGATTTGAATGAACTTGTAAATGGTCCGATATTTTTTTTCTTTTTCCAAAAACAGTGTGTTTTTATGACTGTTTGTTTGTGGATTTTTAATTTTGGGGTAATTTAAGTTTTAACCACATAAAATAAAAATATAAAACTACCGAGATAAAGATTAAGGGAAAAAAAATAATTTGTATGAAGGGCCTCTGATTTTAGTCTCGCCTAGAGTCCCAATTGTTTTTAGCAATTTTAGGGCCGACCATGCACATATATATTACATGCTTACACACCCATAAATAAAAAAATTTCCTCACCAACAATTATCTAGCACATACCATTCCAAAAAATTAACTTAAATAAAATAATTTTTTATGATCCAAAAGAGAAGTTTTTTAATTTTTTTTTATATATATACATATATTGCTTTCAAAAAGAATTATTTGATTGCTATTTTCAAACAAAAGATTACTGTAAAATAGAAGTTAAAATTTGGTGAAACACTTCTATATAGTTGTGACTTCATCTATTATTAAATATGAGAAATAATTACAATTTCACCCCTTTAATTAGTAAGTTGTGACAAATATTCCATTCTAATAAAGTTTCGGCTTATTCAACGGTTACATCAACAATTTTTTCTTTGATAAAAAGTCTATAATACTCTCATTTATATGATAAATAAGTATGGATATATAGGTAATTTCATATCTCAGGTCAGGTCGCATAATATGAATGGCTATCACTCAGACTGAGAGGGGGTGAAAGTGTATTTATAAATAGGATTAATTTCAATAACCCCCGGTGGTTTCAAAAAAGATCACTTTGCTCCCTTCCTATATAGAAAACCCCCCTGCACTTATCAAATTATATCAGCTTGCCCCATTTCCTATAATTTTGGACCAAAATACCGCTGGAATTTAATGGAAAATGATTTAAAATAAAAAAAAACATATAAAATTCAAAAAATATATATATAATTCATAAATATATATATATAAAATTCATAAAAATATATATAAAATTTGAAAAAAATATCAAATTCGAAAAAAACATATAAAATTTGAAATATATATATAAAATTCGAAAAAAAATATAAAATTTGAAAAACACATAATTTAACTAAATTTATATATCTTCAGGGGGTGTCATTGCAAGAAAAATAAAATCTTAGGGGGTGAGTGCAATTGACCAAAATCTCAGGGGATCTAAGTGCAAATTATCCTAATTTAATTAACGGTATTATAACGGAATGAAGTGAATTGTAAAAGTTGGGATAATTTAGGGAGTTTTGTGTAAAAAATGTAGTTCAAGGGGATTAATTGAGAGAGATAAAATAGTCCAAGGGTTTAATGCACTTTACCCAATAATAATTTTCAATTTTTGGGAATTAAATACATATTTCCATATGAATAACTGTAATTTGTTTAATCTGAATCAATTATGTATTTAGAGTTATTAAATTAAATCTAGTTAGTCACTGTATGTTTGCCTTTTGAATTAAACAATCTAAAGTCTAAACTACTTTTTTTTTTTTTTCTCTTATTATTATTCTTTTTTAGTTTTGTAATGCTCCCCATGAAATGAAATCTGGTCTCACGAAGCTGATAATCACCCCAAAATCATACACAAATATGGTGACACGGACCTATGTTAAGACCGGTCACACGTGGAGACTGCACTCACTGAAATTTTATTTTTCTATTTTTTACCCTTAAATTTGAAATAATTATAATTTTGCCTCCACTAATTTTTTTCAAAAAGCCCCAAGACCCCACTGAATTTAGAATAATAACAATTCTGCCCCCACTCACTTAAATCTCTAGCTCCGCGCCTGCAAATCCCTCAATTTTGTTCCCAAAGTGAATGAAGGTGGTTTCCAAGTCTTCTTTAAAGGTCTTCAAATCTTCATTAGTCTAATTTATAAAGAGTATGTGATATAAGCTTCAACAAAAACATAATTTGTCCTATTAATTAACACCACAAACAAAGTAATTGTTCAAGCCTAAAAGGCAAGCTTCTTTTCTTCATGAAACTGAAAATGGGATAGATAATCAAAATAAACAAATAAACTACTAATTCAGTTAATCAAAATAAACAAATAAACTACTAATTCAGTTAACAATGTTATCTTTGTTTGTGGGATAGATAATCAAAATAAACAAATAAACTTTCACAAGCATATAATTGGGCACATCCTCAACATAGACCAAAATCCTATCTAACTACGGAAACCTTGATTCAGTTAACAATGTTATCTTTATTCGAATATTAGACCCTAACTCTCAAATGCTCCGGGTGTCAGTAATGCTTAACTTTCCCAAAAAAAAAAAAATTTCGAATAAGAACCAAAATTTTCCTTTGTTACGGTGGGCAAATGAAACATTTTTCCTTCCACAGGCTCTGCAAGTATATCCAAGTCTCCAAATCATGTAATCTAGCAAGTCCAAACTCAAATCAAAGATGCAGATGACCTGAAACAAAAGAGGACAAAGCATTCAAGCAAACTCCATTTCCAGAGTAAGCAAAGAGGGATTTTTTTTTTTTTTTTTTTTATAAAAATAATAGTGATACCTGTGTAGTATGATCCAGATCAAGAGATGACATTCTCTAATGATGGTACTTTTGTCCTTTAAGAATGGTCCATGCCCTATAAAATCAAACTATAAAGCATTCCATAATCTATTTTTCTAATTAAAGAATATGATATACAAGTAAAAAACTTCACATAATTTTTTTTTTTAATAAGTAAGTAATTTATAAAAAAGAACCGCATTCAAGAGGGGAATGCATCCCATATACAACGACCTCTATGGGCCAAGAGAACTCATAAACTCAATTTTCTCGTCTATAGAACTACAATTGCGCCATTCCACCCAACTAAATAGACAGAAAATAAAAACAATTTTTAACACCCTCGCAGGGGACTCAACACCCTCAAAGCAACGCCTATTGCGTTCCATCCATATAATCCACCAAAGGCAAAGAGGAGCCACTCTCAAAAAAATACGTGCATGCGAGCCAATCGACATGTTCCTCCAAGAAAGCAAAACCTCCCTAACCGAGGCATGCATCACCTAATGAACACCAAACAAACATAACAGAAAACGCCAACAGTCATAGACAAACGGACAATGCAAAAGAAGATGATCTACATATTCCTCCTCCTGTTTGCACAAAAAACACCGATTGACCAAAAACATGCCCCGCCGTCGCAACCTATCCAAAGTGAGAATCCGACCCCTCGCCACCAACCATGTAAAGAAAGCAACCTTAGGAGGGGCCTTCGAACGCCAAACCGCCTTCCAAGGAAAATGATCATTATTCGTCCTTGGCAGGAGATATTGAAAAAAGGAAGAGATAGAAAAAAGTCGTGAAGTAATCGCCTTCCAAATCAATGAATCCGCTCCCACCACCTATAGACAGTGAGTATAAAAGCTCCAGAAACGCAGAGACCTCCTCCAACTCCCAGTCCTGAAGGTACCGCACAAAACTGACATCCCACACTAACGTCCCGGTATCAAGATGATAACAGTCAGCTACTGAAGCATGACGGTCCCGAGCGATCCTATAGAGCTGAGGGAACGAGGACTCCAAAGAGCCCGCACCGCACCACCAATCCGACCAAAAACGAATACAACGACCATCCCCAACTCTAGCCCTGGTACAAGAAACAAAAGAGTCCCATCCTTCTTAGGAATTTTTTTTTTTCAGGAACCAAGATCGTCTAGGCGTCACCTACCCTCGTGAACCTAGGTTCCTCTATCAATGTGAGAGTTACCATGGGATGCTGTCAGGTGTGCTAGAGTTTCATGACTATATATTTCTAATATAGTACTGAAAAGACTAATATCCAGTAAGAACAAGGAAAAAATAACAGGAAAAAATCATATAATATAGACCACAATGCAGTTGCAAATCGAAGTCTTACCTGTATAGTTGCTCCACAAGTACAACTAACGCAATCTGATGATTCAAGACCAAAGAAGACAGCTTAATCGATACATTAGCTCGTTCTCGTAATTGCCTTCCATGACCATAAGGTCCCCCAATGCAAAACAATAAGTTTGAAGCCCCCTATTAAAAGAAAGATGACAAATACCTCTATAAGGATAAATTCAGATCGAAACAATTAGAATAGATCAGAAAAGACGTTACTAAGTCAAAGGCTTGGTGCTTCTTTCCCTTGATCGGTCACCCCAGACGAGTGAGTTCAGTCAGTCCCTGCCAACTCCTCACCGATGGAAATCTCTATGACTATAAAAAGTGTAATGAGTTTAAATAACTCCAGCCACTCCCTCACTTAGGTCTATCTCCAGCCATTCCCTCCCCACATCAAGCATACGAGGCGTTAGAACAACATAATGGTATTTCTTAATAATTACAATATCCAAGATTGATTTGATCGAGGACTTACAGATTAAGACTTTTAAGTCTATGAAAAGGGTGGTAATAATTAATTCGCAAGTTAGCAGTTATTCAACTGAGAACTCGTGGTCGAAAGCTTTATTCAAGGGCTGATGATTACATTTCCTTTTTTTTTTTCCTTTATCGTCATCGGCTTATACTTCTTACATTTCTTTAATCTTCTATTTCATTCACTTGATTTCTTTTCAACAAGCCCTGCTTGCTATTTTAATTTTTTTGCCACAATCCTCCTGTACAAAATCTTAAACATCACTAATCTACTACACAGAGAGATTCGACCTACTATATGTTTAAAGCACTGAAGTTTTAGGACAACCTCCATTAGACAGGTATCAGGTTTTGCTCTTACTTGATCTTGATATGATGCCATAAAAAAAATGAAAAGGAAAAAGAAGAGCACTTTCAAGAAGAAATACATCATTCTAAAAGGGGTTTAATGTTAAAGGACTTCGTACTGTGTTTCCCGCATCCCCAATTAACTCAGCCATCTGCTCAGACCTGGTGTCAACTCCACGTTCATCCAACATCACCACCTACAAGTGCATGATTGTTGAACATATAAGAATATTACATTAAGTTCCAAACTGAAAATAGTTGCAAAATAAAAAATAGTTTGTCCTCCCAAGGAAATGGAAAACTTTCATTCTGTATTTTACAGCATATGAAGGTAAAAATCTATCTTTTCTGATGCGGTTTTAGAGGATATGCAGCCATGACCACAAAAATAAAGAATGCCATATTTATATTAAAAGAGAACAATCCCATGCATGCAATATAAATAACTCCAGAAACCATGAAAGTGAAAGGACCAGCTCAGAATGCTGGTATAGGACATTTTGAGGTTCGAATTAGGGAAGTTCTAATATCGCCCAAATCCTAACCTTACTGAATCCACAAAACATTCATCCCATGAACAAAAGATTTAATAAATATTCACACCATCAAAAAATAAAAATAAAAATTAGTTGCAAGGGATAGTTATGATTTTGGGTTCATATGTACAGTGTTGAGAGGGATTAGATGGAGCTTATACTATGTAAATTCTGAATATCCCAGCTCCTATGAGTACAAATTCTGAAGCATTCTGTACATATATGTGTATGTCAATACTACAAGAAGCTAGGATTAAAATCAAAATGAACAATTATAGAGTATATTCGAGTAGTAATGGTTCAGAAGCTGAATTGGTGTTTCTCCCATTTTGTTAAAAGGTGTTATTATGAAGTACTAAAATAAGGATAAAGACAAACCAAAAACTAAACTATCAGCATGATCCACCCAAATGATGCTTGAGGTTATACCCAATCGTCAGGCTTGATGAGGTACATGAAAGCTATGTCTTCGTGTTCAATCTGAGCCATCACATCACTGCCACATATGATTACGTCTAAATTTCTTTCACTTAGCTGGAAATATATAGTATCAAAAAATAAAAAAGCATCCAATAGCTTCACTTATATGATATGTTAAGCACAGAGTTCAGGGATCCAACATAAAGAGGACTGAGAACTGTAACCCCCAAAAGAAACAACTCAAAAATTTTAGCACAAAGTTTAAACACATATTTTTTCAGTAGAAAATTGTGAACACATAACTCAAGGCAACTAGGTTTGAGCTTGCTAACATCTGATGTAAGCCTACAATTCACTTGTTTTCTAACTATAGTCACACACCATCTTACATGTCCTTTATTGCAATCATATAACCCTTTTTCAATCCTTTCTTTTCTAAAACCCTCTATATTAAGGTTTTAGCCCCAGAACCATACTTGATTATAAAGAATAGGATGTTGAAAGACCTATTCGCTTTCATCCTCAAAGGGTTTTTACCGTTAGTTCAATTCTAGATTTTCAATTGAAATGTTGCTCTTACACAGTGATTCCCTTCTACCAATTATGTTGTTAAACACCGTAACATAGAGAAAATAGGAATATTTAAATATTTATACACTCTTGCCAATATTTTACTCAAATACTATGCTTTTATTGGCCACTAATTAACATACCTAGGAACTCAAAAGGACGAAAATATAATAAAGAGGACATACTTTTGAAATACAAATAATATGATGCCAAGGAAAGTATAAATTGTAATCCGTTTCTAACCAACTTTAAAATCTTTAATACATCATCAAGACTTATTTATGACAGACATGGGTATACTTCCAATTGCACAACCTTTCAAAAGGGCAACTGTATCAAGCTTACAATAAGACCGAAAACTTTTACCAAAAACACTAGTAGAAATTCACATTGTGCTTGCCCAGCCTAAATCCAGTCCACGGTTATCACATTTTATCAGGCACGTTGAGCTTACTAGGTACCACTACAAGTAGTAATTATGCAAACATTGACAATTTAGAAGACCTTATTTTCTATGGCAATAAAATATTCCAAGCTAGAAGCCTCTGCGAGACTTCGTAAATTTGTTGAACATACTGTTTATAGGGAAAACAATATCTATAAAACTCGGTTACATTTGAAAATGATGACATTATCACATACAACAGCCATGAAACATGAAAATTCAAAATGGTGGAGTTGAAAGGTGACACACCGAGCATTCTTGGGATTGGACCGGATTTGAACATCTTCTACGCGACAATAGTGTTTGAGCTTCTCGATGTACTCATCAACAATCAATTGTACACCGCGTGATCTCTTTTTCCCCACTGTCAATATTCTTACAGGTAATGCTCTCTACCCATGTCCAAAAAAAAAAAAAAAAAAAAAAATTAACATCCAAAATTGACAATCAATAGTCAGAATTTCAACAACTGGGTAAGTCCTAAGTTCGTTGATACAATCCTTTCAACCAAGAAGGGTTTCTTATTTGCAGATAGAAATTTTATTTTTATTTTTATTTTTTCCACAGAAGTTTGATACATTGATTAATAAGAATAGATGAAAAATTGTATGAATATTACTGAAACAAAATAATAATTAACAGTGTGTGGAGATAGATAGTATACCACTGATTGACCTGTGTATTTGCATCGTCCACCTGAAATTTTCAATCAGGTTGAGACTTTCAGGGTTTGAAGATATAGATAATATAACATTTTAATTTGGAAGCTCTAAAAATCCATAAATGTTGCCAAAAAGAAAGAAAAAAAATAGTGGGAAATATATAACCTGGTAAAGCGTTGGTGTTGAGACTGGCGAAGAGTGAGGCTGCCATTTTTTTTTAAGAGAGAGAGAGAAGAGGGCCCTTTTCAAAGCTACGCGGACAAGGGTGTATAACTAGTGGGGTTTGCTAATTACTTGTAAATTGTTGGCACTATTATTATTGTTACATGTAAATGAATCTATTTGAATAATGATAATATGACGAAGGAAACAAATAAGTTATAAGAGTTAATTTCAGTAAATTTCGTAGTTTCAAAAAATATTACTTTACATCTCTTTTATACAGAAAATTCTTTTGAAATTTAATGAAAAATGATTTAAAATTTTAAAAAATATATAAAATTCAAAAAAAAAACATATAAAATTCAAAAAATATATATAAAATTCAAAAAAAACATAAAATTAAAAAAAATCATATAAAATTCGAAATAAATATATAAAATTCAAAAAAATTCAAAAATTCAAAAAAAACATATAAAATTCAAAAAATATATAAAATTAAAAAAACATCAATTTCGAAAAAAACATATAAAATTCATAATATATATATAATTCGTAAAAATATATATAAAAGTCATAAAAATATATAAAATTCATAAAACAATATATAAAATTAGAAAAAACATATAAAATTCATAATATATATATAATTCGTAAAAATATATATAAAAGTCGTAAAAATATATAAAATTCATAAAACAATATATAAAATTTAAAAAACAAGAAAATATATTAAGGTTACAAGAGAATACAAGTAAGAATATATAAATTTCGAATTTTATATATTTGTTTTGAATTTTCTATATTTTTTATGAATTATATATATATTTTCTAAATTTATATGTGTTTTTTAATTATATATATATTTCTAATTATATATGTTTTTTCTTCTAATTTTATATATTTTTTTCGAATTTTTTAATTTTTTTTTACGAATTTTATATATATATTTCGAATTTTATATGTTTTTTTGAATTTTAAATCATTTTCATTAAATTCTAGGGGTATTTTGGTCCAAAATTATAGGGAAGAGGGCAAGCTGATACAATTTGATAAGTACAAGGGGGGTTTTCTGTATAGAAGGGGAGCAAAATAATCTTTTTTGAAACCACAGGGGTTTACTGAAATTAACTCTAAGTTAAATGACAATTACACTTTTGCCCTCTTTTGTTTTAATTTATTCATGTATAAAATATTTCTTTTACTTCTCTTAATGACTTAAATAAAAATATCTTACTTAATAATGTGTAATGTATAATTTTTTTTTTATGTAAAATATTTTTTTTCTAAAAAGAGAAATTATTTTCTTAATGTTGGAAATAAAAAATATCTTACTTAAAAATGTGTATTATATATTTTTCAATGCAACCTAATCAAATTTAATAATTCAGTTCGAACATTCACTACACACCATTACTTTTTATTTCACTGATTTAATATGCATTTTTTTCATGTTTTAATCAATCCATCAATAGTTGAGATTTTTATTTATGGACTAAAAAAATTATATTCTTTTAGATCAAAATTTAACCTTAATAATTGAGAATTGTTCTTAAATAAAGAGGGTTTAGTTTTTTTTTTAATTTAATTTTTTTTATTTGAGACGAGATTTTAACTATAAGTAATATGAGAGGTGTAAATATTCAAACCTTGACCATAGAGTGCAAACTTTTATTTACTCCCTCCATCCCAAAATAAGTGTCCACTTTCTTTCTTTTAGTCGTCCCAAAATAAATGTCTAATTTGAAAAGTCAAAGCACTTTATTTGTTAAATTTACCAATTTAACATTCAATTATTAAAGTTATAAAATATATACACTATAAATCATCACATCACTATAGTGAAATTATGAGTTAAGTTGATATTTCATTTACTAACACTTCAATAAAAGTCATTTTCTTAAAAAATTGAATTCTTATAATTTAAGATGGAGGAAGTAATATTTTGTGTTTTAAATTTATATTTTCTCCGTTATAAACATTTTATTAGTTTAAAATTTTATTTAAATTATTTTAGGAGATTAAGAACCTTGTCCCATTAACAATTCATGTGGCCATCATTGGTACACATCAACCATGAATTGGTCTACAGGCCAAAAAAGTGCCACGTCACCCGCCTACAATGATCTCCACGTGTCACGTCCCCAACTCCTCAAACCTCTCTCCTTCCCTCCCAAAATCCAAACATGATCAACACCCTCATCATCCGCTTCTCACTCACTCCCCATCTCCCCTTCAAAAAACTCACCTCCTCATCAAATTTGACCGTTACAATCCTCCATTCAAATCAAGCCCATTTTCTAAGCTCAATCCTATCTCAACCCATCATGAATTCCGCCAATTCAAGACCATTTTCTGAGATCCATCAGGTCCCCGAAATGGGTCCCGACGAAATGGACCGAATAGCGGATCAAACGTTTCAGAGGTACTCGGTGTCTTCGATGCCGAAAAGAAGTGGTAAAGGTGTTGGCATTGTTTGGTTCAGGAGTGACTTGAGAGTTTTGGACAATGAGGCTTTGTTCAAGGCTTGGGTTGCTTCTGAGAAGGTATTGCCAGTGTATTGTGTTGATCCTACACTTTTTGGGACTACCCATCACTTTGGCTTCCCTAAAACTGGAGGTATTTTTTTCTCTTTTTATCACATTTCACTTTTTTATATTGGTTTTTTTTTTTTTTTTTTTTCAGTATCTTATTTTTTTGATTTTTTTACTTGGGTTTGGAGTAAGAGAAATGAATTTTATTTGTGTCTATATGTTGGGTAATTAGGCTCTCATAAACAGAGAAAAACTGTAACTGTTTCCGGGTGATTCGGCCAAGGCTTGCTATTCAAGAGTTTCAAAACACTGGTTCAAACATTTTTACTTTTTATTTTCTATTTGGTTATGTCATAAAAGAGTTCAAAATTCTAATAGTAATAGAAAAGGAATGATGTGTTTGGTTTATATGAATGAAATGGAATGGCTAGTGCGAATGAAATGAGAATGGAATGGTAATTTTCCTTCTATTGTTTCGTTGCAAATATGAAAAAAAATGTAGAAATGGAATGAACTTCGAATCATATTTTCCAAAATACCAGTCAAATAAATTATCGAATAAAATAGTAAATTTTCTTCTTTATTTTCACCGGTGTCCTGACAAGAAGACTATAATATGCAGATATATCTGTACTCTTTGTAACAATTTTCATTGCCAAATAGTATAGGATTTACAAGAGAAAAACAAGGTTTTTGAAATCGTTACTATACAAAAAGCCCCATTTTTTACAATCTACAATGGCATAGATTGATTCACTATTGATCCTTTTGACTACCACAAGTTTTTCACCCATGATCTCCTTGGCATTTGTGAATCAATTTGCCACCATTTAGAACACTAGCATCTCGAAATATAAATGTATATTGTTTTGAGTTAAACATAGTGAAATTTTCCGGTTTGTCAGCTTTGAGAGGGCAATTTCTTATTGAATGCTTGGCTGATTTGAGAAAGAATCTGATTAAGCGAGGCCTCAACCTGCTCATTAAGCATGGGAAACCCGAGGAAGTCCTTCCTTCTCTTGCAAAAGCTGTCGGAGCCCACACAGTTGAGAATTTTCTCACTTCGCTTACTATTACTGCTTTTCTAGAAGGAATTACCATGATTTATGATGTCTTAAGGCAACTCTATCGAATGTAACAGGTGTATGCTCAGAAAGAAACTTGCAGCGAGGAGCTGAATGTTGAGAGGCTCGTCACCAATAGTCTGCGACAAGTATTACTTCCGTTATCTCCAGGTACCCACCCAAGTGGTACAAATAGCACTAAGCTACAACTGATATGGGGTACTACTATGTACCACCTAGATGACCTACCGTTCGATAGTGATGATTTACCAGATGTGTATACTCAATTTCGTAAGGTACCGTTCTTTCTATGTCTTTTTCAACTTATCATACTTTCAGTTTGTTAGAATGCCCTCGAATGTTTTCCCATTTCTGACAAAAGTACTCTTACAGTCTGTTGAATCTAAGTGTACAATCCGAGGTTGCATAAAGATCCCCGCATCACTTGGTCCGCTGCCTAGCGTTGAGGACTGGGGACTTGTTCCTACAATAGATCAGCTTGGACTTCATGAGGAAAAGGTAGGTTCTTATATGCATATATCAAGAAATGTGCGAAAACCATCATATATATACATTGAACTAAAATTTCTTTGAAGCCCATTTCCTCTGATACAGGTGAACAAAGGAATGAGGTTCATGGGTGGGGAAAGTGCAGCATTGAGTAGATTGTACGAATATATTTGGAAGAAGGCAAGAGAACTTCATTTAGATTGTATTTACGACAATACTGATTTTGCTGGCTGCTTTTCTTTCCCTTTTTATTGATTTTTTTTCTAGATAATGTCATCTTATACAAAAACACACTGAAGAATTTTCAGCAGTGGATTAATTCATCAATGTGGAAACGGAACACTTTATGCTACTATTTCCTCTTAAAAAGCAAAAAGATTGTAAGAAATTTGGTATTACGTGTATGCAGGATTTGCTGAAGATCTATAAAGAAACCCGAAATGGGATGTTGGGACCTGATTACTCAACTAAATTCTCCCCATGGCTTGCTTCAGGAAGCCTCTCTCCGCGTTTCATATACGAAGAGGTATGGATCTTCTACTGTTGCATTGATTAGCAAATATTACTAAGACGACAATGACAATACTGATCCTGGATCGTTATTTCATTTAATTGTTTAGGTAAAGAGATACGAGAAGGAGAGACTATCTAATAATTCCACATACTGGTATATCTCTGTGTGTGAGTGGTGATCATAGTGCCATTTAAACTATTTGTTGCCGTCTTAAAAAAAATAAATTCAAATCTTATCTTTTGGGTTACTTCATGGCACTGTAATTTTCTCTGAAGCAGTTATCATGGTTTCAGGGTTTTGTTCGAATTGATTTGGAGGGATTACTTCAGATTTCTATCAATTAAATGTGGGAATTCACTTTTTCATCTAGGTAAAGCAGAGACCTGTCTAACTAATTTAGTGTCCAAATCAATGTATTTAGTAAAACTTTTGATGCCTGAAGTTTTCAGCAGTTTACTAAGACATGGCATGTCGCAAATAATAGCACATGCTCGGGTTTAAGACCTTCCGAGAGCTTAATATCTGTCATCTCATACCCTCAGTTATGGAGCGAAAATCGTACTAAGGAATCACTACTGTTATTTGTTCGATCTGTTGAATATTGAATATAGTGGAATTTGGCTACTTTGCATCTTTATTTCCTGAAAATATTTAACCTTTCCAAAGATTAAGTAGGTTAAAACGTTACGATACATTTCTTCCAGATTATTGAGTATACATATGTTTAATTCCATTTTCAGGTGGCCCGAGAAAGGTCGAATTGAAATGGAGCCAAAACCAGATTTTGTTCGAGTCTTGGAGAGATGGTCGAACTGGGTACATTGCCTAACCTGAGACTATATGTATAAAAACCATGTCATTTTTGCACAATCTATTGTCAAGTTCTAATTATTCCACTATTGTATAAATTTGTGAGTTCTTGCTTTCTTTGCAATGCTACGGAAACTAAGTTGAGTTGATAAACTTCTTCTATGTCGTTCAATACGTCCATCAAAGCTATAATGCTTACTTTTTTTTCGAATTTTTAGGTACCCTCTTATAGATGCTAATATGAAAGAACTGTCGACCACTGGGTTCATGTCAAATCGAGGACGACAGGTAAGTCACAACTCCAATTAGAAGAACCTATAGAACATAGCTAGAAGATAGTATGTCCAAAGCGGTCGTCTTGCTAAAATTCCAATACTGATTTTTCGAAAGCAAGAAAGACAAAAAGAATTCTTCGCCATTGTTAATAACTAATCTGAATTCTGCAGATTGTATGTTCCTTTCTTGTTCGGGATATGGGAATCGACTGGAGGATGGGAGCCGAGTGGTTTGAAACATGCCTTTTGGATTATGACCCATGTTCCAATTACGGTAATTGGACCTATGGAGCAGGTAATTCATTTCACCTTACCTTATATCATCAATATTTTCATACAGATTTTTTGCAAGTACAGCATATGTGTGCGTTTATGTATATCTAAATGCATGCATGCGTTTTCGAAACTGGCTTTCCCAATTAAATGCTAGTTTGCTTGGTCATCTGTTTTCCTGGAATGTTCAACAAGTTTTTTGCTCTTCCTTCTGTACTCAGATATATATATATATATAGAAGGGTGGAAAACAAAAGAACAGAACGAGTTTAGTTCAATTCTCTATGGGGAAGGGTCCAGTGTCAAGAACTTTCTCTTCTTTCGGTACTTGAAATATCAGAATTAAGAGTCGAGCATTTCTTCATCTTCTTTTTTTAGGTGTTGGAAATGACCCTAGGGAAGATCGTTACTTCAGCATTCCCAAGCAAGTAAGTGAACCTTCAATTTTATTTTATGTAGTTGTAATTTTTCGGTTTTAAGGTAATTTGGATATCACTCGCGCATGCACAACCCAAAAAGAAAGAGCAAAGACTTGGCATTTTTCAGATGTTTGTATAGTAAAGACAGTTGTTTGGATTTGTATGGAACCATATATTTGAAATTTTGAACCTATTAGGACCAATTCAGGTTTGGTTTATATATAAAGCTTAGTATTTTGCTCATTGTCCACAGCCTCAAAAGCTTGCCTTTTCTTGTGTTATTATAACCCCAAAGACACCACTCCTTTTTGAGCTTCACAAACATTAAATCACCATAGACTAGGGTTTAATTTTGACAGCTCAAATAGCAAAAAAAAAAAAAAAATGAATGTTTTCTCCACTGGAACCTCAAAAACAACAGGAAAAGTACTCCGTAAAGTTTTAAAGCATCGGAAAAATTTCAATCTAGCTATGATTTTTCAATCTAAAGATAGGTTTGGTATTAACCCTTTTGCTGAAATATCATACAAAAATAAGCTGTAGTTAAACAGGAATTGAAATATTGAACTAAGAGTTGTATTATTAGCATTTCAGTCTCTTCTGATTTTTTTTTCCTCAATATGTTGCAGGCTCAAAATTATGATCCTGAAGGGGAATACGTAGCGTACTGGTTGCCAGAGTTGAAGAAGCTTCCGAAAGAGAAAAGAAACTCTCCTGGCATGTCATACATAAAGCAAATTGTACCTCTCAAACATGGATACACTAAAAAATAGGGCTGCAACTTGGGCGGGCTAGCCCAGCCCAACCCATAAAATCAGTAATTCGGGTCGGGCGGGTCGGGCTAAGGGTTTTAAAAATTGAGTTGGGTTCGGACCCAACCCAAATTTATTGCGGGCGGGTCGGGTTGAACCCGAATCTAACGTCTATTATATTAGCCTCTCTCTTTTCAAGCATGTAGTCTCTCAGTTGGAAACGCCTGTAGCCTCTCTCTCTATATCTCTCCAGTTGCAAACGGTGGCCTCTCTCTACTTCCTCTCTCTCTATACCTTATGTGTGTGTTATTATTTCATATATACGTATATGTGTGTAGAAGAGGAAAGGATTTTTCATATATATAGATATATACAGATCTTACTTCCTCTCTCTCTCTATATCTTATGTGTGTGTTATTGTTTCACATATATATACGTATATGTGTGTAGAAGAGGAAATAAATTTTCATATATACAGATCTTTGTTCAGATCTGTGTTTGCTATTATATATATATACATATATATTATGAAACAGATCTGAAATTTATATATATATATATACATATGTATGAAACATATCACTCTTCATACCAAAAGTATAATATGAAGGAGATTTTTTTTTCTTTTATAATTACTTTTATCATCTTCAATTGCAAAAAAGAAAATTGAAATTATTTTTTTGGGTTTTCCTTCCCGATCACTCTTCATATCAAGAGTATAATATGAAGGAGATTTTTTTTTCTTTTATAATTACTTTTATCATCTTCAGTTGCAAAAAAGAAAATTGAATTTTTTTTTTTGGATTTTCCTTCCATTCTTTAAATCAGAATGATATATCATAAAGCTTTCTTAAATTTTTTTTTTTATAAAAAAACTAACTAACCCGGGTAACCCGCCCGACCCGACCGGATCGAGTTTGGTTCATCCCGATTTAGAGTCGGGCGGGTGCCGGGTTGCAGCCAACCCTGGGTTAACTTCGGGTTGGGCCGGTCCAAATTGCACCCCTACTAAAAAAACCCGGCAGCAAGACGAACCAGCGCTGGTGTAAGACGGATGGAATGGCACAGGAGATAAGGGCACAAAGGTAATTCGATCCCATTCCCCGTCCGAAGGGAAATGGAAGGAGAAAGTATACTTCGAGAACTCAATTGGAAAGTTTATATCCTTGTAGGTAAAGGGTGAAAGACTTAAATTTTTCATGTTGTGTAGAATATATATATATTCAAGTCTGCAAAGAAGAAGTTTTTGATGATGAAAATGAAATATTTATGCTGCGTGGTAAGCAACTGAAAGCTGTTGTTAGGGTGTGCTTGTGCACTTGCTGCTGGGAAAAAAACAAAGATAGCAGCACATGTGGGCATGGAATGAGTCGAATGTAAGCATTTATGCTTTGGGTCCGTTCGGTTACTGACGTTTTGGAATTGCATCCAAAATACATTGTTCGGATAAATCTTGAAATTCAAGAATAGTTGAATTTCAATCCCAAATCCAATTTGATTGTGACTTTCAATTTTAAACTCATTTTGAATGTAAAATATTATAAATCTTGAATTAAATTAAACAATATAAATAAATTTAAGTATATAAATATAGGTATGAAACTATGAATATATATATATATATGCATGTGTATATCTGTATGTCTATGTATGTGAATATATAAATAGATGTGAGTTTGTATGTATGCATGTGTATTTATAATTGTATATATATATATATATATGAGTGTATATTTATGTAGCACAAATGCAGATGTGGGGTGTAGATATGATATGATACGGACATCGAGATACGATAAATTTTTAGAAAACATGATACAGGTACGACATGATAGGGCAAAAGAAATTACATTATATATATGTATATATATCTAAATTTTGGTCAATTTTTTAAAATATTTCGAAATTAAATACAATAATTAATATAATATAGAACTTATAGAAGTTCCTTTCATAGTACTTTAAACAAGCCTATGTAGTCAACGGTTAATAAAATTATTTTTTTCTTTGACTCTTATACTATGATATTATTATTAGAAGAATTACATTTTAATATTTACAACTTGTTAAAAATGTTTTATTAGGTATATGAAAAGTATTTGATACATTACTAAAGTTTTTAAGAAGTATTGAATATATGATTGAAGTATCGGATACATGTTACTAATTAAAAAATATAATTTAAATTATGGATACGTTTAAGAAGTATCAGACACGTATTTCCAAATATCCGGGGACTATTGATATGAGTACGTTGCTCTTTTAAAAATATCCTTGCTTTATAGATCTAGACCTTGAGAAGGCTTGAACTTGTCTTGTGAGAAAGAGAATGGTGATGATATTTCTCCAGACCATACCATTTTTTTTTATCAAAAGTGATCCTTTTAGATTTGTGTGTGTGTGTTTATTATTATTATTTTCTCGTTTTCAAATCTCCTCACCATTCGTCTTTGGATTATTTGTTTTTTTAGATTGCTTTTTGGCGCTTTTTTGATGTATTATTTTCTGTCTGCCACTTTGCCCTTTGCTTTTTGTTGATGGTTATATTTTATCTTGTTTGTTAGCTTGGGCTTTAATTTCTTTTCTTTCCAAGGGAATATTCTTCCTTTTATTGTTATAATTTGTGATTAGTTTAATAAACATTCACACTCTTTGTACCCACTTAAAAAAAAAATTGAAAATGAAAATATTACCAAATCATATTATGTAGTTTAATTAAACCACCCTGAATCCAATTCCCACGGCATATAATTAAGACTAAGACGAAACAAGCAGTTCTTTTAACAAAATGCTAATTAATAATAAAAATTAAGATGGATTAACAATTTAACATAAACAGGTACATTCCAATTCCTCCAGTAACAGTTTACGATTATGAAAGAAAAATAAAGGTGAAAAATTATATCAGAAAACTATATATGAAGCTAGGTGTTTTTTATTTTTTTCATTCAATAGATAACAGAGCTATACGAGACTACCTTGCCTGTGCTTTTTCAACAGCGTCTATCATTGTTATACAACTCTGCATGATTAGTGCAATCTCAGCTTCATTCCATGTTTCTAACCTCGTACTTAAATTACATTGTTAAAAGTGATTAACTTTAATTGTGTTGCACAATATATATATATATATACATATTCTCAAATATAAAATATCTAAGAAATGTTTAGTGTATCAGAAGTATTTCAGGACTCATAGGGGCAAGTGCAACGTGATAAAAGTTGAGGTATCCGTTATGGCGTTTTTGGAAAATATCTTATTTAGCATCGATGCTTATTTTTAACACCGATATTATTCAAGTCCAATATACTGGTACCGCGATCGAAACCACGAACCACGTGTCTAAGGCAAAAAGTCACAAAGACCTACTGCTACTTAAGATATTAACTAGTTCGATGTTTTAATTAAAGAATGTTAAAAGTAACAGGTGAAAATTTTATTTTAAGACATACACAGTAAGTACTAGAAAAGACATAGAGAGAGACATATTTTTAAACTTAAAAATAACATGTAACCAAGAACAACCTAAAACAAGGTATGGAAAATCAACTTACCCATTACGTAATAAGAGTGATTTTTGAGTGAGTTGAGAACTATCTGTACCGCTTTCATATTCTGTATACCAGCGTCTATCATATTTTGCGCTAAACTCATCCACCATCGCGGCGACGGCGTCTACGCAGGCATATTGACAGCCCGGGCTTAGACCACCCATTTTTGCCTTTTAGGCCTTGCTTGAGAAGAAGAGAGGCCAATGTAGCCAAAGACAACTTGCCGGAGATCAAAAGCAGGCATGCAATCATCTCCGACGCGTAGTAGACGCCGGCAAGTCATCCTTGGCTGCAATGAGCTCTCTTAGTCTTCATGCAAGGCCCTTAGACCACACCACAACCTAGCTGGCTCATGAAATATGTTTGTTTTCTTTCATTTCATTTTCGATGTGATATTGTGGGTCACATATGTATTGTAATATATAGGCAGGGCAAAGTTTATTTATGCTTGAAATAGTGCTCACCATTCATGACGGGCATTCCAAATGGGGCTAGTGGCTTTAGGGATAGCTAGAGGGCCAAGACCAAAAAAGTGCAAAAGCATCCTATAAAAGGTACGAAAAATTCTCATGATCATCAACAAACTTACTCAATTTGTACAAAATTTGGGGACCTGGGGCACCGATTTATGGATAGGGCGGTAAATGAACCAAGCGCTAGACAAGCAACTTGAGCTCGGTTCGATAAAAATTCGGCTTGTTTGTTTATTTAATAAATGAACTAAACTCGAATAATTTTTTCAAGCTCGATTCGTAAATGAACCAAGCTTACGAACCAAGCTCAAACAAGTATAAGCTCGGCTCGAAAATGTTCACGAACAAAGTTCGTGATCGTGAACAAGGCTTGTTAAAAGCTCACTTATATATATTTTTATATACATATATGTATATATGTATTATAAATTATTGTATTATGTAATATATAATATAAAATTGGGAAAATTACACAAACTACCCCTGAACTATGACCTAATTGCACGCGGTACTCCTTACGTTTCAATAATATCATAAACTACCCTCAAAACCACCTCCGTTGTAACACTTAGCCCCTTCTGTTCAAAGTCAATGCCAGAATTGGTCAATAAAGGCTGTTTTTGTAGTGAACTTCCATTGTTGCCCTCATATCATTGCATGTTCCAATTTTGCATACAAAATTATTTAAATACCCTAATTTTTTTGAATTTATATATAATGTTCCAAAATATGAATTTTTTTTTCGAAAATTTTTTTTTTGCGAAAAAATATATATTATGTTCCAAAATATGAAATTTTTCCGAAAAATATATATTATGTTCTAAAATATGATTTTTTTTGCGAAAAAGTACTTATTATGTTCCAAAATATGATTTTTTTCGGAAAAATATATATTATGTTCCAAAATATGAATTTTTTCCGAAAAATATATATTATGTTCCAAAATATGATTTTTTTTGCAAAAAAGTACTTATTATGTTCCAAAATATGAATTTTTTTGCGAAACATATTTTTTTTTGCGAAAAATATATATTATGTTCCAAAATATGATGTTTTCCGAAAAAAAAAATTTTGCGAAAAATATATACTATTATGTTCCAAAATATGATCTTTTCTAAAAAAAAATTTTTGCGAAAAATATATACTATATTCCAAAATATGATTTTTTTTGAAAATAATTTTTTTTCAAAAAATATATATTATTTTTTCCGAAATAATTCATCTTTTGGAAAATAATATTCTCCCTCCGAAAAATAAGTTTTTTGCGAAAAATATATATATATTTTTGAATTTATAATTTTTGGGGCAAAGTGGACACCGTGGGGGTTAGTTGATAAAACTGGATAGTATAGGGGGTTTCTTGAAATTAACCCTAAAATATAATATAAAACAAGGGCTTTTAAGTAAATTCACGCACAAATCTGACTGGGTCTGTTCTAAGGGGTAGTAACTGATATTATTCAAACGTTAGGGGAACTCTCTGCAATTAGGTCATAGTTCAGGGGTAGTTTGTGTAATTTTCCCTATAAAATTTCATAAACTTAATCTAATATATGACAAAGTCCTCACCCAACAACCATATTAAGCCCAATATTATTATTATATTAAATATTATCAAAGACCCTAATCTCTAAAAATAATCAGTAATATATGCTACAACTGAACCGAATCGTTCGTGAACAAGCTCGGCTCGGGCTCGTTCATTTAACAAATGAACCAAGTTTGAATACAATTTTTAGGCTCGTTTAATAAATAAACAAGTTTGAACATTGCCAAATTCGACTCGACTTGGCTCATTTACAACCCTATTTGTGGGTCCTTTTTATGATATAATGGATTAAAGATGGCATGGAGGGCTATAAATATGATGGTGTGTGTGGGAATAGAATCTTGAGAGATATGATGTGGAGTGGATCAATTGACCAATTTGAGACGAAGCAAACATGCTTTTATTAGCCAAGGTGTCTCAAGAAGTATTAGGTTTCAGGTTCGATTCCCGTTGGCTACAGAAATTTTGGACCGCTACTGGAGGGTTGAACCGGTTGTTAACTTCAAGGTCCGGTAAATTAATCGAGGTGCGCGTAAACTAGCCCAAACATCACGGTTACCTAAAAAAAACATGTTTTTATTAGCCGGCACGACTGTATTCAATTTTTTATACAAGGATTGTATTTTATTTTAGTGATATTTTCTTGTAATGTCAGAGTTCAAATTCTGTGTCAAAATGAGTTCATAAATTTACTATCAAGAGCAAAGAATAAAATGAAATAAAAGAAATTCATAAATTTACTATCAAGAGCAAATAATAAAATGAAATAAAAGAACAGATTTTTCAACCAAGTAAAAAGCATGTAGACATGTATATATGTAGATATGTGTGTGTAAAACATAAATCTATGTGCGGTGTAAAGTTGGAGGTGATGTTACGCATGGGTGCGTAACTTTGGAGTGGTGGGAAACTTTTTGCACTAGCACATGTGTACTATTTGTCGCGCACATGTTTCACTTCTGTGGATATCACTTTTTCTCAGCATGTATACAAGAAAAGTTACCAACCATACTAAGCATTAACAATTTTTTTGTGAATTAATTCATGCACGAAGCAAATGATGATGTTTTATTTTGGTCATTTCGTCCATCTATCAATTCCTTTTCAAACTTACGTATATATATATATATATATATATAATCTCAAGTGGTTAATTTTGACATAGATTCAATGCATTAATAATAGGAAAGAGGTGAAAATTCACTCACGTGCTTGAACCTACATAATCTATTTCTTACTTGGATCGACAGTAGTATTGTTCTTTCATAACAAGGTAAGATGATTCAACATAGATTTTCCTATGCAGAGAGAATTGTTTTTGCAAGTTAGTTAAAAAAAATTCACGAGAGGGAAATGAACTCTGTACATAGAGCATTTAGCTTTACACTAATAAAATTAATAAAAGAGAAATGAACTCTTAGGTTGCGTTTGATAACGGTTTGTTGCAGTGTTAGTTTTTGGTTTTGGTTTGGGTTGAGTTGGATTTGGTTTAGTGTGGTTTTATTTTTGTTCCAAATCATGTTTGGTGCAGATGGTTTTGGTGTGAGAAAAAGTGATGCTGAAAAACCAAACAATGTTTCGTAACTTGGGATGGTTTCACATTTTATTTATAAATATTAAAATTTTGTAATATTTTACTATATATTAATATACTAATATATTAATATTAATATTAAAATTTATATTAATATTAATATTATAAATTTATAATATATATATATATATTAAAATTAAAATATAAATATTATATTCGGTGCTACAGTGATTCGGGTTGCTACAGTGGGTGCTACAGTGGTTTGCTACAGTGTCCGCACCATACAAAATCATCCACAAAAATGGTTCTAAAAATGCCTCCATTTGGTGCGCTACAGTAGTACCAGCTCTAGTTTTATCAAACATGAGTTGGTACTACTATTCTGTACCAAAATCAAAAACTTGGTACCAACAACAAAACAGGGCCTTAGATACTCATGATACAGCAGCTTGGTCAGGTGTGATCGACACAATCTTTTTGTGTGACTGAAAACCTAAGCTTCAAAAGAAGAATAGTCCAAAAGTTGTTTAAATAAATGCATACAAAAACCACCGGAGAAATGCTCGAATTTTTTCAGAACATGTTCGGGTAAAAAAACAGTGATCCAAAGTACTTCTCTTTACTACTGTAAAAAATTAAGATCTTAATCTTATGGATAAGTAAAATATAAACTTTCCAACAAATTTCCGGATATCTTGGGAGGGTCAGATATACGTAGTCGTTACTTTTGCAAAAACGAAAACTCGAGTTTTCCGCCATTGTAATAACTTGAAAGGGTCAGATAATCCTCACACACAAAAAAAAAAAAAGCGAGTTTTTCCAATTCCGTCAAAGTATACTCAATCTAAGGAGAGTGAACAATTAGAAAACAGAAATTGAGCATTTTGTCCATGGCTAGGTGAGTTCATGACCGACCTATATAGGCTAAACAGCTAGGTTAGTTGAAATGAGGATGGAATATAGCTGTAATGCACATATATATATATATATATATATATATATGTACATGCTTTCAAGGATTTTAAAAGTGGAGATGACCTTTAGTAGCAGCATCCATTATGACGAGGGGTGGGGCTGATGTTCCCTTGTGGCTCTTTCTCAAGGCATCCTCTATCTCCTATCTCCTCCATGATCTCATTGTCTTTGTGTTCTGCCAAAAAGATATATATATCATTCATTAGGACCATGAGGTTTTCTGACTCCTCTCCTTTCCACCTTATTTTACTTTATTTTTATTCATTCATATCAAAGATTTGGATGGATCACTTGCTATTTGTGTTCGCTCCAAAAAAATAATCGGCCGAATAACTAAGCCGATTTTCTTGTTCAGTAAGATGTGGGTGTACCAGAACCGGTGACGTAATTCAAACGATTCAAGAAGAACGAATAAATCGTCTATTTTGAACAAATGGAATATAAAATCAGGTGATTTCTGCGAGAGATAATTCAACTCACACGAATGGATTTTGATTGCTCAACAAAGAGAACTTTCGCTAACCAAGAAGAATAAGAAGAGGAAGAGAATATAATTGAAATTAACTTATTGGAAATTAAAGGAATTGAAAGGACTATTGCAAGAAATTAAATTTACAAGGAAGGTAAATATTATTGAAAGTGCATGACAAGAAATTGAAAGGAGCAATATTGAAGAACGATAATGAAAAAGTGCATGAATAAAAATAAGGCTGTTAATGTAGTAGAAGGAATAATTTTTTGTGTTTGGTCCGGAACCCCTAAAACAGAGATCTTGTTCTTTATTTATACTAAATAATTGATTAACATAACATGAATAAGATAACTACTCTAAAAATTAAAAATTTATCTAAACACTAGCACAAACCCAAATACAACTCATATTTTAGAGGTGTCCAATACTCCAAGAATTATCTAGTCTTGATTAGCAAGGCTTCCTTCCTTAGCTTGGGCTTCCATCTATAGGCCGAAACTTCTCTATAAACCCAAACTTCTTGGCCCAATTCACTTTGTTAGATGGCCCAATTTCTTAACCCAGTTCTCGGCCACTTCAATAGGAATCGGCATGAAAAGAGAGAAATCGGCATGAAAAGAAAATAATCGGCCTGTTTTGGTAGGAATCGGCCTGCTGCTACCTCACTGATTTTGCCTTGCTCCGTGTTGACTCATTTAGAGTATAAACAATTTGCTAATATTGTAACATCCAAGACTATTAGTCTATGTAGCACGGATACGAACACGGGGATACGGCAAATATAAGAAAAACAGGACACGGGTACGGCGAAAAACGACAAAAATTAAATAATAAATAATAAATTTATATAAAAAAATACAAATAATTTTATCGAATTTTTTATAATATGAGAAATCTCAATGTATTATATACAATGTTAATAAACGAAGAAAAATTAAACACAATATATGACATTATCACACATTAAATATCAAATTTTACCATTAAATCATTAATTAATTTAGATATATAAATCATATGTTCATAGCTTCCTTTATAAAAAAGGGTTAAAAGACGGTATTTCATCACAAAAATATTCACTATATAGTTGAGAAACAAATAACATTACAATCGGTAGTTTTGCAACTTAAAAATCATGTTTCATTACAAGAAAAGAAAGTAGATTTTTAGCAAATTATTTTTTTATTTTATATTTTTTAAAATATATATATTTTTTGACGTGTCCTGGCCATTTCCTAAGCGTGTCCTGCCGTGTCCAAAATTAAAAAATTAATTTAAAAAAATCGGAGAGTATCAGACACGTGTCCGAGTATGTACGAGACGTATCGGGGTCTCCGGGGAAGTGTCCGTGCTTTCTAGCTATTAGTTGAGAATGTCATCTCTATAATAGATTATTGAAGAGTTGTTATTCAGCAGTATAACATGATATATATGCCCACATTAACCGGTAGCTATGTAGATTTGTTGAAGGATTAAATATTAAAGTTACACCCTCTCTAAGGGGGTGTTTGGTAGAGGGAGTTGGAGTGAAATATATGGGTTTGAGATGAAATTTGTGGCCCAATTCATGTTTGGCAATTTGGTGTTGGTGCAATAGTGTTGCACCATTGGTACCAAATCCAAATCCATCATTTTTCACATCATTGAGATAGATGGTTTGGATGGAGTTGGTTTGGTTTTCTCACACCAAACTCAAATCAATTCAATTTGGTGTACCATTGTTTAACTCAAACCAATTCATTTATAATATTATATATATATATATATATATAAATTCGAAAAATAAAATATTTATGAAAAAATAAAATATTTCAAAAAAATCAAACGAAAAAATATATTTCATAAAAAATAAAATATTTCGGGAAAACAAATATTTCTAGAAAAAATAAAATATAATAAAAATATATTTATTATTTTTTAAAAAATATACAAATTATATGTATTTTTACTGAAATCTTTTATTTTTTCAAAATATTTTATTTTTTTGAAATATCTTATATAAAATATTTTATCTATAAATATTTCAAAAAAATTAAATATTTATGAAAAATTAAATATTTCGAAAAAAATAAATATTTATATATTTTATTTTTTAAAACATATATATTTACAAAATGTTATTTTGAATAAATAAAATGTCAAACTATTCCAAGTTACCAAATATGATTGGTTTCAGAATTTCAGCTCATACCAAGTCTACCAAACTACCAAACATGGTTTGGTTTTTCAGTTTTACTTTTTCTCACACCAAAATCATCTGCACCAAACATGATTTCAGTTCAGAATAAAACCCAACCCAACCCAATTCCAACCAAACCAAAACCAAAAACCAACACCACACCGGTTGCCAAACAAGCACTAATAGCTTAAACTTTTAGAGTAGTTGAGTAGTTAACAAGATCTATATCTTTTGTAAATGAAAAGAATGGGACTTCAAAAATAAGACAATTCATGAAAAATAATGTCAAAATGATTTATACACACAGAGTGACAATACCCAAATTACCTTCAGCACTAAGAGATCTGACTTTAACATATTTAGCAAAGACACAATTATACATTGATCCACTATTGCTCAAAGGATGAAGGGAAACCATTTTGTTAATCCAATATATAAATGCCATAGCCATCCATAATATTGTGCTCAAGAACTTGATATTTCTCAAGTCTAAGAACAGTTGCATGTAATTTTTATGTCCCAAAAGATTCTATTCTAAATGGAAAAACTGTGGTCTGGCTAACCTCTAGGCTGGAAAATTAGTTGAACAAGACCAGACCTGTTTGAGAATAGAGGCTTTGTTTGACACTTCAATGTATGGGAATCCCAAACCTCCTTTGAATTTTGGTTTTCCAGACTTTGTCGAATGCTAACCTAGCCCCTTGGTTGCACAATTTAGCACTAGACAAAAGGAAGGCTTTGAAATTTCACACAGTTTGCTTAAGATGATACTTTGCGGAATGAGCACACTAGATCACAATTCTGAATGCTAAAATGGGAGCTAGTATTTGATTGAGTTATGCCTACATAAGGAAAAAGGTCTAAAAGAGTCCTCACTCTATAAACATCCTGTCAACTTGAGATTTACATACGAGGCCTTCAGCTTCGAGGATATAAAATGGGACTCCAACCTACTCAACAGGAAGAAATTATTTTTTGAATACCAAAGAAATTGTGTATGATCTTGAATTACATGGTTAAGAATAATCACAGTTCCACATACGAACAATTGTGTCAGTTTTAGAGACATTTCCTCGCATGTAGACCTGAAGTTTTCCTAGACCATATTTCAACAGTTTCTCTATCAGAACATGTTTGCAGCCGCATGCGTGAGAATTGAACTTGTGACATCAAAATGCCAAGCTAGCAGCCACTAAGTCCATTGCCCTTGGTTACATGAGACTAAAGCCTATTCGCTTTACTATTAAACGCGAATTATATTAGTTACACATTTGAGTTTTATGACACTAAAAATAAAGGAAGAGACATGGCAATGAATTTTAACACAGTTAATTAAGCTACACTTCTCTATTCCTCCATATCTGAGCTAACTCTGCTAGTGACTTTGAGGACAATCCATCTTGGCTCAATGCCTTTGCGAAGCAACTTCCCTTCTTCTCCTACAATAAGCGCCTTCACATACTCAAAAATTGTTTCCCTTCCCACAATTCCATTTTCATTGACCTTGACCCTTAATGCAACCTTCACATCATCAGTCAGTAAAACTGCGTTCATCCTTTGCTCTGCGTAGAGTGGCCACGCAATTAAGGGCACACCATGGACTATACCCTCTAGGGTTGAGTTCCATCCACAATGTGTCAGGAACCCCCCAGTGGCTCAGGACTTCAATCTGAGGAGCCCATGAGGCTACCACCAGCCCCAACCCTTTGGTCCTGTCCATGAACCCCTCTGGTAAAAAATCAAAGGGGTCAATATTACTTTGGACAGTAAAGTAATGAGCATCTGAAATTTTTTCATGTGGGCTCCTAACAACCCAAAGAAATCTCTGACCACTCATTTCCAACCCAATAGCCAATTCTTTGAGCTGCTTATGGGACAGTGCCCCTCCACTACCAAAAGAAACATACAAGACAGACCCTAATGGCTGCTCATTTAACCAACTCATGCACTGTAGACCCCCAATCGCACTTGCTGAATCGCTCTGAACCAGCGGTCCGACAGGGTAAATAGGGGGTAAAACCGGGCAATAACCCTCCTTCAAAGCATTAAAAGCGCCTGGTTCCAAGTCCAAGAAGCTATTAATCATGATTCCATGAGCCATACATACTTTTTGTTAGATAGTATCTACACCTTCTTTCATCCAAAACAACTCAGTTTATGTACATGTTGACAAAGCCAATTTGCAGAGAGCATTCATGAAATTCTTTGGTTTCTAGTGGTGAAAATGCGAGATGACCACACAAACAGACTATTTAGTTGCAACGTTGTACCACGTCATTGGTACAACCAACCAACCGTTTTTCTCCATTCAAGGAGAACTGTTCTACAATACTTTAGTAACATCTTATAACACCACGCAACCACTTTCCTTGAATGGAGTAAATCTATTTGTCATTTTTATCAATGACGTGGTACAAGCATTGCAACAAATAGTTTCTCGTAATTAGGAGCACTTGGAAAAAAGGTAAGACTGACTTTCTGAAATTGATAGGCACAAAGGGCAACAATTAGAGATATGGAAAAGAGTTAAAGATTTGGATACCCATCCAGGATCATTTTTTGCCTCGGATTAACATGTTGCATGTTCCAAAGAAGGTGACACCAAGGAATTGGAGATGCTTGAATGATATGCTTCAGAGGAGGAAGGAGGGACGAGGGAGGGAAATGATTGTCGAAATGACGATGAAATGGCTGACATGAAGATGTTGATTAGGTATTTTCTAGGAATGGAAGTGATGGCAGTGCTCCATTCATCAATTCTTAAGAGCTGTTGATCATCATGATGCCAATTGCCAATTCAGAGTAACTTAGAACACACATCAAAGATAACTCATTAAAACATTCATTGGATTAACTCAGAACACGCATCAAAGATACTCATTCAATATTCGATCCACTAAATTAAACCAGCCACAATTTCCCTACTTTAACAGATGTACACCTACATTCAACACCCTTAATTCATAAATTCAACACATAACTAAATTTTCATTTCACGATTTCAACAAATTTAACTTTGAATTTAACTCATTTATTTTGTTAATTGGATCAACTCAGAACACACATCCAAGATACTCATTCAATATTCGATCCACTAAATTAAACCAGCCACAATTTCCCTACTTTAACAGATGTACACCTGCATTCAACACCCTTAATTCATAAATTCAACACATAACTAAATTTTAATTTCTTCATACTTAATTAATGATTCGTGTTAATTTTGTATTTTACTCATTTGTTTTGTTAATTCAATACACATAATTCATGTTTTATACTCATTGACTATTGGGTTAATTAATTAAGTAACACTTAGTCCTCATTGCCACAAGCTTCTATCAAAATGTCAATAAATGTATGGAAAATCAATATATATACGAAATTCGTGAACTTAACATACATAATGCTTCATCCTGTAATTACTAGTACATGGCAGAATGACGTGATATCATATACAACATACCTTACCACATGTGTGTGAATATGTCTGACGTTTTATTTTTGAAATTAATCTTTCAAACATTCACTGTAAGAAAAAATTACAAAATATTTTGAAAGGAGTATCAGGTATATATGCATACCTGAAACTAGGGTTTCTTCACCGCACAATCCTTATTTTATTTATTTTGTGGTATCCGTGTCCGCTTATGCCCATCTCGACTAATCCCGACCCTGAAGTTAATGACCAGACCCAAACTGAATTTTAGCCAGTAATCGAACCTGGGAAGTTAACGACCGCACAATCTTTGTTGAAGTAAGCATTCTAAACTCTTCAAGGTCACCGGAATTGATAGAGAGAGGAAAGGATGTGGTGGCCGGAAGAGGGAGAGAAAGGGTGTTCGCCGGAGATTAGAGGGAGAGAGCGGCTCAAATTTTCGATTAGCGCGCGCGAATTATCAATTTTATTCCCGTGGTAATGAGATAGTTTATTGTAAACTTAAAAAATAAAGGGTAAATTATACCAACCACCCTTCAACTTTAACCTAATTACATAAACTACTTTTAATGTTTCATTAATATCAGTTACCATTCTTAACTTTTGCTACATTGTAACATTTTCCCCCCTCCAGTAGAAGTCAACGCCAGAAAATTCAAATATTCGTCAAAATTGAATTTTTTGGAACTGAAAACCCTAATTTACCCTTAATACTCATACATTTACCTTTTAACCATTACTTTTGTAATGATAATTACTAGAATACCCCTACTTAATTCACCATATTATATTCTATATGTTAATTTGATAAAAAAAATAATGTATAAAAATATATAAAATTAGAAAACAAAATATATAAATTTGGTAAAAAATATATAAATTTCAAAAAACATATAAATTTTTGAAATATATATATAATTCGAAAACAAAAAATAGAATTAGAAAAAATATATAAAATTCTGAAAAAATATATAATTTCTAAAAAGATATATAAATTCGAAAAATATATATAAAATTCGAAAAATATATAAATTTCAAAAAATATATAAATTTGAAATATATATATAAAATTATAAAAAGTATATAAAATTCAAAAAAAAATATGGATAATCATATTTAAAGAACCATCTTATTAGAATTTTTTTTCGAATTTTATATATTTTTTCTGAATTTATATATTTTTTCTAATTTTATATATATTTTTTGAATTTATATATTTTTCCGAATTTTATATACTTTTTATAATTTTATAAAAAAAAAATCGAATTTATATATTTTTTCCAAAATTACATATTTTTCGAATTTTAAATACTTTTTATAATTTTGTATTTTTTTCCGAATTTATATATTTTTTCAGAAATTATATATTTATTCACTATTTATTATATATGTTAATTGCATTTCTGTTATTATAAATTTGAAAGCTATTAGTAATTTAGTAGTGGGAACATATTTGATAAAATTTATATTTTGTATTATCCAAAAGATAAATTTTTTAGGGTAATTATGTAAATTCACGTGGCTCTAGAAAACTCTTGAAATATTTTCACATATATGAGAGTATATCAGTCATTTCCCTACTACTAATAGTTGGATCACTGTTCCAATGCAGTTAAGGTGGGTAATTGATATTAATGAAACATTAGGGGTAGTGTTTGTAATTAGGTCAAAGTTTAGGGGAAGTTTGTGTAATTTACCCAAAAATAAAGGAATTATTGCAGTTATCTCCTTCTCGATTTGACAAATTATGTTCTTACCTCCTTTAATTTTGATTATTATCACTATCTCCCCACCAGTTTATATTTTGTAATAAATACTCCCTTCTCGCTACTTCTCACTAGTTTTTCAATCATGAAATGATTATAATACCCTCATGTATTTGTAAAGATATTTAGGCTTATGCAAAAATCACATGAGTATAAAAGTAATTTCATATTTTTGGCTGCCGAATACGAACATTTAATTACTTAAAGGAAAAATTATAATTATTCAATTCACTGGGTGTACCGACATAATTTGACAAATTTCAAAGGGAAATAACTTGTTATTATCCCAAAAAATAAAATACATTGCATTTTTATAGAGATACATTTTTTTGGGAGGATAAAAAAAAGAAAGGTAAAAACTTAATTTGGTAAGGAGATGATAGTATAATACTATTATTATTGGATTAAGGCTGCAAATCAACAAAGCTGGTTGAAGTATCTTGGCCTCTTGGGAATGAATTTATTTGTTTGGCTGCCAGGAGGTAAACAAGTAGTCATAACCAGAGACATTGAACCAAATATCTTTCAGAAATTATTTAAGTTTGGTTTTATTCAAGTTTTTTATATTAATGATAAGTCATCAAGAATGGTATCTTGGGAGTGGTGGTCTAAAAATTCATCACGTTGAAATGGTCAAACTACAGTGTTTGTTTGGCTAATGGAGTGGAGCCTTAGTTTTTGGGTTTGGTTTTAAAAAATGGCACAAAATTCATGTTTGGCAAATGGAATGGAAATTTGGAGTAGACACTGTAGCAATTCCATGGTGCAACTTTTGTGAAGGAATGAGCCAAAATTTGGAACCATTATTTTTGATGGTTCATGGTTTTGGTTTTGGTACCAACACTGTAGCAAATTTATTTTTGATATTAATAAATTTTGAAAAATTAAATATTCTGAAAAATTAAATATTTATGAAAAATAAATATTTCGAAAAATTAAATATATTAATATATTATAATATTAATATATTAAAAAATATTAATATTAATATATTTTAATATTATAATATTAATATATTTTAATATATTAATATTAATATTTATGAAAAATTAAATATTTCAAAAAATTAAATATATTAAAAATTAAATATATTAATATATTAAAAAATATTAATATTAATATATTTTAATATTATAATATTAATATATTTTAATATATTAATATTAATATTTATTAATAAATAAAATGTGAAACCCATATATTAATAAATAAAACTAATATATATTAATATTTATTAATAAATAAAATGTGAAACTCATATATTAATATATTTTAATATATTAATATTAATATTTATTAATATATTAATATTCAGAATTTCAACCCATACCAACTTTACCAAACATGGTTTGGTTTTTCAGCATCACTTTTTCTCATACCAAAACCATCTGCACCAAACATGGTTTGGAACCAAAATAAAACCACACCAATTCCAACCAAACCAAAACCAAAAACCAACTCCACACCGTCTACCAAACAAGCACTAAGTAATTTCATAAATTAGTGGAAGGATATGACAGTACCTAAGGTGTTCATGAAATGATATCGTGTTTAAATAATTTTTGTACATAGACACCAAAATGAAGTTGTTTAGGACCATAATGCTAGACAATAACGTCCCCAAGTCCTCCTAAGAAAGGATCCAAATTCATCTGCACTTACCATGAAATTAATAAGCTTTTCTTTTAGAGCGAAACTAGCCTAAATTTTTAAAATGAGGTGAAAAATCATTTTTTTCAATATTGCTTCCTTTTTAAAATTATTAAATCAGTTTCATTTTTTATTAACATGAAACTGATAATATTTTTGTTGCGAAGTGTAATAAACAGTAGAATTAATGTTTATTAACGAAGTTGCAACTTTTCATCAGTTGAATTTGGTTGATTTTTTTGGTATCATTTCCTTCCATAGAAATCAAATGCACACAAGTTGAACTAGGATTGAGCTGCATGAAATGGTCCTAGTTTAGTCTTTATATATCCACTGAAACAAGGTTCAAAAAATGACACACACACACATATCTATATATACAATGGTTGAAGCAGTGGTCCTTGTGCACTTGCAGATCATCAATTCTTAACTAGCATTCATATTTAAGGTCCTTGGAAATTCATTTAATGTAACCACATTTTGATGCAAAAGAAGATAGTCTCAACTTGTTCAGCCCCTTCTTGTAGATTAGTACTAGACTTGTTGTGTCCTCTAATGAATAGTTACCCTGTTCCAATGGGAACTTATGAATCATCGGGTGCTTGAATTCTAGTTTTTTTTATTTTTTTTTTTATTATTTTTTTATTTTTTAAACAGAACCTATTTAATAAGGCTATGTTTGGTTTACGCTTTTGTTTTTTGTTTTATATTTTTTTACGAATTTTCATAACAAAAGTATGTTTGACACTCAATGCTTTGTTTTCTACAATAGAAAAACATATAACAAATAATGTCATTTTTTTATTTACTTTAACCCTACCTCAATTGAGTTAGGCTTGAACCCTGACCTCCCATTTGAGTGATAGGGTCGCTTATCGCTTGACCATTAACTATTGACTAAAATTCATTAAAAAAAGTTACTTTTGCATTTTTAACTTTTACAAATTGCACAGCAAAAACTCACATCAAAAGCATGTGAATCTTTGTAAAATTCACAACACAAAAGCAAAAACATGAACAGTCCGTTTGGGAGCATGGAATTGGAATTGGGGGCTCCAATTCCAAATCCATTATTTGGATGTGACAAAATACTTTAGGATTGGAATTGAAATACAATTGTAAGGACATCAATTTCACAACTTGAATTCTACAAAAAAAAAAAGTTGTGATTTTCAATTCTACATTTTCTCCAAACTTTGACCCACTAAATATTTTATCTAACAACAAATTTTTCACAACCACAAACATACATACATTTATATACACAAATATCAATATATATACATACGCCTATATATATACACACACGCTTATATATAAAAATATATATGTACGTATATATATAGGTATAAATATATAAATATATGTATATATATATACGTGTATATATATATATATATGTACTCATAGATGCATATATATATAAATATGAATACGCATAAACACATATATATAAATTCACACATATATACATATTCACCTACATATATGATATATGTATATACACACATACATACACACGTATATATATATATATATATATATATATTCATACTTATATTTGTATATTTATACCTATATATATATTTATCTATATTGCCTAATTTAATTTTAAAGTTATGATCTTTTACATTCAAATTGGATTGGGTTTGATATTGAATTTCAATTACACTTGAATTCCAAAACACATTCAAACAATATATTTGGAATTACATTCGTGGAATTGAAATACTATAACATTCCAATTCAATTCAAAATCCGCACAATCAGAACTAAATATCTGCTTATGCACTTGTCCGAACACAAACTCTGGGCAAATTTCGGTTGGATCGGTGTGAAAAACATGGTTTCATGATTGTACTAACAACGAAAAAGACTTCCAGTGTTCCACACACAAAGTAATAACTGAAATTCGACCTATATATCTCTAATGTCCGTCTTTTCTTAACACTAATTGCAACAAAGAGCAAAAGAACTTGATAAAATTACCAAGTTTATGCAAATCAAAGAGTACTCAACAGCAATGCAGAACCCCTACGACACTCCGTAGACGAGGCCGAGCTGGGGACGACACAAGTGGCGCGACAAGTCGGACACGAAGACTGGGCAGACAACCATTCCTGTATGCAGTGGCTGTGAAACCCATGATTGCAGCTCTCCAGCACCCGAATCCGCTCCCCCTCCACGAACTCCGACAAGCAAATACTGCACTCTGGCTCCGCCCCCGCCACCTCCATTCCCGCCGAAAACACCACCATCCCTACCCCTTCCGCCTCGGACGCACTACTGGTGCCCAAACTCGGCTTTGGCTGAGGTGGTGGTGCTGCTGCTGCTGCCACTCCTGTTGTGTTCGGTGTGGGGTGAGGGCGGCGAGAGCGGAGGAAACAGCGAATGGCGGCATTGATAGCTAAGGAAAATGCGATAGCGGATAAGAGGAAGATGACGATGATGGTGGTGTTGGCTACGAAGTCCCGGGAGTTGGAGTACGGCCACCACGGGTTGTGGCAGGCGTGGGTGGTGCATGGTGGTGGTTCTCCTGCGGAGGAGAGCTCTGCTGCCGGTCGCATTTGGGAAGCTTTTAGATATGATTAGTTTTTCACTTTCTAGCTAGCCTCACTATCACTATGGTTTTATATAGAGATGGTTTTAGATATGATTATGTATTTGGGTGAAAAATTATTGGATATCACGATGATAAGTTAATGTGATATTATTAATTAAAATAAACGGTATTTTTTTTTACGTAAGTGATACAATACTTACGTGTATTACAGATTTTTTTCTTATTTGCTTAAATTATCACATATATTTATTCTTAAAATATCCAATATCTTATCGTATGATATTTTAAGTATAGTTTGGTTCATAATTTTGTTTGAAAGGGTTGACATCATTATGCAACATCAATAATCATCCTATATTTAATTTTAGAATTAATATTATGGAATACATTATTGCGTTACTGTCACTGAAATCATCAATCATGATTCTAATACAAGAATAGAAATGAAAATTTTCATATGTTAGGCCCCGTTTGAAAACTTTGTTTTTGTTCTGTTTTTTGTTTTTTGGTACTGTTCAGGAGAACATAACATGTTTGGTAACCCTTTTTACTGTTTGTTCTGTTCTCAATTTGGAAACTGTTTTCATGAATAGTAGAAAAATAAGGGAACAACAAAAACTTGTTTTTTTGTTCTTTTTGGAATTATCCAAAAAATAAAATTTATGGTATAGAGGAAAAATTATGTGAGAATATGTGTGTTTTTTTGCCACAAACATGTTTTTTGTTCTTGTTCTTTTGGGTGAGAAAATAAGAACAAAAATAAGAATTATTATTATTTTTTAATTCTCAAAACAAAAACAATAATTCTCAAACCACCTTACTTTCACATGATTGAAATTCAAAATAGACTAACAATTATCAGACTGAGACTATTAATTAATTCTCCTGAATAAGTAAATTAATGAGGTTTACCGATATTAGTTGAGAGCAAAATGTGGTTACATATTAGTTTTCCTTACATATCCACAAGGTTCTAGACTAGAAATGCAAAGGATACATTGATTAATTAGTTGAGAATAGTTCTGCAAACACTGATGAATATTTTGTGCAACTTTATGAATTTAGTGTTGAACATTATTTTGAAAAACAGGAAAATTATACAAACTATTCTTGAACTATGACCTAATTGCAAAAAGTATCCCTAATATTTGAATAATATCAATTACTATCCTTTAGAACAGCCTCAGTCAGATTTGTGATTGAATTTACTTAAAAGCCCTTGTTTTATATTATATTTTAGGATTAATTTCAAGAAACCCCCTATTCTATCCAGTTTTATCAACTAACCCTCACGGTGTCCACTTTGCCCCAAAAATTATAAATTCAAAAACATATATATATTTTTCGCAAAAAAAATTATTTTTCGGAGGGAGAATATTATTTTCCAAAATATGAATTATTTCGGAAAAATAATTATTTTCAGAAAAAAATCATATTTTGGAATATAGTATATATTTTTCGCAAAAAAAATATTTTTTGATATTTTTTAGAAAAGATCATATTTTGGAACATAATAGTATATATTTTTCGCAAAAAAATATTTTTCGGAAAATATCATATTTTGGAACATAATATATATTTTTCGCAAAAAAATTCATATTTTGGAACATAATAAGTACTTTTTTGCAAAAAAAATATATTTTGGAATATAATATATATATTTCGGAAAAAATTCATATTTTGGAACATAATAAGTATTTTTTTGCAAAAAAATCATATTTTGGAACATAATATATATTTTTCGGAAAAAATTCATATTTTGGAACATAATATATATTTTTCGAAAAAAATTCATATTTTGGAACATAATATATATTTTTTTGCAAAAAAAATATTTTTCGAAAATAAAAATCATATTTTGGAATATTATATATAAATTCAAAAAAAATAGGGTATTTAAGTAATTTTGTATGCAAAATTGGAACATGCAATGATATGAGGGCAAAAATGGAAGTTCACTACAAAAACAGCCTTTATTGACCAATATACAAAGTTTCCAGCATTAACTTTGAACAGAAGAAACTAAGTGTTACAACAGAGGTGATTTTAAGGATAGTTTATAATATTATTGAAATGTATACTTTTTTCCTTTGAAAAACATTCTATCTTTTTTCTTATGGGGCTGTCCTCAATGGTTGTAGTATTAATTGATAACAAAAATAAATGAATAACTTTATATTGTTTTTATTAATGAGTGTTGCGATCATCCAATTAAACACACACAATAAAACTACATCTAAATATGGGTGTGAATGATTACAAAGTGCCTCCAAGTGTTAGAATCATGTGTTATCTAGTAAGGATTGAAATGAAATAAATGTATAAGTTGATAAGACCTATATAGGAAACTATGACGCACACTTTATCTAAAACAAACAAAATGCTGATTGTGATATTTCAATAATTTTGTTTGTATTAGGTGAGAGGAGAGACAGGAAGCCTCGAGAATGCTGACAATTCTAAACCCCATCACTATCTACATCCTCCTCTAAGGCCCTGTTTTGTAACTGGTTTTGGAACCAGTTTTTTGGTTTTGGTACGAAATGATGGTACCAATTCATGTTTAGTAGGATTGGTGTTGGTACAACAATACCAAACCAATGGTACCAAATGATGGTACCAACCCATGATTTTGGAACCATCTAATGAGGTGGTTTTTGGTGGTGCGGTACTGTAGCAATCCAAACCAAAACCAAATGGTTGCACCATCTCACCCCAAACAAAAACCAAAACTAAATAGTTGCACCATATTAATATATTATATTAATATTAAAATATATTTTTGGAAGTTATTTTAATATTATAGTTTTATTATCTTTCCTAAAAATTAATATATTAATATTAATATTAATATATTTTAATATATTAATATTAATATATATTTTTGAAAATTTAATATATTTTAATATTATAGTTTTATTATCTATCCTAAAAATTAATATATTAATATTAAAATATATTTTTGGAAATTTAATATATTTTAATATTATAGTTTTATTATCTTTCCTAAAAATTAATATATTAATATTAATATATTTTAATATATTAATATTAAAATATATTTTAATATTAAAATTTTATTATATTAATATATTAATATATATTAA
The DNA here is from genome assembly GCA_963922005.1 of Cornus suecica. Taxonomy (NCBI): domain Eukaryota; kingdom Viridiplantae; phylum Streptophyta; class Magnoliopsida; order Cornales; family Cornaceae; genus Cornus; species Cornus suecica. The sequence continues at coordinate 97,445,666 of OY998238.1, forward strand.
TATTAAAATATATTTTTGGAAGTTATTTTAATATTATAATTTTATTATCTTTCCTAAAAATTAATATATTAATATTATTATATTATTAATATTTTAATATATTAATATTAAAATATATTTTTAGAAATTTAATATATTTTAATATTATAGTTTTATTATCTTTCCTAAAAATTAATATATTAATATTAATATATTTTAATATATTAATATTAAATATATTTTAATATTATAAATTTTAATATTTATAAATAAAATGTGAAACCATTCCAAGTTACCAAACATGTTTTGGTTTCAGAATTTCAACCCATACAAACTCTACCAAACATGGTTTGATTTTTTAGTATCACTTTTTCTCACACCAAAACCATCTGCACCAAACATGATTTGGAATCAAAATAAAACCACACCAAACCAAATCCAACCCAACCCAACCCAAAACCAAAAACTAACACCGCACCGCACCGTTACCAAACGCAACCTAAGAGATGTAATACAGTACTTGGTATTAATTTTGTGATGGGAAATGGAGAGTGCCCATGATTCGCGTTAACGGTATTGTTTATTGTAATGGTAATTATATCGATGTAATGAATTCGGGTCAGTATCGGAATTACGTAATGGAATTTGATTATCGTAATAGTGAATTTTTTAAATTCTTGCACATTTTACCCAAAATATTCTAATTAGATACTTTTTGTGACATAAATAAATAAATATGATTTTTTGTATATTTAAGTGAATTTTATTTAATTTTAAAAAAACTTTAATATAAAAAATGAGCTATTAATAAATCTAATGGTGTTATCGTTATTTCAATATTTATGATATACTTCTTATGATATTTTTAAATTTAAATAAATAAAAAATTAAAATCACAGAAGATATAATTTTAATTTTGGTCACATGCAAAAGATTATTTCACCAGTTCAATTTTTTTTTATTTTTCTTTGCAAAGATTACTTTTCAATAATTCAATAATGGAGTAATATTTATCATATCATATGCATAATTAAAAAACATTTTAACCCAAAATTTTAAAAAAATTCAAATGTGTTAACCGTTAGGGTATTTTCGAAATCGGTCGGAATAGAGGTTACGACTACCATAACGGCCATTACAAGTATGAGAATCGGTCAACACTGCAGTAACGAACCGTAACAATATCGGTCACTCAAAAAAAAATTACGTAACACCCTGGCGAACCATGAGTGACTCACTGCAGCTCATATATATACACAAGTTTATATATATATGATATATAGAAGCATGAAACATGCGGCTCTGAAGTGGCTAGTAGACATAAATTTAAGGACCCACAAAAATAAAAATTAACAAATACAGTCCACATGTATTTTTGTATACTAAAACTCTCCCTTTCACATTTAATTTGGAGTCTTTATTTTTAGGAGGAAAAAAATGAAAAGAAAGAATTGAGCCATACTCCAATTGCCTGAATGAAGGGCAACAGCACAGTTGCTAGGGGGACCTCCTCCATTACAAATCCACAAGGTGAGCAGTTGGGAATTAAGAAGTTTGTTGGAGGTGGAGGGAGGTGGGATTGTTTTATGTGGAAAAATAAAAAAAAATTAGCATATAATATATTAGGGTGGCGCCAAAGCCAAGCTAAGGGGGCCATGGCCCCTCCCAAATATTTTTATATTTTTTTTAGTATTCTAAAAAATATATATTTTATAAATAAAGTTATACAAATATTGCATATAACTCCTCCCAAAATTATAAAATCTTCTTTTAGTATCCTAAAAAATAAAAAATATATATGCATACGACCCTTCAAAAAATTTCAAAATTCTCTTTAATGAATCACAAAGATATATATATATATATATTAATAGATATTGCATATGGCCCCTCTCAAATATTTTTCTGGCTCCCCTCTATATATATATATATATATATATATATATATGTTGCACCGAGAGACAAGATTTTATTTCAGAGGGACGCATTTGATGAAAATTTAATAATTAGCATAATAAATATAAAATTTGTCACAACAAAAGGGAAAAAATGTAAGAAAGTACTGTTTTCTTCAATTTAATTAATTAATTTCTTTAATGCATGTTAATGAATCACAAAGATATATATATATATATTAATAGATATTGCATATGGCCCCTCTCAAATATTTTTCTGGCTCCCCTATATATATATGTTGCACCGAGAGACAAGATTTTATTTCAGAGGGACGCATTTGATGAAAATTTAATAATTAGCATAATAAATATAAAATTTGTCACAACAAAAGGGGAAAAAAATGTAAGAAAGTACTGTTTTCTTCAATTTAATTAATTAATTTCTTTAATGCATGTTAATTGATTGCAAACCATTAGCATATTAATATAAAATTAAAATATACGTTTTGTTTCAGGGGCAGTGTAACTTTTTAAAATAAAAAATTACATATAAAAGTACTAAAATAGAGAATTTGAATTTTTAAGAGGGAGCATTTTGCATTGAGTAAGGAGATTTTAAGTAAAATTTTAAGAAATGCACATAAGAAAAGAAAATTAAGTTACATTTCAGAGAGGGCACATGCTCCCTTCGCCCATGTACTTGCGTATACTTGAGAACCAACTAGTCATTCTGTCCCTGTGTAATAAAAATTAATTAGTCTTCTGTTATTGAAAATAAGTTAAAAGTAATTTGTAATAGGAATGAAAAATCAAGGTTAATTTCATTTATACCCCACAGGTATGTCCTAACTTCAATTATATATCTTCACATTTCAGTATTTTCAATAACATCCCTATTGGTTTGAGATTCTCATCATTTACACCCCTGATCACTTTTTGGATTAAAATGTCCCTTACCCAAACACTCACTATCTTTATTCCTAAAAATATCCCTATTCTCAAACACCCACTATCCTTATTCCTAAAAATATATATAAAATTTGAAATATATATATATAATTCGAAAATAATATATAAAATTCAAAATATATATATATATAATTCAAAATTAATATATAAAATTTGAAATATATATATAATTCAAAATTAATATATAAAATTTGAAATATATATACAACTCGAAAAATAATATATAAAATTCAAAAATAATATATAAAATTCAAAAACAATATAAAATTCGAAAAATATATAAATTTCAAAATATATATATAATTCAAAAAATATATATAAAATTCAAAAATAATATATAAAATTCGAAATATATATAATTGTTTTCGATAAAATAAATGGTGAGGGTATACAAGACGCAATAGATTCTTTGAGGTTACAACCAATGGTGTTAGGTGCACATATAAATCATGGAGGCTTTGATTCTTTGAAGGCAAATGATATATATATAAAATATTTCTAAAATTATTCGAATTTTATATTTTTTTGAATTTTATATATTTTTTCGAGTTGTATATATTTTTTGAATTTTATATATTATTTTTGAATTATATATTTTTTTTTCGAGTTGTATATATTTTTTGAATTTTATATATTATTTTTTAATTATATATATATTTCAAATTTTGGGAAAATTACACAAATTACTCCTGAACTATGACCTAATTGCATAGAGTACCCCTAACGTTTGAATAATATCAGTTACTACCCCTTAGAACAGCCCCAGTCATATTTGTGCGTGAATTTACTTAAAAGCCCTTGTTTTATATTATATTTTAGGGTTAATTTCAAGAAACCCCCTATACTATCCAGTTTTATCAACTAACCCCCACAGTGTCCACTTTGCCCCAAAAATTATAAATTCAAAAATATATATATATTTTTCTCAAAAATATTATTTTTCGGAGGGAGAATATTATTTTCCAAAATATGAATTATTTCGGAAAAAATAATATATATTTTTTGAAAAACAATTATTTTCAGAAAAAAATCATATTTTGGAATATAGTATATATTTTTCGCCAAAAAAAATATTTTTTAGAAAAGATCATATTTTGGAACATAATAGTATATATTTTTCGGAAAAGATCATATTTTGGAACATAATATATATTTTTCGCAAAAAAATTCATATTTTGGAACATAATAATTACTTTTTTGCAAAAAAAATCATATTTTGGAATATAATATATATTTTTCGCAAAAAAATATTTTTCGGAAAAAAATTCATATTTTGGAACATAATAAGTACTTTTTTGCAAAAAAATCATATTTTAGAACATAATATATATTTTTCGGAAAAAATTCATATTTTGGAACATAATATATACTTTTTTGCAAAAAGAATTATTTTTCGAATTTTTTTTTCATATTTTGGAACATAATAAGTATTTTTTTGCAAAAAAATCATATTTTGAAACATAATATATATTTTTCGGAAACAATTCATATTTTGGAACATAATATATACTTTTTCGCAAAAAAAATATTTTTCGAAAAAAAAATTCATATTTTGGAACATTATATATAAATTCAAAAAAATTAGGGTATTTAAGTAATTTTGTATGCAAAATTGGAACATGCAATGATATGAGGGCAAAAATGGAGGTTCACTACAAAAACAGTCTTTATTGATCAATTCTGGCGTTGACTTTGAACAGAAGGAGCTAAGTGTTACAACGGAGGTGGTTTTGAGAGTAGTTTATGATATTATTGAAATGTAAGAGATACCGCGTGCAATTAAGTCATAGTTCAGGAGTAGTTTGTGTAATTTTCCCTTCAAATTTTATATATATTTTTAGGAATAAGGATACTGCGTGTTTGGGAATAGGGATAGTGAGTGTTTGGATAGGGATATTTTAATCCTAAAAGTGATAAGGGGGGTAAATGATAAGAATTTTAAACTACAAAAAATGTTATTGAAAATATTCAAATTTAAAAGAATGTAATTAAAATTAGAACATACATAAGGTTGTGAATAAAATTAACCCAAAAATCAATTACCACATGCACTATCACAAGTATGTAAACTGTTACATTATTGGAAGGGTATGTCGGGGAGAATTGGAATTGGGGGCAAACTGTCACATTATTGTAAGCGTCTCTTTCATAGCATGGAATTGGAGCCTTGTAATTGGAATTGGGGCTCCAATTCCAAATCTACTGTTTTGAAGGTAATAAAATATTTTAGAATTAAAATTGAAATTAAATTCTAAAAACATCAATTCCACAACTTAAATTGCAAATGAAAAGTTGTGATTTTTAATTTTACATTTTTTTCAAATATTGACCCACTAAATATTCTTTCTCTAACAACAAACTTTTCATAACCACAAACATACATACATATATATACATACACATACATATATATATACCTATATATATGCATTTATAGGAACACACTTATATGTAAAAATATATATACACATATATATATATGTATGCATATATATATATATATACGCATAGACACATATATATACAAAAAATGAATACACATACACACAAATATATAGTCACATACACACATAAACACATATATATACGTCCACATACATACATGTATACACATACATATATACACACGTATACAAGGACGGAACCAAGATTCCATGATAGAGGGGCCAAACTTTAAAAAAAAATTATACGATATAATTATATTTTTACTTAAAAATATTCGACAATGGATTATATACGTTATAAATATATAAATAGCTAAACTTTAACCAATTTCTTTTTTTAATAAAAAATAAAAAATATTTTCTCCTATTCAATCATTACCTGAGAAAAAAAAAACCCTAAAATCTACTAACGAAATTGAACTTGAAGATCAACGAAGGCAAGAAAAACAAATTGGAAACCCTATTTCAAATAATAAAAATAATTTACTAGAGAATCTAAACTAAAAGTTTGAACGAATTTTTTTTCCAACAATGATATTCAAGTAGCCTTTAAGAGGAACTCATCTTTCATCTTATAACGAAATTGTGTTTTAATAAATTCATTATTAAAAAATACTCTTTTCGATAGTTCAACTATTAGTTTATCTAGCTCTCCTACCACTATAAAATGTATCAAAATCTATCAAATGAGTAATTTTAATAACTTCGACATATTGCAATTTAATAATTGATAGTTTTTACTTGAAAATTGACAAACATCTTGAAATAATATGGATGAATATATCCAAATTAAATAAATAAAAATAAAGTATGGGTCTTTTTTGTAATTTTTTTTTGAGAAATATTAAAATTGGAATTCAATTAATCAATAAGGTTATAATAAAAATAAATTATTAATAAAATCTTATCATATTTTATTTTTAATATAATTTTAGATTATTTTTATAATTAGGCCTACATAGATACATTTTTCATTTAATTTGGGTCTTTTAAGCATGGGGGGGGGGGGGGGGGTACGTATATATTTTATACTTTTTTTTTGGTACGTATATATTTTATACTTTTTTTTTGGAATGGTACGTATATATTTTATACTTATACTTATATGTTTATATCAATATACATATACATATTTATCTATATTATCTAATTTAATTTTAAAAATTATAATTCTTACATTTAAATTGAGTTGGGTTTGGAGTTTAATTCCAAATCTGCATAACCAAACGGACCCTAAATAAATTTATAATTCCGTTCACCTATCATTGTTTTTTTTACGAGTTCAAATATACAAGTTATTGAAATTTGTTTTCGGCATCATGAGGATTTAGATTAAAGAACTGTACAACCCAAAGAATCTCTGGGCCAAAAGCCCAAGTAGACCCAAATAAGTGTTCTGGCTAGGGCAGATTACACTTTAAAGCATCTACATGGATCTGGCTGGGCCTTTGTAGTGGGTTTTTCCTACTTTTTAATTCAACGTTATTTACAAAGGGTATTGAATAATTAGCTCAATGAAAAATAACTATATCAAATATTACATTCCTAAAGATACCCGCCGAACATTTCAACCTTCAACCACTGAACCTTTCAACCTTGTATTGTCAGCTCTATTTTAAATTTTTAATGCATAATGCAAGTTTTCCCTCAAGTGAAGTCATTGAAGTGAACCCAACCTTCCATCAAAAAATTTCAATGCATAATGCAAACTCTATTTTAATGCATAATGCAAGTTTCAACCATTGAACCTTCCATTAGTAAATTCAGAACAACCTTCATATATATAATAAAGATAATAATAAAAAAAAACTGGTTCCGGTTCCGTGGGATAAGAATCGGAACCGAATCGAATCGAAAATTTTGGAACCGGAACCAGAACCTAACCCCTATGGAACCGAACCAAACCCCTGATTCCGATTCAGTTCCTGAACACCCCTAACAAAGGGATTCAAAATCTTGTTTAATTTTTAAAGGGATATTATCATGAAAACCCCCTGTGGTTTTCAAAAATAATCAACTACCCCCTTCTAGTTCATAAAACCCCCTTATGATTTCAACTTTGATCAACTTGCCCCAATCTCTCTAATTTAAGACAAAAATGTCCCTAATGAAAACAGAGGGGGGTTTACTGATATGAAACTATAGGGGGTTTACTTATAGAAATAAATGGATCAACTTCATTTATACCCCTAAAATTTACTTTATCTTCAATCAAATGAATTTTTTTATATATATTTTATGATAATTTATTTATTTATGACTAAATAAAAAATTAATGCCGAAATATTTTTTTCGAACTACCAATTAGGGTAAAATATACAAAATTAAGTTTGAAATATAAAAAGGAAATATTTTGAATTACAACTTAGATTTTTTTTCGTTTTTATTTTTTTATATATACATATTTTACTATAAATGATTTTTTTTCCATTTATGTCGAAATATAAAATTAATACCAAAATATTTTATTTTGAACTTAATATCGGAAAAAAAAATTCCTCCGCAATCTTTTTTTTTGAACTTAATATAATAAACAAATTCGGTAAAATAAAATAAAATAAAATTGCCGAAATAAAATATTAATTTTTTATAAAAAAAATTATATTTCATGCTGAATTTTTTTGGGTAAACTTAATATTTTATGGCAAATTTTTTTTTTGAACTCAATATAAAAACAAATTAGGTAAAAAAAATATAGTTTATGCCAAAATAATTTTTATTTTATTTTTTCGGTATTAATTTTTTTTCGGCGTAAAAGAAATCGGTTGTTCAAAATAAAATATTTTGGTATTAATATTTTGGTGAAAAAAAAGAATTTTTTCCCCATATTAAGTTCAAAATAAAATATTTCGGTATTAATTTTTTATTTAGGCATAAATCAATTTTTAGGCATTAATGTTTTTTTGACCCAAATTGGTAGTTCGAAAAAATATATTTTGGCATTATTTTTTTATTTTTGCGTAAATAAATAAAAAATATTGTTTATTGTAATATATATATATAACAATTCGTTTGATTGAAGATAAAACAAACCTCGGGGGTGTAAATGAATGTAACCCATTTATTTCTATCAGTATATTCCCTACAGTTTCATATTAATAAAACACCCTCTGGTTTCATCATGGGCATTTTTGTCTTAAATTAGAGGAAATAGGGCAAGTTGATTAAAATTGAAACCATAGAGGGGTTTTCTGAACTAGAAGGAGGTTACTTGATCATTTTTTAAAATCACAGGGGGGTTTCCTAATAATATCCCATTTTTAAACAATATCAAATAAAACGGTGTTAATGATAACATGAATATCCGTGTGTGTTTTTTTTCTCGACCTCATTCTTGTTCATATAATGTAAATAAAACACTCAAAATTATTTTAAACGGAACACACGAAGACTACTAGCAAATAGGACGGGGCAAATTGCCATCTCTACACACAAATCTTATAGCAAAATAAGAAAATAGAGAGAAATGCTAATTAAATCATCACTACTAGTATACATGGTTCTTCAGTTTCAACTAACTCCGATCAATCTATTATACTATTCATAATTGAATTACGTAGGTTGTTAAAAAGAATTTCACATAGGCAGACGAGACTCTATTTTATCTATCATATTCGTGACTCATATGTTTGTAGGCAAAAATATATAAAAAAAATGTCGTTATTTATTTAATATAAAAAGAGATGACATTAAATTTCTTTGATATATATGAAAAACAAATATTTTTTCTAGATTTATAGAGTATTGAATTCGATTAGGCTAAAATTAATGGGGTAATAATACTATTAACTTTTAAAAAAATATATATATTTTGAATGTTAAAGAACTCCCACACTCCCACATGAGTCCCTTTGAGCTCGAATCCTGATCTCGAAAGAAAACACCATCAGGCGACAAGACCTTTAGTAAATAATTACTAATAGGATTAAAATAGTTATGATTATTATTCTTTTTAAGGGGTAAATGCAAGGGCAACTCAATAAAATTTGAAGACTTAGGTAAAAGGTATAATATGTAGACATGTCAATGGATTGGATTTTGATCCGAATCCGATCCGATTAGTCGAATTTGGATTGCAAAAAAAATCCGATAACCCGAATATGATCCGAATCCGATAATACGATTCCTTAACAAATTGGATTTGGATTAGCCTAATCCGATCCGATAAAATATACATATATTTATATATATGTGTATATATTTAATATTGTACATGTATATAAATGTTAGTTGTTAATTATTTTATTATTTATTAATAATGATTGATCATAAATACAATTATTAAAAGTGTGAATAATTTTAGTGTTTCAGTATTTATTGGTTTTTGTATTTTTTTAATTAAATATTCGGATCAGATATTCTATAATGAAGAAATTCGAATATGAATTAATTAAGTGAAAATCTGTCGAATTATCGGATTCGGATCGCGGATTGGGAATTTTTGTCATTCTTATCAATAATCCGATTATGATCCGAATCCGATCCGAATCCGATATTAACCGGATATGGATTGAAAATAAAATCCGATAACCTGATTAGGATCCGAATCCGATAATCCGATTTCTTAACAAATTGGATTTGGATTTAACTGATCCGATCTGAATCCGATCCATTGACAGGTCTAATAATATGGGGCTTTTGTATAATATGAAAGTAAAAAATGTCTAGCGTTTTCATCTCTAAAAAAATTGAAATCACTAAATTTAATTGGACCATTTTTCACTATTAAATTTCTTATTTTTGTATCAATATCCTTCCATTGTCCAAGATCATGAATATTTGTGAAAATATGATATAATTTTTTTATTGAGTTCTTCATTATTTTTTACTATTTCACTTTCTTTTTATTCTTTTTGTTATTCTTCGGAATGATTCTTTTCATTGTTCATTTGATTATCGTTATGAGTAAAGTCACTAACATATATATTTTTATCCCTTATCATATCATCTTCTACTTATTTTAAATGACTTTTAAATGACTTGCTTGTTCATTTATTGAATTTTTCTTAGAATTTTTGTTATGAATTGATTATTATTTGTAATAAATTTATCAATAGTTCAATTTTGAGATTCAATCAATTTATCTATTCTTCTTTTCTTTTGAAGAAAATCAATCACAAATTACAAATAAAACAAAGAACTTTATAATAAAAAAATAATAAACTAAAAAATAAATTGAAGTAAATAACAATAGCGCCTGATTTTAGTACTAGTACATTGTCCAAAGACTCACATGTTGCATTAGAAAGAGTCAAATATAATGAGATTGAGGATTTTACTGAATGTTAATTTCGATAAAAAAAATATATATTGTGAATTTAGAATTACAAAGAAAATTTGTGGGTGAAGTAATATAATAAGAGAGAAATAAAAAAAAGGGTAAGGAAACTGAAGGAAATAATTCATTTTAGAAAACAAATTTTGTTATTAGTAAAAATTTATACTAAAAAGGAAATAAATACAATTTATTAAGAGAAATAATATATATAGAGAGTTAATTTCAGTAAACCCCCATGTGGTTTAAAAAAAGATCACTTTATCCTCCTACTATACAGAAACCTCCCCTGCAGTTATCAAATTGTATCAGCTTGCCCCCTTCCCTATAATTTTGGACCAAAATACCCCTGAGATTTAATGAAAAATAATTTAAAATTAAAAAAACATATAAAATTTGAAAAAATATATAAAATATATAAAATTTGAAAAAAACATATAAAATTCAAAAAATATATAAAATTCAATATATATATAAAATTAAAAAAATATATAAAATTAAAAAAAACATCAATTTCGAAAAAAACATATAAAATTCATAAAAATATATAAAAACATATAAAATTCATAATATATATATATAATTCTTAAAAATATATATAAAAGTCGTAAAAATATATAAAATTCATAAAACAATATATAAAATTCGAAAAAAAATAAAAATAAAAAAACATATAAAAACATATTAAATTCATAATATATATATATAATTCGTAAAAATATATATAAAAGTCATAAAAATATATAAAACAATATATAAAATTCGAAAAAAACATATAAATTTTGAAAAAACAAGAGAATATATTAAGTTTATAAGAGAATATAAGTAAGAATATATAAATTTTGAATTTTATATATTTGTTTCGAATTTTCTATATTTTTTACGAATTTTATATATATTTATGAATTATATATATAATTTTCTAATTATATATATATTTTCGAATTTTATATATATTTTTCGAATTATATATATATTTCGAATTTTATATGTTTTTTTTGATTTTTTTTTTAAATTTTATATATAGTTTTTGAATTTTAAATTATTTTTTATTAAATTCTAGGGGTATTTTGGTTCAAAATTATAGGAAAGAGAATAAGCTAATACAATTTGATAAGTGTAGAGAAAATTTTTGTATAGAAAGAGAATAAAGTGATTTTTTCTAAAATCACATGGGTTTACTAAAATTGACTCATATATATATATATATATATATATCTAACACCCCAAAGTTTGGGACCTTCCTAATTCCTATTGGGCGAGGTTGCCTAAATGGCTTAAAAGTTGACCGGTAAACGATTAGTATGAATAATTAGCTCCATTTCAACAACCAAAAGACATTTTAGTATTTTTTAACAAATTTTAAATGGGATTATGGCTTACACAACCTTTAAAAGAAATTGACTCAATTTTTTTTAATGTAAGTTACACCAAATAGGAATCACTCCAAACTTCGTTGTAGTAATTTGCTTTAGAAAAATAAATAAATAATATTAGTATATATATATATTTGAAAAAAAATCAAACTAACTAATTAAGAGAAAACAAGTTGGCATGTCCTTTCAAAAAAAAAAAAAGTTGGCATGTACTATGTACAACTGAAAATAAAAAACCATTTTGTTTCCGTAACCCAATAAAATGCAGAGAAAATCACTTATGGTCAAATTTTTACTGTGCAAAAGTTTGATAAGCAAAATATTTCTTATATATTTATATTCTTATTAAAAAAAAATTACACATCAAATTCGAAGAATTTGAATTTTGTTTCGAACTCTATCTAAAATCAATGTAATTAGTATGAATCTCCAACTCAAATTAGATTCATATAACCTGACTCTCATTATTCAACTCCGTGCTAAAAATATATACTCTTTAATGCAATTAGTTACTATTTATTCTGTTTTTTTTTTTTTTTACAAAATTCAATATATTATGATTATTATTACATCCAATTAAAATTTACTAACCAAACCTTAACCATTTTGACCAATTTGTTTTTAATTATTTCTAATGTTTTTGCGTAAACACTTACTTAAGGTTGCTTTTCCTTTTCCTAAGAAGTAAAGGAAAGAGAAAAAATTAGAAACCCTCAAGTTTCTCTGTTTGTTGAATGTATAACACCTAACTACTGAGTGAGAAAGTAGATACAAAATAGAGAGGCATATACATATATACACATATATACACACACACACACACATATCTATAGATATATATATATACATATATGGTGTTTGTGTGGCGGTTGAGTTCAATTTATCGATGAAATTCGTGGAAAATTCAATCTGGAACTCGAGCGGAGTCGTCGATGCATGTCTCTGGATTTCCGGTGGATCTGAATTGGTTTCTTCAATTCGTCATAACAGCAACGGTCATTGCCTTGGGATTGCTTCACCTGGTCAAGAACACGGCGTCGAAGTACTTCGTCGTCGACGCCAATTTTGACTCCTCCTCCTCCGACCACCACCAATCTTCGCTCGACACTGATCTCAACATGCCCGGCGTTATCGCAAACGCCGACGCCTGCGCCGTTTGCGGCAATTTGGGGAAAAAACAGTGCTCTGGCTGTAAGATGGTTCGGTACTGGTAAGCTTTTTGTCTCTGACCAATTCTACATGAATACATATTTATATATACATATATATATATATATATATTCGTTCTTGATAGATTTTTCATGTTTTTTATTTTTCTTCTGATTTATAGCTTTGTTAGGAGATTATTGCAATTTTTTAGCGCTTGATTCTTGTTTTGTAGTCTAAATGGGGTATCTTGTTATTTTGCTGTTATGTTTGTTTCGGTGTTATTGTTGACTGATTATGGTTGTTCTTGAGGGACTTATTTTGTGTTTAAGATGATTTAGTCATGTATAAATTTGGGTAGGTGAGGAAGTAGGTGGAAATTGGGTTTTATTTGCTGGGAATTGATTTTATGTTACCCATATAAGAATTAAACACTTGTTGAAAAAGGTTATTGGGGATTTGATTATAGGTGTATCAACTGAATGGTATCTGAGTTTTGTGTACCAGTACAATGTTTGACTTTTTCTTGGAGCGAAAACGGAGAAGTTGGTTCATTGGTGGAAGTAGGATGTTAACAGATTCTGATTTTGATAATTAGTAGAAAAGAAAAGTTTCTGACTCTGGTTGGTTCCAATTTAGTCCTAATTACCTCCTATTAAGGTCAAAATTCAAATGCTAAATGTTATGTTATCATTTTTCTTTGACATTTAACTTGAGATCATCAAACCTCAAATTGTTAGGTATCTGCCCGGGGGGGGCTAAGTCTGGAATCAAGGTTGAGACTCCAGTTCATATTTCATCGACCCATCCTCCCTTCACATCTTTGTTGAAAGATATCTCTATCTATCTATCTATCTATCTTCTTGTAATTAAATAAGGAATCAGAAAATATCGGATCCCAGCCCACACAAGCAAATTGTTGATAAAACTCCAAAATGTGAAAACACAATGGAGAAACAATGAGGAAGACTAAAAATGGGAGATCGTGGGTGTGAAGCAATTGCAATTGCTTCTGTTGTCACATTCTACTCAGAAAGTTATATTCATATTTTGATGAAGCAAAGACAAGAAGGACTTTCTTTGCAGCATGTTAACTATAGTCAATGGTACAGAACTTTTATACCAACACCAAACATCATTTTCCTAATTTCCTCAGCCTGTTTAGACACTCTAGTACCCCAGAACAGGTCAGTTGAATATAGAAATTTTATTAGTTTCACAGTTTCATTGTTCTCTTTATATAGATATCTATTAGTTTCAGACGGTTTTTTAACTTGGTTTCCAGTATCTTCACATGTTCACAGTATGGTCATTACAGTAATATAACTGCTCTCTGTTAGTAGAATGCTCAAGGCTTGGGGGATAAAGAGTTCTAAAATCGATAGCAAAGTTGTAGCTATGTCCAAGGCATGATAGGACCTTTTTGCTAACGGTTGGTTCCATGGTAATTGTTTTTATTAAGAGAGGTCATTAGATTTGGTCACTTTAATATGGTTGGAGTTACTAATGCTTGCCCCTTCAAACCCATTAGTAGTCCTTTTGTGAAGTTTTAGATTTCCACTAGCATGGCCCAGGCCTTGATATTAAATGCTAAGAGGAAAGGGCAAAGTGGGAACGGAGAATAAAATAGTAGAATAACACTAACAAGGATATCATTGTTGCATTGTGTTTCAGAAATTGAGACAATCAACGCCAAATAGATTTTTTTTACTCAGATAACTGAAACTTTCGATATTACAAAGGTTCTAATGGACGAGCATTATAACTTCACGGAGCAAAGATACTTTGAATAAGTTTGTAATCACATCTGTTTTTATAGTCTCTGAAATATTATTTGTAGTTGATTGATATTATAATATTTGGATGCATTGAATTGAGTTTTTATTTGAAATCTGGACCTTCTGTTGTTCTTCCACTAATAATTCAAGGTGAGGAAAAACTTTCATTGATGCAATCTCACTTTAAGTTGCTGTTTATTTTCTTGCTCCAGTAGAGGCATTTTTATCTCTGTGGGAACTTTTTTATTCTTTTTTCTATTGGTTTTTTCCTTCATGTTTTTTTTTTTTTTTTTCATTTTCTTCTTCTTTTCATTGTCCATTTTTCTTCCTTTTCTTTTATATGGTTTGCTTGCAAGTTTTTGCTGTCCTGGAGTTTGAGGTATTTATATTGTTTTTATGCAATTTTTATTGGTAAGAACTTTTACCATTAGTTTTTTTGTTTGAGTTGAAGTTATAGAATCTAGGGTTTAATGTAGAAGAAGAAGAGAAAGAAGAGAAAGAAAGAAAACGTAAGTGAAAAGTGAGTGTCAGATAGTTAGGGTTACCTCACACCTCACTCATTTATTATTATGTAGATAAAAGTACAATAGTACCCTTAATGAATAAAAATAAAATAACAATTCTAACACTCCCCCTCAAGCTGGAGCATACAAATTAAACATGCCCAGCTTGAAAAATATGCGCTGGAGCAAGCGACTGTGTGAGAATATCACCTAGTTGATCACTAGAGCACATATAGGGAGTAACAATATGTTTTTGCATCAGTAAATCCCGAATAAAATGACAATCCACCTCTATATGCTTGGTACGCTCATGGAAAACCGAATTGTTAGCAATAAAGATGGCGGCCTGATTATCACAATGCATTGACATAAAAGAAGGAACATTAAAACCCATCTCCTGAAGAAGAGAGCGAATCCACAACATCTCAGAAGCAATGTGTGCCATAGAATGATATTCAGCTTCAACACTAGAGCGAGCAATGACTGCTTGTTTTTTATTGCGCCAAATAACAAGATTGCCAACAACAAAGGTGCAATAACCCGATGTAGATGCCTATCAGAACGAGTACCAACTTAATTAACATCACTAAACCCGATTATAGATAAAGAAGAAGAAGGTGTATACAATAAGCCGTTCCCAGACGCACCTTTCAGATAACACAAAATACGACAAATAACATCAAAGTGAGGTTGACGAGGAACATGCATGTACTGACTAACAACACCAACCGCATAAGTAATATCAGTTAGAGTGACAATGAGATATATTAGCTTCCCAACCAATCGTCGATACGGACCAACATCAGCAGACAACTCCCCTTGCTCCCCATCCAGTTTGACTGTTGAATCCATAGGAGTTTCAATATGTTTATGATGCAGGAGGATCAGCGCAAGGATGGCAGGAAATTGTGATCTGCTGTTTTCCTTTTCAAATCTTTATTTTTAGTTAATTTTTGCTATTTAGGGTAATTTTCTATTTGTCAATTAGGAATTGATTCTGAACCCGATTTGGGCCAGATTTTTGGTAATCTTTTGATTTCTATCCTTGTTTCGTTTTGGTAAGACTTTTAGGGTTTTGCTATTTTTGGTAAAATCCTTGATTTTCAGCTATTTAAACCCGGCTTGTGGGTTGTTTTAAATTAGTTTTGAATATTAAGAATTTTATTAAATTTCAGAGTGTTCTCTGAATTTTGGGTCGAATAATTTCTCCCTTTTCTTTCTTGCAAATTACCCGTTGCGCTAGCCTGCAGAATAATCTCTATTCTGTCCGGCGTCAATTGGTATCAGAGCTCAGCATCTTCCTGGCGGTATTTTCATCAGTTTTCAATGGCTGGTGGTCGTGGTTGTGGTGGTCGTCGTGGGCAGGTTCCGATTGAGGAAGTCCCGCACCGTGATCGTAACGTTCAGGATGTTATGATTGAGGATTTGCAGAGGCAAGTGGCAGAGTTAACCCAGCGCCTGGTGGCGCAGGAAATCGGTAATCATGATGTGGAAGATTCTGATACCGACAATTCCACCTTCGAAAATCCGTATTCACAGTTAGGGCCAATATTTTCGGAAGATTCTGATTCCGAAGATGATTGGTTGAAAACCGATACTTTCGTTGGAGAGCCTGTGTATGACACAGAAGGAGATGATGATGTGTTGTATGGGGACGGCCATGAAACTCTGGTCATTCCTAAGAGCCTCCTGACTCTCAGAAGCGATTCCAAAGATGATTGGTTGAGAACCAATGTTTTCCATACAACCTGCACCATGGCCGACAAAGTCTGCAAGATGATTATTGACAGTGGCAGTTGCGAGAACGTAGTCTCTAAAGACGTTGTCCGAAAGAAGGGTTCTCCCTCGTCAGTCTCTATGATGTCTCCTTCTGCATTTAATCAGCCGATGTCTCCGTCGTCTAATGACCAACATCTTCGAGGCATCCATGAGCAAGTGAAACTGGCCATTCACGAGAGTAATGCCAAGTACAAAACTCGAGCGGACAGTCATCATCGTCAGGTACTTTTTGATGTTGGTGATTTTGTTTGGGTTGTATTAACTCGTGATCGTTTCCCTGTTGGCGAGTATAATAAGCTTAAGGAGCAGAATATTGGACCTTGTGAGATATTGCAGAAGATTAATGACAACACATACAGGTTGTGTCTCCCTAGTCACTTGAAAACATCTGATATCTTTAATGTGAAACACCTGAGTCCTTGTTTTGCGGATTCTGCTGATGCTGCTGTGAACTCGAGGACGAGTTCTTTCCAACCCGGGGTGACTGATGCAGGAGGATCAGCGCAAGGATGGCAGGAAATTGTGATCTGCTGTTTTCCTTTTCAAATCTTTATTTTTAGTTAATTTTTGCTATTTAGGGTAATTTTCTATTTGTCAATTAGGAATTGATTCTGAACCCGATTTGGGCCAGATTTTTGGTAATCTTTTGATTTCTATCCTTGTTTCGTTTTGGTAAGACTTTTAGGGTTTTGCTATTTTTGGTAAAATCCTTGATTTTCAGCTATTTAAACCCGGCTTGTGGGTTGTTTTAAATTAGTTTTGAATATTAAGAATTTTATTAAATTTCAGAGTGTTCTCTGAATTTTGGGTCGAATAATTTCTCCCTTTTCTTTCTTGCAAATTACCCATTGCGCTAGCCTGCAGAATAATCTCTATTCTGTCCGGCGTCAGTTTAGCACCCAAAAAACCGGTCTCAGAAAGAAGATCAAAAACATATTTTCGTTGAGACAATGAGATGCCCTGATGAGAATGAGCAACTTCAATCCCAAGGAAATAACGAAGAACACCCAAGTCTTTTGTATGAAAATGCTTACTCAAATGACGTTTCAACTCGACAATGCCTACTGAATCACTACCAGATATAATAATATCATCAACGTAAACAATCAAGATAATTGTGCCAGTAGAGGAGTGACGAACAAAGACAAAATGATCAGAAGTAGAGCGTTGAAAACCGAACTTAATCACCATCACACTGAACCTATCAAACCAAGCACGAGGAGACTGTTTTAGACCATATAAAGCCTTTCGCAGGCAACACACAAGGTGTTCACTACCAACAACAACATCACCCGGTGGTTGATCCATATAAACTTCTTCTCGCAAGTCTCTATGAAGAAATGCATTTTTTGATATAAAGGCCAAAAACAACAGGCTGCCACTGATAAAAGAAAGCGAACAAAGTTAAGACGGGCTACAGGAGAAAAGGTCTTTAAGTAATCAACTCCATATGTCTGTGTGTACCCTTTGGCAACCAGATGTGCCTTAAGACGTTCAACACTACCATCAGGAAGGTATTTAACAGTGTAAACCCAACGACAACCTACAGTTCGTTTTCTGGAAGGAAGAACAGTAAGCTCCCAAGTAAGGGCACTCATTTCCTCATCCATAGTTTGTTTCCAACCAGACATAGATAAGGCTTGCTGATAAGATGAAGGAGTAGAAACAGAAGACAAGGTAAAAGCAAAAGATTGTAAAGAGGAGGAAACACGATCATAAGAAACAAAATTAGCAATGGGATGTTGAGTACAAGTACGTTTACTTCGACATAATGCAATTGGTAAATCATCAATAGGAGTGGATAGAGGAATTGGAACCTCTGGTTCAGAAGATGATGTGTTCGGACCATGAGAAACGACATGCTGAGGTTTTCTTCGTTGGTAAACCTGCAAGGGAGGATTTGATGATAGAGAAGGACTAAAAGATGGAGTTAACGACATCAGAAGCGTGGGTAAAGATAAAGAAGACTTCCCCTCACGACAAGAAATCATATCAGAGGACAAATTCTGGCCTGAAGATGAAAATAAAGAAGTGGACTAAAAAAAAGTGACATCAACACTCATAAAGTAATGTCGAGACTCAAAACTGTAACACCGATACCCCTTTTTAGTGTTGGAGTAGCCAAGAAAAACACATTTGCGAGCACGTGGGGACAATTTGTCATGACTAGGTTCTAAAATATGAACAAATGCTACACAACCAAAAACACGAGTGAGATGAAAAGGAGACTGATCAGAATATAAAAGAGAGAAAGGAGACTTGTTTACTCAAAACAACAGAAGACATACGGTTAATGATATAACAAGCTGTTAGAACTGCATCAACCCAAAAATGTTTCGATAGATGCATATTAAATAACAAAGTACGCGGAACATCCAATAGATGGCGGTGTTTTCGTTCAGCAACACCATTTTGTTGAGAAGTGTGAGCACAACTAGTTTGATGAATGATACCACGATCGACACAAAAGGAATCCATAATAGATTGTGTATATTTCAAGGCATTATCCGATCGTAGAATTTTAATCCTTTTCCCAAATTGAGTAAAAATTTCATTATAGAATTTAGTCACAATACGAGGCAATTAAGATCTCTCTTTCATTAAAAATAACCATGTCATTCGAGAATAGTTATCAACAAATATAACGAAATAATGAAATCCATTCAAACTAGTGGTTCGAGAAGGACCCCATATGTCCGTATGGACTACATCAAAAGACTCAGTTTCACGACGATGACTACGACTAGGAAAAGAACTACGGTGATGCTTGCCCAACTGACATCCATCACATTCTAAGACAGACACATGACTCAATGCAGGAATAGCTAATCGTAACTTTGACAAAGAAGGATGACCCAAACGAAAATGCCATTGAAGAGGAGAGACCGTTGCACTCAAAGCTGACGACGAGGTATAATGAGGTTCACCAGGATCCAAGTAATACAACCCGTCTTTCTCATGTCCCGAACCAATCATCTTCTTCGTCCTGATGTCCTGTAAAACACAAGAATTAGGATAAAATGTTATACAACAATTCAACGCTTTTGTCAGTTGGCTCACAAAAAGGAAATTGAAAGGAAAATCTGGAACATAAAGGCTAGAAGGTAATGATAACGACTTACTAGGGTGAAGGACACATTTGCCACAAACAGGACGAGAAGAACCATTAACTAAAACTATATGATGTTTAATAGATTGGAGATCAGAAAAGAGAGATGATATACCAGACATATGGGAACTAGCTCCATAATCAATGACCCAAGATGGAGAAGATTGGGCCATACATGCAATATTACTTGAATTGGCCAAGGTTGCAGTTGATGTGGATGGAGGAGCAGATTGCAATGTCTGAAGGAGCTCGCTAAGCTGAGTAGTGAGTGCATCACGTGAACCAGAATCAGAAGTCACATGTCCAGATGTAGTATGAGACTGTAGCGACTGTGGGGTATTACCAACAATAACCTGATGTGCATGCCCTAGTTTGCCATATTTAACCCAACAATAAGGCTTAGTGTGATTTGTACCACCACAATTATCACACTTTCCATCACCACGACCATTAAACCATCCAGTACCACGGTTACTACCACGAAAACCACGACCACCACAAGAACCACCACGAAAATTACTACGACCTGCAGTGCTAGACACCAATGCAGAAGACTCTACAGGAGGTATAATGGAACTTTGCCCCAAAGATGATCTCAATAGTCGAGAATAAGCATTAGCAGTTGTAGGCAACTTTTCACTAGCAAGAATCTGGACTTTGAAGCCGCAAAGATTTGTGTCTAAACCGGATAGTAATGAAGCAATCATAAACTCTTCCTAATGCTGCTTTTGTTACTCTAGATCTATAGTAAATGGTCGATGTTGCAATAATTGATCCCACAATTTTTTTAGAGTACTATAGCACTCCGAGAATGCTTTTTTAGACTGTTTAGTAGCAAAAATCCTCTCATACAACTCATAAACTCGAGACACATTACTCTGATGCGAAAATAACTCTGCAATTGAGTCTCAAATCTTCTTAGAGGAGTCGCAAAAGGCAACCGTACTAGCAATCTCGGGTTCCATACTATGCCATAGCCATCCCATAACAATACTATTCTCACACGCCCAATCTTCAATATTTTTCTCGTCAGAAGGAAGATTTTCAGTCAAGTACTTTAATTTCCTTCGCCTACGTAGAAAAACTTTAAGGGCATGAGTCCACGCGAGATAATTAACCCCATTCAATTTTTGTGAAATAATTGACTTAGGCATGTCATCGTCCTTAAAAGATTGTGGCTTAGCCTTGGCCATGAATCCTTAACAAGTCAAACGAAAAGCAAACAAATTGTAGATTGGGATCAACTCACAAACACCCAAGAATCTCCTCAAACAACAGCCAAAAGCAGCATAAAAAAACACCTCGTAGTAGGCTGTTGCATCAAGAAAACAGCAGCAAAAAAACTAGAGAAAAAGAGTCCCAAAAGCAGCATAAAAAAACATCTCGTAGTAGGCTGTTGCATCAAGAAAACAGCAGCAAAAAAACTAGGGAAAAAGAATCCCAAAAAACAGCATAAAAAAGCACTGAATGTGGCTGATATATCAAGAAAACAGCAGCAGGAATTTTGAATATTAGGCTGATGTTAAAACCTGCTTAAAAAAAAAACAGAAACGGCCCTCAAACAGCATAAAAAAACAGCCCCAAATCCATCGTAAATATCAGAAATTTCAGGTGAACATGTTGGGATGATTTTGGACGTGAATATGACATTGTCAGAATGATGTCAGACTGACATCAGCACATTGTCAGACTGATGTCAGCGTCAGAAACTGACGGCAGCCTCTTCTGTAGACGCGCAACGGAAGTTAAATGTATTCTGGTTTTAGTTTGGCTTGATTTGGCTCTGATACCAAGTTGAAGTTATAGAATCTAAGGTTTAATGTAGAAGAAGAAGAGAAAGAAAGAAAACATATGTGAAAAGTGAGTGTCTGTTAGTTAGGGTTACCCCACACCTCACCTATTTATTATTATGTAGATAAAAGTACAATAGTGCCCTTAATGAATAAAAATAAAATAACAATTCTAACAGTTTGTTCATCACTTCCGTTTACAGCTCACAAGCTTGTCAAGCATCTCATTGGAAATCTGGGCACAAAACAAAATGCAAGGACTTCCAATTACTTGGAAAGGTTAATTCAATGCAGTCTGCATCTATGCAAAATAGATGTAGAGATTCTGCTGTTGCACTAGTTCCTGCCACTGCAACTAATAAGACTCTTCAACAGCTGAAAAAGGTAGTTAATTGCTTTTAAATTTTTTTTTGAAGTATATTTCGGATATAATTTGGAAATGTATTTGAGTAGACTCCAACACCAGTAATTTGCCTTCATATTTCAGATTATCTTCGCCTATGAGGATTTTGTGGAACTATTTAATTGGGAGAGCCCTGGTTTTCCTCCTTGTGGGCTTTTAAATTGTGGAAACAGGTCAGTGTCATGCTAGTGATGTGTTATGAAATGATTATCTTAATGCTTTCACTGGCTTGAGAGTCTCAGTTAGCATATCACACATTATTATGTACTAGAGTTCTCAATTATAATGTTTTATCTTATTCTTGCTTCTTTATAGCTGCTTTGCCAATGTCGTTCTGCAATGTCTTACACATACTCGGCCGCTTGTTGCCTACTTGTTGGACGAAGGCCATCGAAGAGAATGTAAGTGCCTATATGATTACTATTAATTGCCTCATTTTTTGAGCTGGTTAAACAAGTCTCGACTCTTCTTTTTCTCAACTCCTTTCAGGCAGACGGAATGATTGGTGCTTCCTATGTGAATTTCAAACCCATGTTGAAAGAGCGAGCAAAGGTCGGAATCCTTTTTCACCAATCAACATTCTATCACGGTTACCTAATATTGGTGGTAATCTTGGTTATGGGGAACAGGAGGATGCCCACGAGTTCATGAGGTTCTTGTTACTTGATTTAAAGTTCACTTTGATTTAATCTATCATAAAAACTTAGGGAATTAATATAGAGAGAATCATTCAAACAAAGTCTCATGTATTTTATGTGTAATTGGTGACAATTTGTATTGCAATTTGATAAAATGCAATTATTTTGATGCAGAAAGTTCTAGTTTGACTTGACAAATGTCATTTATTTTTCATAGGTTTGCCATTGATACAATGCAATCTGTATGTCTTGATGAATTTGGTGGAGAAAAGGCCCTTCATCCTACCTCTAAAGAGACGACCCTTATTCATTATATATTCGGTGGACACCTCCTATCCGAGGTACCTTATTGCATTGATGTTAATTCCAAGTGCTCTGTCTCTGTTGGTAAATGTTACGCTATCTAAGACCTATGCTATGGTTTTTACTTTGATTTGAGTATGGACATAGTCCATGTTTATCTAAATTACTTTCAAGAGAGAGGGTGCACGAAGTCTTAAACCATCCTGTGCTAAAATTTTAGAGATGTTGATTATTTGCACCTACCTCAATGACAAGCTTCCTATTGACAAAATCAGTGTGTATGTTAACACACACACATATGTATATATATATGTATGTTTCTAGAATATCTATGTTGCAGATGTATTTTTTTTCTCAGTCAAATGAGATTGTTAATCCATAGATTTGATTCCTGGATGATATTCCTGTACTCTTCTCTTCTGTCTGGCTTATTGCTGAATATGTCAAATTTATCAAGAAAACCTGGAAATGGAGTGACTAATTAAATCTGCACTCATGTGGGCCGTGAACTGAGAAAGGTGCCCCTGGCTTTGTTCAGATGATTCACTCTTTCTAACCCAAGTACCCAGAATTCGTATCATTGGAGTTGAAATTGGGTTATGATAGTGGAGAGTAGCCTTGTGATGCATATTGTGTAGGTGGAGATCTGGTTATGTTCAAATCGATCACCATCTTGATATGCAGTTTGCTTCTCATTACTATGAGCGGCGCTTAGAGAATTTTGCAAGTTTGGGCCTTATTCAAAGAGAAATTTCATGTGTATGTACAACATGAGGGGCCAACTCGACCAAACTTGTGCTCCAATCTGGTCTTAGATGCTGGGCAAGTATTTTTGTGTTTGGGTTGGTTTGGTTTGATAAGCTTTAACTCGAGCTCAATTAGTTTGATCTTTGGTAGATTGCTGGGTAATTAGGGATCAACGCAAACCAAATCAACTTATACGTGAAATACACTATAGGTCGAAATTATGCGACCCCTAAGCTAGACTAGGATAGGCTATCCTTACAAGAAATGGTAATAAAAACCTAATAGGATAGGCTATTCAAATTCCTTACAAGAAATGGTAATAAAAACCTAAGTATCAGATTCTAAACCCATAGAATCACCTTACTTATACTCATTTTCTACCTCAAACTATATAGATTTCGATCTATGAATCCGTTGCTCATGCAGTAAGGTTCTTCTATTATTTGATTTCTTCTACTAGTTGTCATATCCTTGATCTTTGTTTATGTATGGTTGTTATCTCCTTCGTAGCTTTATATCTGATGAATCTTTTGGGAAAGTGGAGGAGTGTACAGAACACCTCTCTCTTGAGATGCATATGCTGCACTTGTTTCTTTTGAGAAAGTTTAGTGTGAGCAACACTGATAGGTGTTGGTTTGAGCTCTTAAGTGATTGATACAGAAATTCAAGGAATTTATCTGGAATATTTTTCTTCTACGAGTACTCTGTTTTCCTCAATCCTAACTTTCAATTGAACCCTTGCATTTCTATTCCATATAAGTTTCACATTTTTTCACTGTTTACTTAATTGAAGCTTCCTTACAACCCTTCCCTAGTGTTGTGCAGTCCTATTTATAGCATTAATTAACAATTTGATCTCTCTGTCTTCAATAGCACACCAATGAAGGTATTAATTAGCAGTAAACAAGACCACTTGGGCTTTATCTGACTTGGCATAACAGATATTCTCAAAAGGACAGTATTTAGTTATTTATTTATTCAAATGGCAGAAGAGAGTAAAGCAGGCAAAATACTTTTGTTATGTTTATAAATGTCTATAAATCTTAACATACCCTTAAAGCAGCGGATAATAGTTTTTCTTAGTTTGACTGGTTTTCTTAAAAGCCACAAACAATTGGCAAAGGGCGCGCATACAGTCTGTATAATATTCTCTTCGCATGGCATAATACATTTTTTGCCATGTGAAGAAAATAGATTTCTCCTTCTCTCCTATATATACATGTTATGTGTTCTATTGTAAAGATACGCTGATCAATACAGAATTCTTATATTCTCTCTTTCTTTGTATCTCTCAGTACTTTTATTCCAACACGTTTTACTGCCCCGAATTATTAATCCAATAAAAGAAACTGTTGCCGCAGTCTCCTTAGTTGAGTGTCTTGATATTGTAGTAACAACACCAGGTTCTCTTGTATTTCTAGGTGGATCATGATTTAATGAGCATACAATGAGTGGCCTAGCTATGCTTGAATTTTGTTAACTTTTTTCTTTTGTTCTATTCCTTTTCTTTTTTCTTTTTTTCTTTTTAATTATTTTTTTCAAAGGCTAAGATCATTTAACTTGTATCCACTAGAATATCAAATATATTTTTTGGAAAATAATACTTTATTTTATATTTAGTATGGGGTTAAAACATATAGTTACGAGGTAGAGAAGTCCGGATGAGAACATTTTATACAATGTCCAAACTTATTTTATATGGTTTAACCTTGGCAGTTCTGTTTGTTTGTGCGTTTATTATTACATACTTGAATAACTGACCACGGGGATAGATGTGTTATACAATATGCAGTGCTCCATAATAAACATGATGGGTATTTTGTTTCAATGGCTTCTGAGTTTAGGGAAGCTATCTGAAATTCATGCAGTTGGAAATTTCTTTCATATGCCTCCTTGGATGCAATTTTCATCTGCTTCCGTCTTCCTTTTCTAAACAACAAAACTTATTTGGGTGTCTTATTATGCACAATATTTCCATCTTTCGCTGTAACTCGTATTTCAAGTCTGTGCTAAATGTGTTACTGTTGTCTTTCAGGTGATTTGTTCAAAGTGCAATAATATTTCAAATCAGTTTGAAAATATGATGGATTTGACTGTTGAAATTCAAGGGGATGCTGCATCTTTAGAGGAATGCTTGGACCAATTCACGGCCAGAGAGAGGCTTCATGGAGATAATATGTACAAATGTGATGGGTAAGGGCTTTCTTTCTTTCACGTCCCATATAATCTGGTTATGCACTATGCCTTTGGCTGCACTGGTGGGCTGTACGCTTTCTGGTATTTATTGTTAGCTTTGCATTCCTCCAAGGATGAGTTTTTGGCTAATCTTTGTGGTCAATTCATACGAGGATTGTAATTTGTAAGTGATGTTTAGGATGATCATTTAACTCTTCCGCAATGTTCCAAGAGACTCTTGTTCCAACACCTAGAGAGTCATTCATGTACCCTACCCTGTCAATTCATAATGGGGGAAAATGTTTATATATTAATTTTTAATGACAACAAGTAACAACTGGAATGCATTGGCTAAATTTTTGTCATCTAAGTTAAGGTGAGTAGCTGTACATGATATGTATCTGTCGTTCCTTTTTTGTTGAATAAATAAATGTATCCAAGTTTAACTAAGACTTACTTCCTTTCTCTGGGATGTAGAGCAGTGTCTGTTTCTATTATATCATTGGAAAACACATAGATTAAATATGCAATAGAAAATTAGACATTTAGCGAATGTATTATGGTTGTTACTTGTTATCATTAGAAATTCATGTAGTAACATAATTAATTGTATAAGTATTTATTATGGCCTTATAGATTTATGAATTGAGCAATATTAAACATCAAAATATGGAAAGACAAATCATTTTCATAAACTTGTCACGGCTCTCCATAAACCTGTTTCAAATATTTTAGATAATGGAAAAGACGAATCATTTTATAAACTTGTCACATCTCTCTATAAACTTGTTTCAAATATTTTAGATAATGTAATAAGTATATTATTGGCTGTGTCAAATAATTATGTTAGCCTTTTCTGCTTTAGGACTTAAAATGACTCTGTCTGCATCTTTTTTTCAAGAGGTTGTTATAAGATTGTATATTAAATCCCTTATTAATCAAGTATTGTATTTGGTGAATATGCTGATCTTTTTCCCTATTCATGTCTACACTGATATCATGAGTTCTGTTACATATCATGCATCATGTTACCATTTTTGTCTTCCACATGGACTGTATCAAAAGTGAATTGAAAAACTACCAAGAGATCAAGATTATTGGTGATTCTTCAGTTTTAATGTATATAACATGAGATGATATTCTTTTTCGCCTTCGTAGATGGAAACTGTAGTGGTACATCTCCTATAAATTGTTGGGTGGAGGATCTAATGGAAAATCAACTCAACATTAGCTCTTTTCTTATCATTCTTTTCCCAAATATTATAGACTGAGAGTTAAGGATATTGCCAATAATTGTAGGGGAATTCACTTGCACTATGTTTGCCCTTATCTTGTTGGTATAGTTATGTGCTTTACATGCCAGCATATCATCCTTTACTGTATTACAACATTCAAATGCTGATGCAGATGCAATGAGTATGTCATGGCATGGAAGCGCCTCACTATTCGACGAGCTCCAAATATTCTTACAATCGCCTTAAAGAGGTTTCAGGTATGTTCTATGTTGTTTGGTACATGTTTTATCTAGTTATAATTTCTAATAGATTTCTGTCTACATATCTGCAGAGTGGGAGGTTTGGGAAACTTAACAAAAGGGTGACATTCCCCGAAACTTTGAATCTTAGACCATACATGAGTGAAGCAGGAGATGCTAACGATATATACAAGCTATATGCGGTAGTTGTACACGTGGACATGCTTAATGCATCATTTTTTGGCCATTACATTTGCTACGCCAAGGATTTTTCTGGAAATTGGTACAGGATTGATGACTGTAAGGTAATACTCCTCTGTGTGTGTGTGTGTGTAATTCCACCCCTACCCTAAACATATGCAAGCAGTTATTTTCTTGCATGCATATATTATAAGAGTGGGGAATTGTATAACCTCAGTAATCCTATGTCGACACCCCCTGCATTTTCCAGGGCATCTGATTCGTCATTGTGATCAATCAATTTGCAAACCTCTGTTCAGTAGTCTTTTACACATGCAAAGGAATGGGGATACGTTGATTGGTCTTTTTTTGATTTGTAATAAGGACAAATACTTGTGAAAAATAAACGAGAAAAGAGAGGTTAAAAGATGCTCTTTGGAAACATTCAGAGACACTTGCCAAAATTGATGTACTAAAACATCTAACAACTTTTCTTATTACTGTGCACAGATTTTCCTAAAGCATGTAATTGATTTCTCTAATTCACAATTAACATGTTTCTCCTCAGGTTACGGGTGTTGAATTGGACGAGGTGCTTTCTCAGGGAGCTTATATGCTCTTATATAGCAGGTAGCTGTTTTTCTTACTTTCAAATACTTCTAGCTCGGCAGGTCAATGTCAACCCTCAACTGTCAGTTATCACACTTTTTATGCCCTAAGGATGATCCGTGACCCTAACATTGCTACTAAATGATTCAAACAAGTCTATCTGGATCATCTCACTGAAACTGATTAGAAGTATAACAGTGACGATTATGATAGATGTTCATATGATTAGGTAGGGAGGGAGTTGAACATTTATCAGGTATTTAATAGCAATCCATGTTGAACACGTCGTGAGATGTCCTACAAGCTTAGAACCAGTAATTTGATTGGTATAAGTATAGCGGGTCAATCTCCAATCTTTCCCTCCCACCCCCTGCGCGTAGGTGAGACCAGCGATATGAGATGGCCTCTAAGCTCAGTAGCAGCGATGGAAGATGGCCTCTAAGGTAGGTGCAATAAGTTCAATAATTGGTAAATTGTTTCAAGTGACCTTGTCACCCAGCAAAATTAAAAAAATTGATTAATCTCAATTTGAGTGGAAGTGTTATGGTGTACTTGGGATTGTGGGTCTGATTGAAATTTTGTTGTGCAATATTAGTTCTTTATAACTAGAGTTTACTTCCAAGCTAGTTAGTACACAACAAACGATCTTCCATTATTTTTTCCGCTGTTTTTTGGGGTAGTTAAGACAGCCAACACAGCCAACTTATGTATGTACCCACTGTTGCCCCATGAGGGTATCACTTGAGGTAAAACCTCGGTGATCAGTTCCAACTTCAGATTGCTAATAGGGATGTATTGCATTTTTATTTGCTGAAAATGGAGTATTGGGGGTTTACGTTAATTGACATGCATGCACTTGCAGACAGACATGTACATCTGCTATCTCGTTTATAGCATCTCTGTTGAATAACTAATGGTAATTGATACTCACAAATTGTGTTTGCCTATTGTGTCGCAGGGTTTGTGTCCGGTCTTCTTGTCTAACTCCGTTTGAACCTTCAAGGAAGATGGACCATCAAATAGTGAAAATGGCCAAAGAGTTGGAGCCTTCCCCACAACACTCGGTTGAATGCTTCTCTACAACAGATTCAAGTTGTCGGATTGATACTTCTGCTTCATTGCCGTATGATACACAACCAATGGTTTTCAACTGTGAGGAAGAGTCATCTTCCGTAAACAACACTAACCATCTAAAAGAGAATCAAGATATGGTGGTAGGTTGTGTATCAAGTTCAAATGTCCGAATAGGAACAGAAGTTAATGGCAATCAACATTCTACTGCAACCGAAGAAACTGCTTCTGTTAGTGTGGTTTCTGAAGTTGGTTCTTCTTTAACGGGGATCCATAGACCTGAAGCTTATTTTCAGAGTCAGGAGTCACCCTCCCCTGAATCTGGTTTGGAGGAGGAATTTGTGTTGATATATTCTTCAACTCAGGGCTCTCTGCCACTTCAGAATGGTGTATGTAAGAAGGCTGAAGCATCTCATGATGCAATTGTTGCTGGTTTAAGCCCAGATGAAAAAATCCTTGACAAAAGGAAGCATGTCAGTTCTAAAGGTAAGCAGGAAAAAAAGGCTGCTTCTGGAAAGGGTTTGTCGTCATCTGGTACCATTGAAGACGTAGTGGGGGAAGGGACAAAACTAAAGCCTCTGTTTTCTCCTGGTTTTCTGGGGAAGCGAACCCGCAGCAAATTTACGAAGAAAGATGCAGAAGTTCCTTTAGAACTTGGTGAATTGGCTTATGGTGGTGGCAAGATGAAAGATGTGGGAAAACCTCTCCCTGAGTTTATTAGTTCGTCATCTCCTAGTTATTGTGAGGAACAAGACGGGAAGTTCCTGAATGAGGATGAGAGTGTTCTTGGTAAATCCAGCGAATCGCTTAACATTGCCAATGGCGATTCCTGCACTCCCATTGTTTCTGACAAGAGCATAAGTACTACCGTTGACAATGACCATTCATTGGCGGGTAACTTATGACTGATGAGGGAAATTTCATGAATTGAGTGGAACTATTCCTTCTGGTAAAAGATAAGATCAAATTCTTCAAGACTGGTGGATGGAAACCTGTAATCTTGAGAAGAGGATTATTCCTTCTCAAAATTTGCAGGCAGTACCTAATGTATTTTGAATTCCATGAAACTAGCATCTTTTGAAGAGGATAGTTCTTGACTAGATACTTCTATCAATATTGGTCTTCTTAACCAGCAACCGTAGGTGATTAGTACCTATATTAATTTGTCGAATTGCTGTTAATATGGAAATGGAAGTTCGTTGCAGGAGTAGAAATTAATTTAATACGTGTGATCCGTATGTTCTGGAGATTCAAATTGAAGTGGAAGATACGGTAAATTATGGTTTGTACCAACAGTTAAGGTGATCCCTTTGAATTCTGCAAAAAAAATTTTACATTTCTGAATGTTCCCGTCTCGATGAGGACACAGTCTAATTGGGAACTTTTATCCTGGGTTTCAGTATTTGTAGAAACCATGGATGTTTCTTGTACCTTGTTTAGGTGAACTTCTAACTAAGAACTGCTTATGCAAAAAATACAATTTGTTATTTGTTTGGTGGTTCTCCTCTTTAAATATGGCCTTTCTTGAAACTCTACTCAAGACTTACATTATGGTTTAGTATGTTTTTTTTTTTCTTGATGATCAGTCTGCAATTTTAAAGGGAAAATTTGAAATTTGACAATTTTTGACCCACTATTACGAAATATTTAATTTTTCAATTCTTTTTCTAAAATTTGAAAGAAAGGACCAGGAGGGAATCAATTGCTGGAAAAAAAAAAATCAATCATGTTTACAATGTTCCATAAAAGGTAACCTTTCATTCAAATTTTTACGGCAGTGATTAATAATCATCACGTTATTTTTGTATTATTGCAATAGCTCAGGGTTTTTTTTATTTTTTTCATTATGTCCTCGATTACTCAAAGAATATATATAAAGAAAAAAATCAAATTAGTTTTCATGAAAGTGTGGAGTTTTTTGCACTAAGAAGTAATTTGGAAAACTGAAGTACAGTTAATGTATGGACTATAAGAATAAACTCACCTTGTAAAGGCGGGGAGCAACCTTGATCCTCCCCATTTAAAAACTCTCTTCCTCTTCTCTCTCTTTATACTTTCTCTCACTATACATACATACATACATACATATATCTATATATGTTATTATATATATCCTGATTGAATGAATTATTCGTATAGTCCCACAACACACACATACTGAAATGAAACTGAGTTAAAAACTTAACATTTGAGTGCAAAAATTAATATTTTTGACCTCCACCTCCACTGCACATGCCATTCTGTCGCAACAATGTGATCCCAATTATTTATCGATCGAAATATTATTTTGATTTAACTGAAAAATAACTCAATTTGTTAGTTCTACCAGTACTATACGCACATTACATAATTTTTTTCAAAAAATTATTTTGTATGATTTTACCACTAATTTTACCTATATCTCCATAAAACTAACATATTTTTTACAATAGTTTTTCGTTTTTCTCTCCTCTCTAGCTACCTGTGAAAATTGAACATTAAAATCTCTCTCTAATCTCTGTTCCTTTAGTTGACTCACATTGTTTCGTATATTTTTTCAGATCCAAGCTCAAAAGGAACTAGCTCAAGTCAGTTCTTCAATCACGAGGTTTCAATCTTTTACATGAAGCTAGATTTTATTTTTATTCAACAATTGTTGCATGGTTTATAGTTATTGTTGAATTATGGAATTGGATTTTATGAGATGTAAATTGTTTCACTTCTTCAATCTCTGGTTCCTTTTGTTAAGTATTTTATTCTTCACTTTTTCAATTAATTGAAAACATTTAAGAAATGTCAATTGTGAGGACATATATCACCTTTCCTCCGAGGTTAGGGGTTCGAGTCCCATGGAATTCATGTGGGTGAGTGTGAGTGTGTGGGTGTGTGTGTTTTTTACCATTAACAAGAAAAAGAAAAAAAACATTGACGATATAAATGAAGCTGGATTGGAATTCCATATGTACCAGCCAGAAGATCATCAAGATTTGTTGAAGGAGGTTACAATCATAGACGAGCCTCCTGTAGTCGATTTCAAGCATGTTGTGGAGTTAATGAATTGCAGTGAAAATGGATCAGCTCAGTTGACATTTTTTAGGTGAACTTGTTATTAAAAATTTGACAAACTGCAAATATGCAAATTGGTATTTCGTGGGAGTTTTCTTTTCTTCATTGATGACCTTGTGATTAATCTCTATCTTTACTATGTTTTTTCCTAAGGATCAGACTTTTTATGGAGTATGAATATTGGATCAGAGCAAACTGTGGTGATTAAAACCATTACTGTTATTTTTGAACAATTTTTTAGTTAATAAGTATAGTGTTACAATTATTAAAAGATAGAACTATTTGATGATGTGACACATTTTAAAACTATATATATAGTTAGTTTTGGAGAAGGTAGGAGGGGATCTTTATCCCTCAACCACTACTCCAAACATCAAATAGTGCTTGATTTGGGGTAGACTTAAGTTTTCCTCCAGACCTTCCCAGTTTATGGAAAAGACAAGGTTTGAAATCCAAACCTTTGAACCAACCATTTTTCCTTCTAGCCTTTAGCAAAAATCCAAATCTTCCTTGGTAAATATGAAAAACTCATACTTGTCATAGCTTTTTTTGACACTGATGCTACAACATTGTGTTTAATCTCTTTGCTTCCTCTTTGATCCTCTCTTCTTAGTGATTATATCTACTTCGTGTTTAATCTTTTAGTTGAAATAGTCATATTAGTCTGAGTCATCTGCATTATCTTTTATCCTAGAATTGATACATTATCATGTATAAATTATCTTCTACCATGGACAACCCAACCAAACCTTTTCTCTTGTGAAGACCTGCCCTCTCTCAAGGAAACAATCTAATTTAGGAAAAGAAAATTGAAGTATTAAGTAAAAAATTACCCAGAAAGATTTTAAGCTTCCATGAATTACTGGCTCTAATACCAAAAAGATTAAACATGAAGTAAATATAATCACTAAGAATAGAGGATCAAAGAGGAAGCAAAGAGATTAAACACAATGAAAATATTATATTCTTCAACTTATTTTTTACAAGAGGTAAAACCTTCCTTTTATAGGCAAATGAATGCCTTAGGTAGTACAAAGTAAAGTTCCACGTTACTGATCTTCCTTTCCTTAATCCTTATACTGCTTTTTTTAAACTTACTAGTTCTGTAAAGAAAACAGTCACTAAATTGTTTTCTACTCCTCGACCATTTTTCAGTAAAAGAATAAATCTAAGCTTCCAGATTTGATCAGTGTTTTGTTCCAACAACAGAGAAAGAACAACTTTTCCCTTTAAATGAAGTTACCTCTTTCAATGATGAATCAAATTCTATCTTGTCCCTAGATTCTGATGGACTTCCTGTTACTTCCAGAATCGCTTTGGTGGATACTCGATTTCACGACTATCAACATGCCCAAAAGGCATCACAGTCCAATGATAATGATGATCTGGTATCAACCAAACATTTTCTGTTGTGAAGACCTGCCCTCTCTCAAGGAAGCCATAATCCAAACCTCTTGTGTTGATTCCTATTCCCAATTTCTGACCAAATGTACCCATCCTTTTTGGAAAAATCCAAATTTCTTCATTACCCTTCCTTTCAAGCAAAATGAAGATATCAACCCAACCAAAGCCACCTATCATGGCATGAATCCAGAGCATTACCAACTTGCCCTTCAAGAACTCCAAAAACTTCAGAATGAAGGACTTGTTGAGCCTACTACATCCTAGTGGGCTTGTGAAACTTTCTATGTAAACAAAAGATCAGAGTAAGTTTGAGGACAACTTAGATTAGTTATCAATTATCAACCTCTCAACTTTTTTCTCCAAGACAATAAATTTCCTCTTCCTAGGAGAAATGTGCTCTTTGCAAACCTGCCCAAAGCTCAAATCTTCTCCAAGTTTGATCTTAAAGCAAGATTTTGGCAATTGAGGATTCATCCAGATGATCGACCAAAACAAGATTCTGCATACTAGATCGTCATTATCATTGGACTGTGATGCCTTTTGGGTTAAAAACTACTCATTCTCTTTTCCAGCATGCCATGGTAACCTCCTTAGCCCTTGTATATATTGATGATATCCTCTTCTTCTCACCTGACCTTGAATCCCATGCTACCATTCTTCAAGCTTTTCACCAAATTATCCAAACTTTTGGCATTATGCTTTCAGAAAATAAATGCTTCTGGGCCAATCTGAAATTGAATTTTTGGGGATACATATTTCGAAAGGACAATATATCCTTCAACCACATGTGGCAAGCCAGCTTGATAACTTCCCTGATGAAAACTTTTCTATCTAGCAAGTCCAACAGTTTCTTGGCATTGTCAACTATATATCTGAGTTCATTCCTAACCTAGCCCAATACAGAAAACCTCTTTCAGCCCAACTCAAGAAAAACCCTTTACCTTGGTCACCCCAATGTACAAAAGCAGTTAAAACCTTGAAAACACTGTCCAAAACCCTTATTCCTTTAACCATACCTTCAGATGAAAAAAGAATTTTGCAGACTGATGCTTCAGATTTCTATTGGGGAGCAGTCCTTCTTAAAGAATCTCCTGGACATCCAAGAAGAATTTGTGGTTACAAAAGTGGTGTTTTTTTCTCAAGCAGAACTCCATTACCACTCCACTTATAAAGAGATTCTTGCTATTAAGAGAAACATTGAAAAGTTTGAATTTCATTTAATTGGTCACCATTTTCAAATTGAAACCGATTTAATAAGTTTTACAAACATACTTCAGTTTAAGCAAAAACATCTTCCCAAAGCTCAACTTTTAAGATGGGTTAACTGGTTTTCAAACTCAGTTCTGATGTTGTTCATATCAAAGGCAAAACCAATATCCTCCCAGATTTTTTTGTCCATATTGAAAAATGAGATAAACCATATTTCTAAAAAATCATGTTCTCTTCTTTGTTTCCTTATGATCTCCTGTTTTGAATCCCTCAAACTACCTTTTCATCTCCAGAGTCTTCTTTTAGAAAAAAAACCCTTGTTGTTAGAAGTGTTCATATGTGTCAAGCCCTTCAGTTCTTGTACATGTATCGTTATGGGTTAGATGCAGGTCCTCTAAAGAACCTACCATTCCACCCTGTTTACCTTTTTCTCACCCAACTAGAAATAAACTCAATGTTTTATTTTTATTTTCTAAAGGAGGCATACCTATTGCTTTGGTATCTTGTAGATCTCTATACCATCGGAATAGTCTTTGATAAATTTCTCATGCTCAGATACTTGGCTCAGTGTTTACTGAATAATATAGAAATAAAATATCTTCGACTGTGTAATTGGCTTATGCTTTTTGGAGATATTCCCTTTCAGCAAGAAAAATTCAAGAGTACACCATTTTAGTATCCAATATTCGTTTTCTAGACAAGGCAGCAGATATATCCTACCTAAGATGATGATCTCCTCATCCAAAAGAACTATTTCCCCTTTTTCTTCACAGGACATGAAAATATATGTATGTATGCACTCCTAGTGTTCTATGATCTCCATCGAAGTCAATTGTGTCATGCAAATCGTGTATCTCTAACTAGTGTTCCACCAGATTTGTTGAAAAAATAAACTTCAAATTGACACAATTCTAATGCTTATCCATATGATTGGCGTTAGCACATACGTCACTTTTTGGAGACATTTCATGATGAGTATTCTTGTTTCCCTAACTATCCGGATCATCCTACTTACTGAGTTCACTTGAATCAATATATTTCAAATGACTCAGACTAATATGACTATTTCAACTCAAACTCGAATTAAGTACTGTAATATATTTTGTTGTTTTGTGTCGGCGTCTGCGTGCGTCAAAATAAAGGTGTGTTGTATAATTAAGTCTTTGTATTGTGGTGTGTTATGTAATTTCTAAATAGTTGTACTATCAAAATAATTGTACTACCATGAATAGTACTTTGTACTACCTAAGGCATTAATCTTTGCCCTTATCATGTCATCAACCCTTGTATATATTGATGATATCCTCTGAATTTTCATCCATCACTTCTTCAACCTTAGGTTCAGGACCAACTTTGTTTCCCTATGATCTCTTGTTTTGAACCCCTCAAACTACCTTTTCATCTCCAAAGTCTTCTCTAGATATGTCTCTTCCCACAACCACAGATGAAACACTTTTTCTTTCCATAAACACTTCTCACCAAGCCACTTGTGCTCATATTCCCAAACAAATTTCTTAACATGATCTTCTTAAGCTACTCCCTGAATCATGGGTTACGGCTTATGAAAGAACCTATTATCAACCCGTTACTATTCAATCAACCAATCCCACCTTATGTACTAGTTTCAAGATTTAGTCACTGGTCACAAACTCTTTGATCACTGTGATTGTGATGACTGTTGTTATGGGAATGATGATTTTGAGGTTGAAATGATTTAATACCGATAAAAGATTAAGCAGCAAACAAATTCATGTTACTAGTTAATAAGATTTCAATAACAATCATTTTAGTACATATACACATTCCTTTTGGGTGGAATAGAAGGAGCATACCCATAGTTGGTAGTTACGGTATCAATTTTGGTCACGGTAATAACCT
Source organism: Cornus suecica (assembly GCA_963922005.1). NCBI lineage: Eukaryota > Viridiplantae > Streptophyta > Magnoliopsida > Cornales > Cornaceae > Cornus > Cornus suecica. Next base: position 97,482,845 of record OY998238.1, read on the forward strand.
AATCAATTCGGATAATGGTCGCAATAACGGTGTAATCAATTCGAATAATATCAATTTTAAAAAAGAATATCTAACAAGTATCGATATTGCCTACTAACACCACATTACAAATACGTAACATATTTAACAATACACCAAGCCGCAGACATACCCGAACACACAGAAAAAGCTGTTCACTGGTTGCATAAGAGTACAGAAGTGCTTTAACCAACTCTGACTTGGAAAACTAAAATTACTGTAATGAAAGTGACATGAAAATCATTGAAACCAACTATTGCATTACATGAATATCATTTACATTTACCCCAGATTTCATAACATCAGAAAGTGGGGGGTGGGCCCAGGCAAGAAAACCCGGAGTGTTGTAGTCCATTATCCATATTTTGTTGCTTGTTTCAAGCCCAAAAGGCCCTGACCTCACTTTAATCACTACTTATAATGACTGGCCTAGCAAGCCTATGTACAGTGTTTATCTCAAGGTACCCACTAAACAACATTAGACTTATTATATATGTCAATCAAACACATCTTTGCTAGCATTAGAGGGCATATATAATAATGACTGCCTTTTGCATACATCTTGATCCTTTTTGCTATAGCCAGCCTATATCTATGTGAGATCTTTTTGCTTTGTAGCATACTTGTGCGTGCCAAAAATAAGTGATTATACATTGCGTGAAAATTTTAGTGTGTTCTTGTTTATCAAGTTCAAATGTTCGAAATCTTTAACTTTTATGTATTTAAATACGTGATATGTGTAAGATAGATGTCAAAATAATCATTCTCTATATTTTGGTTTTAACTTGTTTGATAATCACGTAATCTCCAATTTTATTTTATTTTTCAAAGTTATACTCGAATTCTATAAATTGTTGTTACTGCTAATGTAATCTCACCTCCAATCAGGCACGGAGGCACATAGGGGCGACTGTTCCCAATCAAAAAAAAATCTTTGGTTTTTTTTAATGGTGATTTAAGTATTTTAAAGAAAATATAGACAAAAAATGAGATTTGCCCCCATTTAATTTTGAAAAATTTAGGCTTATTATCTCTAATGTTATGAATCGCCCCCAATTAAAAAAATTTATGGCTCCGTCCCAGTACATTGTTAAGTCATTTTATCCTCCTAATCAAAATGTAATCACCTTTATTTTAATTTGGGCAAAAGCAGACATATAAATAATGTTGTATTTCCGCCTCACCCAATACATTTTTCAATGATCCTAACTTTAATGTAAGTTAATGGTATCACTAAAAACAACTAAAAAAAAAACAGTCAATTTAAACAGGACTTGTTAATATTTAAACTTAGGGCATTAGAAGAGAACAAGTTTGGAAATGAGCGACTGAAATTTGAAATGGATGCTAACGCTGCTAGTAATTTATACGTGCAATGAACTACATCACAGTTTCATGCTTACATAAAGAAACAGAAAAATAAAGTTGTTATTTCTAAAAAAAGAAAAAAAGTCTAATCCCAAAGGAGATCATTCTTTGATGGTGTTACACGAACCGATCTCACAATTCATGTAACTTTAAGTCATAATATACAACAGTTAAGATTCAAACTCATATTTTATAACTCGGATACAGTTAGTCCAAGATTTAGAAGATTCTCCATACCAGCTATGCTACCGAGCAAAGTTGTTATTTTTAGTTAAGTGATAAAAATATCTAAATTTTAGAGTCCGTTTGGATACCCTGTTTTTTGTTTTTGTTTTTTTACTGTTCACAAGACTAAAAAAAAAACACGTTTGGCAAACGCGTTTACTGTTCACTGTTTTTTCCCCAAGAAAACTGTTTTATGTGAATAGTGTGTAAAAGTGGTGAAAACACCAAATACAACTTTTAATTATTTTTTGAGTTTTTTCACTGTTTAGGTGGTAAAAACAATGAAAACACCAAATCCATAAAATACAATTTTCACCAAATAAAAGTGGTGAAAATACAAAAACAATTTTTATATTTGAAGACAGAAAACAAATACAAAAAACAGGCTTTCCAAACCCACCCTTTTTTATTGTCAATATGTCAAAAATATCTAAATTTTAGTGTTTGATTGTCCATATGTCAACATCACAAAATTCTCTTTTCGTTTCATTCACCCACATTTTGTGGTGGTGTGTTTGGTCCAGTGCTCAGGGTAACAAGCTAATAGATTTCGCATTCTAGGCCCTGAGGTAGACACCTATATATATATATATATATATATATAGTTTGTGTTTGTATTAACATTGTATGAATTATATATTCCGACCTTTGTGACATTTGTCTGTATGTATGAGATTATTATTTCTAATTGCAGCAATCTCAAACCAATGTAACCGTATTTCTATGCTGTGAAATTAAAGTTGGACGAAATTATTTTGAGATTAGAGATTGTAGCATGCATACACACCTGCTACATTGAACTAATCTAATCTTTTTTTTTTGAAAGGTATAATATATTTTTTTTTCCACACACAACTTTTTATTTCCAAGAAGACTCAACGACTCCACCTTCTCTCCGTAGGGAGGAGAGGATATATCATTGGATCAAGTGATCATTCGGTAATCTAATTCATTTTATACTAAATTAAATTGATTTATTTTTATTTTTTTAATATCTGTATATACATATCTGATCCGTAAAATTTTCACTAATCTCATTCTTTATAAAAATAGACAAGTAATTAATTAATCAAAGCAATCACAATCGAGTCCATCAGTTTAAGCATGACATAGTACGATCCCAAATTTTGAAAGTATCCATAAAAATATTTACGGTATAAAAAATCATAACGTGACAGCTCTAACTATTTCTATGTTAATGAATGTTTTTATGATACCTTGAGATGAACATGATATATACTATTTTTTTTATAAAAAAAATGACTATTCATGGTATATTTTCCAAGTAAAAAGCTACTAAACCTTTTTTTGTTTAACTACTCAACTAGTCTTTTATTTACTTTTATTTCTGTGGAAAGAAAAAAAGGAACAACTGTTTATGATTTTATATGCGAAAGCCTACTCCATCAAGCCGCACTATTACCAATCATATATAAGCATCATCTTATATTTATATTCCTTTTCGAGTTTAATATTCTCATTGTGTGTCAGGAGAAAACAGAAACTTCTTTATGACTGCATAAAAAAATATGTGTCAATTACATGCATATATCATAAAAAAAACTCAACTTGGACTGTGGTCTTCATCATTTCTTGATCTATTATTTTAGACTAGTGATGAACACATCTTACCTGGCATATGTGTACCATGTTTCACACTTCAGAAAAAAGGAGTAAAAAAAGACATTGATCTAATTAAGTGAGCCACTTGTCGAGTCTCCGTGCCCATGTGGCATTTATTGATATATATATATATATATATATATATATATATGTATAAAATGAGGATAAGTAGTAATTTTGTCATATATATATATATATATATATGTATATATACGTAACTATAGAGTTAGAGAGATATATAGAGTTAGAGAGAGATATATATATATATATATATATATATGTGTGTGTATAAAATGAGGATAAGTAGTAATTTTGTCATACATATATATATATATATGTATATATACGTAACTATAGAGTTAGAGAGAGAGAGGGAGGCTAATGTGTGACTGAGGAAAGGAGAATGTGGCTTAGTTGTTTGCTCTATAAACTATAAGCACCGTCCACTTTAAACTACTACTATTTATCACACATCATGTCTCTCCAACTAATTTTATTGAATGAGTTGGTGATCAAATTGTTTATTAAATCAATTTTTTACTTTGCCTATAATTTTCTTAATACTACTAAAATACCTAATCTGATTCCATTAGAATAATATTATTTGTTTGTTTACATTAAAGATGATGATAAGCAATGTGATTAAGTTAATCTACATACTCTCTCTCTCACAAGCCACACACACTCACAATCACCCATGGCACATTAACACATACTTAACCTCTGTTAGGGTTCGCACACCCTATGTACGAAGTCGTGCACACCTGCAAATCAGAAAACGCACACAAACACACCAAACAATCGACACAAGAATATATACGTGGTTCAGCCAAATAAACCTACGTCCACGGAGAGCACCGTTTCACTAAAATCACTGAGAGGATTACAAGGGGGTGATTTGCAGATCACACACGCACACACATTGTGTATACTCACGCCTGTATCACCGGAATAATATAAACGTATATTATTCCTAACTCTCTCTCTCTATTTCTGTGTACACAATTCAATAGGAGAAGTCTTATATTTATAGGTGAGGATATAGATGTGTGTTTCTCAATCTTCCGATGTGGGACAAGTTAATATAACAAAGTAGTCATATTATATATATATGCTAATATATAACAATCTTTCACTTGATGACTTTGCCTTCATCAATCAACTCCATCAATGATCAGTGCTCGGTGCCCTCATTTCTGTCTTCAAGCTTGAAGACCAACTGAAGTTGCGCACAACTTCAGTTTCTCTGTTGTCACCACTTTGGTCAACATGTCGACCGGATTCTCGCTTCCTTGAATCTTATTAGAACCATCATGTTCTTCTTTGACTTTGTAGACCCATTTATTATGGAGAGCTTTCTTTCCTGCCGACAGCTCGGTTAGCTTCCATGTCTTGTTAGAAATAAGGGACTTAATCTCATCTTCCATCACAAGCTCCCACTTGCTCGCATCTGTTGCACTGCATGCTTCATCAAAATACTCTGGTTCACCTCCATCTGTGAGCAACAAATAATTCATGTATCTCCGATTCGGCACATGCTGCCGTGAAGACCTCCTAGGTACAGGAATAAGAGTTGGAGACTGCGGTGTATCAACCTGTTGAGTATTTCCATCTGCAATATGTTCGTATGACTGAGTACTCTCACTGTCTTGAACATCATCTAACTCAACACACACAGGATCACTCTGTGTTGTAGGCTCTGAGGTTGTTGTGTGTTTGTCCTTGTACATAACATTTTCATTGAACACTACATCTCTGCTTCGGATCAGTTTTCGGTTATGATCATCCCACATGCGGTAACCATACTAGTCACCGCCATAGCCAATGAAAATACACTTTTGTGACTTGGGATCAAGCTTACCCCTCATAGTGTCACTAACATGTACATATGCAACACAACCAAAAACTTTTAAATGTAAAAGTGTTACTTCTCTACCGCTCCAGACCTCTTCTAGTATTCAGTGCTCCAATGGTACTGATGGACCACGATTGATTAAGTACGATGTTGTACTGACTGCTTCTGCCCAGAACTGTTTCGGCAACCCTGCATGAATGCGCATGCTTCTGATTCTCTTAGTCAATGTCCGGTTCATCCTTTCTGCTAAGCCATTCTGTTGTGGTGTACGTGGAACAATTCTCTAATCTGATACCGTTCTCATAGCAAAATCTCTTAAACCCGGTGTCCTGATACTCTCCACCATTATCGGATCGTAATCTCTTGATCTTCAAACCCGTCTCATTCTCTATCATAGCCTTCCAACTCTTGAACACACCGTACACTTCAGATTTATGTTTCAAGAAATAAACCCATACCTTTCTGGAATGGTCATCGATGAAGGTAACGAAATAGGAATTTTCGCCAATAGATGAGACATTTGCTGGCCCCCAGACATCAGTGTGAACTAGCTCAAGCTTCTCCTTTCTGAGTTATCTGCCGCTTTTCTGAAAACTAACCATTTTCTGCTTACCGAATACACAATCCTCACAGAAGTCGATATCAATCAAATTTAGACCTGGTAGCTTTCCCTTTGCGAGCATAACCTTAAGTCCCTTTTCACTCATGTGACCTAGCCTCTGGTGCCACAAATTATGATCATCCTTGCTTTCTGCAATTGCTATAAATGTGCTAGCCTTGGTGGTAGTGTGCAGCGTACCTGTTTTCTTTTCCTCGTGCTATAGTCATAGCCCCCTTGGAAACTTTCCACTTATCTTCACTGAAAGTGGTCACATAACCTTCACTCACTAACTGGCCTACTAAGATCAAGTTATTCCTCAAGTATGGAATGTGTCTGACATCCCCCAGCTTCCATATCGATCCGTTGAGTCTGATATGTACTTCACCCTTGCCAACAACACTGCAGGGTTGGTCGTCACCTAGATAAACCTTGCCAAGGTTTCCAGGTGCATAGCTCTCAACGAGCTCTCGACTTGAGGTGGCATGGAATGATGCTCCAGAGTCCAAAACCCAAGACTCTGTTTTGCTCTCCAAATAGCATATCAGTGCATCATCTGCTTCTTCTAAGACAATATTTGCCTATGTCTTGTCATCCGTTACCTTCTGCGGGGATCTACATTGGTTCCTTAAATGACCAGTCTTACCGCAATTCCAACATTCGATTGCTTTGGAATTTCTGGGACCTCGAGATTGTGATCTTCCCTGTCTCAACTTGGAACGGCCACACCTTTGGTTTCCATCTTTCTGTCTATTCGAACCTCTGCCTCTGGTGTCGACATTCAATGTTGTGCCACTGCTTGAAGAGTCTGACGATTGTCTTATGATCTCTTCTGTGAGTACCATACTCACAACGGTATCATACTTCAGCGGGTCTATCCCTGAAGAATTACTGATTGCAGCCACTGTGGCGTTCCAGCTCTCTAGCAATTGATTAAGGAGAAAAACTGATTTCACCTTGTCTTGAAACACTACTTCAATTGATTCCAACTGCCCATAAATGTCATTAAGCTTACTGAGATGTTCACCAACATTCTCATTCTCGGACATCTTCAGATTCGTTAATCTGCTGATAAGATGTAATGTATTTGCTCCAGACGGCTGTTCGTACATCTTCAAAAGAGCTTCCATGAGAGACTTTGCAGTCTTCTCTTTCCTGATATTGAAGGCAACAGATTTTGCCAACGTCAATCTGATCGTGCCAAGAGCCTTTCGATCGAGGATATTCCACTCCTTTTCTTTCATCGAATCTGGCTTCGTCCCTTCTAGCGGTAAATACAAATTTTTCTGGAATAACACATCCTCAATTTGCATCTTCCAATAGGTAAAGTTTGTACCATCAAACTTGTCGATCATTACTGCATTTTCTTCTCCCATAGCTCCCACTGAGCCTATTAGAGATATTCAGAGTCTAATTACGCAAAATTGAGTATACGGTTGCGTCGGGGGCGGTTCAAAACCTTAAGAACGCTTCTGAACGCGTCCAAAACGGGTCAAAAACGACTCCAAACGGGCCAAAACAAATTCGTACAAAAGATAGAAATTTAATCACGAAGTCAGTACCTTCTCGGGGTGTGTGCGGAAGCGTCCCTACTCTGATTGGGCTGATTCTTTTGCTAAAATGTCGGGCTTCGAATTCTCTTTCCGTAGATATATTATAAGCCTCGTTCCGATAAACTATGCTCTGGAAAATCACGCTGAATCGAAACTGTTGCTCGACAGAGCCAAAAAACTGGCCGGAACTTCAGGCGGCGCGTGCGGCACTTTCCGGCGACGTGCTTGACACTACTAGCTTTGTCTCGTCGAGCCAAAGCTCCTGGTGTGGTCGGTTTCTGATTTAGGGCACTCGAAAAAAATCAGATATGGACCAGATCGTCGGGCTTCGTGATTTGCTCCAACCTGGGGCTCTGATACCTCTTGTTAGGGTTCGCACACCCTATGTACGAAGCCGCGCACACCTGCAAATCATAAAACGCACACGAACACACCAAACAATCAACACAAGAATATATACGTGATTCAGCCAAATAAGCCTACGTCCACGAAGAGCACCGTTTCACTAAAATCACTTAGAGGATTATAAGGGGGTGATTTGCAGATCACACATGCACACACATTGTGTATACTCACGTCTGTATCACCGGAATAATATAAACGTATATTATTTCTAACTCTCTCTCTCTATTTCTGTGTACACAATTCAATAGGAGAAGCCCTATATTTATAGGTGAGGATATAGAGGTGGGTTTCTCAATCTTCTGGTGTGGGACAAGTTAATATAACAAAGTAGTCATATTATATATATATATATATATATATGCCAATATATAACAACCTCGTTCTTATTCAAGTTCGGTACAAAATATTTTCATGTGTGCAATTTTTTTTTTTTTGCTTTTATATATCCCAAAATTTACTATATTTTTGTTTATGCTCTCATTGAATATATATATATATATATATATATATATTTTATGTTTATGCCCCTACTAAAAGTTAGTATATTTCTTATTGTTAATTTTTTTTTACAAATACACCCCCACTAATGTAAAGTTTTAGGTCTGTCACTGTGTTCACTTGCAAATTTTTGGCGTGCCTTATTTCTAGATCTTTATTCCATCTGTGAGGCTCATCAAAAGTGTAAAGTCAATTGAGGGGAAAAAAATTACACAAGAAAATATGAGATGTACGTATTTCACGCAATCATTTTGCTTATATTCATGGAGTGCATCGAGGTATTTCTCTATCATGTATTATTACAATTGAGGGTCTCACTATGATATCTTCAATCTTTGATATTCACAACACTCAATGTGCAGCCCACACACGTCATCATATTTAGGATTAGCAAAGATTCTAATATGGGCGTGAAACAAATTTTCCCTCAAATTTACAACCGCTAAAAAAGAAAACTTCATTTTACAAACAAATGTTGCACTTATTTTTATTTTAGACAATTGAAGTTAACACAAATGTGATCGTTAAAGTTTTCTTTGCTTCGATTGGAGTAACTCTCGGCGATTGAACTTTACACAATGGTCATATACATATTGGAGATTTCACTAACTTTGATCTTCAACAAATATAGTTCTCGGTGATCAAAGTGTACATAACTTAGATTGATGAAAGACTTCAATGACAAAACTTGTGCACTTCATTACGTTACCAATCTCTCACTTGAAGGCATGGCAATGCTCTTATCTATCTTCAGATTAGAAGACCAACTGAATTTCCCGCACTATGGGTTGACATCGTTGGGATTTGGCAAAATTTGAAGTCAATTTGGGTTGGCTAGAAATGTGGCACTTTACCATTCCAATAGTAGGCTGCGATTCCCACATGTTAAGTATTGTTTGTTTGACAACTTTACTATGCAAATGGCTGCTCTTTTCTTTAGTCAACAATAGTAGGTCATTTGTTCTATAAATAGATGGAGCTTCTTGATCCTAAAATGTATGCAAGAGAGTAAAAAGAAAGTGAGGCAGAGATTGGTAGAGAAGTATAGAAAATAGAGAGAGGAAGTGATCTTGTGTTGAATTGTTGTATTGTGTTATTCTTTAATAGAAATGGTTGTTGTTATATTTTTTTGTGTGATCTTGTGCGGGATTAATTCCTAAGTGTAAGTTGGGAATTAATTCCAAACAATTGGTATCAGAGCTATGACGAAAACTCCAGATGTCAAGTTCGCGGTGGAGAATTTTGATGGAAGAAAGAACTTCAGCCTCTAGCAAATTCGGATGCGAGACTTGTTAGTTCAACACGGTTTATATGAGGCGTTAGACAAGAAGTCCACAAATATGGATGAGACAAAGTGAAGTATAATCAACTCGAAGGCAGTGAGTACCATTTGATTAACTCTGACAGATGATGTGGTATACAATGTAGTTGGCGAAAAATCAGCAGCAGATTTGTGGCAAAAATTGGAAGATCTCTACATGGGAAAAAATATTACCAACCGGCTGATTTTGAAATAAGAATTATACTCTTTTCAGAGGAAATAAGGTATGGACTTACATACTCATCTTGGCGAGTTCAATAAAATTATCTGTGATTTATCTAATGTTGGTGTTCAAGTAAGTGACGAAGATAAAACAGTTATTTTATTGACATCGGTTCGTTCAACCCATAAACATTTGTTTAATACTTTGTTTTATGGGAAAGATACCGTGACAATGGACCAAGTGAAGAGTGCTATATTTTCTAGTGAGAAAATAAATGGAGAAAATGAAGGAAGTACCTGAGATGACTACACTCTTATTGTTGGGAATAGAAGAAAATTTGAAATGAGGCAAGGAGGACAGGACAGATGGCAAGGTGGAGCTTCATGGAACTAGAAGCCATTTATGGAACGATAGTGCTACTATTGCGGAGAAAAAGGACATATCATACGGGATTGTCCAAAAAGGAAAGAAAGTGGGTACAACATCGCTGCAGTTGCTGAGGAAAAAGATGGAGATGATGACATGCTTGAAGCTCTATTAATTACGGACAAAGAAAATGAAGCAAATGAGTGGATTATTGATTCCGCTTGTTCCCATCATGTATGTCATCATAAAGAATGGTTTACTTCTTACAAACCATTTGTTGGTAATGTATTTATGGGAAATAATTCATCGTGTGAAGTTGTGGGAATTGGAACAATTAACATCAATACCACAAATGGATTGGATAGAACTCTAACTGATATGTATCACGTTCCAAGTCTCAGAAGGAATGTGATTTCGTTGGGTGCAGTGGTGTCAAAAGGTTGTTGGTTTACAGCAAATCATGGACTGTTAAAAGTTGGGAGAGGTCCACGTATAATGTTAATTGGGAAAAAGGTTATAAATTTGTATGTGTTGTTAGGAAATACAATATTAGGTGAAGTTGTTTCGAATATGATATGCAAATCTTAAGTCTAAGTGGAGAAATTTAGCCAAAGGTGGAGTTTGTTGGGATTTGGCAAAATTTGAAGTCAATTTGGGTTGGCTAGAAATGTGGCATTTTACTATTCCAATAGTAGGCTGTAATTCCCACATGTTAAGTACTGTTTGTTTGGCAACTTCACTATGCAAATGGCTGCTCCTTTCTTTAGTCAACAATAGTAGGCCATTTGTTCTATAAATAGATGGAGCTTCTTGCTCCTAAAATGTGTGCAAGAGAGTAAAAAGAAAGTGAGGCAGAGAAGTAGAGAAAATAGAGAGAGGAAGTGATCTTGTGTTGTATTTGTGAGTGAAATATTTTTTGTTGAATTGTTGTATTGTGTTATTCTTCAATAGAAAAGGTTGTTGTTATATTTTTGTGTGTGTGATCTTGGGCGAAATTAATTCTTAAATGTAAGTTGAGAATTAATTCCTAACAGAAATGTCCATTCAATTCACCTTGGTTGTCATGTTCTCAATTTCAACACTACGGTTGAAAAGTAATGTAATGAACTTATAACGGGAATTTTCCTAGTTTGATTCTTGAATGAAACACTGAATTCTTTTTCAAATGTATAGCAATATGACTATCACTGTACATAAAATTCTTCACCTGTTTATGTGAGAGTGGGAGTAAAGTAATTAGAAAAATTAGTTTTACTCTAGAATGGAGGAGTAAAATATTTAGAAAAAAATATTTTCAAATCTCGCAAAAATATAGGATAATTGTTGAAATGAGTTATATTTGCAGTGATTTGAACAAATTGAGCAGACCTTCCTTCCCAGTTTATTTGTAATCACATTATTAAAATTGTTATACAATAGTTTAATGTGATATATATATATATATATATATATACTAGGAAAGAGAATGTGCCACGCACATGACCTAACTTTATCATAAAGAAAAGTTGAGATATTTCCTTAAACTCAAAAAAATCAAAAAAAAAAAAAAAGGAAATAAGTGAAACCAAGTCAAATATATCAAAACAAAACATAAAAATAAAATAAAATAACATATAGAATCCACTTATACAAACACTTACTTTGTCATTGCAACACTTTGTAGTAATGTAAAATTGTAACTCCAGACACGTCACTCAAGGAGTCTTTCTTGTAGTTAAACATTGCACAAATTACTACAATCCAAAACACTTGAAGACCACAAACAAAATACTCAATATCATGTTTTAAAAATAAAGTGTGAAATAAATGATGAATGATTTCTCTTTGTCATTCTCTGTATGATCTCTAACGTCTCCACTCATATTTATAAGGAGAGACATCTTTTCAGGAAAGTTGTAATCTTTATGAATTTGAGAGAGGAAGACATCTTCTCATAAAGGTTACACCTTTTCTGAAAAGTTTAATTTAGTTTAAACACTCAACGTCTTGTCTGAAAAAACATATTTGAATTAAGAAATAGATATAGAGAGATATAATGAATAAATGCAATAAGATAAACCGGTCTCAAAGAGTTTGACTTGATTAATATAGTTAAAATAAAATATGAAAAAATAGAAAGTTAAAAATATACTGAAACGCTGAAAAACGATTATAAAATTCAAAATATCAAACAGATCACGAAAAAAATATCAAAAAAAATATTGTAATTATAATATAGGAAAGAGTTTTAAACTTAATAGAATTATAAGATAGGTATTGTAATATTATAAGAGTTATAAATGTAAAAGAGTTTGTTATGATTATGACATAGGTATCGTAAGTAGTATAAATATTTATATATAGGGAATATGTACTGTTAGAAATTATAATTATGACAAAGGCAGGGGGCGGAGCCACCCTTTGGGCCGGGGGGTATGACTCCTGCCCAAATTTTGTCATTTTAATTTTATTTTTTTTAGCCTAAAAAGTTATATATATTACAAATATGTTTATAAAAATTGTTTATGGCCTCTATTAGTTTTTTAAAAAAAATCTTTGATAGATTAAAAAAGTATATATTTTACTAATAAATTTATAAAAAATTGCATTTCCCTTTTTTAAAATAAAATTCCTCTAGTAAGCTAAAAAAATATAAATTTCATTAATAAACTTATAAAAATTTGCATTGCCCCCCTAGACAAGTTTTCTGGCTCCGCCCCTGGACATAGGTATCTTAAAATACGAAATATGTATTGTTAAAAATTTATATATATGGGGATGAACAAAGAAGGAGATATATAAATGAATATGTTAATGGTGAGAGTGAAAAAGGGAATATATATGAATTATATGGAGAATATAAAAATATTGAAACGGTGCGAGAGAAATGATGAAAGGATGAGTTAAACAGAAGTTACTCTTCATTCACATAAATGAAAAAATGTGTGGATGAAAAGACACAACTAATGAAATAACCCAAAAAATCATTTTTTGCTATTTTAGATTTAAATATTTTAAAAAAATTGTTTGAAAAAAATAAAAAGCCCTCGTACATTTAATAGTACTATATATATATATATATATACACTTTTTGTTCTTGTTTACTTAAAAATAAATAAAAATATAGAAGGATGTCTGATGTACCCTAAAAAATTTCCATCAAAGAAATTTCTAGTCCTGCAGAGATATGTTTTTCAATACCTGTTAATGTAATTTACGAAGCAGTTGATCTAATCAGTCTTTTGACAATAAAAAATAAAAGGGTAATTTGCACTAACACCCTCTGAATTTTAGGTCAATTTTACATTTATGCCGGTCAACGCGTTTGTTATCCCAACGCCCCCTAAGGTTTGATTTTTCTTGCAATGACACCCCTGGACCAATAAAATGACCAGAATACCCTTGAGAGAAAAATATGTCATGTGAAATGACCTTCATGCCCTAATCCCAAATATATAAAATTTCGAAAAACATATATATAAATTTGAAAAAATATATAAAATTAAAAAAAAATGTATAAAATTCGAAAACAATTATATAAAATTCGAAAAATATATAAAATTTGAAAACAATATATTAAATTTTGAAAAAATATATATAAAATTCAATTTTTTTGAAAAACATATATAAATTTCAAAATATATATATATAATTCAAAAAAATATATAAAATTTGAAATATATATAATTCGAATATATATATAAAAAAATTTCAAAAAAATATATAAAATTCAAAAAATATATATTTTCAAAAACAAAATTCAAACAAATATATATATATATATATTGGTAAAATGTCATATCTTTTCTAATGAAGTGAATCAAACTACTTACCACCAACATCAATTAGTGATCTTCTTTTATATATATTTTTCAAAAATATATATATTTTTTCCCGAAATTTATATGATGTTTTCGAAATTTATATGATATATCCGAATTTTATAAAAAAAATTCAAAATTTTTATATATTTGTTTCAAAATTTATATATATATTTTGAATTTTATATATTGTTTTTTTATTTTTTTTTAATTATATATATTTCGAATTTATATATATATAATGGGTAATCTCAAAACATTCGTGGACAATTCATCTATGACAAGCCAAGTTGTTAGGTAAAAATTCAAAAAATATATATAAAATTCGAAATATATATATATAATTCAAAAACATATATTAATTTTGAAACAAATATATATAAATTTCGAATTATTTTTATAAAATTCGGATATATTATATAAATTTTGAAAACATCATATAAATTTCGGGAAAAAAATATATTTTGAAAAAATATATATAAAAGAAGACCACTAATTAATGTTGGTGGTAAGTAGTTTGATTTACTTCATTAAAAAAGATATGACATTTTACCAATATATATATATATATATATATAAATATATATATATTTCTAAAATTATATAATTTTTTGAATTTTGTTTTTGAAAATATGTATATTTTGAAATATATATATATTTTTGAATTTATATATTTTTCAAATTATATATATATTTTCGAATTATATATATATTTCAAATTTTATATATATTTTTGAATTATATATATATTTTTTGAAATTTATATATGTTTTTCAAAATTTATATATGTTTTTCAAAATTTATATATTTTTTTCGAATTTTTTATATTTTTTTCAAAATTTAATATATTATTTTCAAATTTTATATATTTTTTGAAATTTTATACATTTTTTCGAATTTTATATATTTTTTCGAATTTATATATATGTTTTTCGAAATTTTATATATTTGGGGTTGGGGCATGAAGGTCATTTCACATGACATATCTTTCTCTCAAGGGTATTTTGGTCATTTTATTGGCCCAGGGGGTGTCATTGCAAGAAAAATCAAACCTCAGGGGTTGTTGGAACAACAAGCGCGTTGACCGCCATTAATGTGGAATTAACCTAAACCTGAGGGGGTGTTAGTGCAAATTACCCAAAATAGAAAATAAAAATGTAACTGACTATATTACATAGAATCAGACTCACATGGGTCGCGCGTGAAGACACGCGCCAATATAATACGTCACCTCGTAAAGGGCGGGGAGCAACCTTTGATTCCTCCCCATTTAAAAACTCTCCCCCTCTACTTTCTCTCACTATATTTACACCCACATGTCTCTCTCTCTATATATATATATATAATACCCGATTGAATGAATCATTTGTATAGAGCTAGACACAGAAAGTGAGAGAACCTCTGAAATATAAATCACCTCTGATTTAAGAGCTTGCAGAAGATACCATGAATATAGCCCCAAAAAACACACACAAACACACACAGTGAAGTGAAACTGAATTAAAATATTTGTGTGCAAAGAAAGCATCAACATTACACTAATATTTTTGACCTCCAATGCACATGCCTGTCTCTCCACATTTTTTGTTTCTCCCTCCACATGCACTCCTCACTTTCTCTCTCTACTTTCTCTCTCTAACCCCCATATTCTTTTAGTTGACTCACCCTCTTTCCAGAGATTCTTCAGATCTAAGCTCAAAAGAAAACAGAGTACTAGACTTCTGCAATCACGAGGTTCCAATCTTTTCTCCATCAAATTCAATGCCAATTTTATTCAATTTTTTTTATGTATGTTTATTTATTGTTACTGTTCAATTATTGGATTTTCATGGGTTGTGAATTGTTTGAGTTCTTGAATCTCTGGGAGGATCATTTTCTGGAATTTGGGTAATAATCTGAATTTCGATTTTTAGCTTTGCATTTAGTGTTGTGATTTGTGATTCTTTGTATCTCAAGTGTTCGATCAAATTTCTTAATGATGTTAATTTTGAATAATTTTCAGTTCAATGTGCTGGAATGTTGATTTTTCTGTGTTTTCCTTTTATGGGTTTTTACTTTTTAGGCTTTCTTTTATGGAATTCGGTAGAGTTCTGAAATTGATTGGGTTTTTCATTTGGTGTAAATTGGGAATGTTGGACTTTGTTTATGGTCTTTTACATCTACTAACAGCCTGCAATTGGGTCTTAAAAAATGGGTTTAATATTGTAGTTTTATCGGATTCGTTAAAATTTACCACCTTGATGAGATTTGCGAAGCCATGAATCAATGTGTGCCCATGGTGATTTTT
Source organism: Cornus suecica (assembly GCA_963922005.1). NCBI lineage: Eukaryota > Viridiplantae > Streptophyta > Magnoliopsida > Cornales > Cornaceae > Cornus > Cornus suecica. The sequence continues at coordinate 97,498,925 of OY998238.1, forward strand.
GTTGGTGGTTGTAGTGTTGTGTATGAAATCGCATTTGATGAAACATACATGCCTTCGTGCATATTGTTACATAAATAATATATTGGTGACCCATGCTGGTTGTTCAATTATATTGGATTTTATTGTTGTTGCAGATGTGTAATGGCCTCCATCAGGATAGTTGTTAACTTTAAGCTACTTTTCTCAGATCCTGTTTTTGAGACAGCTAAATTTTGCTGTTCTTTCCCCTCTTTCTTCACTAATGCAAAGCCTCTTCCACCTCAATATTTCTTTTTTCTTTTGATTCCAATTTGATATTGTTAACTATCCAATGTGAGGTTTGAACACGAGACATTTGGCTCTGATACCAGTGTTGGATGGTCTTGGACCTCTCTCACCCCAAAAGCTAGCTCAAAGGGTGAGACTTTCCCTCACACTTATATACTGACCACCAGCTCCTTCCACAACCGACAACCCTAACAATCTCCCCCTCACACATCGGGCCTTGGGTCGGAGCAGCAATAACCCGTTTCTCCAAGAACCTGGGCCGAGACTTGTTGGTAACATGTGCTCTGATACCATGTTAACTAGGGATGACAATGGGGCTGGTCGGGGCGGGTATCACCCGTCCTGTACCCGTACCGGATTATTTTTCCCCGCCCCGTCCCCGTTTAATTTTTTATTTTTCCGCCCCGCCCCGATTACGTATTATTTTTATTTCTAATTAATATTATTATTCTAGAATTTTTTTATAGAATAAATCTATATGAAATCAAAATCAAACAATAAATTTATAATTAAGGAGAATATTATATGTATATAAATTTATATATATATATATAAATTTATAATTAAGGAGAATATATATATATATACCTAATCGGGGCGGGTTCGGGGCGGGGCGGGGGTGCCCCATACCCGCCCCGATTATAATCGGGGAATTGATACCCGCCCCGATTAGCTAAACGGGGCGGGGTGGATAAACAGGGCGGGGCGGGTTTTTTTGCCATCCCTATTGTTAACTACCCATCTACTCTAAAAGCTTAAGCTGTTAGAGAGGGTGTAACTTAAATATTTATATCCTTCAACAGATATCATAGTTGTTTTCTGAGTGTGGCCTTGTCATTGCCCAGGCAAATTCTTTGTTACAGGGCTTGAGTTTGAAATCAATGATTCTTTTAATAAGAAATAAATAAATAAGAAGTAGGAAGAGAATATGAATAAAACAAGGTGTAGCCTCTCTTATTTGGTGAAGGAGTTTGTATTATTATTATTATTATTATTTTTTAGTTGTCTTTTCTTCCATTTGATTTTTGCTGATGGCTAATTCTCATAAGCTGAAAAATGACCTTGTCCTTGTCCTTATTGTTTGGTTGTCATAAGTGCTGTAAGACTGCATATTTATGTTGTTGTCATATACATTAGATAAACTGTTGATCGCTATGTGTTCTGTTGCATTCACTATGTAGCATCAAATCTAGTCTAGACCGGGTGTTTCAGTTGTGATTTTTTTTATTTCAGTGTTTAAATATATGATTCTCTTTGTTTGTCAATTTCTTATGCAGCCTCAAATCTAGTCTAGACCGGAGGCAAATATTCATGCACAAAAGCAGGTTGAGTAATAGAATCTATTGTTAATCGTCTTGCAGACCAACGAATTGGATATGATATGATATAAAAGCGACTTTCATGGTCTGCAATATGGAGAAGGACCACCTAGATGAAATGGACATTGAAGTCCTCTCCTCAATGTGGCCTGAAGATATAAATGAAGCTGGCAGGCAATTCAACATAGACAGGCCAGGAGCTGATCAAGATATGTTGGAGGAGGTTACATTCATAGAGGAGCCTAGTATAGTTGATTTCAAGCGTCTCGTAGAGTTAACCAATTACAGCGAAAAGGGATCCTCTCAATTGGCATACCTTGTGAAAAACTGGAAGTACAAGCAAGCAAATGCTGTAAGACTTCTCAAGGAAGAGATTGACAGCCTTCACAAACAAAGGCAGGAAGTAGAGCTCAAGAAGTTGGAAATATTGGAGGAACACCGTTTTGAAGAAAGATATGGTGGAGATAAGCGTCCGATATCTATATTGGACGATATTTATGACATATGGGAAGATGTTCCTCAGAGGAGAAATGTTGTTATTGTTCAAAATAAAGGACCAGAAATTGACGCAGAGTATGACACTGTAAAATACTGGAAGCAGCGAGCCAAGACTTTAGAGAAATTATTGGAGGCAAGCATCCAGCGAGAGCAGGTACTCATGGAGAAGTTGCAGGAAAGCGTACAAGATCTGGAAAGGGTGTCCTCACCAGTCGAAGAACTTTCCCAGATCTTGAAAAGAGCAGATAATTTTTTACATTTTGTTCTTCAGAACGCACCAGTTGTCATTGGCCACCAGGTAAATTATGCAATATCTGATTTGAGTCTTTCAGTTTGAGGCTTAGCCATAATGCTCTAAATTCCAATGTGTTATGTTGTGGCGCCAAGGTTTGTTTATATTGCTCAATTGTTGTTTCCCAATTGAATTTTCCATTGTTCTGAACTTACAAACATCAAGAACATCGTAACATCACATGATTTAAGTTTTTCATAAAGGAATTTTGGCCGCAACACCACTTTTGAGAGCTAACACTGTTAACTTAATATAAAGTTCATTGTTTTGTAAGCTATATCTATTTTTATTCCCAATTACCACAATAGTTTCGTCCCAATTTGTAACATAAAAGTATGATGTTCTGTAATTTGATTATAAGATAAGGTGATTGAAAGCCATTATTCTCTCATGTTGTGTGTGTGTGTGTGGAGCAGATTCAGAAAGTATAAAGAACTATATATCTTGCTGGTATTTCCACTTGTCAGAAACTATAATTAACATTATCTGTTCACTATATGTTTTAATTGTAATCTCAGCTTCATTGTTGTCTCTAATGCTTCTCTCTCACTAGTTTTTGTTAATCTTCATCATTCGTGTCTTGTATTCATAGTATGCTGGAAATTTTGCATAATTCTTTCAGGATAAAGAGCTGCGCTATCGCTTCATTTATAATCATTTTCCAAGTTTGGCAGAGGAGGTAATTGATTTTCTGAAGCAGTTTGCATTTTAGTTTCGAGATTGTCGAATTGATGTAAAGTTCTATTCTATTTCTACAAGTAACCTCTCTAATTTGAAGGAGCACATCCTTCCTATTAGATGTATGGGTTTCCTCTTCATATCCACTTAAGCTTTTTATTTATATTCCTTTTGCTTCTTAGAAGTACTATTTGCAGAATGCACAAGCAATCCTCAAATTCACTGATTTTTCAGGAGATTATAGGGAAAACAGATGTGGAGATTTTCACTGGTGCTGGTGTTAAGGAATCTCAGGACTTCAAAAGAGAAGTTCTGGAAAAGGGACTACCGGCGAAGAGGGAAATTACCTTTGAGACAGAATTGTTTGGGTCAAAGACATTTTTGATATATGTGGAACCTGTCTTCAGCAAGGCAGGAGAAACGATTGGTGTGAATTATATGGGAATGGAAGTAACCGATCAGGTGAGCTCATTCTCAGTATTCAGTTTTCTATGTAAAATCGGTGCCTTCTTCGTAGCATTTGTACAGGAAGTTTTACGTATTATCTGTTGTATTTTTTTTTTATTCCTGAGTCATGATCACCATATCCAAATAGTTATTTTGAATACTTTAGGCACTAATTACTTGAAGCTTTGTGAATCTGGGAAGAATGAGATAAGCAATAAGGCTATATGAAACACAATATTGGAGAAGTAGTTGACTTCATAGATATGTCTATCTTCAAAATTATCGACTAGATTATTTGAAGATTTCTTTTCTGGGTGTTTTGTTTTGGGTAGAACAAATAGTTATGCCTCTGCACTTTACCAGCTTGACTCATTGCATTCAATTTTTTAATTTTAGACTCTCTGATCAACTTCAACCAGTCCACTAGTCTTATATATGGTGAATTGACTCCACGTAAGAATGCTTATATAACCACATTTTCTTTAGTAAACAGAAAGAAAAAAGAATGATCTAGTATGTATAAATGGTAAACCTTTTTCAACGTGATGAAGACATATTTTCTTTTGTTTGATTTGTTATTATTAGGTCACTCATCTTTTTCATGTATGAACAGAGTTCTACTCTTCCCCCCCCCCCCCCCCCCCCCCCCCCCCTCTTCCCCTCCTTTATCTATATATTTATTTTGTTTACATTAATCATTTTAAGGTCATGATTTCGTATGATAAAATATAAGGAAATTTAATGTTTATGCGTTCACAACAGGTGAGGAAAAGGGAAAAGATGGCAAAGCTTCGAGAGGAGATAGCGGTACAAAAAGCTAAGGAAAAAGAACTTAACAAAACAATCCATATAACAGGTTTACCCACTCAAGCAATTATGAGTAGTTGCGAGTTCTCTTTAGTAATCATTAATAATAGGGAAGCTTATCAATTTCTAAGTATTTGTTCTTCTCACAGAGGAAACAATGCGAGCTAAACAAATGCTAGCAACCATGTCTCATGAAATAAGGTCTCCACTATCAGGAGTTGTAAGCATGGCTGAGATTCTTTCCACCACACATCTTGATAAGGAGCAACGACAACTGCTGAAAGTCATGTTATCTTCAGGGGATTTGGTCCTTCAACTTATAAATGACATCCTCGACCTTTCGAAGGTTGAATCAGGTTTAAAATCCATCCATTTCCCAATGGTTTCATGTGTTCCTTCTTTTTTTCACTGTTTTGACTTGGTTTCTCCATAATCACTATTCAGACAGTAGTATATTTAACCCTTGTATCTATTTAACATTAGCACACTGGCAATATTATAATAATAATGATCAAGCATTGCATAGTAGATCAACTTTGATGTTTGTTTTTATTTCATCAACTCAATTTGCTACTGCATTTTGGAGTTGGCCATAATTATCTGGCAAAATAAACAAGCAAAACTACCAAGAATGTTTCAGTTGCTATGATCTCTATAATAATACTTCTACCCTTGTTAGGTGTTATGAGGTTGGAATCGACAAAATTCAGGCCAAGGGAGGTAGTAAAGCATGTACTACAGACTGCTGCAGCATCATTACAAAAAATACTGACCTTGGAAGGACATGTAGCAGATGATGTTCCTGTGGAGGTGAGAGCTTCACTACATCTAGTAACTTTGCCTTGCAAATCATATGTTCTATGACATAGATTCATCAGACTTTCAGCTGTCTCCATGAGAGGTGGTCATTTAGCTCAGTTAAGCGAGATTTGAACCAAAATATAATTAAGATTGGCTCATTCATCTCTTGAGAAAATCTCAAGAGAGATTTAAACCAAGCCAATTTCTAGGCAAGCTCGAATACTTCTTTTATTTTCTATTTTTATATGATCTTGGAGAACTCCTAATTTATCAAGCAAAGTTCAAGGAAAGCTAAATTTATAACAAGTTTCAGATTAGGATGAGACTTGACTTGTTTGTCTCATGAGATAATCTGAATCAATCCTTTGATCTGAGGATCTCTAGTTCTGGACTTCCTCGTTGTTCTTTGTATTATTTGAAGCTTAACCCTCAAAGTTCACTTGCCATCTAAGTGTATGAATGGTGAAAGAGAAAAGGAAACATTTCTTGAATGCACTTCCATAAAGTTTTCTGATTCTCAACATATGCTTGGGAGATATTACTTGCATAGGTTTTATGAAGCCATAAGGTGTTTATATAGAACATAGTAGTATAAAAGGACTAGGATTAAGGATTCACATCATTTTGGAAAATCACTTTTTGACACCGTTCGGTCCACCACATGTGTAGTTATATGCATCCTCCACCTATCTGTCAAGACATGGAAAAAATAATCACCAAAGAAAATTGGAGAACACGAAGTAAATATTCATCTGTTCCTAAGATCAGAATATCATAAGTATGCCTTGCCGATATTTATAGGAACTCCATGTAAGTCCTATTGACTTGTACAAATTTGTTAGAGAGATGAATCCTAATACATAAAGAAACACTAAATATAACCATAAAATACAAAAAGATGTCTTGCTTCATGACATTTGTTGTTGAGAACCACCAATTCCTTTTATGCAGTTCCTTCCATTTCAAACATTTCACAATGTGTTAAAAGTCAAAACTCATTCCATGTCGCTGCTATTCAGCCATGCAAGTATATCACGTGTAACTTTAAGCATCACTTGCAGGTTATTGGGGACGTTTTAAGGATTCGACAAATTCTCACAAACTTGATCAGGTAAGATCTCTGTAGGGTCCATACTTAAGCTATCTATAGCTCTCAACTTCTCTCAAGTCCCTTGACTGAAATTTTGTATGACACTATTACTTACATTTTTTCTGGACAATCTCCTAGCCTAGGCTCTAATACCAAACTTAATAGAACAATGGCCATCCCTGTTTATAATTTATTCAAACTTTGGTTTAAAGGATTGATCTTATTAATTTTAGGTCTGCAACATTCTACCCTCGAAAGAAATTTTATCGTCAATTTGTCTACCTTAGGCATCACTTAGGCTTCAATGTCTGATAAACTTAGTTCTCTTGGTAATGGTACAATAACCAACAAGTTTTGAAAATCTTATACCATCCACTATGCCTCCTTCGAATACCATGTATATTATCTTGCTATCCCCATGCCATGCACTCTATTTTGAGGGTTGTTGATTCAGGTTACTCTACATTGCTTATATGCCCTAACAGTAATACCAACACTATCTTTGTTTCTTCCCGCCTTTTTATTTTGTCAATAAGAGAATACTTGGAATTGTTTAATTGTGAAAAGCTTCCCCTAAAATTACAGAAGAACGAAAAAAAAGGCGGAACTGTTAAATGTATTCTTAAAGACTCATGTAGTGGTGAAACTAATTTTTTTGTTGGCAAGTGTGGCAGGTGAGAATAAATTTGATGCATGAGTGTAAGGTATTACATGTACACCTGAGTCTATCTAAGCCATGGGCTATGTTTAGATCTTTGTATATGGTTATTTATTTATTTATCAACTGTTACGAAATGCATCAATTTAATGCATAAAAAGTTTTGATCAGAACTATTTTTGAAAAAAAATATGTGCTAGAAAAAATTCATGTCATTGGCCAATTCCCAAAACTTTGCTTTTCTAGATTTCTGACATATATTTCGGTAAACATAGTGGATTGCTTCACAATCATACCACATCTGCTCTTAAACTCTTTAGAACTTGAGGTGTTTATTATGGTTTGTATTGCATCGAGATTATTAAACATGGATTTGGCCTCCTTAAACTCTTTTAATGTTTATTTTTAATGTATCAATTTAATGCCTAAAAAGATTATTGATCACAACTATTTTTGGGGAAAAAAATGTGTGAGAAAAGATGCATGTCATTGGCTAATTCCCAAAAATTTGCTTTTCCAGATTTCTGACATATATTTTGACAAACATACTGGATTGCTTCACAATCATACCACATCTGCTCTTAAACTCTTTAGAACTTGAGGTGCTTATTATGGCTTGTATTGCATCGAGATTGTTAAACATGGACATGGCTTCCTTATACTGTTCATAATTTTTAATGTTCAATTACTAAAAAGACAAGCATAGCTGACATTTAATATGCCTTTCAAATTTGTTATCCCTTTCTTGCATTCATTGTAAAGCCTGCGATTGTGCTTCAATTTGTAAGTTTCTACTCTCTGCAGTAATGCAATCAAGTTCACCCATGAAGGGAAGGTTGGGATAAAGCTTTATGTGGTACCAGAGCCATATCCTGTTGATGGAAAAAGAAGTAATGTAGATCAGTGCAGAATTTCTGAAACTGTGCGGAAGGAAGAAAATAATTTATCTACGCTTGAATATAGTAATGAACAAAAAACAATTTGTGCACAGAAACTCGGGGAAGATCCTTTCCAAAATCAAACAGTTAATACTGAACCAAAAACTCCAGTTGAAAATGGAGGCTCAATGGAGGAAGGCGCAGAAAATCATTCGCACCCGCACGAAACAACAGTTTGGATACGGTGTGATGTTTATGACACAGGGATTGGAATTCCAGGTAATCTTGTAATATGCTGTTTGTGAATAACGAATATTCAAGGCAATTTTTTATTAATTTCTTTCCAGTGTTATTCTCAGTGAGCTTACCTATTGTATTTGCATTATGATATAACAGAAAATGCTTTGCCTACTCTTTTTAAGAAATACATGCAAGTCGGAGCAGATACTGCCAGGAAGTATGGGGGAACTGGACTAGGCCTAGCAATCTGCAAGCAACTGGTGAACTTTTCTTAGCCATTCTATCTTGTAGATTTCCATTTATTTTTCTTGTCTAGAATCTGTCAGGCAAGGTCTGAATGAAGACTCAAATCATTTTTTGTTTCAATATGCTTTTTCTCCTCTCCTTTTTCCGCAATAGTCCCAGCTTTGAGAATCTGCAACATAAACAAATTCTGTAACAGAGTAGTTAAAAGTTTTCTAAAGATAAAATTCCTAAAAAAAAATTAAGTTACTGAATGAGCAAGCATATCTCGAAACTCAACTGCCCCCTTTAGTTAACTGAGCATACACTATGCTGTTACATTTGATCCAAGAAGTTCAATAATTTCCCATTGCTGATACTATGAAATATGAATAAATTACTATGATTGTAAGTTTTATGAAGACTTATTGCTGTTTCTTCTTCGAGCCACCAATAACATTATAAATAGATTATATATTACTATATTAATGCTGGATATATGACTGCTGGAAACTGGATCATCCAGTATGTTCTTTTTTTCCCTTGCAAATATATTTTATGAGCTTTCTGTAAGATCTAGTTAGTTTTGTTAACCAATGATCTCTTCTTACACTAATTATATTTATATGCATGTGGAATAGGTTGAGCTTATGGGGGGTCATCTTACTGTGTCCAGCCAAGAGCACTATGGATCTACATTTACATTTGTAATGCCTTATAAGGTTTCAAGCATGTGCGATGATTCAGATGATAATGATGAACTCTCAGATATGGCTGATCATGATGCAGCAGCTGATGCAGATGTAGATGATACAAGTTCTGGCTTCTTTCAATTCCAACCACGTACTTTGGGTTCTCTATTCTCTTCTAGTGGTTCTGGCAGGAACCAAAAAATATTACCAAACAACTTTGGGTTTAATACATCACCGAAGCTTAATGGGGTATCAGGAGATTCTTATACAATCCAGCCTAGTAACATCACCCCAAGAGAGATGACTTCAGGGGACGACGCCTGTTCAGTGGTCTGTGCTTCTGAGACATCATCTGAACCTGAAAGTTCACTGAGACAAAGTCCAGAGTCTGAAGACAAAGAAAATAGAGAAAAACAATTACATAATGACGCAAAGAGTCAGTTCCAGAATCCTTGTATGCCATCCACTCATTCATCAAGGGCAAGAAAGGAAGTGGGTGAAAATATAACGCCAAAACATCCCCAAGAAACATGTCAGATACAGGAGAAATCTGATAAAAGCTCTCAGTGTTGTTCTAGTAACAGTCCTGAAATCCCCTCGTCAACATTGAAACCTAAAATCCTTCTTGTTGAAGATAACAAGATTAATGTGACGGTGACAAAGTCTATGATGAAGCGGTTAGGTCATGAAATAGATGTGGTGAATAATGGAGTTGAAGCTGTCCGTGCAGTTCAGAGCCATACTTATCATCTCATTTTGATGGTAATTTCACAAGAATCACAAACTCTATATTTTGTTTTTTGCATGCTACTGTTCATTTCATAACATGTTATTCATTCCTTCCTCGTTAATGTATACACTCTACATTATGGCCAACATCACTTGAACTTGTCATCCAGACTCCGGACCATGCATTGGCCAAGCACATGCACCAATTGTACTGATCTAAATAGTGTTGAATTAGAGTCCAAGATTATGCCTCATTTGAGACCATATTGGAATTGGACTACGAACTATTCAAAAGCTTAAATAGTCGTGCTGAATTACTTTCTAGGATGTTCTGACATAGGGTAGAGCGACTTCCCTAATTATTACCCATTTCAGACTTCCACTGAAACTGCTGTATGTTTCACTCATTTGTCACCTATGCACTAGATATTTGCAGACATGGATGTAACTCTAATAAGCTTCCTTAAATCAGACATGTTTAGTTGGAAATGATACTCATCTTTCATAAAATGATGAATCATGAGCTATTTACTCAGCTTGGGGGTGCGGTGTGCCTGAATTGCTTCCTTCTGCAAAGAGTACTCATAATACTTGCATAAATGTAGTTGAAATCCTAGAAATGATATAAATTAAGGTATACAGTTTTTTATCTGGACAAATCCCACTATATGCGCTTTACTAGGCCAGGAAATCAACAGATCACACAATTCCATTTCCAAACCTGGGAAACCAAAGGCAAGACATTGTTTAATGGAGAAGAAATAGCTCAGCCATTATCATTACAGACTAAGCTTAAATCTCTCGCCTTTTCTGCTTATTCTTTTCCTCTCTCTGTTTTTCATTCTCAATATATTGCATTTTTAGTTTTCTCTGGGCAAAGAGAACAATAAATTGAAGAAATATGTAAACGGTTTTTGAGTATTAATACATTAGACTTTATTGGTTATGTGTAGGATGTGTGCATGCCTGTAATGGATGGCCTTGAAGCTACAAGACTGATTCGTTCTTTTGAGGAAACTGGCAATTGGGATGCTGCAGTTAAAGCTGGAATTGAGCAGCATTTGCCTGCCTCAGATTCAACAGCAAGTGGTCAAGAATTTCAACCATCTACAAAAAGGACCCCAATCGTCGCAGTAAGCACTACTAATTCATCTTGGTCTAGAAATGCTATTTTTTCTCTCTATGATCCGCCTTTGATTTTTTTCGTACTCAACTCAACAAAGCAATTCATATGACTTTTAGCATATTGAAAAAACAATAACTTCTCATTTCATTATACTTGTACCACAAGGAGCTTAGCCCGAGATCTCCTCATTTCAAATGGAAGGTTGAGGTTTCAATTTTCCAGATCCCGTGGGTTTAATGGCTTCGTTGTTGACTGACTGACTGACTCATATATGTATTCATATGCCGCCACTTCCCATAAATCAGAAGGCCATCATATTGTTTCTTGCAGCCCAGTTTTAGCTTGTTTTTGTCCCTGCAAATGTTCATAGTGAAAATGCGCAAAATCTACTGCATACTTTTGCTGCATCTAGTTGTTCATACGGTGACCTGCCCTAGATATATATCCCTTACCAAATCTTTTGTCAGTTCCTGTGCACCTGAGGATGATACGGCATCTCGTTTGAGAGAATGCCAGAACATTAGGTTGCAATTGATGTAACTAGCTGATTGTGATAGCACAATATTGCATTTGTTTTGTTTTTTGAATTTTTTTTCGTAAATGGCAACCCCAAGGAGGTACAATTGTATACCAGTTAGCTAGGCTTGAATATTCCAAAGTTTATCCTCAGAAAGTGCAGGGGAAGACTAAGTCCTTTTTTGATGATTCTCAAGCTGCAATAGCTGATTGAGTATATATTGAGAAATGAATTAGTCCTCTTATCATCAAAACTTTCCTAAACATCATGTATTGTTCTCTGATCTAGCTGTTTTTCATCTCAAAACTTGTGTGTGCAAATTAATAAATTAGTTGTGGTAATTGCAGATGACAGCGAACGCATTGGCAGAGAGTGCAGATGAGTGCTTTGCAAATGGTATGGACTCGTTTGTATCGAAGCCTGTTACTTTTCATTACCTAAAACAATGTCTAGAACAGTATTTACCATGAAATCTGCTGTAAATGTTTGGTTTGTATAAAAGTTTTGTAATCTATGTATCATGTTCTAGCTTTCAATGTATCCCATCTTATGGTAGATCAGTATCCCCTTTTCCTCCTCTTTGCTCTTTTTTAAGGTCGGTAAGTATCACTAGATTCTGGCAAGGACATGGATGAAAATGCTGCCTGTGATCAGAGATGATAGGATTATGATTTTTGGAACTATAAATATATTATTATTTCCTAATCAAAGGAACTGTACTAGGAAAGTATTGCAGTGTTCATCCCATGTGATGAGGAGGAAGAAAAAAAAAGAAGATAGATAGCTAGATAAATATATATATATATATATATATAGAGAGAGAGAGAGAGAGAGGAAAGATTATGTACTAAAACCTAGAATAAAGTTGCATGCATTTAATAGCCACCCTAGGATTGTAAGAGGCAAGGTAAGAGCCGTTTACCCATGCGTATATTACTATAAATAATCCATATAAACCAGCCCTATTGAATTATAATTTCAAATTCACTAAAAATTGTATCAGCCGAACAAAAACCCAACTTTCCCGTACAATGTATGAAATGTATCAGGTCCATGTTCAAGTAGCCTGAGAATACAACATAAATGGCCTCCCTAGAATACTAGTGTTAAACCTCTATTCACTCCCGAACAAATGTTAAAAGATCTGCGACTCAAACCCTCCATAACAGCTGGGGAAATTTCTCATACATGATGACACCTGGGAAATAAATCCATCTAAACAATCCTTCTGGTGGGCATTCCCAACCGCAAGTGAAGGCGGCTCAGAAAGAAAAAAATAAATAAATAAATATTTGGATACGCCATGCATAATTTTATTTCATCGAAACCTGGAGCTCTTCGGAAGTACAATTTGGAACAAGAAAATTCTGGAATTCATCCAACATGAAATCGAATTTAACAGCCTTTACTTTCTTTTTGGTATCAAGGACAAAACTCTTTAACAAATCTATACTGATTTCTGCTGGCTATAACGTTGTATTCCGTAGGCGTCTATGATGCCAGGAGGAAACACAGGATCCGTTGCTGCTCTTACAGCAACCTTTGCCACTGATTTAACATTGACGGGAGGAGTTAACAAGGGGCCCACAAGAGGAACCTGGCTCAGTGGTTTTGCATGCTGGAGAACCTGAAATGATTCAAACAATGGTTATTACTTGAACAAAGGAATTCATTAGTTTCGGTGTTGAACTCCATCCTTTAGTGGTAAGCAGTAGGAATTAGGGCCATCAAAATGCATGGTCTGTTCCATTACTGCCAAAGCTACAATAATGAGAAATGAAATAAGTGGACACACTGTAATTTACCATCTCCATAGGAGAACCAATTACACCTAGAGGTAACTTCATGCTCCCAACACGGCGAGTTCCATATATAAACCCAGGCCTCAAAATCGCACCTGAAAAAATTATTATTCTTGTCATGTGAGAAGAAAATCCCATTCTAAAAACACCCATATGAACAAGTTTCTTTCTAACTAACAGAACACAATGAAGTTCGACTGTTCAAATGAAAAGTTTAGAATCATTAAATGCTTTTGGCAAATATATGTTGCCGAGAGAGCACAACATCCAACTATAGCACCAAAGATGAATAGAACACATCACAAACATCTAGTACAACAATATTTGCACCTAAAGCTCAGGCAGATGAGTCCGCCGCTAGCCACTTTTAGCAGCTCAATATTTGAAAAAAATTTGGATGCAACAGTTATAAATTAAGATCCAACTATCATGACATAAGAAAGCTCACCTCCATATGGAAATCTGGTCAATAGCTCTGTTTCAGCAGCTCTCTGGATCATACAAGATAAGATCGTCATTAATTAACAGGAAAGGATGAGGGAACTTTCATGCTTTGTTTGGCTACAAATATAATGTTATGTTGGACATAAATATATGTGTATATACACATATATTTGCTTATATACACATATATTTGCTTGTGGTCCGGACTAAATATAAATGGGTTACATCTATTATAATGTGTATAAGAAAATGAGCAAATATTGCTATTTCATTGTCATATCATTTGGTGCCGTGTCTTTTGTTTTTTTAAATTACTGCATCACTGTGCCTATGCCGTCCCCGACTGCCCGTGTACCTGCCCGTGCTTCCTACATACATATAGTTATGTGTGCGTGTGTATATACATATTTAAAAATCGACTTTTACATACATGTCTATTTATATTCTTCCATCTAATTTCAGATAAATGATATCATCCAAAGGATAAAATTGAAATTCAATTACACTTTAATTCCGATATTTAAGCAAACAGTGAATTTGGAATTGGATTGGTGAAATTTTATTTCCACAAAAACTGAAATCCGAATGCAATCACAATTCAATCGCAATAAGGTCCAACCAAAAATGGCCTTAGTTTAATTGAAAACTAGGTATCTAATTTGTACTAGCTACATTCTGTCTCTCCTTACATACAGGTCCGACAATCCCACATATGAATTTTTCAATACTCACGCTTCTAATCAGAGTGCTAGTAATACAAAACTGTAACAATAGAGCTCATATTTATGTCAGTCAACAAAATCTAGTCTATCATGCAGATTAAACTGCTAAAATTGATAATTTACTCCTTCAACTTGACTGACTGTTCCACTCAAATTATATATTAGAATGGATGAGTATTTATAATTTTATACTACTATCACTGTATGGTAGTGAGGTCCTTAAACCTATTTTTTCCCTTAGAGCTCCCCTTTTGTATTTGGGACGCACTCCCCGTTTGAGTGCTTTTTATATTATACTTACTTATCAGGAAAAAAAAAAAAAAGAATCCCACGCATAAGAGAGGATAAAAAATTAATTCATATAAGAACGAAATAATGGGGGACATCCTGAAAATCATAACCAATATGTCTATTGAAAGGGGTGAAAGACTGCAAAAAGCCCTTTGAAGTCAGCATAGCAGAAAAAGAGTTCCACAATATCCTTTGTTTTTGCAATTGTTTCGATGTTTTAATATCAGTCCTGAGGTTATACACCGATGGATTGCCAACAGCTGTGTTGCTTGACTTTTGTCTTTACTTATTTTGCAATGGTTCCGATGTTTAAATATCATACTGTGGGATGGCTACATCCTTACATTTTCCATCTGGCTCCATTGTAATGACTTTTGTGGTCTTCATACACAACAAAAATGAAAAGATTCCATGTAAATAGCATCTTGCCATTATACATAGACTCAAACAATTTCTGGTAATTAATGACTGAATGACAGTAAAAACAGTGCAGAAGATTGTACCTTTCCCTCGTAATATCCTCGCAGTAAGTAATTTATGATGCCAAAATCAGCAGCAGAGATATAAACAAACCGTTTCACACCTACAGACAAGAAAAAATAGAAAATCACTCAGCACGATAACTACCACTGCAATATGGATCAGAACTATCGACTTTCACCAATTTCAGCAACAAGCGAAGATGCTGCGGTTTAGTCCTTTCGTGTGTGCGCAGGGGTGGGGGGAAGAAAAAAGACAAAAGGAAGGAGGAAGGGAGAAATGACATAAGATATACATCGACAATGGCAAAGGAAAATGTGCCATCACAACCTGCATAATTGTATGTGCATGATGCTTTTATAAAATCACTAATAGTACAGTATCTACTGGACATGACACATAAAGATATAGAGCATTGCAAGTCCTAGCTCACATTTAAGGCATCAATCTTATTTATTACATGGTCCCTTAAGTTTGGGTTAGGGGAGAGGACGTGGTAGAAATGTATTTTGACATTGGTTGAAAAAAATTCTCCTTGTCCCTCTCTTTTGTGCAATAAAAGTACCCAAAAAAAAAAAAAAAAATCTACTTTCTTATAGTTTATCCTCACATCTTAAATGGTATAACTTCATCTTTGCAAGTTCTCCACATTTTTATCATTCTTGTGGAATTTCTAAAGCTAAGCAGAGATTTTGCTTATAATGGACAGATTTAAAAAAAAAATCTGGGTAAGCAATACATACGGAAAAGTTGCAAATTCATACATTAATCACAATTGAGAAAGGGAAATTGGCTATCTTTCACAATACGGTATCAGATGAACCCTAGAGTTTAGAGCAGAACTTTTAGGACCTCTTCATTTAAATCGAACGAATCCTTTTCACGAAGCTTCAGAGTAACCTACCAATCAGACACATGAGGAAGGGAAAAAAGGTTCGTTTTGGTTTTGGAGACCAGGAGCATCTACTTGTTTGACCTACCAATTATATTGGTGACATGGTAAAACACCTTGATTAAGTACTTTTAAATTTGGAAATAAAGAATTTTTTGAGTTTATTTTGTATACATTTTCAAAGGTCTTGGAGGTGAAGAAATCGAGCCCCCACCCCCGGTATGAACCGAGGATGGTGCCGTTTCTTGCTGGAGTGCGCTAGCGCTTTAGTTTTCCTTGATTGGCAGAGTGAGCGGGGACTTTGCCTTCTTCGTAAGCGTCTAATCTATAATATCAATCTTCATGTTCTATGTAGAGCATTCAAACACAACATAATCGAAGGTTTTCCAAATTCATGTTCTATGTAGAGCATTCGAACACAACATAATCGAAGGTATCTATTTGGAACAATTTTACATATCAAGCACAAACTCGAGAAAACTATGTCCCATATTGGGAGGAGAGGAAATACCATTGGGGCATTTGGTCCTCGGTGAGAAAACTATGATTTTTCTCATACTTATTGCATGCATTTTTACCTATCCAAAGAAACAAACAGACAACCAAACCATAAAATCCACTCCAATAACATAATAATAATAATAAAATCCACTCCTCAAATGCTGTTTTAAGCCCTTATTCTGACTGATATATTGTTAAGTTAACCACCAATGTCAGGTTATGAACAATTACACCAAAATAAAAAGTGGGAGGAGGTAGAAGTATCGTCTATAGACCCATTCTTGAGAATTTTATTACCTTGTTCAGCAGCAGCTCTAATGGCATTGATATTTGCAGTTCCATTGATCTTATACATATATGAGTTGGAGCCAAAGCCACCAACACAAGAGATCTGCACAACTTGACCATGGTTAGAAAATGAAACATATATCTACATCGAATGCAAAGAAACTGGAATGGGAAATTTTTACATCTCTCCATATAATACAGTCCAAAGAAAGAGAAATATGAAAGCAGTAGATCAACCAAAGGAATAAGGACAAAATATTTCCCTCCCCGTCAGAGACTGCCATGTGTAAAGTACAAACGTAAATTAAAAAATTAATTAGAAAATTAGAAAACTCTTCACACAAAAAAAAAAATCAAACAATCTGAAATGTTTCGAATCATCTGATCCTCACCAGTACCACCTCTATCTGCTGGCAGCTATAATTAATTAATATTTTCTCCTTTCTGGTCCTGCCACTAATTGATCTGAACTCATCTATTAGTTAGTTCGTCCAACAAAAAAATTTCCAAGAGCATTCTCTTCAGATCATGAACCATTTAAATAGCACTCAAATCACCGCCCAAGCAAAAAGTAGAAGCCACCTGAAGAGTCATATGGCATTTCTATACCAAAAAATCTCCCACAATGTCAGGTTTTCCTCTCCCCGTCATATTACTGACCAGTGAACACACTGCCTTGAGAGAACTTCCAAATGAGCACGTCAATTCGCCAAAAAATCATATCTCCTTAAGCATATAAAGGACAGAAAGTGATTTAAGACTCCCAATCCTTGAGAGCACCTCTTATCACTGGACATAATACTGCCCCATTGTCCAATAACAAGAGAAACCCCACCAATGAAGCATTTACAGCTATCAAGATTTAAAAGATCAAATTCAAAGGAGATAATAGGAAAGAGCTCATCCAACCCTTCATGGCACTTGTTGACTTAATTATCAACTCTCCCTAACCATTTTTCATGGCTGTTGCATGACCATAGAATAAAGAAACGCCGGTTATGCCATGAACCTTTAGCTACCAAGTTCCAGAAGGTCATGAAAAGTTAATACTTCTATGCTGTTCCCCTTTTTAACCATAATTCATGCAAAAATTTAGCATAACTGACACTTCCCATTGCAAAGGAGATAATAACAAAGAACTTATCCAACCCTACACGCCACTTGTCATTTTAGTTATCATCTCTCTATAACCATTTTGCAATGCTGTTGTACAATCATAACCATCCCATACAGAAAATGACACATTATTCCGTTAGCCTGCTTTGCAATTTTCATTTCGGTAAACCTTTCAAAACATTGCTGACACATGCACTCATTAGAAGATGCACTGATTAGGAAATAGTTTACATGTTGAGTGCCAACAGATGCTCTGATGCCACTGGTCAACATAGCGTGAACACCCGAGGAAACAAGAAACACGAAACATAATTTTTTGTCATATCCCGTCCCACGTCCACAGATGAGAGAGAATCCACTTCATAAAAAAAAGATACAACGATAAACCTACCCCCCAACTGGCCCATGGAAACAAGTCATTTGACTCAGCAGTATGGAGGGTAGTTTCTGAACCCTCTGTGGGGCACTACTCACAAACCTTTGTTATCGTCATCTGTGTTCACTCCACACTACTAACCAGGAACCAGATCTCTACAGGCCGTTCGAGGCAAAGTTAACAAGACTCTCACACGCCCACCTACCCCATCATGCAATTACATCTCCCTCACTTTCAGTCTCATTCTCCCAAGTCTCAATCCCTAATTATGTATCTATTTGCAGCCGAAGAATTCCTAATGAAATAAATTACAAATCCAAATACAACTCCAAAATAGAAACCTAACTAGGATAGACATTTGAGACATAATAAAACTATTCTCCTCCTTGGCTCATTTCATCAAGCCAATAATTCCTTCAAACTTTGGTCTTGCACATAAAACAAACCACTATTTAGAGAGACTCGCTACAGGATCATCCCTACGACCCAGTCTTATTTAGGACTTTTCACCCAAAAATCAGTCTCACCTTGCCCTACAGATTGCAGCAAGACATCACCAACCTGTTGGGCAAACTTTAATCGTCGAGGGTACATATTGCCTAATGTCAAATCGAATCTTGTCATGTCACCTATCAGGATTATTTAAACATAAGACCAAATACATGACTGATTGACTCCATATGCAGCTGAATTTTGCCACAACTACTATTGAAACTTCTTGTCTTTTCTGAATCTCCCTAACATTCAAGTCAAAATCCCCAAGAATAGACATCAGCTTTTGTAAGTATTGTTTGTCAAAAGCATCGTATTCAGGGATAACCTCAAGTCAAACTCCCCAAGAACAGACATCAGCTTTTGTACCTATTGTTCGTCAAAGGCATCATATTCAAAAATAACCTCCAAGATCTTGCAATCACAAATCTAGAGGAAACACAAGCGAACAAGAGAAGAGATATCTGAATGGACAATTAGAAGCACGGATACAGATGCAGACACGTTTATGCTGATAATACGATCAAGGATAGAATATTTTTTTGGCAACAATTTTACAATCACTCCCAATAAACACAATACAGACACGGCGAATCATAAATAAATATATAAATAATAATACATAAATAAATAAAAAGATATAGACCCTGCAGGGATTCAGCAATTTATGAGTAAAATATCTCCTTATCTGATCCTGTATTTTAGGAGTTCTATCACTCTTCCTCAACCTGAAGATGAAAACATTTTTTTTTTATAAGTAAGAAATGATTTAAAAGACACTCAAACGGGGAGTGCATCTCATATACAAAAAAGGCCGCTAAGGGTCAAGAGAACCCAAAAATGCTATTTTCTCATCAATGGAAGAACAACAGCGACCCTCCACCCAACTAAATAAAAGAAAAATGAAACGATCATTAATAACCCCGGTGGGAGACTCAATGCCCTCAAAACAACGACAGTTGTGCTCGAGCCAAAGGCAAAGAGAAGCAGCCCTCCAGAAGGGCCGAGCTTGAGCGCCAACCCGCACTCTCCACCAAACGGCCAACACATCGCGGACTGACCCTGGCATCACCCACGGAATCCCAAAAAGACCAAGAAGGAGACACTACCAATCAAACGCCACCAGGCAATGGAGAAGAAGGTGATCAACGGATTCCCCCTCCTGCTTGCACAAAAAGCACCGGTTAACCGCAATGACACCCCGCTGCCTCAATATGTCAAAAGTGAGGATACGACCCCACGCCGCCGAGCATGTGAAGAAAGCAACCTTGAGAGGGGCCTTAGAATGTCAGACCGCCTTCCAAAGAAAAACCTCCTCAACCCGAGGCAACAAGCAAACCAAAAAATGAGGAAACCAAAAACCTCCGGGAGGGAGAAGGAGACCACAGCAAAGAATCCGACCCGAAACCCACAACCTGCATATATAAAAGCTCCAGAAGACCAGATACCTCATCCAGTTCCCAATCCTAAAAGGAGCACATGAACAAGACATCCCACACTAGCCTACCGGTATCAAGGTGATAATAGTCGGCTACCGAAGCATGACGCTCACGAGCAATCCTGAATAGACGAGGAAAAGAAAAGGCGTGAGGAACCTCACCGCACCACCAGTCAGACCAAAAACGAACACAACGACCATCACCAATCCCAAAACGAGAGAAGGATGCAAATAGATCTCATCCCCGCCGAATATCCTTCCACACCCCCACTCCTCTACGGATCCGGACCTCACCGGAGCACCAACCACCCCAATCCTCCCCGTAACGACAGGAAATCACCCTCCTCCACAACCGGTTCCTCTTCTTCCCAAATCGCCAAAGCCACTTCCCCAAAAGCGCTTTGTTGAAAGGGATCAACCGGCGAATACCCAAACCTCCATCCTGAAAAGGCCGGAAACAATCCCCCATCAGACCAAATGAGCAGGAGATCTCTCATTGTTCCCCCCACCCCTAAAAACCACCTCTGAAGATGAAAACTTAACAAACTATAAACTTTAATGAGCTAAATAATTCGTTTTATTGCTTAATATATACAATTGAATCTACTCCACACTAGCAACAAATTTATTCTTTCAAAAAAAAACTTGATATATATTTTGTCATGAACACCATATTATTAAAAACAATTCAAGGAATTGATAATATTTACACTTCAATACATCTTTCTAAATCTTTCTTACAACACCCTAGCAATGCAACATGCGTGTTGCCAACACATGTCCATGGCGTGATTAAACCATGTTTGCAGGGCATCTAAATATAGAACAACGCCCGGGCACATCTATTGGCATGTCTGGCATGTGTTGGGCCGTGTCCACACGAATTCCTTGCCATTCAGTCCAACACAAATTCCTTGACATTTTAGGCATGTCCGCTTCCTAAATTGGGCACCACCTGGCTTACATCCACGCATGAGAAGACATTCCACTATACTTTCCTAGAGTTACATCCCTACTCAAAACTGAACAATGAATGTAAATATTATTTCCAGCATATGGTGGTTGCCACCCAAGCCTACCTGATGTGTCATTCCACGAGACTTCGTTCTCCTATCAGAGTTCTTTGAAGTTTACCAAACATGAACAGACTTCTACAGGCTTGTGAGGTGCAATAAGACCCTCACGCTCACACCCACTCGTCCGAGGTTAGCACAAGTTGGGATTCTTATCACTTTCACAACCTAGCTAAGGAAACGCTATTTTTTTATTATTTGATAAGTAAGATGCATATAAAAAGGGCACTTAAAACACTACGTACAACAGCAGTCACTCCATTCAGTGCTTCCTTCCATGAATCATCTGAAAGCAGGTTTCCTGGCAATAGAAATAGAAAAGAAACAGATGGTTAAAAGCAATACATCATACTAGGAAGAGCTAACCATGAAACATACCTGATAAGATACAGACCTTGTTTCCAGATAACATTATCAGCCCATGATTCTTGTATAGTTGACCTACCAGATCTGCAATCACGAAGCAAGCAATTCAGGAACACGATAGGATCAGTTACACTATAAAATGCATAGAGGGAGCTACAAGCAACCTAAAGAAAATAACAACCACCAGGCTGGCATGCAACAACTTTTCCACTATAGGCATCTATACAAAACTATTTCTGATTTTAAATATGATAAAAACATATATGCCTCGGATTTCAAAGATTCAACTCCATGAGACATTTAGTGAGTTTCTTTGAAGAGACAGTTGTCTCTTACGCATGGCATTAGCAACTACATATTATTTTAATAGCAATAGCCCCGGGATTATCTAAAGCTGACTTCCGCTTAGTTGCAGTGGGATCTTAGCCTTAGTTAACCAAAGGTGTACTTCCAGGTTTATCCCAAATTGAGTGAGTAGAGGTACAAAGCGAAGGCATATAGTAGAAGATAGAGGGGGATCTAGCACTAGTTGTTTCCTAGGCGTAGGAGTATTTGTTATTCATCGTGTATAGAGAGAACAGAGCAACAAGGGTTTTATTGGCTTAAAGGGGAGCTCAATTGAAGAAAATTATCTATCTGTCGCTATCCCGAGCAGTGAGGCTTACACCCATTCGCATTTCCGTTTTTATGTAAACCGATGTACCTTTGTGTTGTACACAAGACAATCTTGTTAAAGGATCTTTTTACATCCATTTTCACTAATACTACTAAAAAAATTAGCCAATACCTTTTGTTGGCCTTAAGATTTTAATCTAAGGGCAATTTCGTAATTTTGATGATAACAATTAATTAATGATGTATTTGTACTAATGGTTACAATGAGTATTTGTCCAAGCTTGTAAAAACATGAAAATCATATATGGATCACGTGGACAAAAAGACCATTTAAAGCGACCGAGCAAAAGATTAAATACAAAGAGATTGAAGTTCAAAGATGATCAAGTGCAAAGATGTTGAAGCTTAAAGACTATCAATTCAAAGAGGATCAACCACTACTTGAAGATTGGGGTAGATAGGTTAGTGAGTGCTTAATATTAAATTGTCAAAGTAATTATTTGAATTATCTTTGAAGCTCTAGAAAATTAATTTATACATGCTTCACCTCATAAAACTATTTTAAAGGCTAAATTAAAATGTTTTTGAATAGTAGGGTAACTTGACTCTACAAGTCAGATAGCCTAAGTTTTACAGAGGGTTAAAATCCTTTCTTCAGGAAAGTAAGGTAGTCTAACTTAAATAGTCAGGTGGCATGACTTAAATAGTCAGGTGGCCTAACTCTCAAAGTTAGATAACTTAACTTGCCTAAAAACAACACAAAATGAGCTTCCAACGGCTCTTGACTTTTGTGCTTCTTTTCTAATGTATTTGTCTCCCTTCAAACGGCTATATTGGACTTTATATGATCTAAAGTGTTAGAAGAACAACCTAGCTTTGCTATAAAAAGGGCTTAAACTCTTTCTACCAAAACTACCTCTTGCAATCAAAACTCTACACTTTCATATACACTTTTGTGCAACATCACTCATATATTTTCAAAGTCTAGAGCTTCCATCTTGATTCATATTCTTACTCTAGTCTTATGAGCAAGAGAGCTATAATTGTACAAATCAATCTTTGAGAGATATTTTTATTGTACAAGATCATTGTAATTAAAGGGTTGGTGTGATCCAAATTAAGGCTAAGAGGGGGTGTTCTCTTAGCAAGGAGAAGTGGCGTGTTTCTTGTAAAGGTTTGCTCTTCACCCGTAAGGAGGAGTGGTAGGAGAAATGGTATGCTTCTTGTGAAGGTTTGTTCTCCACCCGTAAGGAGAAGCCATAGTGGATTTGGGAAGTCTCAAGAGAACCTTGAGCCGAGGACGTAGGAATCAAGGGAATTCTGAACCTCGCTAAAATCACGTGTCCAAGTATTTATATTTCTCTCCCTACTCTTATTTGATTTACATTGCTTTGTGTTTTTATATTATATCATCTAGCATTGCACTTATATTTATCAAATAGAAAATCGAATTAAATTCCATTGTTTAAGCTAAGAACCCCCCCCCCCCCCGAATCATTTATTGGGCACTTAAACAACAGTAATAGCAATTGCAAAGGGCGACTATCAACAGCAACTTGGAAAAAAAAATATCTGTTAGATCCACACGTCTATTTATCATTGGTCGTTGTGAAACTCTATCTAGCATCATGCGGCCTCGTACAATCTCCAACAACAATGCATCCACAAATGCAAAGATTAAACTGCCATAAACAGATATATGCTGCTGGGAAAGCTGCCCAAATGTCAGCGAAAAGCAATATCACAAAAGGCAAAATCTGCCATACTTCTATAAACAGACCGATCTTATAAGTTATGATAGATTGCCCAATTAAAAGGATTACATATGTGAAGACACTTTTGAGATAAATCATGTGGTCGTACATAATAAATCAAGGTCCCCGAAACCATTGAATTTTGTTCACATTCTCCTTCACCGCTAAAAAGTGTGCTTGTGCAACTAAATAAGGAGCAATAAATTACTGTCCTAGATCTTTGCAAAAGCTGCAGAGTTGCGAATTTGTGATGGATATTCCACAGTTGTGCCAAATCAAAAGGTCATGATCGTTGTAAATTCATCCTTGAAAATATAAATAGAAGATAAAATCTAGGTACACTTTTAGTTTATTTCAGTGCGTCCCTTTTCACTTGGAAAAAATTATGACTTAAACATGTGACATGACTAACATAGCCAATAATTATAATACTAACAAAAATAATATGGTATCCCATCAATTGATGCATCAAGTTGACTTTAATAACAATTATTTTATACATACAATTTCCCATATATCAATTGGGGGATAGAACCCCGATACTACCCCTTAAGCGTAGCACAAGATACCACACAAGGCAGACAGCTTGTGGTCTACTACTATAACAACGATTAAGTAGAGACCTGAATAACAATTATTTCGTACATACAATTTCCCCTATATCAATGGGGATAGAACCACGATACTAACCCTTAAGGGTCGCACAGGATACCACACAAGGCAGACAACTTGTGGTCTACTACTATAACAACGATTAAGCAGACCCCAATAAATTTGATCCATAACTATCAAGGAAGATAATACCTGCTAATACTAGCAACAGTTAGACCATGATCAAGTGCTTCTTTGCATATATGTGAGCCAACAAATCCATTTCCACCCAGCACAAGTAACTGAATAAAAAATCCATGAGTACAACAATATACAAAAAGCGAGACAAATAGCCAGCAATTTTTAAATCTGGAGGTATACTGGTAACTAACACACAACAAGTACCTTCTCATTTGGAGGGGGAGGAACTTCTACCGTCTCCGCTTCCTCAACTTTGAAGGGTTCGTCAACGTTCTTGGAATCTGTTGACAAAAATCTCCCATTTTTTGATACACCCATTCGACTGCTTCAGGTTAATTTATTTAAATTTTTTGGGGAAAAGAAAAAAAGAAAAGAAAAGGCAAGAAATAAGTAGCGTTAGAACATTACTCATAAAGTGATAGGCAACGAATAGTTAAAACACGCAGAAGAATGTAACTTTGAACAGCAAAAAGGCCTCTCCCCAATATTGGTCTTTTCCAATTCTGGTACTAAAAATGGATTGTCTAGACCAAGCCTTTAACGAACCATACAATACAAAGTATCCAAAGTGTATAAAACTGAAGGAAGTGGAACAATTACTCTATTAAATCCGAATATTAGCTGAACAAGCATAGGGATCATATTTAAACACACCATATGTCCAAAAGCTCCGTTATGACGGGAGGGAAACCCCAAGGATCTTGCATGTAATATAACGCATAAATCAAGTAGAAATTAAGGAAACAAACAACAACAAATGATACACAAGACAATCATGTGGTCCGTCAATAGGTTACATCCCTGGGAAGAGAAATTCAAGCATCAAATAGCAGATAGTACAAGGAGATATTATAAGGAAATTCTAATACCACCAACTATTTCATTTACACCAAAAGTTGGATGAGTCAAATGACCTCAACAGAACAAGAGATAAGCCCACTCGACCCCCTTCTAAAAAATATATATATTGGAAACATTTCTTCAGGAAAATTTAATCACGTATAGTTGCCATGGAACTTCAATCGATTGACTAGTCAATAAAGCTACTAGAAGTATGTCAATCAACTAACATACACTTTGATGGTATGTTAGGTTCAGTTTTCTGTCCTCTGAGAATTGAAATCAGAAATTGTACAAAATCTACTTGGTTGACTCAGGTGACCAAAGGCTGTTTTCAAATCATTGTGTCTGAAAAAGTTATCTTTTCCCGAGTTCTTGAGAATTGTTCCTAGAAAACCGAGGCGAGTAGACTTTAGGGAACAACAGTTTGCTTTAGAGATTTATAAACTATATCCCTACTCTCAACTCCTTTACTTTGTGAGTTTGTTTATAAACACCCTACTATCTCAGAAAACCAAAGACACGTAGAAGGGAAATTTGTAGAGCATTATTGCGAGATTAGAATGTATCTATATTTTAGCATTCATTCATCATTCTGCCTTGAAATTAGAGTAATGTATGTGTTTACATCATGAAATTGCTAAGCTAAATTGGAGATCGGCATCAATCTAACAATAAACCGAGATTGGCTAGACGAAATGTCTAGAGATTAAAATGCTATTGAAAAAGCGGCTTGCTTAAAGCACCATCTGTCGTTGAAGCAAATTATGTGCCTGAAGACTGTGGGAGTTTGGCAAACCAGTTTGTGTCAAGGGGTAACTAGATGTTCAGGAATCATTGACGTCTTAACCTTGTGTAACATCTCTTTGGCGTAATGAACTGAACCATGTCCTGTGGTTTTTCTCCTTACCTTTTCACATACAAACCTCGGTGTTCATTGTGAATATGTTATCTTGCTTTATGAGTATTCAGACTATTTTACTTTAATTAAATTTTAAAAAGTACTTAAATTTGGTTATAGCAACCATCAAGACCCATTCACTCCTCTCTACATACTTGTTGCTTACATAATGCCAAAGTTAGGGTTATGATCCTAATATTCGAATGCCTACAGTTATAAAATTTCCATGCATCTTACTTACTTGCCACCCTAAGGATTAATTCTTTGTGGAAACCTTGTTGAACCTACCAAGTTAAATTTGAGTTTCCAAAGTTCAAAATCATCATAATGCACAGTGACAGAGGAATTGTGTTAATGTGAGCATAATTATAATAAAGAATAACAAACAACAGAGCAAGTTGGGTAAGTGTGTCATGACTATCTCTTTTTTTACAATGGAACTCTAGATGGACTCCCAAAAGTTTGATAAACAATAACAAACAGCTTGCATGGAATGTTGCTCTAAGACAACATAACCAATTGTAAAACTCTGTTCCCAATAGGTGTAATCCTGTTGCCAAAATCAAGTCTTCCAACTAAAAATTATTTCCTAATTCTAATAACCAGAAAAAATCCACGATCTTCAGCCAAAATATACCAAAAGAAACGTCGAAAAACAAAAGGGGGGTTGTTGAAAGAAAGGGGGGTGGGGGGAGAACAACCAAAACCTTATTCCATGTTCCTTAATTCCAAAACTGTACACAGATTACATGCAAGACCTACATACACAAGAAAACCAACAAGAGAAACTTCACTATCGCTGGGGAGGTATTACAAAGAATATTAAAAGAAAACCGTACCCCTTACACGATGGGGTATTTGGTCCAGACAAATGGTTGTAATCACCTCGAGCAGACAAGAGATAACCCAATTCTCTAACGCTTTCTTTTGAGAAAGACCCTCTCTAGGACACACATGTTCTTTAGATTCTCTCTTTA
Organism: Cornus suecica; assembly: GCA_963922005.1. Taxonomy (NCBI): domain Eukaryota; kingdom Viridiplantae; phylum Streptophyta; class Magnoliopsida; order Cornales; family Cornaceae; genus Cornus; species Cornus suecica. The sequence goes on from OY998238.1 coordinate 97,526,346, forward strand.
AAACTGTAGCCAATTTTTGAATATTAAGAATGGCCCCATTAAAGAAGGGAACCTACTTACCAATTGAATAGATAAACAGGAGTTGGTAATTATGGCTATCAGAAAACCTGACATAACAAGATACAGTGAAGTTGTCGTAGCACAATGGTGAAGTTTTGGCAATTTATCTTAAAGGAAAAATCTGGATACCAACTTGAATCTGGTTGCTTATCATTACAATACAGCTTTGAAGAGAGAGAGAGAAAGAGAGAGACTCACTGGTTGAATCCACAGCCATAGTCTAGTTCTAAATGCAGCCACAAGGTTTAAAATAAACGATGAAGAAATGTCAAGAGGGTTCAATCCGCTCTTTCCCAATAAAAATTGGGAGAGAGAGAGATGTAACTGGTTAATACACTCATACATAATTTAGTTCTAATGAAACTGCCGCGGATCACATATATTATATTCAGTCTTCTTTCCCAAATTCACAGCTAGTTTGAACTTTTGCAGCGTTGCCAACGCCCTGTGCTGCAAAAGTTGGTACTTCAATACCAATGCACCATAGGACTGGACCAAAGCCTTGCTCTTATATGCACTAATTCTAGATTATATCATTGATTCGTTAGGCCATAAATTCACCTTATCAGTTAAAGTTTATCACTGTCATGGTTATATAAAGTTTTCCTTATGTCAAAATTTTTTTGAAATAAACAATACAGAGTAGTTTTCACCTAAAAAATATTTATATGGATAAGATCCGGCACAAATACATTGACACGTCAATTTCTAAAAAAGCAGGACACATACACAGCAAGAATGCAGCTCATATAAATATAAATTTTCAGTTGCATATCTATTGAATGAGACTATAACAGAATTTTAGTCCATTTATCAATTCTATACAAATGTTGCATAAGTTCGAAGATAATGCTCTAAGATTACCAACAAAGTATATATCATATATGATATTACAAATTTACAACCCCATCTTGTCATTATAGTTATGATCTTGTTCTTTAAAAGGTTGAACACTTCCTCGTGTGTTCATACTGCTGTTTTTTAAATTTTATATTTAACGAATAGGGTAGCAAACGCGTTTGCCAAGTGTTTGAGAGGTGTCGACGAAGTGTCTGCCAAGTGTTTGAAATACTAAATTTTATTTTCAATAAATAAAAAAACAGTCATGAAGTGTAACTAGAAGTGTCCATGGAGTCTCGGGTCCAAGACGGCCACGGCACCTCATAGAAGTGTCCGTGTATCTTAGACCTTCAACAATCACCCTTCTGCTCATAATGCAGCATCATTGTGAATTTGTGAGAACAATTAGCAACTTCACACAAGTTCTGATGGATTTTCACCACAAACTACACCAAGTATTTCTTTACTATTTTTTTAAACTATTTTCATTTGAAAGAAAGAATAAACTGTACAAAAAGTTTTTTAATGTCATTTCGACTTTTTATTTTCACCCAACATCAAATGCCCCCAAATTATTTACTCGCATAGCCAAGAAAAAAAAAAATCTTTACCTAGGGTTCAAGTATACAAAAATCCACTACCCAACTAATCCAATTATCATTATTGCCAATATTCTGTTCAATTTTCTCATTTATCCGGGTATAGAGTAAATAAAATCCTATTCTCTCTCCCTTCCGCAATTTCCCCACACCAGAAACAAAATTATATATATATATATATATACATATTATATAATCCAATGCTACAAACAAACACGAAAACAACAACACAATGACAAAAGCACGCCAAATTGCAGCGAACCGGAGTAGGGTTTCAAAGAAAACCATCACACAAAAATCCCTCCTAAACTAATCATACAAAACGCATGCAAGGAAACTAAAAGAGCAATTCAGAAATTCAGACTTCCCAAATTTTCCGTTATTTTCTTTCCAATTTTCTCAATAACCAAACAACAGAGGATATTACAGAAGAAATTAGGGCAAACTTACTAGATCGCGGAGAGAGATCGTCGCGACTGGATTAAACGAGACATGATTTTCTTCTTCTTTGGGCAGTGGTATTGTTCGAGAAGTCTCACTTGGCTTCTTAAGGCAGACTAATAACATTACGGTATATATATATAGAGAGAGAGAGAGAGAGGTACACATGGCACGTAATAGTGCTGGCAAGTCCCGAAGCACACGTGGCTCAATTTCTGCCTATGCCTTGAGGAAAAAGTGTTGGAAGTTGTATTAGGGTATACTGAAATTATGGTGTTTCACTTTGGTTATGACGTGGCAGACACGAGAGTCATTGATATTTTCACTTTGGAGAATGAATAATTATCTTTTATGTTGTGTTTGGTGTGCAAAATATTCATTCTTTTGTTTGATAGGTATTATAAAGTAAGAATAGATTTATCAATGGATCGGATCTAATCCGATTAGACGGATATGGATTGAAAATAAAATTTGACAATCCAATTTCTTAATAAATTGAATTTAAATTTATGTTAATCGGATCTAATAATAATTTAATCTGAATAATTTTATATATACACATATATACTATGTTATTAATATATAAATATTAAGTAATTTACTTAAGTATTTTTTTTTCCTTTTCCTTTTTTTTATATTTATTATAGTCATATATTACAAGCATTGATTGTAAAATACATAATTTGGTGTTTAATATTTTTTAAAAATAAATAAATAAATAAATCTTTAATAATTCTTATAATTTTGTTTTTATCAATCGGGTTGTCGAATAAGATATCCGATAATGAAGAAATTCGAATTTGGATCAACTAAGTGAAAATTCGTCGAATTATCGAATCAGAGATAAGCTTATCTCATTCGGATCGGATCAGTCTGTCATGATCCTATCCGTTGGCAGGTCTAAGTAAGGAATGGTCATTCTCTTGAAATGAAAATTCATTATAGATAATGAAAATTCATTCCATTACTAAACATATGGAATAAGCATTTCATTCCCTAATAAAACTTTAAAAAATTATTTCATTCTCTAGTTAGTGATGCTTTGACCAATAATAAATGACCATTCTATTCTCACCTTAATTCCATTTAATTCCCATGTACCAAACACATCATTAATTTTTTATGTCTTAATTTATTTGCATTACTTATTTCAAGAATTACACTCACTTTCATTTTTATAAATTTTTCAAGAATCGTGCAACTATTTATTCCCCTTTCTTGTAGTATGATTTTTAGTGTGATAATTTGTTTTTCGCTAGTTACATTATGTATCTTTTTTACATCTTATATATTTTCTTAAATTGACTATCAAATATTTGATTATCTCACCACTGTATTATTAAATTAAGATATATAGTTTAATGAATTTTCAAATCAACTCCCTTTTGAAATTTTCATGATCTAAGAATATTTACGCTTATGTATTCATTCAAATTGTAAATTTAGCAACGTGATTTCTTACTTAACGAATTGTAGTCGGGAATAGGTCACTTGATACTTTGAATCGAGTTATAGGCAGGAATTTGTCACAGACTAATTATTGAACCATCGTGACAAAGCCTTTGAGTATTAAAGACAAGCAAGTTAGCTGGCATATGATTTAAAATAATTGGGTAATAGTTTCAAGAAAGGTGCGTGTCGGACACAAGATGGTACTTCTTCAGAGTTCAAGCATATTAACTCGATTCAATGGGAGTTGTTGATCGCCAATATTGGACTTGACTATAAAAAAGGGAGTTGATCATTCCTGCACAAACTGATCGGGAGTTGGAGTCGTTCTTATGATAAGATCAAGACATGTCAAAACTACTCAGTGCGCAAGTCATAGAAAAACCGATCGTGCAAGTTTTAACAAACTTTAGCGCATCCACAAGCTAGGTATGATAATGCACAACGCTACCCGTGCCGTTGTTGAAAAAACTCCAGACCCGGAACACTTAGGCCACTAGATAATCCAATTTACATGCACATCTTCCAATAATCACTCGAAGTTACCATACCGCCTGTATGGGAACACTGGATAATATTTTGTAGTTACCAACTCATTAAAATCAAACAATTCCTAAAAGTCCAAATCTACCTATTAAGCCAACCTCAAGATTAGTTTCTCTAAATTATAAGTCTAAAATTCCTTTCTAAAGTGCTGTTAAAATAATATAGCTAGCTACAGTTGTAGATATTTCTGAGTAAATTATCTCAAGATTTACAAAAAAAATCCATGTAGATCAACTTTTTCTCTTTTTTCCGATCTGACAAAAAGAGATCCTGGCCATTATCAGTATTTGCCTATTTAAAGGAGGGAAATTTAGGAAGGGAGATATATACGAGTGTGTTTGTGTATATATATATATAATATATTATGATAATCTAAGCTTGTAGTATACCTTAATGGGTGGAAAATGATGAAATGTGGAACCTACATGGTAGTGCAATTGGATATATTTGAGTCGAGGGTCCCGCTCTAGCTGTTCCGGTGCTTTGCCCCTTCACTCATTTTTACAGCCATTTGCATATATGTATGTATATATAATATATAGGGTTAATTTCAATACACCCCCTAAACTATGTTAAAAACATAATTTTGACTCCTCACTTTTGCATAAATGCAGTCAGACCCCCTAATTAAGAAAAAGACACTCATTTGAACCCCTTATGTACTTTTGGCACCTTTTAAGACCTGAAACTGTGTGAAATACCTAAATTATCCTTGGCCCCCATCCCTACTTTAATATATCAATTTGACCCCTCAATTTAGAAAACAACTATATTATTCAAAATTCAAGGGGTGTAAATGAAATTAACAAAAAATATATAATTATTCGCATATTTAACTAACACAAGTATTTACATTTAAAATATTTATATTTATATTTATCAAATTTGTAAACTAACACAAATTTTCATTATTTATATTTAAATTTATTTTATTTTTTAAAATATTAATATTTATCAAACTTGTAAACTAACGCAAGTTTTTATTTTTTATTTTGATCTTGAAATATATTTGACTTTACTAATACATATTTTCAATAATATTAGACACACTTCACAAAAAAAAATATTTTAAATTAAAATAAAATACAACATATTTGAATTTGTTAAAAAAAAATACTGAATTACACACATAAATAGTAATTTTTAGTCATAAAACATTTGTTTTTATTTTTTATGTAAATGAAAGATTTAACTTTTCAATTATAACCTTAATTTTATTATTACTGTACAAGCATCAAAATCAGACACATAAATTCTTAAAATATATATATAAAAAAGTTAATAATGAAAATTTAATAAATTAATATTCAAGCATACAAATTTATATTATAATATTAAAATAAAATATAAAAACACTTGACTCGTATAAAATTAATAATAAATTTATATATTTAATATATTATTAAATTCAAATAATTCAATTTTTTCTCTCCTCCTTCACCACCACCATCTCCTCTCCGCCTTCTTCCACCAACACCACCAATGTTTACTCTTTCTCCCAAACCCCTATGTGCCCTAATTTCATCACAAACCCATTTCTATTGAACATACCCAAATCCAATTTCATGGATATACATATACATATATATATATGTATATGTATATGTGCGTCTATGTGTATATATATATAGAGAGAGAGAGAAAAAAAAAAGGAATAGAGAGCAACGGCGGTGGTGGCTGGGATTAGGGTTAGGGTTGAGGTAGAGGAGGGGGATTGAGGGTGTTTGGGTATGAATTTAAAGCTTTAAATTAGGGTTATCCATTTATCTTGAGTAATGATAACTTTAAAATTAAAAATAAAGATGTTTGGCAAAGGACAATAATGTCTTTTCCTACTTAGTTAACGTCCAAAAGTAGTTAGGGAATGCAAATGAAGAAAGTTTGCTTAATTAGAGGGTGAAAATGCATTTATGTAAAAGTGGGGGAGTCAAAATGATGTTTTGATATAGTTAAGGGTGTAAATGAAATTAACCCTAATATATATATATATATATATATATATATATATGTATGTATATACTACTAGTTTTCAAGCTTGAAATAACCCAGGTACCAAACACAACATAAAGGAAATGGGAACAATGGCCAAAGGAAATGGGACCTGCTAGGCCGGAAAGTGCAAAGCCAAAGCATAAAGTGGTGGTGCTGCAGAGGTGCTTCTCGGGTCCCGCCCACACCCTGGGACTAAGACTTGCATCCAAGTGGCTTCTCCGTTGTCTTTTCAATCCCGCGAATAATTTTTTAATACTAGTATCTTGTTTCAAGGATTTCAATTACCGCTAAAATATTGGATACAATACACAATATGAATCATACAAAAATCAATTTGGATGATTTGTACAAGAGAAAAAGAACATACATGAAATTGCCTAACAAAAATTATTTTCTATCTAACTAATTTTAGGAATAGAATATAATAGAATAAAATAATTTACCCAAAAAACAAAAAAAAATAGGAATAAAATAATAATTTTTGAGTGTAGACAATTCGTTAGGACCATAACCATAAATATAATATGAGTCTTACTTGATAAGTACGGAGGGTCGCTTAATTTATACAGATCCTTTGAATTACTATGGCTGAAAGCCCGACAATTGTACTCTCATAATTTTTTTTTTATCTAGATGTGCAATATTTCAAGACATGTTATGGTCCATTTACTCATTATAAATATATAAATTAGTACAGAATAATGAATTAAGGTTTGAAGTTCAACAACTCGACTCGCAGTAATATGACATTATTATCACATGCGTAATTAAAATCAATCGAATTGTTCGAATGTCACACTTCAAATAATTATGCAACAATTCCATTCACATAAATTAACCAGCATTGTTTGACTTCAAATCATTATTTAACAATTTATGGTTACCTATTTTATGTAAAATATTAACATATTTTTGTATTTTTTAAAGTATTATGCATTTAACTTATTATTCAGCAATGTATGTTTATAATGACAAAAGAGAGTCCAATTTCTAGTAAAAAGATTGAAGTATTGCTGAATAGTTAAATACTGTAATGACTTGAATCGAATATCGACCCTTGAATATATATGGGGTTGTTTGGGTACTGGTTTTGGTTTTGGGCTTTGATTTAAAGACTAAATCATATTTGGTTACTGATTTTTAGGCTTTTTAAAATCAACTATTAAAATATTTGGATTTGGCCTACCAATTTTGACTTTTCTCTTTCTCTCTCTGTATATATATATATATATATATATCCGAAAATTTTGACTTTTTTTCTATATATATATATGAGTTAACAATCGTAATTGTTGACTTTTTAGAATTTTTTTATATATTTATATATTTTTAATACATATTAGTATATATATAATAATATTTGGATCAAGATTAATTTCTTATCAAATATAATTTTAAATTTAGGATAAAACCACCCAAAACCACAAAAATCAAAATCACAAAATCAGGTCACCAAAAACCGGAAACCAAACATACCCATATAGTACAAGTACAAGTGGAATATTGAGTGGTTTATTATTCTTGTTCTCTCACTATGATTTGATAGAATGTCACCAAAACCTTTAGTGCTATTTTACTGTAGCCATGGATGAGGACTGGGGACTCAGCTACGTTAAAATGGCCTCTCTTCATTCCAATATATATATATATATATGTTATTTACCAACATGAAAAAAGTATATATGTTTTATATATGAATAACATTCTCTTCTAGATTCAATTAATTTATCAGAAATAATCAAGGAGATTTGGCTTCTACACTTTGAGCTTAGTGCGAGGTTTGAGATTTGATTCAATTCTTAAGTGACTGCGACTGATTAGAGAGTAGTTAAATTAAGATATGATTCCAAAGAACAAACTAATGTCCCAAATCCAGATGAAAGCTAGATTTTAATTCACATATACTCCACAAAGGATTATAAATATAATTTGTCTAATGTTGTCGTGTTTCAATTTGTATTTCGTCCCCAATTCTCTATCAATAATATATGTAAATCTCTTAGAAAAACTTAGGTCATGTTTGGATATTGACATTAAAAAAAAAAACATGTCTTGAAATAAAAATTGAAATCACAAATAATGCCAAGTAAATCTTGAATCAAATTTCTCATTTCCATATCTAAACCAAGAACAAAACATCATATATTACCTCCTTCCCAAATCAGTTGTCCAAGTTTAATTTTTTAATATTTTTATCATTATTTTATATTTTCAATTTTGTCATTTGATAATATAATATAGTTTATAATTTTTAGGGACTCATTTTTAAAAAAATTAATGAAGAGTGATAATTTAAAAAAATATAAGATTATATTGTATTATGATTTAAAATTGAACGGAGTGTAGGGGTTCGCAAGATTTAGATGATATGAAGATAATTTCTGCACAAGTTCGTCAGCCAAAATAACAATATAATCAGTCTTTATTACTTTTGATTCGCCTTACAGAGAAATGGAGGAAAAGATAGCAAGTTCAAATCATTGAGAAGTACTTTCTCTCTCTAGGATTTTCTCTCTCCTGGTCTCTGAAAAGTCCCCTCTCTCTTTGCAAGTGGGCACCTCTATTTATAGACGCGGCCGCTCAATAAAAGTCGTGGTTGGTATTGCCACGTCATTACCTGTTTCGCGACATGGTTCCGTCGCCCTCGCGGATTCACTTGCCACGTCAGCACCTGTCTCGCGACCTGGTTCATGCGTACTTAATCTGTGATTTAAATACCTTGTACAGTATTATTCCACGCCCATGACTACGCAAAACGGATTCGCGTACTCTTATGCGTAACTAATACTGCACACCATAAATACCTTGCATAATATCATCCGCGAAACGAATTCGCGGATCATATTATGCACCAAAACCTGTGATCTGCGCCTGTTGCATCGCAGATCTGATTTATCCTTAGCCAAGGATGCCTTTATAGCTTTGCTGGGCCATAACCAATCATGCATGCCTTGGTTATGTTCCTGAATACTAGCGGCCTCTCTAAGGTATTTTTACTTAGGATGGTGTAAATAAGGTCGCGACCCACTACTTACTCATCCCAAGCATTTCCTTTAGATTCCGCATAGTACTCGCCACGCGAGCAGCATATAGGGTTATGAGTTACTGATGCGAGTTATAAAACACACCAATTCCTCATACTTCCCTCTGTGTAATGCAAGCTCTCGCGTAAAAAGAACCATATTTGGGCTAGTTCCCCAAGTAATCGATTACTTGGGCCAATCTCCCAAATCATCTTTTACTTGGGCCGTTTTCCCCAAATATACCAAACCTGGGCCATATCCCAAATAAATACAGGTTGGGCCATATCCCAGATAATTTAATCCTTGGGCCATTATCCCAATGAGTTATTTAGCCGTTATGTTATTTCGCGAATCGTTACTCTTTACACGGAGAAGTAAAATTAAAAAAATAAACAACTAACTAGTAATATATATGGGATGGAGGGAATATCAATTTTGAAAAAAATGTGTAAAATTGTTACTAAAGGTTTTTTAAAAAATAAAATAAAATAAAAATAGCAAGAATTCAACGACTGAATTGATGTCCAAAACAGGTGATGGATCCCACCATGATCAATGACCTGTAGCAGTGGACCCCACCTATTCAGCCTCTGGGATGCCTTAATCCGTGACCTTTACAAAAAGCAGGACTAATTAAGCTGCCCTGCACTCTCTTACTTTTCCTATAAATTCACATCTACTCATTTTCTCATTTCTCAAACAGCCCCCACTTTAGTAACCTCCTTTCCCTTTCCTTCCTCCATTTGGGAACCCTTCTTCCCCCAAACAAACAAAGAAAAAAAAAACCAAAGAAAAACAAAAACTACATCCAAGAAAGAGAAAAAATACAAATATGAGAAGTGTTGGAGCAACCATGGAAACTATAAAAACAACATCAACAACAACGGAGACAGCTTTTTATATACAACACGAGTCGCAGTGGCACTCTCCGGTGCCGTACCTCTTCGGAGGCCTCGCTGCAATGCTAGGCTTGATAGTCTTTGCTCTCATCATTTTGGCTTGCTCTTACTGGAAGCTTCATGTGGGCCAACGCGGCGAGGGAGATGCCGAGGGTGGCGATAATACTGATAAATGGGGTGGTTCCGGGAAGGAGTTGCCGGTGTTGGATGAGAAGATTGTGGTGATTATGGCGGGAGATTTGCAGCCAACGTTCTTAGCCACACCCATGTCTAATAAAAGTACCGGTGGTAGTGGTAATGGGAAGAGTAATGAAAACAAGGAGAGAGAAGAAGGTGAAGTAGTTAATGATGAGAGAAGGAAAGAAGAGGTGTTTGATCATGATCATCAGACTGCAACGGCAACTATGGGAAACGGGGAGGCAAACCACTGATTGAAAGCAATTATACATAGATACATATATATGTATATGATTATGTGGAAGAGAGAAGAAAGTTTTCCCTTTTTTCTATTGTCTTGCCCTCTTTGTTTTATTCTGGGTTTAGAGGGATTTCTTGTTATATATGAAAATTTTGATGTGATGAAATAGAAAGAGATTTGAATTTCTCTTTCAAACTAGTAATTATACATATATTTTTTGTTAGTCATTTTTTTCCAGATATATATGTTTTGCAGTTTTTGTGGAGTATATGTGAATTAAATTATAGCTTTCATATGTAATATGAAAAAATTATTGGTTATGTATTACACTTTTTTTTCATTATTAGTACTTGGGGTATTACGCGTGGTGTAACAACCGTGATTTCTTTTATTTTGCATATATATCTATATAGTTATATATATTAGGAATTTGAATTTAAAGTAGATGGATAAAAAGATAAGCTTTCAAATTTTAAATTATGATTTTAAAATTCAAAGAGATTGAATTATCTCTTTACCCTAACATAATGTATTATTTATATCGGTTATTTTAAGGAGGAGAGACGTACATGATATGTGCATAAGGAAAGTGAGTTATAGAGGGAGTGTTGTTGTTGATTCATCGGTAGCAGCAAGGAGGAGGTGATCGACAATTTTCTTGTTGGGTTTCATTCATCTAACGCAGGCAAGTTAACCTTGCCTTATACATTTGTATATAACTAGGATTCATGGGTCTATGCATATGTACGATCTTAAATTTCTTTTGTTATGATTGATGAAATTAATTACATAGAATTGTAACAATATAATCTCCCTATTATGGTATATCAGATCGTTTTGTTCGTACCCTATGTGAACAGTAGGTTAGATGTGAACGTCAGTATGTTACTGGTTTGTCATATTCAATAAATTGTTGTCGATTGCTTACATACGAGTAAATATTAGGTGAGATTACTAATTAATGTTATTGACACAAAGTTAATGAATATAAACGATAGAATTGTTGGTTGTACGTGAACAATAGGTTACAGAAGAAGATTATTAGATTGTGTTGTTATCACGATAACAATGAATATTAACGTGTTATTTATACCCTTGCGAACAATATGTTATAGGAAAACATTAGTATATTAATTATCTGTACTATGTGAATAGTAGTTTATACATTTCTACGCTTTCTAAATTACGTATTTGTTGATATTAGGTCATATGTGTATATTGGTGATTATTGTATATTCTGTATGGGAATAATCTATAACGTATATTAGGTTCTGTATATGAATAATCTATAATATATAATAGGTCATATGTGCATATTGGTGGTTACTGTATATTCTGTATGGGAATAATCTATAACGTATATTAGGTTCTGTATGTGAATAATCTATAATATATATTAGGTCATACGTGTATATTGGTGGTTACTGTATATTCTGTATGTGAATAATCTATAATATATATTAGGTCATACGTGCATATTGGTGGTTACTGTATATTCTGTATGTGAATAATGTATAACATATATTAGAACGTTTTATGATTGTTTCTTAGTAATATTTAGCCATTTAATGAATGTTAATGGTATGCGTATATTTATAGGGTGAAATAGGTGAAAATTATGAAACCAATATTATTTAGAATGATTTAAAGTAATCTTGTATAACACTTTTTGAATATTTATCTTGTTGGAAAGTAATTGTGAAAACTGTAAAGTATTCTAAATTTGTTTTGGTAAAATTCTTTCAATATATATATAATTTATTCATTTACTTGTTACTGTGAGATAATACAGTATATGCTATTGGAGTTTGTGACAGTGCGATATTAATGTCTGGTGTCAGTCTGAGACTAACTTTAAAATAGGTTGTTAGGCATGGTCCGGGACCTGCCTTTGACAAGTGCACTAAATTTTGTTATGGCCATTGGGCTTAATGTGCCCTTATTATGTGGACGTGGTCCGGGACCATCTGGGTTTTTAGACGTCTTCCCAGCCACTTGTGTGCTATCGGTAGTCAGGGACTATTCGTTGCACACCGGAGGGGAGCCTGGGGCTCAAGTGAGATTAATTGATTATGGGTGTTACCATTAATTTAGGTAATTAACTCGTGAAATTTAAATTGTATATATGTTTTGTGACGGGCGTGAATTCTCTTTATATACGAATATATAAAGTCGGGTTAATTTGCTGAACAATGATTATGTTTAGCATTTTTGCTGAGCTTGTGAGTTCACCCCTTTATTATTTCAGGTACTCATTGATTAGCTTGTGTTGAGGACACATGGTGGTCGTCGGAGTTTCCGGAGCTATGTTTTTGTTTTCTAGTTTTGAGAGCATTGTAATAAGCTCACATCATCATTGAATGTTAGTGAGTAGGGGTGATGTAATAATATTTTTACTACAAATTTTAATTGTTAATACAGACATTGTATTAATGTTATGTTTATTGGGGGTTGGCACAACTACTATGTAGATCATGCCTAACAATTTTTGAATAATGGAAATTATTTCTTTTAGTTTGAAATTGGGGTGTGACATGTGGATTTATTTTGGAATAAAATATCTTTTTCTTGATCTATGCACAAGCAGAAGATGCTACAATAAGTACGATTTTTTAAGAAATAATGCTTAAATAGATACTCCTATTAGTGTATTCATACTTGACAATAGATGGAATAAATTAAAGTAAATGAATAAGTATATAGGAAATTATATTGGAAAATATATTCTATAGGATCTAGCAAGTTACTAGTAAGCCTGATGTGACGGCAGGAATATATCTGCCGGCAACATTTCCAGTCATCGGCCTGACGGTGGCATTGAAATCTGTAGAGGACACGTGGTCAGGTGAGCTTTAAATTTTTCTTGGGATGCAAGTAAAAATCCACATGTCAACTTTTGATTGGTCATGTGTTTGTTGGAGGCAACTTGTGAACTACTGTGTCCGCGGGTTGTCCGTGCTATGCGGCCACGCGTCTCCGCGTTCCTCTTAAATGCACCTCTTTTCTCGTTTTCAACTTAACAATACAGCTGGCCATGGACTATTAATCATCCTAATATTTACTAAATATTTATTACCTATAATAGCACATCTATTTTTTTTCCTTTTATTGAGATTTTATTAGAATAAATGCAATTCACTTTTATAGTAATTAAATTAAGGAAAAAGTTTAGCATCTTTTTCTTTTTTTTCTTTCAAATTTGTAATAAATTTTCTAGAATATAAGCAAGCGACCAAATAATTTGATTAATTTTCAAGTTGTTCTGACTAAAAAAGTTATTACCAATAAAAAATGGTCTGATTTGATTATGTGGGAATCACGATAGGTAATCATGGTTGCTTTTGAAATATCTAAAATTTCAATTTTTCATAGGCTTAAATAGGACTACAAATAAATTGAGTCATTTCTGAAAAGATTGTGACTCAAAACTTTAAGAACTCGGCTTAGGTTTGTTCGTTAGTCAAAGGAGATGAGGCCAATCACATTTTTAGGCTAGTCTTATAAATAAACGAGTTTGAATATTTCCTTTCACCAAGCTCATGAATAAACTCATTTTACTGAAATAGTTAGATTATCTTAGAATTACCAAGAAAAAGTGTCGATACTAACCATTTGTGAAGAAGACTGATAAAAATTATTAGACTACTATGATCACTTCATAAAAAAATAAAAAGAAACTCTAACAATGATAGAATAATATAAAGAAAACAAAAATAAATTAGTACTAAGATATTCCAAAAAATTGAAAACATGCTAAAAACAAACCTACATCAACTAAATATAAACAACCATTGACAATAGTGATATATGCTGCAAAAGAAACGAGTCGTCAGTGTGCAAACTCAGACTCGACTCATTTAAATCAGAGTTCGGTTTGGGCTCACAGTCACGGGTTCGTTAGCAAATAAGTTGAGCCGATTACATTTTTTAGGCGCTTTAATAAATGAACCGACCTTCAACATTTAGAAGCTCCGCTCAGTTTATTTGCAACTCTAGAGTAAAATATATTTTAAACTTTTATTTGACTGAAATATTGATTCAGTGATTAATTTTTTTTTTCGGACCTATACTAATAATTTTTTTTTTAAAAATTTGGGACTCCTCCACCAGTCATATGGACCTCCTAGACTTCTAGACCTAATTTACATAAGCCCATGAAAATTTAATCAGCCTTGGAGGATTGGGCCGGATACAAACTTCATCATGGGCTCAAACCTATTTATATAGTAGTCAATCAGCCCAAAAAGGCCGCCTATCGGAGGAGGACTGTACAGACCCCTCTCTCTCTCACACACACACACAAACACCCACACACAGCCGTCCAACGCCGCCTCTGCCGTCCTCTCCGTTCACCGGAAAATGCAAGCGGTAAGTCTTCAAATGCTTTAAGCTCGAAGCACTCTCTTTCATCATACCCAATTCTGTTTGAACAAATTATGAATGTATATAATCATATAGATAGATATATAGATGTAAATAAATCTATATACGCTCCCAGAATGTTTGGTAACAATGTTTGGATTTTCAGCTCTTAATTGCGAGCGAAGAATCCCATATTCTTGTTCGACTCTTGAATGTGAGTGTACAAACCATAGATTACGTCAAGGACGGCATAGGGCAGATCTTTGCTGCTTGCAAATCCAACCTTGATTCTGTCAATAAAAGGTATGCAATTTTAGATTCTTTCTCTTTGTGTTATATATATATATATATATATGTATGTATAGATGTGTCTGCTTGTGTGTATATCGACCAGGGTTTCTGTTTGAGCTACATCTTATTTATATTGGGACTAAACAAAAAGTAATCACTTTGTTTTGCTCTAATTTTAATTTCCATCATTTTTATGTAAAGTCCACCGCATTTATGTTCTAGTGGTCTACATTCCCATTATATATATTAAGTTAAGAATATATCTCCATTTGATACTCATGATGCACAAGCCATCTATTTGTATTTGCTGACAAGATAGAACTACCTATGTGTGCGTGTGTGTTTATCCTTTGGGCTCTCGCTCTTTAAGTGGGTCATTTTTTGTTTTCTGTGAATTTTTTTGTTCCCAATGTTTGATTGAAGGAAAGAAATAGAGAAAGGGAGAAATTGGCGAATGCTGGCAATTTAGGATTTTCTGGCTTAGGGGCTGTGAATTGGAGCAGCCCTATATTGGGTACTACGTTTTGTTTTCATTTATATTTTTTTTGGGTGGTGGCGAGGGAGTATCAAAATGGAAAATTTGTTGTTGATGTGTTACATTACAGGAGCGGGAGAAAATGGTCACTTAACTCTTCTTGCAATTCAAGGTGTTATGTAGTTCTGGAACTTTTTTTTTTCCCTTTCGGGATTGCTATGGTTGCCATAAAGAATTATAGGTTTGCTCACAGTGCTATAGGTTTGTACCCGCGAGTAATTGAAGGTAGGTGTGTAGTTTTATGTGAACTTTCTTTTGAGGTGTATCTAGTGAAAGGAGAATTGTGAGCATTGCGGAGAATCTGGCAAAAATCATGTTCTTGGTATGGGTCAAGTAAGGGTCAGGTTTTTTTTTTGCTCTTTAGTTTGTTATCATCTTTGTGTTTTGTAGCCGTGATTACATGGTGCGTCCCTTTCAGTTTATAGTTCAATTTATTCAGAAAATAGGCATAGCTTCTTCGTCATTGCTTTTCTTTGTTTTGAAAGAATTTTTCACATCCTTCTTATCTTTTATTGTGTGTGCCTGGAAACACACATTTTTCTCACTCAGTCACTTGATCTATTTTCTTTATTTTTGCAATAGCTAAATGATATATTTGTGACTTCTAGGCACGATGAGTTACTACCTTGTACTCTTCAAGATATCATTGCAGCTGTTGGTAATCAGTACCATCTAAAAACCAAAGATTGGTTTCCACAGAACAACGGGTATGATGATAAAGGAGATCCACATGCAGTTTTCAATGTCTTGGATTTAATGCTGAAGGGTAGCTTGGAGCGGTTGAAAACAATGAGGTTAGCTTTTGTCATATAGAAATTGATTCTGCTGTTCTGGCTGCTTGGGTGGTAGATTGCTTCCTTGTAAATTTTTGCTCGAGTTGTCATGGAAGCAACCAGATAGCTATAGCAATTCTTTTTTGGAAAGTGAAATGCTGTTTTGTATCTTTCCTGCCTATTTTTTGAAAAACTTCTCTTTTAAGTTTGTAGTTCAGATTGCTACTGAGTCTAAAATCTGCAAATGATACTTGTGATTTCTCAATTTGGTGAAACTAGAAACTCTGGTCACAAGTAGTTGCCAAAGCTTTGTCATAGACTTCAATGACCTTTGAGAAGTACTGTTGTCTCAAAATAACCTCAAAGTCCATATGAAGTAAGCTGTAAAAGGCAAGAACAAGAATTTGAAGTATACATATAATTAAGTTTTGAACTTGCAGGAGTGTTTAAAAAACTTCCATCTGAAATCATTTTTCCTCAAATTAGCGGGATTGTGATAAAAAGATATACCTTGTGGTTTTTATTTTGAACCATACAGTTTGAGCCCTATTTATGTTTTTCGGTGGAAGTTTGAGCTATTTAGTTGGAATTATTTGACAATTTTATTTGATGTCATACTTCGGGGTTTTTCAAAGCTTTTATTAGTTGAAGTCTGCCAAGTAGTGCTGCCTTCAATTTAGTGTTCCTCTTCTTCTGTAAAATTCTCAAATGGTTGCATGACTCATATCCAGTCTCTTCTCAAATAATGAAGTCTTAGTTTGCAGGATTAGCAGGTGACACAGTAAACACATATCTAATTAACCAAATGATAAATCCTGCAGCTTCAATATATGTACAGTTAACAACACCAGCTGTAGCACACAGTAATTCCTTTATTGAACGAAAGTATTTGTATAGTTCTGTTCAAAGTGATATGTGTTAGAGATTTTGTATATGTGTCGATGCGTTAGACACCGTCATTTCTTGGACACTTTAAATAAAACATGTTTGGCAGAATTGCATATTAATATAATGTAAGAGCAGAATTCTTAATATTTGATGACATGACTAACATTTTTTTGACACCCCTGACGGCGAACTGATGAATCTTGTGTATTGAACATGACTCTATTTAGGCATAGAAAAAGAATCTAATTTGAGAGTGCATTGTTTGGGGTTTATACAAGATCTACACAATTTTCGATCACATTTACAAAGTAAAAGATAAACAAAGGCTTGAAATAAGGGCGGGCATGCATGGTAAGAGTAGTAACTTATGCTTGTTTTTTATATATATATATATACATGATATATCCACACTTGTCATAACTTCCTTTATGTGACGCAGTAAATACGAAAATGATTTATAAGTTGCAAAAATGTCATTGTTGAGAGTTGGTTTTTATAAAGTAATGTTTGTTATATGCAATATTGATATAGAAAATTTATTCATTGTCATGTTCTTGTTCTGTCTCGTGGCCTAAACTTTTGAAAAAAAAAATCATTTTAGCATTTTTGTGTCATAAGGGCAGGTCCTTGGTGCAACGGTGAGGATGCTCCATCCTGACTGGAGGTCACGGATTCAAAACCACAGAATAGCTTCTGAGAGAAAAAAAAAATGGCTATTGGAATCAAACCAATGACCATTGCATTACAATTGCAAGGGTCTAAGGCTCTAAGGTGTGAGCTAAGTGGGCTTACATAACAAAAATGTACATGGATAGAATTCAATGAACTTTGGAATATTTGCAACTAACCATTATTTTCATTTTTAGCTATTCATATAAGTCTGAATATAGCGGAGAAAGTAATATAGATATTAAATTACTATTGAATATTTTAGAATATAACAATTTATAAAGCGATACCTGTTTCCGATTTATTGCTCATACTTACACATCTATGCATGTAGAAGTAAGACTGCATACATATGCTCTTCCCAAACTTCTTAATGGCAGGAGCCTTGTGCATTGGGCTAGCCGTATTTCCATGTGTTGTGTCTATGTCCCTTGTTTTTTCAAAATGTACCTGAAATATTGCATAAATCATATATAGGTGATTAATTTTCATGAACTTTCAGGGAAAGCATGTCATGGTTACACGCAGGCCTTAGTGACTGCACTATGGAAGTCGATTTCATTCAACATGTAGCCACTATTAGAGCATTGTCATTAGAAGGTAAGATGGGAACAGCCCTGTGGCTTCGGAGCAAAATGATACAGAAATGTGTTATTCCCGATGTGCTTACGCATAATTACCTTGTTAATGGACTTTGCAAATCTGGTGATTTGGAGAAGGCTGAATGGATTGTTAGAGAGATGTTATACAGGGGTCCCTCTCCCAATTGTGCTACCTTCAACACTTTAATGAAAGGTTATTGTTTTGTTGATAAAGTGGATAAAGCTCTCAATATTTTCTCCACCATGACTAATTCTGTTATCATGCCAAACAGAGTTAGTTGTGTCATTCTTGTACATACACTTTGCAAGAAAGGTCTACCAGATGATGCTAGGAATATTCTTGCTGAGATCTTAGATGAAAATTGTGACAGGGAAGCTCCAAATTTGATCACCTCAACTGCACTTATGGATGGTTATTTTAAGAATGGAGACACGGTTCAGGCGCTCAATCTCTGGGATGAGATGTCCCAAAGGGGTACTCAAATGGATGTTGTTGCTTATAACGTTATTATCCATGGATTATGCTTAAGTCGAAATACGACTCTTGCATATAAATACTTGTGTGACATGTTTAAAAGTGGTTTTCATCCTGATGTCATTACCTACAATATTCTTATTAGCGTGCTTTGTAAAGAAGGAAAGACTGATGATGCTTGCTATATCCACAGTGTTATGTTAAGAATGGGTGTTGCTCCAGATCATCTATCATACAAATTGATCATTCAAGGCCTGTGTATTCAAGGAGATGTTGTTAAAGCTACTGATGTTCTTCATTATATGTTGCAAAATTCAATTGTACCCGAGCCTCTCATTTGGAATGTCATAATTGATGGGTATGGTAGATGCGGAGACGTACAAAATTCTTTCTTCATTAGAGACCAGATGGTGGCATTTGGTTTTGTCCCAAATGTCTTTACTTACAATGCGTTAATTAACGCGCAAATAAGAGTAGGAAATATTTCTGAGGCTCATTCTCTAAAGAGAGAGATGCTCTTAAATGGTATTTACCCTGATCTGGTTACCTATAATCTGTTGGTAGGCGCTGCTTGTAATTTTGAACACATTCAGCCTGCACTCCTGTTACATGATGAAATGCTGAGGAGTGGTTGTGATCCAGATATAATAACTTACACCGAACTAATTAAGGGTTATTGTATGAGACGTAAAATAATTGAGGCAGAAGAACTTTTTGTCAAGATTCAGAGGTCTGGTTTACCTATTGATCATGTACCATTCCAAATACTCATGAAAAAATACTGCAAGATGGGAGAGCTTGACAAGGCATTTGACCTTTATCAAAAATGGCTAAGAAGGGAAGAATGAATAGCCTGTAAGTACCTTAGTTTCTTAACACAGAGATATTGAGAGATGCAGTTTCTGTAAAGCATGGCTCCTTTCTGGCTTGCGAGTTCATTCTTCTGTCTACTTGGCTCTCCGAGACTTGTATTAGTCAGTTCAGGTTTGGTCAGGCTCATTATTTTAGCTGGTCACTTGGAAAACGAGGCCATCTTTTGTTTGGAGAAAAGCCCCTTTGCCTTGTTCCCCTGAGAATTTGATGGCGGCACGGATGCCACGGATTAATCGAAGTGAATATGCAAGCCTTGGGCTGAACCAGTTCTTTAGCTTACTGCACAAGACCTGAAGGTTACAGACTATGATGGTGGCTGCTTTCTGCTTGTTGTAGCTGTGGTGTTCATATGACCCTTCTGCAGGTTTGTCACTTATTCAACCTTCTTATGGAAATTGATAGTTCTTTAATTTGTTCTGTACCATTTTAGATGACTTTAATTTGTGCTAATGCTTAATATATACTATTCTACTGTAGGTTAAGCGTATTGGGTTGTGAATAATTGCATTAAATGTGAGGAGATTAAGTTCTTATTTATCTTAACTCAACCTTGTTAAGCACCAACTCTCAATAGAAAATAGGATGCAGGAGAAATTTACTGTAAAGTCTGTAATAAATTTTTTTGAATTCAGATATATGTATGATCGTCAACTTGTAATGTAAAAAACTTTTAGCTTAAATTATATGTAACACACGTCATCTTTGGTGCTATATTTAAGCGGGAATAAAATCTATTCAGTTGATTAAGTAGAGTTTGATGAAGAACAATATGAGACTCGCACATGAGTTGTTCGTGTTTCAAGGTGTTAACTAACCATCTACTCTAAAATTTAAGTTGTTAGAGAGAGTGTAACTTTAATATATAAATCTTAAATATGCTTCCTCGCGTGTAACAAATTTTTTTTTGGTTCAAAACGTGTAAACATTCTTAATGCGGGTGACAATGAGGTTTGAACACGAGACTTTTTACTCTGATACCATGTTAACTATCCATCTCTTTTAAAAACTTAAGCTATTAGAGAGGGTGACACTTAAACATATAAATTCTTCAACATGGTTAGTTTTTTAGAAGAGGAAAAGAAAAATATAAGTCATAATTTTTTCTCTTTTCCAAAAGCAAACTGTACCCAGGTGTGCAAACCTCATCTTGTTCTCAATCTTAGTTCTGATTATATATCATATTTATTGGTTATAATGTGGTTAATTTGTTTGTGAGAAGCAATAGAGTCATGTGTCTTTGTCGGATTTATTATGTTTATTATAATTGTGCAGTTTATAAGTTCAAATCCTGAAAAGAAAAACTGTGATTCAAATTTTGTGGAAGCAATATCTAGCTTGTTTTGTTAGAATGTGTAGACGATGCTTGTGGGGACATCCTTTTTCCAGCTTTCCAATAAGTATAATTTTGTTCATTGGATTTTAGATGGTCTGTAAGAAATACATGATGAGTAACGAAGGGTCGATGGATCGGTTGAAATTACGAGTGTTTTGATCGAACCCTTGGTGGACTAAATTTTGATTGATGCTGCACATGCGTCAATCGATTAAAGCTTCAGCCTGCATAGATGGACGGTTCAATTTTCTACAGTTCAGCAATCTATGACTAACTTGATTGGTCGACGAGTGCTTTCTAAGTTTAAAAGCTGTAAAACTGATTCCGAAATTGAACCTACATTTGCAAAATAGGTTTAGAGACCAAGTTTAAACAACTTCGAAGTTGACTGGTAAACATGTATGCATCATCTTGATTTTGATGATGATTGTCAAAGTAAGTTTACCTTTATACCCCCTTGTTGGCAAAGTTAAGTTTGTCCTTTAAAGAAGCTTACATCACCAAAGTAACTTCGCTTATCAATCTAACCGTTACTTTTAGACACTTATAATGTAGAACAAAATGATTGTAGTGAGAATTACATTGTAGGAACTTTGACTGCCAAAATGGTCATCATTGACAATAAACCAAACATAGCTAATATCCCACCAAATAACTGTATTGTAGGATGAGGAATAGGATTTGAATAAACAATAAATAAAAACCAATAAACCTTCATTTAAGGATGCAATCTATGTTCTTTATTAGTGAACTCTGATATATACTGTATACACACACGTATATTTTTATATTTGGCTGCATGTTCTTCAATAAAACCATCCTGTATAATCTTTTTATTCTTTTTATCTTTCTATTATATGTTTTATACCATCCTACATAGGACCTTTTTTTTCACTTTAAACTAAGAAAATATAATAAGAATTGTATAACCAGTGGACTTTCTTCTTAACATAAATATCTTTTTTCCACGTTCCATAATCTGTTATCAATATCGAAAAAGTGTAGGTCCAGTATCAAAATTGAGTATTTATTTCCTAGTTTGAACAAAGATGCTTTGAACTTCTTCGCACCCGCTTAAGAACTTTTAATGTCCAACAAGGGCGCGCCTTGTTCTTAGAATTATATGTGCTATATTGTTCTTGATAAAGTTATGGTTCCTTATTTCAGATCTAGTGGGTCTTGCCATATCCAACATTGAAGGCATTGGTGGAATGGAGGAAGCTGAGTTTTGTGGAGGCGAGATGAGTGTAAAATGAGGCATTGCTTTGCTGTTGGTGGTGTATATAAAACAAGTGCAACAACTGCTTGATTGACATTATCGAGCTTTCAGTTTGGAACTAACGAGGTATTTGATAATCCTCTAATTTTGGGTAGTGGGGAGTGGTTCCAAGTCTTTTAATTGACCTGTTGTTTTGATTTTTTTTTTTTTTAGGGAACATGGGGGCACAAATGGTTTGCACTTCTCTTTTCTTCTTTTATATTTGTTGATACATCACTTGGACATGAGTTTTGTCCACTTGGTGCTCTCTTATGTACTGCTGCTTCGCCACCTTAGCATGCTCTTAGTGAGTTGCTCTACATAGACCTGTAAACGGGTCGGATTCGGATCGGATCTGTCCTGATCCGATCCGAATCCGATAAGCTTAAATCCGATCCGATCCAACCCGATAACCCGATGGATTTTCACTTAATTGATCCAAATCCGAATTTTTTCATTTTCGGATATCCGATCTGATTAGGTAAAAAAAAATTACAAAAAATTATTATTATTTTTTTATTTTTATGTTATTTTTTAAGAATATTAAACACTAAATTATGTATTTTACAATCAATGCTTATAATACATGACTATAAAAACATAAAAATGAAAACATGAAACATAATTAAGTATACTATTTAATATTTACATATTAATAACATAATATATATGTGTATATATAAAATTAATCGGATCGGATTAACATAAATCAAAATACAATTTGTTAAGAAATCGGATTATCGGATTCGGATCATAATCGGGTTATCGAATTTTATTTTCAATCCATATCCGGCTAATTGGATCGGATTCGGATCAAAATCCAATCCATTGACATGTCTAGCTCTACATATAGATAGCTATAAACAAAAACAAAAAATATTAGCGGCGAGCAAAATGGGAGTAGCCTAAACCGTGAAAATGAGGTTGTGGGAGAGCAATACAAGCTTCGTGCTTATCCAACCTTTTTCTTAGCAGAAGTATTTACAGGTTCTTCAGGATTTATTTGTATATATAGATAGATTCATGATCCGGCATGCCCCTTTTTGAAGTGAAAACACAAAAAACTCCATTCCCCTCGGCTCCCATGTACAAACAATGTGGTAAAGGAAACTTTGTGCAGAGTTCCGTTACTATTTGAACTCTGTCCTATTTGTAATGATAACTAGAAATGTTGTGATTCATTAAATTTTCCACATTTTATTTTCTAGATTTATGATAATATTCATATAGAGAACTCCTGCCACCCCTAAAGTTGAAAGATGTAGGTTCAGGGTCTGATTGAGACATGTGTGCATATGCTGTGTAGTTACCACAAATAAAATTCTTTTTCCTTTTGGGATTTTATGTTTGGTTGCCTGAGTGAGTTTTGCTCCTTGAATTACCTTGAAAGTTGCTCACTTTTCAGTGCATTAACTTTCAAATTGCTCACACTTAATCTTCCATTCTTTTTGTTTTGTGGTTTCGTTCATTTGATATTCCCTGCCTATCCCATATATTTTTGTTTTTCCCTGAAGTTTCTCAATCCTTTTTGTAACACCGTTTGGAATTAGAAAAGGGGAGCAGTAATTCTCGAGTTCAATGCATTAACTTCTTACTTTATGGCACTTACAATTTTCAATTATGAAAGACTTGGAACATATTTCGCCCTCCCCTTCTCATTATTATGAAGTTGTAATCATTATTGATGCAGATAGCCATTCTATTGTCGCAGATGCATGTTGAACAGTTTTTGTCTTATTTCTCGAAAGCAAGATTTGGAACAATTGAACAAGATTTACCAGTACATATGTAGAAATGACATATTCAGATTGACATAAAGCCTTCTAGCTGGGTTGTGGGGAAATTAATAAAAAAAAACATGATTGGAAGAAGTGATTCACGGGCCTCTGTATATAATGTTGTTGGTCAGCAGAGTTGATTTCTTTCTAGGAGCTGCCGAGACATTGTGAACCATATTCTGTCATGGAGTACAGATATGGAGATTTTCTTAGCGCGCTTTCGCTGTGAACATCTTCTTAAAGACCTGTCATCGAATCTGTTACATCCGGGCTTCACATATTTGACTCTGGGATATAGCTCAGACCAGAAGACATGGATTACTGGACCTCCACATGACAGTAAGCTAATAGGCTTTCTTTGATTTTGTTTCGTCTGGATTTTATTTTAATGTCTTCTGAATTATAATGCCAAATTTCTTCTGAGGTTCACATCCAGATTTAGTTGAAGGTTGGGGTGATCAACTGTTTTGGTTGTGTGTGTGATGTTTTCATTTGGATAATTTATGCTTTTACTACAAGTGAACTGGCAAGTAGTAGAACAGAGTGGAGACATTGGAGAAATGAGAGAATCAATGTGGCTGATCCATTCAATTAAGCATTTAAGGTTGTGATGATGATGAAAATATATTTACTGTTTTACATTTCCTCTACTCTATAGAGACATTGCTTCATGGGAGTGCATTCCCTCTTCTCTGTGTACATTTCTTCATGGGAGTGAGTTTTATTTATTGACAGAATTGAATCAGCAAAACCACCAGGTCACAGTTCACTGTGCTGTGAGGGGCAAATTAGTGCCATCGATTAAACAATATTGTTGAAGGATTGTTAGTGATTTTGCCTAATCAAAACGGTTACCAAATTAGTGGAGGAAATTAAGATATTGTGTCATGTATTTCTTTCTCATTTGTATAAAGAGCCTGATAAAAAGATATACAAAATATATACAAATAGATTTACAAAATAAATATACTATTCTATACAATGTCTTATTCTTCATTCTCTTCTGTATTTTCTCCTTTAATTTATTTTCTCTGCTATTTCTTTCTCATTACCCTGTTTTGAGTGTTGGGGTTGTGAAAGTTTGCTCGACAGATCTTGGTGTGCAAATTTTCGCAACTACAAACACAAATAATACTTACAACTTTAGCAGATGATATTTACATGGTAGGACAATGATATTACTATAGAGTATAGGAGTACGGTTTTTAATTATTTTAGATTTTGTTTTCTAAAACAGACTTAATTTTAGAAGGATTTCAATAGTAAAACGTTGAATTACATGCATCTATTGGTTATTATCGGTGGTAAGTCCCAAGTACCGTGAACCAGTACGGCAGTACGTGGCTTTCAATTATTATTGTCCAAACTAAATTGGAAAAAGAATCACGTGGAGTCAAATTTCATTTAAGGTGGTGCAGTGTAATAGTGTATATAATATATATATCGGGGAAATTACACAAACTATCCCGAAACTATGACCTAATTGCACGCGGTATCCCTTATTGTAGGTCCATTTTCTCATCAGGCCCATCGTACAAAGAATCACATTGGATCAGCATACCTGTTTTAAAGCCCAAATAGAAAATAAAGCCCAATGATATAAGCCTATTTCAAATTAAAGCCATTAAGGAAATGACCGTTTTAAATATATAGAATCAAAACTGACATAAGATTTTATTATGACAGTTTTTGATAAACATTAAATTTTAAATTAATGTAGATATTGTATTTAATATGTATTAAAACCCATTCATGGGGGAGAGACCAGTTTTCGTGTATAAAAGAAAGAAAAAAGAAAGGAAAAAGGGATCCGAGATTGCTCCAATATTTGCTGATTCTTGAATTTTCTATTTTCTTCTTGCCATTATTCTTTTTCATAGCTTCTGTTTATTTTATAAAAGTTGAGATTCGTTCGGAAACTCCGAACGGGTTTACACTTTTTGGGGCCGTCTGTGGGAAAACCGATATCCACACAGAAGTTATTAGATCAATGGCGGGAGAAACTACCACACAACTAGGAGATACAACTGCTATCCTTCAGCGCCTGGAGGCACTCGAGAAAGAAAATCGAGAATTAAAGCAAATGTTAGATCAATCCGAACACCCAGAATTACCAATAGCAGGGCGCCGTAATGGCCCTGGTGTTGAAGAAGAAGACAATCATAATGAGGCAAGTTCAGCAGATCGCACAACAGATCCTGCTCACACCCAACCAATCGCAGATGAAGCAAATATCAATAATCGTGCAGTTCCGCTCGATATGGTAACCCGACTTCAAAAGATCGTAGATGGACAAGTAAAAGATATCAGAACACAGTCGCCAGCCGATCTAGCCATCGAAATGACAGCTAAAATGATTAAATCACCGTTCAGCCCCGAAATACAGCAGGCTAGAAGGCCAGATAAATTCCGGATGCCTAAATTCATTATGTTCGATGGGACACAGGACCCAATCGAGCACCTGTTTCATGTGGAGCAGATGATGACTCTCGATATGGCTGATGATGCACTAATGTGCAAAGCTTTCTCTACAAGCCTAACGGACCCCGCTCTGTTATGGTTTAGGCAATTGCCAGGTAGTTCAATCGATTCTTTCCAAACGCTGATGGAAAAGTTCCTGGCACAATATTTCGGGAACCGGAAGCAGAAGAGGACCATTTCTAATCTGTTTACGATGAGACAAACGAAAGGTGAAACGTTGAAGAATTTCCTTTCCAGATTCAATTTGGAAATGGGAATGATACCCAGTTGTGATCAACCAGCAGCAGTGGAAGCTTTCAAGGTAGCTATCGAACAAGGGACCAACTTCCATAGATCCTTGGTGAAATCAACACCCCTCAACATGGGTCAGTTGAATTCACGGGCGCAGGGATATCTGAGATTGGAGGAGGATGAGCAAGAAAGAGGCCATCGTTCGGCATTAGTCAGTGTCGAAAGCAAATCAAAGGAAAGGATAATCAAGAAGACAGATAATACGAACAATCACCGATCGGCTCCGTACAGACAACAGGAGAGGAGGCCAAGGTTTGACATACCTGAAACTCCACTCCGAACAACCTTAGCAAGGTTGTACAACGAGAATAAGGCGAAGGGTATTTTTCGACCCCCATTTCCGTTGAAAACGTCACCGGAGCTGCAGGACCGTACAAGGCATTGTGCGTTCCACAATGACTTTGGCCATCTAACCAATGAGTGCAGACAATTGAGGAGGCAGGTTGAGACCTTGATAGCCAAAGGAGATTTGAAGGAGTACGTGGACAATGGAGTCAAAAATTTTGATCGGCCGAAGCCTAACAAAATTGTGGGTGGGCAGCCGGTAAAAATTATTGACACAATCCATGGGAAACCCGAAAAGGACGAGGAAAGCCGTTTTGTTCAGCGTTCATGCATGCGCAATGCCAACAAGATCCGAAGGGTTGGGGAGGTGAATGTCATTCGGAACTACCCAATGCCCACAATATCATTTACACAAGAGGATTTAAGGCGTGTACAGATTCCACATGAAGATCCACTGGTAATTTCGATCATAGTTTCAAATTGTTTAGTTAAAAGGGTGTTAGTTGATCCAGGTAGCAGCACGAACATCCTAACTAAATCAGCTTTCGAGAAGATCGGCATCAGCATGGAGTTGATCTGACCAACCGCCAGTCCGCTGGCAGGCTTTGATGGAAAGAGGATTTGTCCAATCGGGGTCCTGAATTTACCAGTGACGGCCGCAAAGCGAACTTTGACAGAAAACTTCATGCTAGTAGACGTACAACCTTCTTACAATCTGATCATGGGAAGAGGTTGGATTCACCGAATGCAAGGAGTTCCTTCTACTCTACATCAGGTGATGCGGTGTGTTGACCCTTCAGGGAAAGGGTTTGTTGATATTCAAGGCGATCAAGTGGTGGCGAAAGAATGTTATGCCATCGTTACCAAAGGATTGAAAGGCAAAAGTTCCGAACGAAGCATGTAGCAATTACTGAGCCTCCGTGATCAGACTGACGATGCTGAGAAAGCCGCAGAGGATACCATCACAGTAGATCTGATTGACGGGGGCAAGGGAAAAACCACCCGAATTGGAAGGGGACTGAACCCTGATGAAAGAAACAACTTGATTTCTATGTTGAGATCAAACATTGATGTTTTCGCTTGGGAGCACAACGACATGCCTGGGGTCGACCCAGGAACCATGATGCACACATTAAATGTTTACTCCGATGCCCAACCCGTACGGCAACGACCCAGAAGGATCGGAACTGAACGAGGAAAGTTTGTAGCTGAAGAGGTTAGCCGTTTGCTAGATGCTGGTTTTATCAGAGAAGTTCACTATCCCATGTGGCTGTCCAATGTTGTCGTTGTACAAAAGAAGAACGGGAAGTTCCGAATGTGTGTGGACTTCACCAACCTAAATAAAGCTTATCCGAAGGATAGTTTTCCTCTGCCGAAGATTGACCGCATGATCGACGCGACTACAGGGTTCGAGCGTCTCACCTTCCTGGATGCTTATTCAGGGTACAATCAAATCCCAATGAATCCAAAGGATGAAGACAAAACGGCGTTCATCACCGAACGAGGGACCTATTGTTACAAGGTCATGTCATTCGGTCTAAAAAATGCAGGTGCGACTTATCAACGACTGATTGATAGGATTTTTAAAACCCAGATAGGAGACACGGTGGAGGCATATATTGATGACATGGTGGTTAAAAGCCAGCAGAAGGATGACCATTTGAAGCACTTGGAGGATGTGTTCGCAGCCCTGCGATCGCACAAAATGAAGCTAAACCCGGAAAAATGCACTTTCGGTGTATCTTCCGGACAATTCTTAGGTCACATAGTTAATAAAGATGGAATCAAAGCAAGCCCAGCACAAGTTCAAGCATTGATTCAGATGAAGGCGCCTGAATCCCCAAAGGAAATCCAGGTACTCATAGGAAGACTAGCAGCCCTGAGTCGGTTCATATCCAAATTGTCAGATAGATGCAAGCCGTTTTTCGACGTCCTAAAGTCTATGAAAACGGTTGCTTGGGGGGAGAAACAGCAAGAAGCTTTTGATCAGCTGAAACTCTATATGGCGAAACCACCAATCCTTATGGCGCCCAAGAATCATGAGTCCTTAATTTTATACTTGGCGGTTTCTCCGAACGTTGTCAGTTCAGCGTTGGTAAGAGATGATGGGAGCAGACGGTACCCAATCTATTATGCGAGCAAGACATTGCTTGACGCCGAGAGAAGATATTCAAAGACAGAGAAAATCATCTTGGCATTGGTCCAGGCAAAACGAAAGCTTCGACATTATTTCGAGTCCCATCCGATCAGAATTCCAACTACATTTCCGATCAAAGCAATTCTGTCAAAACCAGACTTCTCGGGAAGAACGACAAAGTGGTCGATAGAACTAGGCATGTTCGACATTATTTATGAGCCACGAACATCTTTAAAAGGTCAAGTTGTGGCGGATTTCCTCCTAGAATATGAAGCAGCCGAAGATGAGGTCTGCAACGTAAATCCAAGGTGGTTACTTTATGTAGACGGATCAGTGAATAGTCTGGGGGCAGGTGTGGGGATCGAACTAATATCCCCAGAAGGCACCAAATTGCAGCAGTCGATCAAATTGTCCTTTGGTAGTTCAAACAATGAAGCTGAGTACGAAGCCGTGTTGGCAGGGTTAAGGTTAGCAAAGGAGCTCCAGATCAAAGAACTAACTGTGTTCAGCGATTCTCAGTTAGTTGTAAATCAGATCACATGAATTTATAATACAAGCGAGGAAAGAATGTTGCAGTATAAAAATGCCGTTCAGGAAGAAATGCGGAACTTTCAGGTAATCACTTTTAAACAAATTCCAAGGACAAAAAATCATGGGGCCGATCATGTAGCAAATCAAGCATCCTCAGCAGGAGACGATATGGTCAGAATAATTCCGGTAGATGAACTATTCACTCATTCGATCGGTAAAATGAAGGAGGTATGCGTGATCCCGTACGAGCCAAGTTGGATCGATCCAATCCTTGAGTATTTATTGATCGGCGTTCTACCTGAGGATCGACGAGAAGCAGGGAAAATAAGAGCAACCTCTACTAAGTATTCAGTGATCAATGGCTATCTATATCGCCGATCGCCAAGTGGGCCCTATCTGCGATGTTTGACACCATCTGAAGCACAAGAGGTACTCCAGCAGTTGCACGATGGGACTTATGGAAGTCATATCGGAGGTAGATCATTATCTCATAGAGCAATAACACAAGGATATTTCTGGCCGTACATGATCCGGGACGCAGAGGAATACGCAAGAAGGTGTGACAAATGTCAAAGACATTCGCATATAATTCATCAACCGGCAGAGCTTCTCACGGCGATGGCCTCTCCTGTTCCGTTCGCACGATGGGGGATGGATGCGGTCGGACCATTAACAAGGGCAGCTTCGAATAAAAAACATGTACTTTTGGCCACAGATTATTTCACTAAATGGGTGGAAGCAAAGGCTTATGTAAGAATCACTCACACTCAAGTGATAGATTTTATTTTGAATAGTATAATCTACAGATTTGGAGTACCAAAGTACATAATGATGGACAACGGCAAAAATCTGGACAATCAATACGTTCGGGCATTGCTGGACGAGTACGGGATCAATCAGAATTTATCATCTGTCAGTTATCCGCAAGCAAATGGACAAGCTGAAATAACAAACAGAACGATTTTCGCCGGGATAAAAAGAAAATTGGAGGGGATCGAAGGAAAAGGACGATGGTTAGACGAATTACCGAGAGTCCTCTGGAGCTACCGAACGACTCCTCGCAAGCCAACCGGGATGACTCCGTTCGCTATGGCGTACGGAGTCGAGGCGGTAATCCCAATTGAGTTGGAAGTCCCCACAACAAGAACTTATCTATTCGATCCTGAGCAGAACGAAGAAATCTTAAAAATCGAAGGTGATCTCATAGATGAAAAGAGGGAAATGGCCTCAATAAGACTGGCAGAATATCAACAAAGGTTGATGAGGAGTTATAACAAGAAAGTGAAGCCAAGATCATTTCAAGTTGGCGATCAAGTACTAAGAGTGTTGGCCAGCAGATCAAACAAGCTGGATCCCACATGGGATGGGCCATACACAGTAACAGAAGTGATCGGGAAAGGTGCCTACAGATTGGCTGATCAGAATGGAAAACAAATCGAACGAGCTTGGAATGCTATACACCTCAAAAGTTATTTTCAATAAAATTTATATTGATCATTTTGTATGATAAAGATCCATTTAGAATCAATAAAGATATTATTCATATCTTCTCATATTTCTGTTAAAAAAAAAAAAAAAAAAAAAAAAAAAAAAAAAAAAAAAAAAAAAAAAAGGTCAAGTGAAAAAACTTGGCCAAAATACATAAGCCTATTAGGCAAAAGACCATCATGAAGATGACACCAAGTTCCTGTTTTCACAAAGACGTATATAGATACGCATAAAAAAAGGTAGTTCAAAAGAACGCACCATCCTGTTCAAAAAATACATAAGGCATATCAGTGCCATCCGTTCAGAAAACATCTATGCATCTCGGTGCCATCGTTCAGAAAAACTATATGCACCTTAGTGCAATCATGTTCAAAAAATATATAAAGCACAACAGTGCTATCTGTTCATAAAATAGCTGTGCACCTTAGTGCAATCCTGTTCATAAAAAATCTATGCACCTAGGTGCCATCCTGTTCAAAAATATTAAAACACATCAGTGCTATTTCAAAAACTTGTCCACCACAGGAGCATCTAAAATATACAGACCCAAAAAATTGTTCAATGATAGAAACTTCTAAATCAAGAAAGTGGAGGATTGATATCATCAATAGGAGGCTGCTGGCTCTCTGAAGCTGGAACGGAAGGCTCAACTGACACTTCATTGTCATCTGCCACAGGCTCTGGTCGTTCGGCCGGAATGATCCCATGCAAAATGAATTGAGCTAAATCTTTTTCATCTTGGGAAGACTCAGGCTCTTTATATGGGTGAACGACTCCGCAAGCGGCATCATGGGCGCCTGGATTATCATATGTACGGGCAGATGGATCTGATGACATTTGGTCAAAGCAAAATCTGAACCCATCACAGAACTTTATGTCAAAGATGTTCACATATCTCCGGTGCATGTCCATACCTCCCCTTCGGTAAATTTCTAAACCCGTCTTCAGAACGGCATTAGAAGTTTCAAGGTTATGGATCTGCTTTGTCAGCTCAGGATTCCGATCAGATTCTTTCTTATGGAGTTTCTTTAAACTCTCCACCTCAAGCTCCAAGATTTTCTTCTACTTTTCAGCCAACATGGCACATTTGTTGGCTCGGAGGTATGCATCATCAATGCTCTTTCTCTTATACTCTCCCATCTCCACAGCCTTACAGAGAGCTAGAACATTGAACACAGACTGAAAAGAGAAGAAATGTTTGTAAAAAAAAAAAAAAAAAAAAACAACTTTGGTACCTCTAGAATAGAAACAGGAGCCCTAGCAAGAAGCTCGTTCTGATCGACGTGCTGCTGAAAGAGTTCATCCTTAGGAGGCCACATGCCACGAGCGAGAGCCATTAAAGAATCAGGATCGGATATTGCCAACGTTCGGCGATTCAGAACACTACCATCGCTCTTCTCAAACTTGGGGATCCATTCACCTTCAGAATCAAACGATGGAGGAAAGCAGCAGTCTGGAATAGTGTAGCCGCTCACAAATCTGGCTTTCTTAACAAGTTTTTCATGCTTTTCAGAATCATTTCTTTTTGCATGTTCAGAAGGGGGGCCCAACAACAACTTTTTCGGAGCATTACCACTATCTTCGGTGTTCGTCCTCTTCAGATGCCCCTTTGTCTTCTTCGGATCTTCAGTCAGATCGACCACTTGGCCCTTGCCTTTATCAACTGTCGAGCTGGTCGGGGGAGTAGATTTTTGTGCAGCAGCACGCTTGGAGGCGGTGACCGGAATTTCCATGATAGTAGCCTCTGAAGCACTGGCAGCGATCAATTTCAAATTTTTGGAAGTCAAAAATGACTTGCTGGACGAAAGAGATGCAAATACTTTCTCGTTCATATATACAACACGTTCGACTGTATACAAAACATGGGCATACGATCAATAAACAAACAAGTAAGAAGATCAAAGTAAAGCAGGCGAAATTTGTAAAGTACGAAAAATACACTTGCCAGGATTTTTGAATTCACACTTCAGTTTCTTACATATACCGAAGGTCATTGGCAGAGGATACGGGCCGGACGCATCCACCCTCCAATTTCCCTCAATTTTCACCACCTTATCTTTCCACTCCTTCTCAGAAGAAGGATTGCCTTCACAAAGTTTCAAAGTTGAATGGGGGTGCAGATGGTACCGACCGGGGTTTTTTCTGATCTGATCGACTTTGTGACAAAGCAAAAGATCATCCAAACCTAGGTTCAAACCTCGTTCGTGATTCAGAACGAGCATAACAGATAGAACCCTGAAGAAATTAGGGTTTACTTGCAAAGGGGCAAGTCCTAAAGAAAAAAGGATATAATGATAGAGCGGATGCAAAGGAAATCTAAGAACGGCCAAGTGATGTGCAGAGAACAAAACTTCGCCCGGTTCAACTTCTTTGTAAGTTTTGAAGTTTAAATCAGAAGGATACTCAGAAATCAAAACATCCTTTGGTATATCAAATTCAATTCGGCACCTATTGGCTAAAGACAATTTACGTAATTGTTTTCGGGAAAGTTTCTGGGATTTTGGTTCAATCAAATTGGGGGCAACCTCAGAGGAAGAAATAACAGGGGCATCATCAACAACCACCTCCAGAGAAGGGGTTCGGCTGCTATCACTACTCATGATACTTTTGATTAATGAAAGAAATATGAAGGATGGAAGAGAAAAACTAACCTCTAGAAGTTCCTTGCTGGGAATCGTCTTCAAATGGAGTGAATTTGCTCTTGTAAATGGGGAAGAAATACTGAAGGAAACACAGGAAATAAGGAAAATGGCAGTTACACATGGCTCTTCGAATTCCCACCCTATTTCAAAAATGAAATGGGCTTGGGAATTGGGGGCAAAGTGTAGGCCCATTTTCTCATCAGGCCCATCGTACAAAGAATCACATTGGATCAACATACCTGTTTTAAAGCCCAAATAGAAAATAAAGCCCAAGGATATAAGCCTATTTCAGATTAAAGCCATTAAGGAAATGACTGTTTTAAATATATAGAATCAAAACTGACATAAGATTTTATTATGGCAGTTTTTGATAAACATTAAATTTTAAATTAATGTAGATATTGTATTTAATATGTATTAAAACCCATTCATGGGGGAGAGACCAGTTTTCATGTATAAAAGAAAGGAAAAAGGGATCCGAGATTGCTCCAATATTTGTTGATTCTTAAATTTTTTATTTTCTTCTTGCCATTATTCTTTTTCATAGCTTCTGTTTATTTTATAAAAGTTGAGATTCGTTCGGAAACTCCGAACGGGTTTACACTTACGTTTCAATAATATCATAAACTACCCTTAAAACCACATTCGTTGTAACACTTAGCCCCTTCCGTTCAAAGTCAACGCTGAAAACTTTGTGCATTGGTCAATAAAGGCTATTTTTGTACTGAACTTTCATTTTTGCCCTCATATCATTGCATCTTCCAATTTTGCATACAAAATTACTTAAATACCCTAATTTCTTTGAATTTATATATAATGTTCCAAAATATGAAAAAAAAATTCGAAAAATAATTTTTTTGCGAAAAAGTATATATTATGTTCCAAAATATGAATTTTTTCCGAAAAATATATATTATGTTCCAAAATATGATTTTTTTGCAAAAAAGTACTTATTATGTTCCAAAATATGAATTTTTTTCCCGAAAAATATATATTATATTCCAAAATATGATTTTTTTTTGCAAAAAAGTACTCATTATGTTCCAAAATATGAATTTTTTTACGAAAAATACTTTTTTTGCGAAAAATATATATTATGTTCCAAAATATGATCTTTTCCAAAAAATAATTTTTTTGCGAAAAATATATACTATTATGTTCCAAAATATGATCTTTTCTAAAAAATATTTTTTTTGCGAAAAATATATACTATATTTCAAAATATGATTTTTTTCTGAAAATAATTTTTTTTCAAAAAATATATATTATTTTTTCTGAAATAATTCATATTTTGGAAAATAATATTCTCCCTCCGAAAAATAAATTTTTTGCGAAAAATATATATATATATATATTTTTGAATTTATAATTTTTGCAAAAAATATAATTGATTTTTGAAAAATAATATTTTTAATGGGTTGATTTCACTAAACCCCCTTATACTATTGAGGGTAGTTTAGGCATTTTGATTCAAAATGTGAGGTGAGGGGGCATAATGATGAAATTGAATAGTATATGGGACAAAGTGGACACCGTGGGGGTTAGTTGATTAAACTGGATAATATAGGGGGTTTCTTGAAATTAACCCTAAAATATAATATAAAACAAGGGCTTTTAAGTAAATTCACGCACAAATCTAACACAAATCTGACGGAGGCTCTGCTCCGTGTTCTAAGGGGTAGTAACTGATATTATTCGAACGTTAGGGGTACTATCTGCAATTAGGTCATAGTTCAAAGATAGTTTATGTAATTTTTCATATATATATATACATATATACATATAAATAACTAGGGAAAATTATTTAAACTATCCCTGAACTATGACCTAATTGCAGAGAGTACTCTTAATGTTTGAATAATATCAGTTACTACTCCTTAGAACATGGAGCAGAGCCTCCGTCAGATTTGTGTCAGATTTGTGCGTGAATTTACTTAAAAGCCCTTGTTTTATATTATATTTTAGGGTTAATTTCAAGAAACCCCCTATACTATCCAGTTTAATCAACTAATCCCCACGGTGTCCACTTTGTCCCATATACTATTCAATTTCATCATTATGCCCCCTCACTTCACATTTTGAATCAAAATGCCTAAACTACCCTCAATAGTATAAGGGGGTTTAGTGAAATCAACCCATTAAAAATATTATTTTTCGAAAATCAATTATATTTTTCGTAAAAATTATAAATTCAAAAAAAATTATTCTTTGGAGGGAGAATATTATTTTCCAAAATATGAATTATTTCGGAAAAAATAATATATATTTTTTGAAAAAAAAAATATTTTTAGAAAAAAAATCATATTTTGGAATATAGTATATATTTTTCGCAAAAAAAATATTTTTCGGAAAAGATCATATTTTGGAACATAATATATATTTTTCGCAAAAAAAGTATTTTTCGGAAAAAAAAATTCATATTTTGGAACATAATAAGTACTTTTTTGCAAAAAAATCATATTTTGGAATATAATATATATATTTTCACAAAAAAAGTATTTTTTGGAAAAAAATTCATATTTTGGAACATAATAAGTACTTTTTTGCAAAAAAATCATATTTTGGAACATATTATATACTTTTTCACAAAAAAATTATTTTTCGAAAAAAAAATTCATATTTTGGAACATTATATATAAATTCAAAAAATTTAGGGTATTTAAGTAATTTTGTATACAAAATTGGAACATGCAATGATATGAGGGCAAAAATGGAAGTTCAGTACAAAAACATCCTTTATTGACCAATACACAAAGTTTTCGGTGTTGACTTTGAACGGAAGGGGCTAAGTGTTACAACGGAAGTGGTTTTAAGGATAGTTTATGATATTATTGAAACGTAAGGGGTACCGCGTGCAATTAGGTCATAGTTCATAATAGTTTATGTAATTTTCCCAAATAACTAATATGACAGATAGAGATGGTTCAAATGAAGAAACAAACAAAAAGGATTTGTTGAAAACTAATATACAGATCAATGAGAATTATATAGAGGGCAAATAATTAACAAATATGTAAATCAATAAATTGATGGGTAATAACTCTATTATTGCCAATTCAAACTTGTTCATAACAAACAGGAGTGCCACATAGAAAAGTCCAAAGTGTTGAATTAGTGGCATTTTCGATGCGTACAAGACACATGTCTAATCTTCAATCCTAGTCCCCTCCTTTCACGCAACACATTTACAATCATAAAGCAAAAACATGTTCTACCCATTAACCTCGGATCTCACTTGGCCTCTCATATTTCCGAATATACAAAGAAAATAATAATAATGGTAAAGTATAAAAAAACTCCCCAACTACAAAAATCCCTCAACTATCAACTTAAGATACCCCCTCCACAAGATTTTTCAATGCAAAAATACAATTTTACCCTTACAAAAATAAAAAAAATATATATATATATATATAATTAAAATATATATATAAAATTCAAAAAAAATATAAACTTCAAAAATAAAATATAAATTTCGAAAACAATATATAAAATTCGAATATATATATATAATTGAAAAAATATATAAATTTTGATATTTTTTATAAAATTCGAAAACATCATATATATTTCGAAAACATATATATAAAAGAAGACCATTAATTGATATTGGTGGTAAGTAGTTTGATTCAATTCATTTGAAAAGATATGACATTTTACCAATATATATATTTTTCAAATTTATATATTTTTTTCTTCGAAATTTATATATTTGTTTCGAATTTTATATATATTTTCAAATTTTATACTCTTTAGAATTTTATATATATATTTCAAATTTTAGATATTATTTTCGAATTTCTATTATTTTCAATTTTATATATTTTTTCAAATTTTAATTTAATGTTTTCGAATTTTATATAATTGTTTCAAAATTTATATATTTGTTTTCGAATTTTATATATATTTTTGAAATTTAATATATATTTCAAAATTTATATATTTTTTAGTATTATATATATATATAATATTTGTGATATTTTAATTTAATTTAGGGGAAAATGTGTCTTTTATGAATTGAGGGGGATTAATTGCACCAAATTAATAGTTGAGGGGATTTGTTTTGTTGTTGAGGGGGATTTCTTTTCCATAAGCAATTCAGGTCCTTTTTTGCATTTTACCCTAATAATAATATAGAAGGTTAGATGATTAATTCTTAAACATTATTTTCAACTATGACATGTTTGATTACAATTTCTCCCTCCGTAGTGTCTACTTTTACTCTTTTCTATGTCCCAAAATAAGTGTTACATTTAAAAAGTCAAAACACTTTATCATAATACTTTACTATTTTATCCTTCATGCATTGAAATTATAAATCATCTACACAATAAATCATCACATTATTATGGTAGGACCAATAATAAAATTGGTATTTCATTCATTATTAATCCAACATCTTAAAAAATTGGATTCTAATTTAGGACAAATGGAATATTTTTTTGCCCTAACGTGGGTAATGTAACTATATGTTGATACTATCTAACAATTTTATTATCTAGTTAAATCCAAAAAGAATGATAATATTTGAGAGTATTCTAACTTCCTCAAGAAGACATGTTAAAAATATAATGTTTTTAATTTTTCATTCTAAAATTAGAAAATTACTTTTCTGCCCAAATGAAATATTTGAGAGATGAAGTTCCCCTATCTGGTCTAATATAAATTGAACATGTACCGAAATTTATGGAAAAAAAAATGGAGATAAAATCCATAAAAAGATAAATTAATCTCAAAGCCTTTTTCAAAAAAAAATCCGTCATATCTAAATGGTATTGAACTACACATTATCGTGGAGGATAAACTTCATCCTTCAAAAGTATAAGCCAAGTATTATTAAAAAAATTATAGATAAAACCTAATTCATCATAGAATAAGAGCGAATCAAAAGCATATGTGAAGCTAAGGGCTACTTGGTTTGTATCTATGAAAATAATTTTCTATTTTTTAAAACTTGAAAATTTAAAAACTGTACAAAAAAATCTGTTTGGTTAAGTATTCTGAAAATCGTTTTCAGAAAATTCAGTTATAAAAATAATTATTTTCAAATAATTAGGGTCTACTTAATTTGTATATCTAAAAATTATTTTTAAAAATTTTGAGAAGAGAGAATAGTTTTATAAAAATAATGAAAATGAATTATCTAGAAAATAATTATTTTTGTAACTGAAATTATGCAAATGGATACTCACTTTACATGAGAATAAAAGTTTAGTATATTTAATACCAACATCATCGAAATATATATATATATATATATATAAATTGCATAATTCACTAGTCAATTCAGTCCAATTTTTGCCCCCAACCCTTCACCAAGAGTCACCCCTATAATTGAGTCGGATTTGTCAAGAACATTTAAAACAGACCCCACCCACCCACACCCACCCACAACCTTATCAATTCTCGTTTTACTTCCTCGTAGAAAAGCCAAACACCACCCAACCCAACCACACTTCACGTGGACCCTACCCTCCACGACCCTCCTATTAATTTGGCTAAGAATTTTCCACGTGTCACTCTCCTATTCGTTATCTCCCAGATCTTTGGATAGAGAGAGAAAAAATAACCGTACCAAATTGGCTAAGAAAAAAAGAAAACAAAGAGAAGACCAAAGGAGTGGTCTCTGTAACACCCACGCAGAGTATAGACTTTTAGAGAGAGAAAGTCAGTAAGTAATGGGAGCAGAGAGTTGGAGCTTGGCGGGAAAGCTGTGTGACTCATGCAAGTCGGCCAGGGCCACTCTCTTCTGCCGGGCCGACTCGGCGTTCCTCTGCGTGGGCTGCGACTCCAAGGTCCACGCGGCCAACAAGCTGTCTTCGCGCCACGCGAGGGTGTGGATGTGCGACGTCTGCGAGCAGGCTCCGGCAAGCGTCACGTGCAAAGCCGATGCCGCCGCCCTCTGCGTCACGTGCGACCGCGAGATCCACTCCGCCAACCCCCTCGCCCGCCGCCACGAGCGTTTCCCGGTAGTCCCCTTCTACGACTCCGCCGCCGTCAAATCCACCACCACCGCCGACGATGGCGGCGACAAGTACTTCTCCGATCTCGGCCCCGTCGCCGCCGCGGACGGTGAGGCCGAGGAGGCGGAGGCGGCGTCCTGGCTACTACCGAACCCTAGCCTGAAGGTGATCGACGAAACCGATCTGAAATCCACCGCTGATTATCTCTTCCCTGACATGGATCCGTACATCGATATGGAGATCATATCGATGGATCAGAAGCCGATTCAGGATCAGAATGAGAATAAAAATCAGCAACAGTACAGCTCGGGGACTGACGGAGTGGTTCCGGTTCAGGCGAACAAGGTTCACCACGCGCCGCCGCAGGCTCCGGCGGTGGTGGACGGTGTGCCTTGCTACGACGTGGATTACTCTGGATCTAAGCCTTTCATGTACAACTTCAATGCTCCGTCTCTTAGCCAAAGCGTACGTATCTATTCTCATCTTATTTCCGTTCGTCCTCCGTTTCGTTACAAGGAATCTTCTTATTCTGTTTGTTTGGAAAATTAAAACTAAGAAAAAACACCTGATTGGATGATTATGGTTGGAGACCAGGAAAATGTAAGAAAAAGAAACTGGAATGCGTAGAGAAAAATGGAAATAAGAGTAGAAACACTTGATTCTGTTTGGTGAGTGGGAAAGTGGAAAAGAAACTGAAACTGGAAAATGCAGAGAAAATAAAAAATAAGAATATATACACATGATTCTGTTTGGTGAGTAGGAAAATGTAGGAAAAAGAAACTGAAAAATATATCGACACTCCAATACGCCAGACCTCATTTTCTCATTCACCAAACAGTTAATTTCTTAGGAAACATGGATAAGATATGAAATCTATATGCGTACTGTTACTGTTGAAAGCCGTTTGAGGTGTGTGTGATAATTATCAGCAGGTATCATCGTCGTCTCTGGAGGTCGGAGTAGTGCCGGACTACAGCTCCGGCGTGGCCGATGCATCGATGAGCTTGGGACGATGCACCGGCGAGACAATGCCGAATCCGATAACGGGAATGGACAGAGAAGCTAGGGTTTTGAGGTACAGAGAGAAGAGGAAGAACAGAAAGTTCGAGAAGACGATTCGGTACGCTTCGAGGAAGGCCTACGCCGAGACCAGACCCAGAATCAAGGGGAGGTTCGCCAAGCGTTCGGAGATCGAAATCGATGGCGGCATTTATGATGGCGTTTCCACGCAGTCTCTGATCGGCGCGGACGGTGGATACGGCGTCGTTCCTTCGTATTAAGCTTAGTTTTGTTTGTTGTTTTGGGTGTTTTGTTGTAATGTGTTGATACTGATGATCAACGATATGTATGTACAGTTTTAAGTTGTTTTTGATCGATGGAATAATAACCGTCGGTTTACTAGTAGTGTCTGAAGTTGTTTTTGATCGATGGAATAATAACCGTCGGTTTACTAGTAGTGTCTGTTTATCAATTGCTGACTTGCTGGTGGATTTTGGGAGCTGAAAAGCTCCATTTGGATTACTATATATATATACATATATACATATACATATATATGAGGGACAGAAAATGTATCAAAATATGAAAGTGATTAGTCGTTAAGATACGGCTAATTATTGTTTAATATAGTATTTAAGTGAGATGTGGTTATTTAAAATAATTAATTATGAGGAACCTCTCTAGTAAATTAAGGACATGTTTGGTAGACATGTTTTTGTGTCTGTTTAAATTTTTGTGTTTATAAACTTGTTTGGTTTAGTGTTTTTGGGCTATGTGTGTTAAAAAATACTTTACTCACTTACCCAAATTTTAGGCATATTCCAATAAACATGAATTTGGTGTTTATTGGGGTGTTTCTACTGGATCCTAAACTTAAAAGTATGTTTGGTAAGCGGTCTGGTCTTACTATTTATTTATTATTTATTATAATATTTATCTATGTTCTTTCTTCATTATTTCTTCATTTTATAATATATTTTATTATTTATATTATTAAATTATTATTTATTAATTTATAAATATATTCTATTTATTTATTTTATTTCATTATTTAATTCATTTTATTTATAAATTATTTATTCATTTTTAATTATTTAAAAATATATTTTATTAATTTAATATTAATTTATTATTATTATACTCATTTTTTATTATTCTTATGAAGTATTTATTTGTTATTATATATACTTATTATTTGTTATTATATTTATTTATTATTTTTTATTATATTTATTTATTATTATTTATTTTATTTTGTTTATTATTTATTATTTTTATTATATTTTTAAATATGTTTTATGTAATTTATTATTTATTTTATTAATTTATTATTATTATTTATTATTTAGTCCATTTTTTATTATTATATTAATTTATTATTATTGTATTCATTTTTTATTATTATTTTATTTATTATTTATATTATTAATTATTGATTTTTAATTTTTCAATTTTGATCCAAAAAATATTTCTATCAAACATACTTATTTTTTTGGATGAATAAACAAAAAAACAAAAAATAAATTTTTTGTTTATTTCAACACAAACAAAATTCTACCAAACATGCCCGTGGAGGATATGATTAATTAAATAAGTTAGGAAAGTTCGCTTTTGTCTTAAGAGGGGTTGAGATCGCTTTAGTACAAAATTTATTTAGTATTTTAGATTGTGTGCATCGAAAACGATGGAATGTACGGAACACTCATTTACTCAATAACGTTGTAGTTAGGTGATACATTATCAGAACTAAAGCATACCCTACAAAGTTATAGTAAAAGTTTAGCCGTTGTGTGTAGTCTTTTCCACCCCTAAAAAAAACTGTTCTGCAACATAGATCATGTATCACGACCGAGAGAAGAAGCTCATTGGCTGATTATGGGTACTCATGTTCAATTGATCTGTTTATATATATACATATAAACAGATTTTGTTGGGTCGAACCAATGATCAAATGCAAACACACACACACAATGAACACCAAATATATATAGTGGTTCCTCAAAAATATAGGTACGTCCACTTTGAGAG
Source organism: Cornus suecica (assembly GCA_963922005.1). Classification (NCBI taxonomy): domain Eukaryota; kingdom Viridiplantae; phylum Streptophyta; class Magnoliopsida; order Cornales; family Cornaceae; genus Cornus; species Cornus suecica. The sequence continues at coordinate 97,569,295 of OY998238.1, forward strand.
GCTTCACTAACTTCGGTTTGAATCAAAACCGGGTATGAGGGAGAAGATACAAATGTTCTCTCGACTCTATCTCTTACAAACTTTCTCTCTCAACCTCACAGACTATCTTCTCTGTGGCTTCACTCACTTTTCTCTCTCTGTTTTCTTGTGTTATGTATCTTGCTTACAAACAATATACTGCTATATATATACACACTGATATCATGTACAGACAAACAAGACTCTATCTTCAACAGGCGTGGGCTACGTCTTTATGCATGGGCAGCGCAGCCATGCTTGACTTTGGTGAAGTTTGGTGTTTTCTCTCCGCATGCACATGAGCGGCTTTGTTGTTGTATACGGCAGTGGTTGGTGGTTTGTCTGAACATGAGGCGGCTGTGGATCCACATGTGGGTATGGCTATGGAACTAACAATTCTCCCCCTTCCATACTAATCAGAGGAGAACGTCTTCACCTGATCTCCCTCTCACTGCCAATTTGGGGTTGGTGTTAAACCAGCTTCTTCTTTGCAAACATCTAGCTTTTCTCTGGACAGGCTCTTGGTCATCATATCTGATCCATTATCATCTGTGTGAATCTTCTCTAGTTGTAGAAGTTTATCTTCGAGCACATCACGGATCCAGTGATACCTGACGTCTATGTGTTTGGACCTTGAGTGGAAGGTGGAATTTTTGCTAAGATGAATAGCACTATGACTGTCACAGTATATGACATACTTTTCCTGCTCTTGTCCCAGTTCTTGAAGAAACTTCTTCATCCACAAGATCTCTTTGCATCCTTCTGTTACTGCAATGTATTCAGCTTCTGTGGTGGATAAGGCAACACACTTTTGTAATCGGGATTGCCATGAAACTGCTCCCCCTGCAAAAGTGATTAGGTATCCCGATGTGGATTTTCTGGAGTCACTGTCTCCGGCCATGTCTGCGTCTGTGCAACCTTCCAATAAAGGTTTACCACTACCAAAGCATAAACAAATATTGGTAGTTCCTCTAAGATACCTGAGGATCCATTTTACTGCTGCCCAATGGTCCTTTGCAGGGTTTGACATATACCGACTGACAAGTCCAACTGCATGAGCAATATCAGGCCTCGTGCATACCATGGCGTACATCAAACTGCCAACTGCTGAAGCATAAGGCACTTTCTTCATTTATGCTTTTTCTGTCTCACTTGAAGGACACTGCTTCATATTCAACTTGAAGTGGCTTGCAAGTGGAGCACTGACTGGTTTTGCTTTGCTCATGTTGAACCTTTCAAGAACTTTGCCGATATACCTTTCTTAAGATAACCAGAGCTTGTGTTTCAATCTGTCTCGAGAGATCTGCATTCCCAAGATTTGTTTTGCCGGTCCCAACTCCTTCATAGCAAATGACTGGCTCAGTTCCTTCTTCAATTTGTTGATCTTGCTGCTGTCATGGCCAACAATCAACATATCATCAACATATAGCAAGAGGATGATAAAATCTCCATCAGGAAATTTCTTGACAAATACACAATGATCTGCGGTAGTTCTGTTGTATCCATTCTGGTCCATGAATGAATCAAACTTTTTGTACCACTGTCTTAGTGCTTGTTTGAGCCCATAGAGACTCTTCCTCAATCTGCACACAAGATTTTCTTTTCCTCTTGTTCTGAATCCTTCAGGTTGCTTCATGTAGATTTCTTCATCCAGATCATCATGTAAAAATGCGGTCTTTACATCCAGTTGTTCGATCTCTAGGTTCAAGCTGGCTGCCAAGCCAAGAACAACTCGGATGGAGGACATTTTCACCACAGGTGAAAATATTTCTTCAAAATCAATGCCCTTCTTCTGACCGAATCCCTTCACAACCAGTTTTGCCTTGTACCTTGGTTGTGGATTGTTTTCTTCAGACTTCAGTTTGAATACCCATTTGTTCCTGAGAGCTTTCCTTCCCTGTGGTAACTTGACCAAGTTATATGTGTGGTTCTCATGCAATGAGTTCATCTCTTCCTACATGGCTTTCATCCACTCTACATTTTTACTGTCTTCAACAGCTTCCTGATAGCTCTCTGGTTCTCCCCCGTCACTAAGCATCACGTACTCTGCGGAGGAATATTTGCGATTCGGTTGTCGCTCTCTGGAAGATCTCCTTGTTTGAGGATCAACCGGATTTTCTTCTGCAACTGGTTCTGGTTCTGGTTTTGCACCGTCATCAGCTGGATCTCCTTGAATAGATCCCCCATCATTTTCTGCTCTCGGTGAGGGAACCGGGTCTAGATTAACTGGTAACTCTTCAGGTGGATCTGATTTCTTATGTTTTTCAAGATCTTCAATGGTCTGATCTTCGAAAAATACCACATCTCTGCTTCTGATGACCTTCTTGTTGATAGGATCCCAGAGTCTGTAACCAAACTCTTCATGGGCATATCCCAGGAAGATGCACTGTTTGGCCTTTCCGTCAAGCTTGGATCTTTCATCTCTGGGGATGTGGACAAATGCTCTGCAGCCAAACACCTTCAAGTGTTTGTAGGAAACATCTTTCCCTCTCCATACTTTCTTTGGAACATCACAGTTTAATGGAACTGAGGGAGATAGGTTGATTAAGTCAACCGTTGTTCTCATTGCTTCACCCCAGAACGGAGTTGACAACTTGGCATTAGATAACATGCACCGGATCCTTTCGCAGATGGTTCTGTTCATTCTTTCTGCAAGGCCGTTATGTTGAGGAGTTTTCGGCACTGATTTTTCGAGTCTGATGCCGAAGCGTCTGCAATACTCTTCGAATGGTCCTCTGTACTCGCCACCATTGTCTGCACGTACGCATTTCAGCCTTTTTCCAGTTTCTCTTTCAACCTTTACATGAAACTCCTTGAACACTTCCAGCACCTGGTCTTTAGTTTTCAAGGCAAAGGTCCATAATTTTCGGGAATGATCATCAATGAATGTGACAAAATAGAGGGCACCTCCATGAGTTCTAGTTTGCATGGTGCAAACATCCGTGTGTACGAGATCTAGAATGTTTGGTCTTCTAGATGGAGGGGAACTGCGGAATGCAACTCTGTGTTGTTTCCCCATGATGCAGTCGACACAGGTGTGTAATGGAGTACCTTTCATTCCGGGTAAGAGTTCTTTTCTGGCAAGGACCTTGAGTCCTTTCTCACTCATATGACCGAGTCTTTTGTGCCATAACTCGGTGGGGATTTCTTTCTCCATCGTATTCACCTCAACTCTGCACAGTTTTGCTTGAGTTGTGTAGAGTGAGCTGGTCTTCTATCCTCTGGCCACCACAAGATTGCATTTGGTGAGCTTCCATTTGCCATCACCAAAATGACTGTTGTAGCCTTCATCATCGAGCTTGCCGGTGGAGATCAGGTTGAGACGAATATCTGGAACATGTCTCACATCTTTGAGGAGTAGTTTGCATCCATTGCTGCTTTCCAAAAGAATATCACATCTGCCGGTAATTTTGGATGCTCCTTGGTTTCCCATCTTCATAAGTCTGAAGTCACCACTGGTGTAGGATGTGAACATATCCTTCCTCGAAGTGATGTGACAGGAAGCACCTGAGTTAATAACCCAGGTAAAATTTTCGGATGTGAAGTTGACACACTCATCATCTTGAACGATGACGAGCCCTTCTCCGGCTGTTGCTGCTGCTTCTGAGGTACTTTCTTCACCTCTATTTTTGGTCTGTTGTCCAAACTGTTCAGCTTTAAGCTTCATGCATTCTCTGATAAAATGACCTGGCTTGCCGCAGTGATGACAGGTTTTGTCTCTTCTGAAAGTAGACTTTGATCGCCCACGATGTTATGTCTGATTGCGATGGTTTCTGCTTTTGCTTCTACTGCGCCATTCTTTTCTATCTCGTCTTTCAGTGACAAGAGCTTCTGACTCCGAATGATATCCTTCTTCCTTTCTTCTTGCTTCCTCGTTCAGCATTCTGTCTTTCGTCATTTCCATGTTAATTATTCCATATGGAGCTGAGTTGCTTACAGAGACAACTAGTGTATCCCAACTTTTCGGAAGGGAGTGTAATAGAAATACTGCCTACATCTCATCTTCTATAGTCATTTTCATCGAGTTGAATTGATCCAACAGCCCCTGGAATTCGCTCATGTGTTATGACACACTTTTGTCGTCTTTGTATTTAAGATTCACCATACGGCTCAAAAGATTTACCTTGTTCTGAGATGTCTTCCGTGCGTACATCTTCTCTAATTTTTGCCAAAGAACATAAGCATCATTGTCGTTGGCAAAATTTTGGTAAATGCTTTTGTCGATCCATTGTCTGATTTGGGCGGCACATTTTCGGTTGAGTACCATCCAGTCTCTGTCGGTCATGTCCTTCGGTTTGCCATCAGGTACATCGTCGATCCTTTTGATCGGCTTCCACAGATCTTTAATATACAAAAGATCCTCCATCTTTGACTTCCACAATGAATAGTTGGTTGCGGTCAATCTGATCATCGTTCCGGATCCTGAATCTTCCATCGAAACGGAATCTTTAAGCCCTCCTGGCTTGTTTGATATATTCGGAGTGGAATCACGCAAAATGGAATGTACCGTTGCGTCTGGAACGGTCGAAAACCTTAAGATCGCCTCTGATTAAGCTTAATTCCGACTTCGGATGAGTCCGAAATGGTCAAAACAACTTCGAGGGGCAAAACTGTAATTTTGCAAAGTTGGTGATGACGTGGCAGAAGCAAAGGGTGACACGTGGCAAGGTGTCAGCGGTGACACGTGGCAGGTGACGTGGCTGAATGGTTGTTTGACACGTGGCAGTGTCTGAGGATGACACGTGGCACTGCTGGCGACAGAGTGACGTGGCAGTGATGATGACGTCATGGATGACGTGTCAGCGCGTGGGTGCGCGTGGTCCTCACGCGCGGCCGCTGCTTGGAGGTGCGTGATGCGCGTGGCCTTCACTTGCACTAGAGGTTGAAGGCGAGTGAAGCGCATGACACCGTAGCTTTTGACGCGCCGACTGTGTGGTGGCGCGTGAGAGTGCTTGCGGCTGAGTGTTTGTCTGTTTTCAACGGGAATGTCTTCCTTGGTTGATGGGTCGGCCGAAAATGTGGGGGGTGTGGTGATTTGATCACTGGACTGGTGCGAAAGAGAGCTTGAAGTTTCGGCTCTGTTGAGCTTTAATGGCTCTGATACCACTTTGTTGGGTCGAACCAAGGATCAAATGCAAACACACACACACAATGGACACCAAATATATATAGTGGTTCCCCAAAAATATGGGTACGTCCACTTTGAGAGGCTTCACTAACTTCGGTTTGAATCAAAACCAGGTATGAGAGAGGAGATACAAATGTTCTCTCGACTCTACCTCTTACAAACTTTCTCTCTCAACCTCACAGACTATCTTCTCTCTCTATTTTCTTGTGTTATGTATCTTGCTTACAAACAATATACTACTATATATATACACACTGATATCATGTACAGACAAACAAGACTCTATCTTCAACAGGCGTGGGCTACGTCTTCATGCATGGGCGGCGCAACCATGCTTGACTTTGGTGAAGTTTGGTGTTTTCTCTCCGCATGCACATGGGCGGCTTTGTTGTTGTATACGGTAGTGGATCCACATGTGGGTATGGCTATGGAACTAACATGTTTATATATATACATATAAACAAACACACTCCATGGTTCGCCAAATCGGCCAGTTCGTAATGCTTTTTCTGCTCTTTGATACCATTATTTGCGCGCATGAGTATCGGCCGGTTCGAGACTAAGAACCGGCCGCTTCTCCGACCGTATTACCGATTTATGCCACAACTGAATTATCAGTATCGGTCCACAAATCTGATTCAAAATTAAAAATAAATAAATTTGGAATAGAAGGAGAAGAGGCAAATACATATATACTTTATGCTATAAAGCTCAAGAAAGATATAATACAGTTATCCCTTCTCCCTTCTCAATGAAAAATTTGGACAAAAGATGTAATATGAGACCCCTTCTCCATGCCGCCCAAGCTTCACCATAGATAAGTGAGAGGTCATTCTAACAACTCTTTTTGTGTGGTTACAATTAAAGCTATCCACCTACTCAGATAAATGAGAAGTCATGTGATAGAAGATTCATGAAAGTGGTGAATTATTTTTTATTTCTTTTAATATTTGTAAACAAAACCCTTTCTTCTAATATTTACATTACACGTACAGCTTAATTATTTTGTTTTTGTCTATGGTCTAAATATTTTGGGTTGAGCAAAATCATGAATTAGTAGTTTGTCAACTAAATAATACTTTTTACTTTTTATCCTATTTTTTTTTATAAAAAATTACATGTGATAAATTTTTTATTTCAGGTAGAGTAAGGATATCAATATTCATTTATTTATAATTACAATTTTATTATATTCATTCATTATTCTAAAACAAACAGATACAATATTAAGCATTTTAAAACGAAAAATGGCTCAAAAAAATCATTATTAGGTCATTACTTATCTCAAATACTCTTTAAAAATTTAATAAAATTCACAAAAATTCATCAAAACACCTTCTTTATTGAATTATATTGAAACAAATTCTGTATCACTATATTTAGATCATTATGTGCAAGTTTAAAAATGATTCATGTATCGAGGTCCGATACCGTTACAGCGACTGTCACACGCTAATAGGCAACCCAGACTCGACCAGCAAAAGTTATGTATCAAACATCTGCTCTTACATTAAAAATGTATAAACACCAAAGTTATGTATCAAACATCTGCTCTTACATTACATACTTATGTACGGAATAACTCGCATTTTGAATCCCACCCACAAACCTACATGAAATAAATCAAGAGAGACCACACATAGTTTCATATATACTAGCTACCAAACTTCAGTATGCATTTGTAAGCATACATTAATCATCTGGCGCAACAGATGCAAACCTGATCATGTGTACCATCAAAATAACCGAAGAAAGGAAGTTTAACCGCATATACAACATTGCAAAATAAGAACCGAGTTGTCTTTACAGATTCATACACGAAGATTTCCACAAGCTACATTTTAAAGGGTCAAGTACACCAGCTAACTCAGATACAATTATATTCTAAAGCCCCGATAATACTGAAAGCACACTAGCACCCCGAGAAGTCTGTTTTGAATTAGTACAGTCCAACCTTACTTTTCCTCCCAACCCAATTTGCATCAGGTGGAGAATCGAACCCCTTAGTGCCGCAAATATTGTTTCTTAACCAGAGCTATGATTAGTGGACTCCCCTTGGTTTGCCAAGAAACGGACGACGACAGTCGTAATGTTATCTGCACTGCCTCTCTGATAGGCTTCCTGCATCAGCATCTTTGCTGCTTCCTCTGTGTCTTCAATTGGTTTAACCATTGCGACAGCCTCCTGAAAAAAGGCACATAGATCATTTCAGAGAACTATGTTGAAATGTACCGAACCTCAAGAATAGGGCCAGGGTAAAAATGGAGGTTGATAAATAAGTAGCTAAATAAATAAAAGGCTAGATCAATTTATGCTAAAGTATTATTGAATTGGAACAACAACGGCTTTGTAAAACATCTTTAAAAGATAAAACTTTAAAAAAGAAGAAAGAGAAAATAAAACTTTGACAAACCTCATTTGTGACAACATCCCACAATCCATCACTTGCAAGAATAAGGAACTCGAGGGAGCTGTCAACTTTTTCTTCCTGCATTTATCACCAAAAAGAAATAAAATGAAAATAAATAAATAAATAAAATAGAGAACTCATTAGTCCAGATATGCTAAAAGAAATGTTAATAGAAGGTGGAAGGAACAAGGAACAACAACGGCTTCGGGTCAACGGACCCAATGTCTTCCATCATAATGTTATCATAGTTACTGACAATCAAACACACCAGTGGATGCTAAAAGCATCCCTCCAGCACACCTTCAAATGTCATTTTATGCAGACAATGATAAAGGTTCCCATGCCATACATCTTATATTTTCCATCAACATACAGTCCATTATGCTTTAGCAGATCGTACAAGAAGATAGACTAGAAAGTTGGTAACCACGATGTCACAAAATTTAAAAGATCAGAGAATTTCAACATTGAGTGACCCTCTGCACTGGTCTCCATGTAAAACATCTTGTGGCATATATGTGCATATTATATTGAACAGACATGAACAGAAAAACACATTTCTCGAAAAAATAAATGCCATAATGACATGCCTATAGGGATAGGTGCGACATCTTTTCTCAATATATGTCCATCTTTACGAATATAAGTTCAAAGTTTGCACTTCACCATACCTGAATTTCTGGATCAGCAACAACATACTGCTTCAAAAGCCTATCACCAAATGCACGTGAAACAGCAAGTACGCCTCCAACTCTCCAAGTTCCTATTGATAAAATTTTGAGTTATCAAACTGCCGCAATTTTGTAACTCTAAGCAATGGATAAGCTAACCAAATGATCCCCTTCTTACCAGCCCACATAACAAATCCTCCAGCATCTTCAATACGTTGTCGCTCATCAGTTTGGTCAGGCTTGTGGTCTCGAGAAACAGCAATTGCTGCAGAAATAGCAAAAAAAACTTTGATCAGATGTTCCATGAATGCCAGGGAGCATCATAGAACCAAATATCCTTTCATGAGATCTCTGAAATGCCAAATAAATTTCATTTAACCATATACGTAATAAGGAGCATAAATAAACAGTCTCAAGATACAATTTCGTCAGGGAAAAAGGCAAAAATAACTAAATATTGTAAAAAGTGGCAAAACTTGCAGGGGCCTATTTTAAGTCATCTTAATTTTCAACAGACATCCTATTTGAGATTTATTATCCACTTGTCATGCTTAAAAGTGGAACTTTTTATTTCTTCGCCACTTCAAAGATTACGTACTTTTACTTTCTCTATAATGAATTGAAGCCATAAGAGCTCTATCCATTGATTCACTCAACCCAAGTATTTGTGAGTTGAGTACAGAGAAGGTGAAAATCATTTAGATGAAGCAGGAGTGAAGCATGTGATGACAAGAATCTACAACAAATTAAAATCATCTGAATACGTAACAGGCCTAACTATACCATGCAAAAGCCAAGAGACCCACCCACTTGAGGACAACGACCGAACCTACAACATTAGCGTTATTCCTTAAAAATCTCCAAATTTGGCAAAAGGCCTCATTATCAATCACTTCTCCAAACACTAATTTTCCTTACTAGACAGTAGACATGGACTATAATCATTAACATCACTAGTGCACAAATTCTAGCATGTATGATGATCAGCAAGGCATACTTGCACTATTTCCAAGTGATTGCTTGCATTATAACTCAATTCAATTTCAAGCCAATAAAGTATTTTCTCCATTAATTTGGTCTGCTAAATGTAATCTGCATATGTTTCAAGTCGGAAAGATTTATTTAGCATTTCCTATATCTGTAAGAAGCCAAGGGGCACGTTTTGACCAAAATGCCAAAGTAAATGAACAGAAGGCATCTATGTTTTACACTTATAATTTGAATGTGACAAAATCTACATATATAAGAGTTTGGGACACATCACAGAAAAAACTGCGGTGAACCTTAGGCTTCATCCATGATATGTCGAACAGTCCTAATATACTGGCTACAAGATGCATGAAAATGGAAGGGGGCATTTGCTTGATCTATATAAATGCATATAAAAGGAGATACGATAATGAGCGGGTAGGAGCATCACTACAACAATTGTTACCAAAGTCGAATTCACATTAATGGATACTCAAAAAACCAACAGCAAAGGAAGGTGATTAACAGAATGCAAAGTAACTAGGAGGGTAAGAACTAAAAAAAGTCTTGAATCAAAGTTTACAATGCATATACTTAAAAGGCTAACCAAAACGTACCCTTATTTTATTTTCCTTCCCCCCCCCCCCCCGCTTTTTTTCCTTTGAATGGTAAAGTCAGGGCTCCAGGCATGATAATGCAAGTTCAGGCCAGGGTACACTTATTTTGTCCAAATAAAGAAAAAGGTTAGCCTTATCCTCAGTTTCTCTCTTCCAACACTCGAGTACCACGACCATTCATGTGACAATTTGTGTTCGTGGGTCATATTCGCATGACCACACCATTGTATGGGTCAACGGATGACCATGTTACATGACCTGTTTACTAGACATGACCCATGTAACCATTTAATGACACGAAATGACAAAATGTAAAGGTTTAATGACACGACACAACATAACCCATTTAGTAACCTATTTCACCCATTTAAATTACATGAGCAGCTAATTATTACCCTTTTTAGGTATACAACACAAATATTACTCATGTCAAAAGCTTAAAGGGAAAATTACAAGGGCCCTTTAATTGAATATTTATAAGCGGAATTGTGGCAACCTCAAATAAAAAAGCAAGAAACCCACATTCTAAACCTATATGACTGTTAGGGCAAAAAAAAAACAGACAATTCGGAGCTTTTAAAGCATTGATTTCCCTACAATTACAAATAACAAATGTGAAAATAACACAATCTTTTTTGGCATACTGGTGAACATCTATTGTCTATTTCTTTTTGGAAATTCCGGTGAACGTAAATTGCCAACGCACTATAATATGAATATATGAAAACACAAAAAGGGAGTTTAAAGAAAAGTGAAAAAAATTTAAAAAGAACCTTCAGAATCTTACCGTTTCCCCCCCTGCAAATAACAGCTCTTGAGTCCCCAACATTTGCAACCAGCAAACGATCACCAACAAGGATGGCAGTGGAAGCAGTTGATCCAGCATCTCTGTTCTGATTATTTTCTGATTTCAGAAATTCCGAGTCTGTGTGGTTGTATGCATCAGCTGTAATGACATGAAGAAAACACCATAAAATATGGAGAAATCAGAAAAAAAAAAATTGTGAATTAATTATAAGAAACAATCGTACATCATCATGGAATCATATAGTAAAGATTTTTTTGGTAAGTAAAAATTGTGTAGAAAAGATGAGATAAACCTATGGCTGATTTGGTATCAGAAATGAACTTTGGATGGCTGATCAGATTACTGAAAAGATTTTGTTTAACATATTCCGCAGCTCGAGCACCTCCATGCCCTGAAACGAAGAAAGAACAGAAATATCCAGCATCACAAACTCATGTGTGCAAATATTTATATTCTGCAAACAAGATCTTACTGTACAATAAATGAGAAAGACAACGAGAAGACTCATACCATCAAAAACTCCAAAGAGACCAACAATCTCTCCATCCACACCATCAATTCTTGTCTCGTAGAAATCCTCCATTGAAGACCTTTTCCCAGGAGAGCTTGCGTAACCGTAGCTGAACTTTCCATTCTGACTGTTTAGGCAACAAGTTACACTTCAGTTAGAGACATCCTGTTCAACCCTTTCTAAAGAATTGTTCAGATTCCAAAAGTAAATAAATAGATTAAACTATGAATATCGCAGACAGTATTGAGTACAGAAAACGGATCTTTGAACAATTCAAAATTAGGTTGAGCACTAGCCCCTAGCTATTAAAAAACTTCTTCAATCATGAGAGTGTTTTATTTCATGAACTTGTCTTGCACAGAACGGTAAAGAAAGATAAAGAGATGTATCAAATCTTTATAACTACCAAAATAGTCTCTGAGAGGATAGAAATATAGTAAATTTTAAAAAATAAACGACATACTGCCATGCGTATGCATTACTCTGAAATTAAGTAACTATATATTTCGAAGTACAATTCACAGCTATTTTCTTTTTAACTTATGTGACCCTTGTTTGGCTGGTGCAATAAATTCACAGCTAACACCAACTATTCTAGATATAAAAGAAGTGTAACAATAAAGATCTTATTGCAAGCTGGGTCCTCTTGACTTTCCCTCTTGGGCGGTATACCCCACAATGACATGTGGATAATCTGCTAGGATTGCGTTTCATTCCCACCATCGCCAAAAGATGCACTTTTTCTTTTGTCCGTTGCATAAAGCCATAAAGAAACAACCCAATCAGGCAAAACATCATTTATTTACGAGAGTGGCACTAGAATGAATAACCTAATCTCTATATGTTATATTGGAGAGACACAGGAGAATGTATATTATGAAATTAAAATCATTTTAACAAACTATATTTTTCGTATTAGTTGCACACAAAATCGTGCAAATATAAACTCCCTTCGTCCCCAAAAAAAAGAATCCACCTTTCCATTTTCGGCTGTCCCAAAATAAGTTCACAGTTTAAAAACTAATACACCATCTTTTCTTTCATTTCCATTGTACCCTTAATAATGGACCCATCATAATAAATAAACGTACAACAACAACAACCTCAAACATGATATCACTCTCCACTATAGAGCTTAGAGTTTAAATTTTACTTCTAAATCTTACAATAAAAATAAAAAATTTAAAAGTACACTCAACAATTGAGTTCCCACAAAAAGACTCATTTTTTGCGACCAAGTAACGGTTCTACAGAATTTCCCTCAGCATGCACATTATATCACCGACTCATGTTCTTCATGGCGATGTTGACACATCAGCAATGTGAAAAAATGATTCACGCGTGGATTCTCTCACATCTAACTAACTAAAAGGGTTCTATCAGATGTGTTGACAATCAAGGGATCAAACATTCTCAAAATGACAAACTGCCATTTAGCAGGGATTTCCCTCATCATACAGATTGAACAAATAGTTTGGTTTTCATAGTGATATTTATGCATGCCCAAGGCAGTGTTACTAAAGGCTCAAGGTAGACTAGGGCGATATATGTCCTCTAGAGCCTAGGTGCAAGGAGTTGCAAGCGCCTAAGTAAAGTGAAGCACACAAATGAAAAATCAATGAGAAAATAAAAGTCCAATGAAAGCATTCAAAGTCCATAATGAATCATCAAGTATTATCAAAGGCGCAAGTCTTGCGCGCCTAGAGGCACCTTTGACAACATTGCGCCTAACATGACAAGATGATTCACGGATGTGTCTCTCATCATCCAGATTGCCTAACTAAGTATGTGAGCTAAACCTCACTTTGATATCACATAAGCACTACACATTAAAGGGTGATTTATATGGGGATCCTTTTCAACATGCAATGTGCATAATTTCGCTAAACCAAGATGATGTTAAGGCGTGTGCAACAAGAGAAAATGACATTACTCAATGATCTCGTCATGCAAAACTACATAAATAATCTGATTTCCCGATAGGAATCTTGATTGTTACATAATGCAACATTATGTGTAAGGGGAAAGAACTAGAGATTTGATTCTCAAAAAAATTAAAAACATTTATATGGTTAGTAAATATGTTATTGATGGTGCGTTTGCATAGGAAAATAAAATTGTACCCCTGCCCCACCCAAAAGAAAAAAATCCCCCCTATTTTTTATTATTGAATATATATAGTAATGATAGTGATTCTGCTAAATAAAATCCATAGTGGCCCCTTCAAAGCCCATTGAAGTTGTGCTTTCTACCTTTTAGAAAACCAAATCTAGTGCGAAAAATTGTCCATTGTTGTTTTAGTCCTTCACACGAATAGATATTTTTTTTAGAAATATTGTTATATCGATGTGCCATATAACTTAACTGTCCAAAGCCGAATGCATCACTAAATAAGATTGTATATTTATACATACGCACCCTATATTTCTATATTTATGTTAGCATATGAATTTAAGAGAGAAGATAAGAACAGCTCGGACGACCTCATTTATCAACTATCAACATGTTCTTCTCTCTATTTTTGTTCTCATTTCACTCTCCACACTATTTAATAAAGTTATATCCTCTTATTTTTCTAAGGATAAATTAGAAAAGAAAAACAAAATTTCATGAAGCTCATGCCAGCCTATTAAAGAAATTATTCTGTTAATACACAAATTACCAACAAAGGCCAACTATAATTTCAGTTATCCACTTTTCACCCTGTGCAGATTCACTACTCTGCCATTTACCCAAAAAGAATTCAAACTGATGTCTAAGAGAGGCCAAAGAGGTATTTCTTCTCCATCGAAGAATCTCCTATTTCTCACATGCCACAAATTCCACCAAAATCAAATGACTCCAAGAGTCTATGGCTCGGTTATCCACTATACAACCTCTCCAAGCCTCAATCATGTCCACCTTAGATCGCAGGACCACCCAAATGCATCTCGAAACATAGACCAAACATCCCTCGCCACTAGACAATGATGAAGGAGGTAAATCACCTACTCGGTGATTCCTCTGTCTTCCTTCTTGCACATCCAACACTAGTTCACCACGATCTTTAGCCTCCTTCTAAAGAAAAGTCATTACAATTATTATATAATCTCTTACAATTATAGTTCCATACTAGTTTTATAATGATCTCCTAGAATTATTATATAATCTCTCTCATCATGAAAATTGAAATACCTTTGCATACTTGACATGACAAAGTACTATGTTTTATCTTATCATGCAAATTGCAAAGAAAACACACATGCACACACACATCCAAGCCTCAATGATAGCCGTTGTGGATCCGAGGAACACCATCCCTCACTACTGGGCAGTGACGAAGAAGATGATTCATTTTCCCTGTCTTCTTGCACATACAAAACCAGTTAACAACAATAAGCTGCCGCATTTTAAAATCTAGTTTGCTATTGCTAAGTTTCCCCCACCCCTATATATGTATATAAATATAAACAAATGTGAATCATACAATGATTTCTCTTGTCATGAAAAATTGCAAAACACTCGTGCATATTCAATGTAACAAATTTCTATTTAAGCACTTGTTTTAACTTATCATCCAAACTGCAAAGAATACACACACAATTCAGGCCTGGAGATAATGCCGTAGAAGTTAGATGGACAAATTTCAACTAAAAATCAGTTCCTATTCCTTGGAAATAATTCCTTTAGTAAAACCCATTCCTACCTACTAATTCAATTCTTGTCAAGTTCCCTCATATTTCCATTTCCTTTTGAATTGTTATTGCAAACAAAAACCCTTTTCATTGTCCTGAGTTGTCAACTTGCTTAAAAACCATTCTATTAATGCCATAAAATACATTAGAGATTGCTGCTCATCACTGGGTTGAATTCATATCAAGCCCATAGTTCAGCTATACACAAAGATCCAAGTCAAGCAAGACTTTGTTCTGAAGGTACAAGCATAATGAAAATAACACAATGACAATAAATTGCTGATAATACAAAAATCAAGAATTATCATTCATATGCAAATCAATAAGCCTTATATATTATACAACATGAAACAGAATCTCCTAAAAAATTTCATACAATCCAAAACCAACTAAAATGATTACAAGATCTGACAACAGGAATAGAGAAACATCTATAAATATATATATATATATATTTATGTGTTTGTATATATAATACCTGAGACCTCCACCGCTAACGGGGGAATCTTCAGCATGAACTTCACTGCTGGATGAAAACACCGGATTGAGATAACCCATAGTTTATTCCTCAAATTTCTTACCAAAATCCCAACCTCTTTTCTCTTTGATCAAAACCACAATTCTTCTATATACGTCTACAATTCTATTGCTCGCAATAGTGATGAAAAACACCTATTCTTGTACTGGGATCACAATTCTCAATTCATCATCACCAATTAACGATAATCAAATTCAACCTACAAGAACAACCGATTCCAAATCAAGAATTATATATATAGATCTCATACATCAATTCTCATAATTAGCATGTCAAATTCAGAAAATACAATCGAATTCCAAAGAAAATCATTGAAACAATACACATTAACACATACGCAAAACATAAATAGCCTATGTATGTGTGTGTGTGTGTATATGTGAGGATTGTATGATGAACATAGATGAGATAAATGTAGAGAGAGAAAGTACCAAAATGAGAGTAGAGAGATGAAATGCCATGAGAGAGTTTAACGGGAGCAGCTTAAAAGGCAAAAATAAGGAGAAAACGACGACAGTTTTAGAGAGAGAAAGTGAGATAGAAGAGGAAGAGGGATTCTGTTTGCGCTTTTGCTTGTTTTGTTAAGCGAGCGTCGAATCGAAATAAAATAAATTGATACCGAAAATCAAATTATAATTCAAATAAATAAAATAATTTTATTTAAATATCAAAGTTTCATATAAGTTTAAATCTAAAATTTGGAAATAAAAATATATGTATATATGTAGATATTTATACTGAAAATTACAAACAAATATATATATATATATGTATATATATTTATAGGTTGTATATACAAAGGGGGCTTGTTAGTTGATGCCAAAAATGGGGACATAAGCGTAGGCGAAGGATGAGGTGAGCAAATGTGAGACCCAGTCAAAAAGGACAAGTAGGTGATGTTAGCTTTGCCATACACGTGGCAGACATGCAACAACAGCGGTGGGATCTTTTTATCTCTCCACCGCTTGATCTTCTTCACTAATTTCAATTTTTTTCATCTTCTAATTGGGTGATTGATTTGATCACTTAATTTGATTCAGGCATCCAATTAATTAAATTTTAGTTTCTTATCAAACTAATTAAAATTGTATGTTAAAGTTTTTGTCTAATGAA
This sequence comes from Cornus suecica, assembly GCA_963922005.1. Taxonomy (NCBI): domain Eukaryota; kingdom Viridiplantae; phylum Streptophyta; class Magnoliopsida; order Cornales; family Cornaceae; genus Cornus; species Cornus suecica. The sequence continues at coordinate 97,585,752 of OY998238.1, forward strand.
ATTTTATTGTTTTTGGATCCATATTGAAAAAGAAAAAAGAAGTAAAGGTGGCAAAGTTAAATAACATGAAATTTAAAACTCTTTGCAACATGGAGTAATTCAATTTCTAATAAGCAATATGTAGAGTAAGTTCTATGATGTGATGTAAACTATAATTTATTTTAGTCAACAGTCTTAATTTGATCATGTGATTGTTGACACCCTAAATGAGCCAACACATGGTAACGGAAGCGGGTCGAAATTAGGCCGAAAATTGGGCAAAGAAACTGAGTTGTTTTCAGGCCTAATTTAGGCTGGAAAATGGGCTGAAAACTGGGTTGCAAAGCGGGCTGAAAATGGGCCAAAACTGGACTGTTCCGGACCTAAACTGGGTTGTTTTTCAGGCTGGAATTTAGGCTTAAATCGGGCCAGATATGGGCTGCGAAATGGGCCAGAAGTTGGGCTGAAATGGGCTGTGAAAATGGGTCATATCATGAAGTTGATTAAAACTAGAAGATTACAAAGTTTGTGGATCATTGGACACTTTTGAAAAAGAGATGTAGTTGAGTTGGTTAAAGTGTTTAGATAAGATTAGAATTTAGGTGTTTTTATCTTTTATTTATTTGTTTGTTTATTTCTAGTTTATTTTTAGGTTAGTTTCATTATAAATAATGTACGTATACCTCTGTTACAGAAGTCCACGATCAAATACAAATTGTCCCTGCTACAATGGCAGTTTTTCATTATATTTCATTTTAGTTATTTATTTGCTTTCTTTCAATACCAAATTTACTTTCCTGCAAATTTACATTCCCAGTCATTTATATGATTTCCTTCAATATCAGTTTATTTCAATTCCATGTCATTGCACATTTTCAATTCCTTTCGCAATTTCTTTTGGTTACCCAAAAGTCCTCTTTGCTGAGGCAATCAAAACCCTTCACGAGAACCCTTCACGAGAGTTGAGTTCTCTCTCTCGTAAATCGCCTGATTCTATTCCACATGTTCAAAAGAGACGAAGATCCGTTCCTTTTGAACCGGTTGAACTCCGTCACCGGTTCTGACACGCCCGCACCCTACGGATACGAAGAATCAGCCGATGATTATTATTTTTCGGAATCCTACGAAAATAATAATTATTATCAGCCCTGTTATTCGGCCGGTGATGAATATTATTTTTCGGAGCGAACAGTGATAACTTGCAACACGTAATAGCATTTAGTGCAATTTTGTTTTATGTGTTACTTATGCTTTCTCATTATTAGTAAATACCAAAGAGAATTAGTCTATTCTCTTTGGCCATGTTTTGTAACCGGTTTTGGTACCATTTTTTTGGTTTTGGTACAAAATGGTGGTACCAATCCATGTTTGTTAGGATTGGTGTTGGTTCAACAGTACCAAACCAATGGTACCAAATGATGGTACCAACCCATGATTTTGGAACCATCTAATGAGATGGTTTTTGGTGGTGCGGTACTGTAGCAGCCCAAACCAAAACCAAATAGTTGCACAATATTAATATATTTATATTAATATAAAAATATATTTTTTGAAATTATATTAATATTAAAATATATATGGAAATATATTAATATTAATATATTAATATTAAAATATATATTTGAAAATTTAATATATTTTAATATTATAGTTTTATTATTTTTCCTAAAAATTAATATATTAATATATTAATATTAATATATTATAATATATTAATATTAAAAAATATTTTTGAAAGTTATTTTAATATTATAGTTTTATTATCTTTCCTAAAAATTAATATATTAATATATTAAAATTATAATATTAAAATATATTAAATTTCCAAAAATATATTTTAATATTAATATATTAAAATATATTAATATTAAATTTAATATATTTTAATATTATAGTTTTATTATCTTTCCTAAAAATTAATATTAATATATTTTAATATATTAATATTAAAATATATTTTTGGAAGTTATTTTAATATTATAATTTTATTATCTTTTCTAAAAATTAATATATTAATATTAATATATTATTAATATTTTAATATTAAAATATATTTTTTGAAATTTAATATATTTTAATATTATAGTTTTATTATCTTTCCTAAAAATTAATATATTAATATATTAATATTAATATTAAATATATTTTAATATTTATAAATAAAATGTGAAACCATTCCAAGTTACCAAACATGATTTGGTTTCAGAATTTCAACTCATACCAACTCTACCAAACATGGTTTGGTTTTTTAGCATCACTTTTTCTCACACCAAAACCATCTGCACCAAATATGGTTTGGAATCAAAATAAAACCACACCAAACCAAATCCAACCCAACCCAAACTAAAACCAAAAACTAACACCGCACCGTTACCAAAGGCAACCTTTGAGACTAGTGCTATGTCCATTTTGCGATAACCAGTCAATTTTTGTATTGTGACTACCAAGAAATGTTTCTGTTTTTTAAAAAAGAATTACGAAAATCAAAGTTTATAATCATTATTTTTCAAATGAATAGAATAAAATTCACCAAACATAGTTATTTAAATTAAATGATGTCGTAGACAATTATGAATTAGGTGTTGTTTGATAAAATTGAAAATTAAATACTGAAGATTTTAAGATCTGAATTTTAAGTAATGAAGATTTTAAGTGCATGTTTGGTACGTTGGAATGAAATGGAATAGAATGCCTATTCATTTCATTCCTTGGTTTGGTACAACATAATGAATGAGAATGATCATTCCCAATGAATGAAATTTCATTCTTGGGAATGGATTTTCATTCAATTACTAAAGATATGGAATGGTCATTCCATTCCTTTAGGAATGCTTTTAAAACATAAAATTACTTAAATAACCCTCTCACATTTCAAAAAAATAAGCCACCGCCACTGCCATTTCGCCATTGCCGCCACATTTATTCTCCCTCATTACTATTCCCGTTACGTTTTATTATTTTTTTTGTAAAAAAATTAAAATGTAGTATTTTTTTATTTTATATTTAATACTAAGAAGGGTATTTTTGAGAAAAAAAATTCAAGTTCATTTAATTCCCAATGTGCTTCATATTTACAACCAAACAATAAAATGAGAATGATTATTTCATTCCATTCTCATTTTCATTCAATTCTCACTTTCATTCCATTCAACCGTACCAAACGTGCCATAAGTGATGTTTAAAAAAAATTATATTTTATGATATTTTTGTAAATTTTCAGACATTAGTGTTAAGTGGTGACTCTATCACTTAAAATTTTATCTCATTTTAAGTGACACTTAATGCTTTAAGTGGTGATCAATTTTTTTGTCAAACACACTTAATAGAATAAGTGTTGAATCAATTAAGATTTAAGTGGTAAATAAATATTATCAAACAGACCCTTAGTGTATTTAAACCTTATGCACCAGGGTAAAAGAAGGTTGCAACAATGATGATGATGACATCATATTTTGGTATGTATTATCTATATTATAAGGTCAATAAATAGTTATGATTTATTTTATAAATAATTTAGAGTATAAGAGTCTGTTTGAAAATACTTATTTACCACTTAAATCTGAATAGATTCATATATTTGATAAGAAATTTGAGCATCACTTAAAATGAGGTAAAATTTTAAGTGACATGATCACCACTTAATACTGAAGTTTGAAGACTGAAAATTTACAAAAATATCAGAAAATATAATTTTTTTAAGCACCACTTAAAGCTCACTTAAAATTCAGATTTTATATTTTTCAGTACTTAATTTTTAATTTGATCAAATAGTACCTAAAAGTCTCTCAATTTTTTTAGTGTGATTTAACTTCACCATGACTTCATAAATTTTTAAACACAAAGATAACATCATTTGTACTCGCATAAAATATCTTAAATTTGTTGCCGTTGTCAAACTTCTAATATTTTTTTCTCAAATTTACCAAGACATATATGTTTACCTTTTCAAATTATAAATATGTGAAAATACAAAAGAAACCTCAATTTTTCCTCTCATATTATCTTTACTATTTTTCTCTTATACCCAAAATTTCCTTTGCCTTTAGAAGTTACCTCCCAAATATAAAAAAACGAAATATAAATACAACAGCACAAGTTGACTGCAATTACAATAATCACAATCAAAGTGAGTGAGACCCAATAAAGCATTTGAATTGCATTTTTTTTTTTTGTGTATAAAATAACCCACTTCATTGATGAAGATTTGAATGGGTTGTTTCCTAAAATTTGAGATATACATTATAATATGATGCAATTTTAGAATTGCATTTTTTTGTGTATAAAATAACCCACTTATTTTATGAAGATTTGAATGGGTTGTTTCCTAAAATTTTAGATATACATTACAATATGATTTTATTGGCCAATGGGTTTCAGTGAAGGTATTTTCTTTGAATATGTACCAGTGACTTGTTAAATTGTGGTTGCTTGTTCATGTTAATTGCTTTTCCATATCATTCAAAATGTAATTTTCAGTCATTTAGAGTTTTCTTTATGTCTCTTGCAATCATAAGATTGAAGTGGAAGTGCTTTTTGGTTCTCTTTGAATTTATATATTTTTTAAGATGTAAATATGGTATTAATAATTAGTGTTGACAATCAATGAAATTCAGATGTTATTGAATTGATCTTATCCATTTAGCAATCAATCAGATCCACGTGTCACACGTCATGGATTTTATTATTGTATGTATATGTATAGGTGTATATATTGTCAAATGTTTATAGATGTTTCAGAGACTGAGTCACAACTCACAAGTCGCAAGTTATAAGACATGGTTTCATTAGATGTTAGAAATTTGGCCATTGTATAATATCAGTGGATTTTATAAGTCTCTTACTCCCAAATATAAATATATATATATATATGCACACTTCATCTTATACAAGTTGCAGTTTGTATAGACTCCTAATTGAAACTTCATATCCTTCCTACAATTGTTTCCATTTGTTTACCAAACTCGGAACATGCTATGTTATGCAAAAAAATCACAGTTTTTTCATATAAATTTACACAGACATAAAATGTCCGGAAATAGTGAAATGTACAATGATTACTCAAAATATTTAGTATGTCATTATACCTTTGAGATCAACCATTTAACTATAATATTGTTCTCTATCCATCTCTATTTCATTATACTTACTCCACCATTTAAAAAATAATACTGATTTTTTTTATTTTCATTTTTATTTATACTCCTTAAAATGGTTGATTCTTTTTACATAAAATAAAAGACTAAAAATACATTTTTGTTTGCACAGGGTCTTCAGAAAGTAATAAATCCCAGGAATTGTATTGGCTTGATAATCACATTGATTTTCACCTGATTCCACATACTGCAGTTATAGCCTGAGAACATTTTCTCTTCTATTACATCTAGAAATCAAGTGTTCCATTTTCTTCTACTTAAACCCATAGATAGTAGAACCTTATCAAATTATCCGGCACCAAAGAGAGACGATCAAAGTTGAGGAAAAGAAAAAAAAACTATATCTATATGTATCAAAATCCACTAAATTATAGATCATCGGGGTTGTAGTTCACCAATTTGTGCATTAATCTAGATATACAAACCCAGAATGTTTCCGGAATTCTATGACCTGAATGTTCCACTAACGCTGAAATAATGTCAAGAGTGAACTTGTGAACCTCGGGCTTTAATGCCATACGGAGCAGCATTGCACTCCAGACCTCTGGCGCCAACTTTACCGCGTGCCAAAGAGATTGAAACCCGTTAACCACCCGTATTAGCATTGCATGTCCCTGCAAAATCATTGACAAGGATAATCGTGATTGTCATTATAATGCTAAAAATGATTTAAGGGACGATTTCTATGTACAGACAATTGATTCCTATGTATGTTCTATCCATCTCTCCTTATATATTCACTGCTAAAGAAGCTTATACCAAATTATAACTTGCATAAACAACATATCAGAATGTTTTTCAGACGGTGAAAGATTTCTGTATACTACTAAAGCCAGACCCATGAAAATGAATAATAACTCTATAGATGTCCCACATTGATACGGATGGGACGTGAATTGACAAAAAATGAACTGGATGTTAACCTCATCCAACAACATAAGTTGGTACAAGAGCTAGACTCCGTACTTGATCCGGTGTCACACCAAACTCCCAAATCCCAACCCAGATGAGTCCAGGTTGTCACCCCGGGTAAGAAGGGTGGCCCAAGCGCACATAGTGTGTTGCAAATTCGGGTGGAGGAGAATATTAGAGGCGTCCCCCATCGGACACCAAGCCACTTGTTCTCACATCCCTCTGGTACAAACACGAATCCTTCATCTATATTAAGCAGTTGGTGGTATCAGATTGAAAAAGCACCTCCAAAATTTCAGGAGCTTTTTGGATTTTCTCTTGGGTTCATCATCTTCATCATAAAGACAAGCATCGCAATCACAGGTATCAAAGAACTTATGACCTGTAACTGGATCTTGGAAATAGTAGACAAGCACACCAGAAGCCTGGAAGGACTTGATGGGAATCTGGGTAGTTGAACCAATAGTGTTGATCTCTGGCAAGGCAGAAGAGAAAATGGGTACATGAGAAGTGAATTGAGTCTAGATGGGTTGGATGTGCCTCACCTAACCGCTAAAGTTTTTGGGTCAAACCGCGAAGCAATCTACACATTACATCTGATCTGCCTTACAGTCATGACAAAATCCATGTAACAAAGTGAAATTTGTAAAGGAAGAAAACAAAAAAACATAAGAAATTATTTTTTTGCTGACTTCACCACACAAGTTCAAAAGGTGAGTGAACCAGGTAGATAAATATGATTAAAATGATAAAAGCAATTAATCGATAACATGCTTAAGGTGTGCCATGCACTTTAAGATACAATGACCTCAAACATGACATCTATAACAGAAGTCACCTGTGGCTTGGTTATCTCGAGACTTGAGGTCGATATCGAGAAGCCGTAAGATAACAAAAACTATTTCACAAGAGGATAATTTTTCAACCAAAAAATAAATAAAAAATTCTTGAGTGTATCTTAATTAATCAGGGGATAATTAGCAACAATTGAAATGTTTCATACATAAACCATTAAGTTGGGTTAGATATTCTTTATGAAGGCATTTGGTACACAGCAAGATGACTACCATAACTTCAAGGAAGGATAGTTGCATCTATAGTAGCTATTTTCTTTGAGAGATTAGTTCAGAGTACATTGTTTTCAAGAATTTAAGTCATTCCAGATTGGAATTGTTATCATTAATTGGAGACAACTGTGAGATTCCACAATATAGCAATATATACGAACCTCAGATTCTGATGTTCCTCTGACATGAACCTTCTCATTGAGAATGCAAGCAACAACTTCATCCTCTAGAAAAACATCAGCTGCTTTTATTATGTCGTGGACAAGGAACACGCGCACTCTCAGACCCTTATCAGACAGGATAAATTGGAAAAGATCTTCTGTGGCAGCAACAACAGCATGCATATCAAAGGACTTCCACCCCAAATGATTTGAAGACTTTTCTTTAGCATCAGGGGGTTCCCCTGTGGACTCAGAACCCTGTTCAGTGATTGCTGCTATCTAAAACGAAAAGAGAGACATCGTCAGTAGAAGAAAAATGTTGGCATTTTCATTTCTCAAAAAGATATGGAGATTAATTCAAGTAACAAAGCTAATAAATTCTATATAACATCAAATATCCAAAGAAAGGTTTTCAGATCAATTATAAGACTACGGAGAAGCTGAATTAAACTACGGAAATATTTCAAATTGATTATTCAGCTAAATACTGCCAAAAACTTAAACAAATCATCAGCATTATTCTTTAAAAGGTCAACTCATGAAGTGAAATCAAGGAATTGTGAATTTACTCAAAAAGAAATATTTGTTCCTCAAATTTACATGTGCTGAAGAAGTTTTAAACCAGATTGCGTGATAAAATCAAAAGAAAGAGAACCTACCAGTCGTTCTAGTCGATTCCACCTAATGGATCCATCATTACGGATAATAAGCTCCCTTAATATCTTCCTCATATCAGGATTTGGGTCTGCCAGAAGCCTTCCAACAACGAAAGGATAAGCACTCTCAATAACATTGAAATCAGGATCCAAAGCTTTTGCAGTCCCTTCAAGTGATCCCAGTGCTCTTATCACCAGGGCATAGTCCGGGGGAAGAGAAAAATTAAAGTCATACATAACATCATATAGTTGGTTCATTATGGCCTGAGTCAAATGCAATACACACATTAAATTCTCAGTCTATTCCTCCAAAAATCCCCTGAAGAAGTAATTTGCGCAATAAATAGCATGGAGAAGAAAAGAAGAAAAAAACGATAATTTAGGCAGCAGTTTTTTGTTTTTTTTTTTCCGGACAAATTCAATGCTTTAAAGGGGATGAAGTAACATACTATCTTTTAACCAATATTAGTAAAACATGGATAGTTATGACATGTTTTCAAGATAACTTCTTCAAATTTGGAGATAAAAGCAATATGGCAACTCTGATGAGACAGATAGAGTAGGCAGATAGGTTGCTATGATCATTCCTTCGATCGTGTCTGACGTTCGGGTACGAGAAGCAAGGGGGGACTTATAGCTTATGAATCACAACAGTCTAGAACAATGGTTCATATTGATCTTCTTAATTAATTTGTAAAATAAAACTATAACAAGGTGGAAAACAATTGACTCAAACCAGAAGTCCCATCACTACCCCTTGCCTCTCTCATTAAAATTAACCAAGGCTGCCCTCCTACTCAATTCTAAGGATGATCCACTTGTTAACAACAAACTAACAGGAGACCAATTCACTTACCATCTCCAGTGGATGCTAAACAAAAAGATTTAAAGTTCATAATACTAAGAATCTATCCAGATATTTGACGTATTTCTGACTGCAAAAACATATTTCACTCTGTTTGAGCAGCCAAGGCTTGGTGTCCAATACAGGTATTTAACCCTGTAAAGAGAACCCAATGCAGCATAGTTAGAATCGTTTTGCTATTCAGCAACGTGATCACCTCCTAGAGTAGATATTGAATTGAAGAACTCCTGAGGTAGGGGAGATTAGCGCAAATGAACGACAGACACATCATAGTAGAACAAAACAGTAGCTTCCAAACTCTTCATGCCTACTAAACGCCAAAGTCGCATCAGACCCCGACATAAGTCTTGTCACTATAGATTAATGATTCAGTCTCATTCATCCATTTATATTGACACATTTTCTAGCTTCGTTCATTGTCCCAAGGTACATGTGTGATAAAAGAAAAAAAAAACTCTCATGCAAATGAAGGATATTTGGACACATTATCTAACTTGCTCAATGTCACAAGGTCTATTTGTGATAAAAGAAAAGATACTCTCATGGAAACAGATTGTGTGTGCACATATATTCACCAAAGAGAGATCTCAAATCTACAATTGTGTAGCCAATCTCTAGAAGTTGTGTATTGCTTGTGTATCCTCTTCATGAAATTTATAGCATTTGCAAACCCGAATCAGAAATGGGAGGTTTTAAATTTTGTGACTTGTAAACTCGGCTTTTTTGGAAAATTTGCGTTGGGGCTGGCATTTCTGCACAAAGGATCGATCTTTCCATTCCAGAGTACGGTGATTACTTGCTCTTTGTTGAAGGATTTAAGTTTTAAATTTTACACCATCTCTAACATCTTAAGCTTATAGAGTAGAAGGGTGTAAATATGGTATCAGAGCCACAAGTCTCGTGTTCAAAACCTCACCATCACCCTCAATAAAAAAGTTGTTACATGGGTTGGATCAAAACAGGGCCACATGTGAGGGCGCGTGTTGAAGGATTTCATTATTAAAGTTATATACTCTCCAACAGCTAATCCTTTTAGAGTACATGGGTGTCAACACTCGTTTGTAGGTATATCACAGTCAATCATGTGTTTGACACTTCTCTACGAAAAGCTCTGGTTGTTTAGCGTGTCAAAATAGTAAATAATCAACCATAAAAGGGTAAGGTTCGCAAAGGGCATATCAGTCAAAGTGTATATAATCAACCATTAAATGAAAAGATTAGAAAAAGGACAGATCAAAACTCTCTCTAACTCGGTCGAATATATAAGTTGAGGCAACTTGGTGCATTCATTCTGCTGAATATTTCAGCAGAAGGCCAAACCATGAAAGCGAAGTACACAGACACAATAAACACGTCAGAACAAAGTGGAAAAGCCTACCAATACAGACCTGGAAATCCCCGGATTGTCTAGTCCCATCACCAAAGGATGTTTGCAGAGCGTCGGACACTGACAATATATCAACCCCTTCAGGTATAAATCCCAGAGATAGGAAGTCATTTGCCAAACTCAGAGAGTCGCGATTAACAAAGTGCACAAGCTGAAAGAAACAAAATCAAAATAAATTGAACTTCATCCAAATAATGCTGCTATTGCTAACATAAAAAAAAATGGTAGAAAACAAAGGAGATGATATTTCTGAGTAACAAAACCTAAAACAGACTACTACGTTGGAGGTACTTTACAATTTCAACATGAACCAACAAAAAAGGTCATAATTATCACAAATTTGAGGACAATAGTAAAGTGCTGGCACCATATCAAAAGAACGGGATGGGGCTAAGAGTTCAAGTCCTATCGCTTATCTACTAAGAAGGACAAAGGCCACAAAAATATATAGGAAAAAGAAAAAGGAAAGAAGTCCTAGCAAACAGAAAAGATAAAAATAAAGTGATAACAAACAGAAAGAAACGAACAAATTATATATTTCGCTGAAATTACATACTGAAAGATTCAATACAAGAAAAATAGACATAAAAACAGATGACGGTAAATACTGGACATTCCCAATAGGTACATTACTAAATGTAGAAGTGATGATCAACTGAGGTAAAACTGATCTATAATTTTGAACCATCATATATCCCATCTTTTCATGCTTCTTAAAATTACAATCTTCACTACAAGGATCTTTTGTGTAGTAGAAAAGAGAGCAATAAAAGTCAATCGAAAAGAAAGGAAAGTTTCATGTCAGGGACGGATATATCCTATCGCTTCAAACTTTAACTTTGGCAGGTTAAACCAAGTATTTCTGTCAATTTAAAACCAAACAAGGAGCAGAATATCTAACTTGTAAAGCTGACTGAGCCAAATATTCAAAGCTCTATGTGGCAACATTCTAGCTTCAAGAAGCTTGATCAGATGTTAAAGAATGAGCTCACTGAGCACAGGACTAGAGTATCACACTTAGAAAGACAGAATAGCCTAGGATGAAGCTGCATTGCACTTTCGTACGAATAAAGCTACCAATTTTGGGCTTGAGAATGAAGAAATTTTACTACGAACCTCCACATAAGCAATGTACAGCCTTAGTCATTTGTCTACACACCGGAAGAAAAGACACTTGCATTCAGTTGCTGAACACATTCTTAGATGTGGGTTGTCTTGGGTTGCCTGTTGCTTTATTTAACAACCACCAACTTTGAGGTATTCAGTTCGACAACTTTCAGTTTAAGCAGTCATGGGCAAGGTAGTGCCAACATATTAAGATGGGCAAGGTAGTGGAAGAACTGCTGGGCTTGGGAAAAGTAATAGAAACATTGCCATCAGGTTGAGTGATGCAAGTAGGATTATTGGATTAAACAGGCTTAGGTTGTTGGTGGAGCTTTTCATATGAGGTAACCCAAGAATTGGGGAGTAGCTGGTACAATTCAGATTTGGACAACTGCTTGGGGATATGAGTACAAGTTGCTTGATGTTGGGTGTTAATATCAAGAAGGAGGGCATCTTGGGAAGCATTGGCAGGAAGGCACATATCCATTGCATGATTTTGTAATCGGTAAGCCATTTGGTAGTGGAGAGTTGTTGCATAGGTGGTAGGAACTGCAGAGGCACCATAGATCTAGACTTGGATCTGGAGAGCATTGAGGAGATGTGGGTCTTCCAGGGGCATGTTAAAATTTGGGAAGAAGGTGAAGACCACCGTTCTCGCGTTTAACGTTGTCTGGACTGTGGCGGTACAGGCATGTTGATACTGTTGGAATCGAGTATCAAGGAGAGCAATTCTGGAGGTGACAGGAAGGCCTTTGCGACCATGAAAAGAAAGAGCGATGCGCACAACTCCAAAGTGGAGGTGAGTATAGCCTTTCTGTTGCCATTGGTGTGGTAATTCAGAAGGCAACTCTAGGGGAAAGAGTTGTTCTGCATCTGTTGAAGGAACAAAACATTGATCAAACCGAGAGGCTTGAACATACTCAAGAATAGAACTGGGCCGAGGTGTATGGAAAAGTTTGGTGACTTTGTTTATGGCAGAGGGTGGTTTGACAAAAGCTGTATAAAGGCTAACCAGAGGTAGATCTGTAACAGGAATTTTACTGGATTCGTCAAGATACTCATATTCATACAAATATTCGACTTTAGATGAAGAAGAGGGAATAAGAGATCTGGAGGAAGAAGATCAAAAAGAACGAGAGCTTGAGTCAGAACTGGAAGACCTAGACAAAAACATGATAAAGGGAATCTGGGTTCATCAATTACGCATACTAACAATTATACTGCCAAAAATGGAAGAACAAGTTATTTATCTCATAAGAAAATTGTTATACAAGAAGTGGTCTAGGCAGAGCGTAATCCATGGATCAGTCATGCACCGTAACTCTGAAAACGACAGTATAGTTGTAGTACTTGTAAAAGATCCCCCAAAAGGAGTTTAAGCAGTCATGGCTCTGATACCAATATACAAACACGCAGTAGGACAGGATCAAAGAGATAGAACTGTAAAGACGTAAAGATAAATGAAAGACAGAACGAAGAATAACTGAAGATATAAAACACACAAGTTTATTTCTGGGACTCTGCCCTCAACATACACACCATACGTCCTTATATAGGCTAAGGAAGGCCATTACAAAAGACTAAAATATCCCCCTGTGGGACACACTAATAATACACACTAATAATACTGGCTTATGACATCAACCATGACCTCAGGAATACAACAATACCCTTACCGACAGTCTAAATGGCAGGAAATAAATATGGCTAGACACTTATACCCATGCCGACTACCGTTATTACAACAAAACCTCACTACAGCACTCAAACTGAATTATTATACAAACAGACAAACAAATTACATCACTCGCAGAGGTGTTACTACTACCAATCAGGAGGGCTCCAATCATCAGTGTGCCATTCTTCAGAATTGTAACCACTTGGAGTGGCTTCCAGAGGATAAGAATGGAGATGAACCCTATATATGGGATGATCAGGATCCTGAAGATCCCATGAGTATTGAGCCTCATGATCTGTAAGGATCTGAATTAGCTTATGGCGCCAGTCTGATGGATAGTAGTCAGAAGTTCTCCAATGAGCAGTATCTGGATGAAAGAGAAAAGGAGAAATATAATGGGGGGAGAGGCCATTATGGTGACAAATCTGAGTTCGGAAAGTTGAGAAATGAGATAGGGATTTGATTCCTCAGGTCAGAAGAGCACATCATGTTTATCTCAGGTAGCTTTGACAAATCCTATCAAGTTCTAGGATTTGATATAACTGGGGGCATCAAGTTCTAGGCTCGGACCTTCCATACAAGGACCTTCTCATAGGATTCGATATCCTTCAGAAGCTTTCTCATGTCTCTTGGCTCCCCAAATGATTGAAATACAATAACTATTTTCTTCCTTGGACCACTCAGCCTAACCTCTTCCAGATTACCGGTGATATAACTTCTATCCAAACCACTATAACTAAAACCTCATGTGTTGATTCCCACTCTGAATTTCTCACCATATGTGACCATCCGTTATGGCAGAACCCTGAATTCTTCATTTCTCTTCCTTTTAAGAAGAATGAAGATCTGAATCCCACCAAGGCCACACACCACGGGATGAATCCTGACCACTACCACCTTGCTGTCCAAGAACTCCAACAGCTCCAATCAGAAGGCCTCGTTGAACCCACAACCTCTCAGTGGGCCTATGAAGCCTTTTATGTAAACAAACGAGCAGAGCAAGTCCGTGGTAAACTCAGGTTGGTCATCAACTACCAGCCCCTCAACCATTTTCTCCAAGACATTAAGTTTCCTTTTCCCCGCAGAGCTGTTATGTTTGCCAACCTTCCCAATGCCAAAGTCTTTTCCAAGTTTGATCTGAAAGCTGGTTTTTGGCAATTGGGCATCCAACCTGAAGAGCGCCCTAAAACCGGATTTTGTATTCCTGACCATCATTTCCAATGGACAGTAATGCCTTTTGGCCTCAAAACTGCCCCTTCCTTGTTCCAGCAAGCTATGATAAAGAGCTTCACTCCCATTCTCTCATTCACCCTCATCTACATAGATGATATCCTTTTGTAGGACAACTTCACCCTTGGCAATTAGCAGTTTGAAGCCAGACATGACACCTCTATACATGCATATATTTCCAAAAACAGAGACATATCCATTCAAGGATTTAAATATTCAAGTTTACACCATCTTTAACAGCTTAAGCTTTTAGAGTAGTTGGGTCGTCAACATAGTATCAGAGCAGGAAGTCATGTGTTCAAACCTCACTGTCACCCAATTAAAAGTTGTTTTACATGTTGGACCAAAAGAAGGTCACACTCACGTGAAGGGGCGTATTGAAAGATTTAAATACTCGAGTTTACACCCTCTCTAAGAGCTTAAGCTTTTATAGTAGTGGGGTAATCAACAATATCTTTACTTTAAAAAGAATGCAGTAATTACAAGTGGCGTAGGCCTTCTTCTCATGGAACAAGTTACCAAGTCATTTTATTTCTTCATATTCATTTTTACAGTTATTCCACATGCAAAATTTATAGCAGATAAATGTAACATGTATGCTTGATATATGATACATGCAAATCAGAATGTGCAAGTCTAGATTTAGAAGAAAATCCTTGTTCAGTCTACATGTTTTAATAGAACATTCCATATCCAAAATCCTAGTAATGTTGTTGCCACTACCACAATATAATGTTCACACTTTGGCCTTCAACCACTTGTGCCAACAAATTTTCTCCATCAAAAGTAATATTTTCACAAAATTATAGAAAAGTGAATTAGTGGGGGAGGAAACAAATTTCACAAAGACATTAAAATGTTTTTTGTTAAAATTTTCTATGTAAGAGATCCGACAACCAACTGAAAGGACTGACTTATAAAAACTGCTGGATAGATTAGATTAGTAACTGCAGCCGACGGAGTGAGAAAAATGCGCAGTACAGGGGTGAGCATGGATTCATGTGCATTCCTCACCTACAAAGGGCTCTGTAGGCAGATGAGTCCAGCACAACTAAATGATATTAGCATGGTCATATATCGGAATGGAGTTTGCTGCTGTCTTCAACCATCAATTTCAACACTAGGATGACCGATGACGGAATGAGTGTAATCATTTTGAACCACTCTAGAGGAAGCCTCTGAGCAGGGGCGGAGCCAGGATTTAAGGATAGGGGGGCCGAAATCAAATGTATTTAAATAATGATTACATATATATAAAAATATAACTAGCTAAATTTTGGTCTATTTGCTTATACCTAGAAGAAGAAAAATAGGCTATATCTAATCATTACCCAAAAAAAAAATCAAAACATTGTAGCTACTACGAAATTTGAGCTCAAAAAACACAATAGTTATTACCGAAATTGAGCTCGACGGTTTTTGAAAAAATAAAAATTGCCTTTTATATAATCTAAATTAAAATCTGAGCTATTTCTTTTTTAATATTGATACTAAATAATTTACAAAAATTACTTGAAATTAAAATAAGGGTTAATTTCAAGAAACCCCCCTATACTATCCAGTTTAATCAACTAACCCCCATTGTATTCACTTTGCCCCCTATACTATTCTATTTCATCATTATGCCCCCTCACCTCACATTTTGAGTCAAAATGTCTAAACTACCCTCAATAGTATAAGGGGGTTTAGCGAAATCAACCATTTAAAAGAATTGTTTTTCAAAAATTAATTATATTTTTCGCAAAAATTATAAATTCAAATATATATATATTTTTTTAAAAAAATTATTTTTCAGAGGGAGTATATTATTTTCCAAAATATGAATTATTTCGGAATTAATAATATATATTTTTTGCAAAAAAATCATATTTTGAAACATAATAGTATATATTTTTCGCAAAAACATTATTTTTCGGAAAAGATCATATTTTGGAACATAATAGTATATATTTTTTGCAAAAAAAATATTTTTCGGAAAAGATCATATTTTGGAACATAATATATATTTTTTGGAAAAAAATTCATATTTTGAAACATAATAAATACTTTTTTGCAAAAAAAGTATTTTTCAGATAAAAAATCATATTTTGGAAGATAATATATATTTTTCGGGAAAACAAAATCATATTTTGGAGCATAATATATACTTTTTGCAAAAAAAATATTTTTCGGGAAAAAAATCATATTTTGGAACATAACATATATTTTTCGCAAAAAAATTATTTTTCGGAAAAAAAATCATATTTTGGAGCATAATATATACTTTTTCGCAAAAAAAAATATTTTTCGGAAAAAAAATCATATTTTGAAACATAATATATATTTTTCACAAAAAATTATTTGTTGAAAAAAATTCATATTTTGGAGCATAATATATATTTTTCACAAAAAAAATATTTTTCGTAAAAAAATCATATTTTGGAACATAATATATATTTTTCGCAAAAAAATAATGTTTCAGAAAAAATCATATTTTCGGAAATATATATATATTTTTTGAAATTTATAGTTTTTACGAAAAATATAATTTATTTTCGAAAAATAATTTTTTTAAATGGTTGATTTCACTAAACCCCCTTATACTATTGAGGGTAGTTTAGGCATTTTGACTCAAAATGTGAGGTGAGGGAGCATAATGATGAAATTGAATAATATATGGGGCAAAGTGGACACAGTGGGGGTTAGTTGATTAAACTGGATAGTATAGGGGGGTTTCTTGAAGTTAACCCTTAAAATAATTATTAATAAATTTAAAGTGAACAACAGTGCTGAATGAGAATTGTATATAACACAACTTTTGATAATTACACAAATCCACTAACCCAATATAATCACGCCCTTTTGCATTATGTGTAATGCCACTATAATAACTACTCATAACCCATTCAAATACTAAAGCGAAGTTGTACATTTGTGTTCTCATGAACATAAAGATATTAGTTAAGTGAGTAGTTTTTACTCCATTGATACCGTGTGTAATCTCATACAATTTTAGCTTTTAAAGATGAATAGACTATTCAATGTATATAATTAAATAGTCCAAGTCATTATAATAGAAATTTTGAGTGAGAAATACAACTCCCATAAACTGTCACACCTATAAAAGAATTTCAAATTATTATTTTTAATTAGGGCATCAAAAAAATATATATTTTTTGGAAATGATTGGGCCACAAAATATATTGGACCTTTTCTTTTCTTTTCTTTTGGGGGGCAGTGATATTTTAATTTAGGTTTAGATTTATATATAGGAAATTTAAAATATTGGAAACCTTGGGGGGGCCATGGCCCCTGCCTCTAAGTCTCCCTGTTGTAGTACAATTATGCATTATAACACTCCTCTTTTAACAATTGTAGTATTCTACTCATGCAACTCGCTTAAGATTTTTTCTAATAATTAGTTAACCGATCTAACAACTTGTGATCGTCACTGTGCCTCCAGGTAAATGTGACAAGTATTTTTCTAGGGGAATGATTGGACAAAATTTGAGTAATAATGTTATACTTCTTACAGGTTATGCAATCGTTTTGAAGGAAACAAATTTACGACAACTAGGTTTAAGACTTAAGTGATGATCAAACATTCACACAAACAAAGGGTATCTCGTAAAAGTAATATGCCACTTCATTTCATCTATTGAAGGTCCAGCTTGATAGAATACACCATTAGGTAAACCTACTTCAGGTATTAACCACCAAAAAAAAGTCTCATTCATTTGAGGACCTTAACAGCACATGAGCTTCTCCACACACCACATTTGAATCACTGTCACTCCAGTTTTGGAGATAGAAGCCATGATAAGCCAGATAGAATGTTGAAAAAGAACAGATGAAAGTGCACCATACCTACCTAAGCCTATAGGAAATGAAGTCAACAATCTCCAACTATACACAGCCTCGAAATCAGATAATAATATGTATTTTGAAAGGACTAGGTTAATATTGGCAATAACAAGTTCAAATAAGATAAGAATAATGAGAACTGCATTCGGAGCAGCAGCTTATGCAAATAATCGAATGTAAAATGTCTTACCACTTGAATGAGTCCAACACGGTAGTGGCGTGGAATATCACCCATCATTCCAAAGTCAAAATAAGCAAGGAATCCATCATTAGTAGCAACAAGGTTTCCTGGATGAGGGTCAGCATGGAAAAACCCCACCTCAAGCAATTGTCTCAAAGAACAGTATAACCCCTACCAAAGCCAATGAAAAGGGATCACATACTTGAGATATGCAGCATGCAAGCACCAAAAATGCATGATACCTAACTAAAATTATAAATGAATAGAGATTGGAAATGTACTAGATAAAGCTAAAACAAGTTGGGAAAACCCCACTGTAAATGCAGAAATCCTTGAAGCAATTTTTTGGATAAAAAATTTTCGTTTCTTTTTTCCCAATAAAGAAATCATTGAAACGATTGCTACTCAATACCTGGTCAATAAGCTCCTTTCGATTCAAGGAGGCCTTTTTCAGGCGGGCTTCATCTGTAAGCTTAATTCCATCAATCCATTCCATCGTGAGCACAGCTTTACGAGTAAAGTTCCAATATATTTTCGGAACTTTAACACACTTTCCTTTCTTGTAGTCAACAGTATTACTAGCTGTATCCTTTGAATCCTTTTGACCATTATCTGTCAAGCAATAATTAATAAATTTTATCTATTAGGAATTAGAATTAAGAGAAGTTAATCAGAAACAAGAAATGCAACTTCACGAGCACAAGCACACACAGAACCCCTCAAAGATGCACAAACTCATACATGGGCAGAGGTAGATAAGAAAATGTTACTCCAGAATAAAACTGCTATTTCTCCAAGCAATATGTACTCCAATAAGCAAGGACTGTACAGGATTTACCAAAACTAGAACAAATAATCATAAAAATAGAAACCTGATGGATATTGTGCCTTGAATTCCTATTATAATAAGATTCTATTTTTAGAGTTATATTGCATAAGGTAATTTCTTGTTAGAGAGCAGTCTTGTTCTCCAAGGAGTTGTAATCCTTGTCCAACAAGGAATTGGGATTTAACTCTATAAATAGAGACCTAGGTTTTGGGTTGAGACTTGTGAAATTGATAGAGATGTAGCATCATGAGGGAGATGATGTGTAGAGATAGATTTACCTGTTGATAGAGTAGGACAGTACGAAGAGTTAGGCTCGTAGTGGCTGTATTGGTAATCTATTGTAATTTCTCTACGAATCATAGTTGAATCTCTTTCTCATTTGGGGTGAACCATGTAAGTCTTGTGTTTGTGTGTGATTGTTTTGTTGGATTTCATTGGATCTTGCGTGTTCGGCGCTTCCGTTGCCCCAACAAAACCTCCTTCAGACGCAACATGACAAAATCCTTTGCTTGTTCTTATTCTATTTATTAAACCACATCTTTACTGCGAGCCATTGGCTTGAGCATGTTGTAGGGGCGTGGCATAACAACTTCAAGCAGAAACTTGAGGTTAGACAATCATAACTGGTATTGGCAATTAACGAACAGAATAATTAGGTGCTTATTCACTTTACTTAGCTGCCATAGACCCACATGCCATAAAACTAATCCCCTTCCATACAATTCAAAGAATCAAAATTTAAAACCACCATAAAAGCTTTCTGTTTTAATAAAATATCTCCAGATTTAATGGTGAACAAGCATTGATTGATGCTAAATTAATACAAAGAAAGCAGTCTGAGTGACTCCGATTGAGTAACATCAAGCCATATATTCAGCCGATAACTTGGCTTCAATTTTGTTCCTCTTCTTTCTCTAAATAGATTATCAAATCCCACATTTGCAGAGCACCTCCCAAGTACAGCACAATGCATTACTCAGCAAGCAACTTGCAAGTTTCACAAATGTCAAAACCCCAATCAATACTTCTATTCAAATGAGAGAGAAAGAGGGAGGGAGAGGGAGAGGGGGAGAGAGAGCCCTTAGACAGACATGCAATCCATGAAGTTCATGTTTGAGGAAGAATAACTTGTATATGTCACCAGGGTTCGATTTGTTGTCATATCTTGGACATATTAGGTTCTTCCAACTCTTAAGAGATTGGTGTTCCAGAAGCTGGAAAACCGCAGTGCGGAAAGCTCCATATCAAAGATCCAAAGAGAAACTTTTAGGCTGAGAATCATACAAGAGACCCCCCCCCCCCCCAAAAAAAAAACACGGACTAGCATATATGTTACCATCACTGATAGAAAATATGAAATAGTCTCGCAGCACGTGACAAACTTTGTCGTGATAAGTTGATAACAGAAGAAATTCTAATGATATACGTCTAATGAATAAAAGATAGTCTCCAAATAGCTAATTTGAATGAATTAACTGAACCATACAAGTCTGTCATTTTCACAGTAAACCAGTAGCCAACTGTGCTTTACAAGAATCAAATGCATCCAGATCAGAATAGAAGCAAGAGAAAAAGAAATGTAAGTTGCATAGATTCCAGTGTCATTCATGCAGACTAATCTTTGAACCCACTTTAGGCTTTGGCAACTAAAATGGTTGACATCAAAGTTAAATGATAATCTACTACCCTCTCTGCAGGCATCATCCGTCACACATCCAGCTATGACTTGCAATATTTTAGTCCCAATTTCTAAATAACCTCAGGGAAAGAGCTTTTATGAGGATGAACTCATAACTCCAGACAAGCAACATGGGTGGGCAAATTCGAAGAACCAGGGATGATGGTTAAGAATGCTTGTTGACTAGATTTCAAGACTACTACCAGCTATCTAATCTGGATATTGATATACATCAACCATGATAAATTCAAAATTAACTTCATAAAACTTCTTAATAAAGGCAAAATAAGATGACCTTAAAATAGATAATGTGAGCCTAGCACAATTACAGTGGAGTGGTGAATCAATGCATATCATATAGAAGAACTCACAACTGATCTTTTCCAAATAATGAGTCAACCCCTTTGTGTATACCAACCAAAGGCAGAAATCAATCTTAACAGCTCACCGGGGGGAAATTTTTAGCAGGAAATCTACACAACAATGTCAAACTTATGTCCACACAAATGCTAAACAGATACTTTCTAAACAGACAGGTGATTGCAAGTATATAGTATGACTGTGGTTGACCGCATCCGTATGGGACAAAGGAAAGGACTATGATGATGATGGATATAAACTTCTTGTTATGTCAAACAATGATAGGAACTTCAGTCCAATATATGAATTGCATAAGACGATGCAACATTTACAAGTGGGGAAGAACTTACAGGGATGGGAAGCATAGAGATAAGCGAAGCGTTCAGCATTTTGTCCCTCCAGGATATAATCAATTTCTTCAAACATGTGTCTCACCTATTTATATATGAAATCTACGGAATCGATAAGGATGTACAGATATAATCAAATTGCAGAATAATATGCCACACAACCAAATGAGAAAAAACATCGCGTAACTTGCAGAAAACAACAAAAAGCCCTACCAAATTTGGAAATTTAAAAATTGACAACTTTTGGAGGTTATATTACAAATACGACTAAAATTCATATTATATTTGAAACAAAGAGTTGATAAAAATAATATAATTACATATTTGACAAGTTTTTTTATAAGTAAAGTATATCATAAAGAAACCGCTCTAAGGGGAGTGAAAACAATAAACAGAAGGCCAAAAGCCTCAAGGACCAAAAGATCCTAAACATCAATTTTCTCCTCTAGGGATGTACAATATCTGCCCTTTCCGCACCCAAAAAGAGAAGAAATGACCAAGTCCTTAATTGTGTCAGTTGACGATTCCATCCCCTCAAAGCAGCGTCGATGACGTTCCTTCCACAAGCACCGCCATAGACAAAGAGGCGTTGCCCTCCAGAAGATGCGAGCGTGGGCACCCATATAACATCCTCGCCAACTATCAATCAACCCCATCGCCAAGCGCGCATGACCCATTGAACCCCAAAAATGCTCATTAACAAGCTCCAACAATCATAAGCCACTAGACAATGAAGAAAAAGATGGTCAATTGACTCTCCATCCCTCTTGCACATGCACCAATTAACTATGATAATATTCTTCCTCCAAAAGTTGTGAATAGTTAGGATTCTACCCCAAACCACTATCCACACAAAAAGGACACCTTTGGAGGAGCCTTGGAACGCCAAATTGCTTTCCAAGGAAAAGCCGGCCCGCGAAGTCCGCAGTACCTTTAAAAGCCAAATAATCACCACTACCACCATCCACCACCATCCACCTCTTTGATCAGTGATCCAACCACCACCTCTACCATTTCATTAGTAGAAGCTTGCTGGAGTCAATGGAGTTTGACAGTGGGCCGGCCAACCAACACCGCTGTCTTCGTCCAACCGCCACCACTGTCCATCTACTTTTGCAATTTGGTTCTTTTGTTTGTACATGTGATTATAGTGAAGAAGACACTGATAATTTTGGATCTCTACAGAAAATTAAAATTTTGGCTAACAGTGAACCCAATCTCTCTTTCTAAAACCCTTCTCTAAAACATCAAGGAAAAGCAGTGGGAAGAAAAAAGGTATCCGAAAGATCTAAAGTACAACCGCCATAAATTATTCTAGATTATTTAAGCCATATCAAAAGTGCAGAAAATACTGTATTCCTTTACAGTCAACCAACTCAATCCTTTTGGTACAGCGCAAGAAAATTGTAAACCAAAGTTTTCTTTTACTACTACTGCAAAAAAACTCCCATACTTCAACAATAAAAACAAGATTGCGGAGGAGTTCTTGTAGTTCTTCACAGAAAACAAGAAGGCTTCTTGATTACAAGCCTTAAAAACAGTGTTCATTCATGTACATTCCTGTCTCTCATGTTGTTTATCCAATACATGCAGCCAGACTTACTTGAAAGAACATAGAAATCTATCCTAGTTTTCCTAGCTGTATAACCAAGGTACGCCAAAAAAATGAGAGTCGAAAAGATTGTTGACTTGACGCTATATAGTCAACATAGAAGTTTGAATTCTAGGCTCATCATGCAGTAAAATATATACATATAAATTTCAAATTCAGTAATAAGCATCTACATTTAATGGCCAAGCGGAACTGGTGATACAATATTGTCAGATCAAGTTATATGTATCTTGTGTCTTCAATGTTTGCAGCTTTAATACCTAAAAATCAAGTAGAAATGACATGGCTTAAATAAAGAAATAATTGAAATAATTAAAGGAGTTTTTCATGATAAGCAGAGACAAATATATATATATATATATATATCAAAAGGTTGTGATGCACTTCCGTCGATCTTTTATCAGTAAATACTTTCATACTAGAATGTTGCACATTTTCATACTAGAATGTTGCACATTTTCATATTGACATACAAGGAGTACAAGATACATGATCATAATGCGGCCAATTCACCAGCGGTGATGATAACAACAGATTGCCCAAAACAATATCAAACAAGCAATGTGGAGGACTCACCATCTCATTCACTGCTACTAATAGATCTTTCCGAGCATTTGCAAATCGCTTTAGTTGGCCTCCAATCATATTGAATAACAAGGCATCAAGGGTTAACAAATATGACATGCCAGGCCTCTGTACTTTAACAGCTACAAGCTCTCCAGAATGCAGGTGAGCTGCAAAACTTGAAGCATCAAAACAGAACATTTAGCTTGAGTTCCAATCAAGCATATAAAACCCTCCTAGACACCTATGTAGGTCCTAGAAGTGCAAAAAGCCACAACAATAACAATTAAAAAAAAAAACTTTAAGCAACAATTTAGAGCATATGGATCGACCTCCCACCCACAATAAATCCTGCATGCAAACCTTGTACCAACAATTTCAAACATATATATGACTTTTCACTCCAACATACAGATCCTACACAAGAATTCTTTCACAACTAAAACAAAGGTGACATATGACCTTCCATCACTGTATAAATTTTCTAACCTTTATAGACCTGTCCCAAAGATGCTGCCGCAATGGGCTCCAAGCTGATGTCGGCAAATATTTGTGAAACAGGGACACCTAATTGTGATTCAATAGATTTAATGGCAACATGATTTGGAAATGGAGGAATTTGATCCTGTCATACAATTTCAAATCTATGATTATTAAAACGAAGGAGAATAACATACACAATTTGCATTCAGTGATTAAATTAGATGGATTATTAAGAGAGGAAAACCTGTAACTTGGCAAGTTCTTGGCAATATACAGTTGGCAATATGTCTGGTCTTGTGCTCAAAGCTTGTCCAAGCTGCAATTTCAAAGAGAAGAACATTCAACTAAAAGACTTCCTCCAGGTAGAACTTATACAGCTGAAGTTATCGAGATCGGCTATCACCTTTAAATTTATTTGATTCCAAACATGTAAACTCCATAAGAATAGAGGACCAAAATGTTTGAAATTGATCTAAGCAATCTATATTCTGCGTCTAATGGTTTGTGGTCCCAAATAAACTAAATCTCCCCCATGAAAGATTCATTCGAACATAAGGACATTATCGGGACTAATACTCCCAGCAAAGACAGCTGCAAATGATTTAACTTATGACAGTCAAAGCACACACATAAAACATTAAAGTGTCTACAGTAGACATTGCTAAGATGTCCCTCTCATTGAGGAGATGCAAGATTTGAAGCCAATGGGGAAACAAGATTCATCATACATGGTTCAGTCAATTCCTTAATAGTTTAAGAACTTGGATCAAGTTACTGTTCAAAATATATTAACGAATTTCTTGAAGTTGAATCCAAGTCTATTTGTCAGCTACGGTTTCCAATTTTCTGTCTGTTATGTCAGCTCGAGTCAGTGGGAGGTGTATGATATAGAGCGTGTCTAGGCATTAAATCATCTAATCCTCGAAATCTGGGATGTGTGGGGCACAGATAGTGTGTAAAAATTCCCTGAAATAGTTGTTTTTCAAGAGCTGAAGATGATAAGCTAAAAGGAAGGGTAAAATTCAAGAGAACGTAAATACTAAGAAATTGAAAGAATAAGAACTATGATTGACAACTATGATTAAGACAACTTTCTATTGTACCAAAACCTGGGGTAAACCTACAATTGTAACTTTAAAGTAATATAAAAACAAAAGTAGGGTTTCTTATTGGGGAATTGTGCTGCTAATTCACATCTCACAGAGGAATAAAATCCTAGCTGGGCAATTGGCCACCAGAAAACTTCCAACAGAATATCGTAATGCCCTTTTCTGACTCTGGAAGCAATGACTTTCAAGTTGAAGATCTGCAACAAAGCATTCAAGATATGCTATCAGATCCAAGAGATGAATCACATGCAAATATCTATAGCTCTTCATTTTTTTGCCATCCCTTTCCTCTCCCACTTCTTCTCTACCTCAGATGAATAACCGCGTCGTATCTATGTCAACATGGGTAAGGGTAAAGTAGAAAGTCCAGGTAACAGAGTGCACTCGATCTCTTTTCCTCTCTAAGACCATTCCTTGACAATTAACATGGGTAAGGGCAAACTAGCAAGTCCAGTTTTATAGTCGTCTATCGATGCTTCTTGTGTAAGGTCGATGGCGAGTCGCCGGATCATCTTTTGTTGCATTGCCCGGTTGCGTATGATTGTTGGTGCAGGCTCCTTGGCCTCTTTTGTATTTCTTGGGACATGCCTGAGTCGGCCTGTCAGGTGCTTGATGCTTGGAGTTTTTGTCCGGTTGGTTCCCATGTGCGGTCCTTTTGGAGGGTGGCTCCACTTTGTCTATGGTGGTGTCTATGGTTGGAGCGCGACAAACGGTGTTTTGAGGGGAACAAGTCTGCTATTTGTATTATCAAAGATAGTTTCATTTCCAATTTGTTTCATTGGGTGAAGGGTAGATATTGTAAATCAATTGATGAAAATTTTGTTTTCTTGGACTCTCTAGGCCGTTAGAGCCTTTATGTTTAATGGGACACACTCCCCGTTTGAGTGCCTTTTATACAATTACTTACTTACCTAAAAATAAAAATAAAAACTCTCACAACGAGGGGTTGTTTCACAATGAGAAGGAATCACCATACCAATCAAAGTGCATTATATACAAGAAAGAAGGAGATTGCTCTTCATAAATCAATGGGTAGTTATGCAGATAAATTACAATACAAGAGTATTATACTCACTAAGAAAGAGAAGGACAAAACTACCCATCTGAAACAGCTTATTCTAAACTGCTGATGAGAGCCAACTATATTCTCGAACATGTTTCTAATAAGCAAACTCAGCGCACGAGGCTCCCGGGAGGACTTCCTTTTCTCCACGTGGACAAACTTTTTCTTTTCGAACCCGTGACCTCCGGGTCACAACAGAACAACCTACCATTGCACGAAGACACACCCTCATTATCTGAAATTTGGCATGTAACTAAATATAGCTTTCATTAACTTTCATCTTTGCAAAAAAGTTGCATTTGGTATGTACATCAAAGTTTTACCCTGATTATCTATATATTAAGGCCCAGTTTGGTAACGTTTTTATTTTGAATTTTTTGTTTTAATTTTCAAAAAAATAAAATCAAAACTTAAAAGTCTTTTGGTAATGTACGTTTTGTTTTTTCTAGATTTTAAAAATTCAAAATTAATTTTCAAAATTTGCCAAGTTTTGAAATTTTGTGAACAAATTTGGAAGCTTCAATTGAAGCTTTCGTTTTGAGTTTTTATTTTGAAAACCCCAAAACGCGGATACAGTAAAATAAATAAATAAAATAAAATAAATAAATAAAAAATAAAAAATTAGTAATAAATAATAAATATAATAAATAAATAAATAACAAACAAAAATGAATGAATAAATACTAAATATTAAATAAACTTAAATAAAAATACATAAATAAATTAATATAAATAATAAATAATAAATAAATTAAATTGATAAATAAATAAAATTAAATTGATAAAAAATTAATAATTAATAATAAATAAATAAAAATTGAGTAATAAATATTATATAATACAATAAATAATAAACAAAAAAATGAATAATTAAATAAAAATTGAGTAATAAATAATTAAAAATTAAAAATTAAAAAAATTAAAAAACTGAATAAATAATTAATAATAAATAAATAAAAATATTTAAATTAGTTCATTTATTTTTTTATTAATAACTAGTTCATAATTTATTAATTCTTAATTTCTTTCGTTACCAAACACATTTTCAGTTTTATGCTTTCAAAAATTCCACAACACATCAATTTTACCAAACAAGTTTTACTTTTTATCAAAATATAAAATCACAGCAAAAAAGAAAAACCACAGCGTTACCATACAGGGCCTAATCAGTTGAAAATCAATCAGTTGAAAATCATTAGTTTTAGTGCACTTATAGAATAACCTTAGTAAAGGTGAAGTTGATAAAGCTTTAACTGCAAACAACTTTATAAAATTCAAAATTCCACATTTTCAAAGCTGAAAGAAAGTATGCAATATCATCAATAACACTCAACACAATTCATTGATCCAAAATTATTAAAGTTGGGAAGCATTAAAACATTAACAACCCCCACTACCCCTACCATCTTGTAACCCGCATCATATTCCCCATATATGTTCCCCCGACCGTTACATGAGGTGCCATTTCAGTTATTCATTCTACTTGTTTGAACACATTCAGCATATTCTTTAATTTCCCTATCTAGAAAATCATTTTTTCACTTCAGGGTCTCAAGATAAGCAACAATCTCATGAATGTCAGTATCAACTTCAAAAACAATTGGAGGAACATATGAACTAGAAAAAACTGAAATGAAGGTTGATATCCGAACTGAAGCCGACATCAGTACCAGAAAATACAGTTGTAATGGTTATATTCAACAAAAGATAAAACTATTTGATCTCAAACAAATTGACAGCGACTCCAAAATATGCAAATATATCAAGCAGTCTACCTGCATAATCTGTAATCTATTATTGGTCAGTAGCACAACAATGCTACCAATAAAACAATATTAATGCACAGAATTGCAAATATATAGAGAAGAATTTGGCAGACTAATTAATATCAGAAAAGCCTTGGGAACGAAAAGAATAACTTGCCTTGATATAGAAAGGCCCCAAGCGGATTAGAGTTTCGCGAAACTGCAATGAAAGGAAGTACTGTAATTTTACGACAATCCCTTGTCTTGTCTTTAATAGAAGAGAAAAATTACAACAAAAAGAAATTTTTTGAAGGTGGTGAAAGTATATTATCACCCCAAACAATATCAAGTGACAAATTATTACAAGGGAACTGACAGGTACCCTGGGTCTAATACACTAAAAGTACAAATATTAATTCGGACAAAAAGGGGGTGAATAGGCGTCATGCATAATTCCGGTGAACAACTAATTTTTCCAGCTTAAGTTGTATTTCATCCAATTTTCAGCTTATATCCACATGACTCGATCACCAGCAAAAACACATAAAAACATAAAGACCAAGTAAACTAGAGACACAGTAATTACATACCCCAAATTGACTATAATCCTATAGTCATAGCCAATACAAGGCATATTAATAGAAAGTAAAGCCAAGAAAACACTAAATTTTTGTAACTTTCCAAATAGATTCTACATTGGGTCCCATAATCCATACTTTAAGTTATAGTTTCAACATTATCCATACTTATTATCCTATGGTTATAAAGCCTACGTTGGGTCCCATAACCCCCACAAGTTAACTCATTCAATTCAGACAGAACAAACAAAGCAATTCTTCCCCCAACAAACTAAGCAATTAACATGTGTCACTTCAACAATTTAAATTGATTGTTTAGATTGGAATATAAATGATAACCATTTTTAGTCATAGTATTATGCTTTCTGGAGTGATTTCTTGAGGTCGTCGGCCTCTTGCCGGTGTCCTTTCCATACACACTTTTGTTTCTTTTCTTGTTTTTGGTCTGTGATGGTGTGCTCCTATCTTGAGGCTGCCAGTTTGCCTTCATTTTCTTGGGGAGGGGAAGTGAAGGATGCAAACCCTCCAAGAGGGCCTTCATTCTATATTGATGAAGCTTCGATTGAAAGGAGAAAGGAGTATTTGCGGTCCTGTCTTGTGGGTCGTTGGGGGAGGATGATGTGGATAAGGTGGAGGAATGGGCAAAGAGAGTTTGGAGGGTTTCTTCTGGTTTTTCAGTGGCATACCTCAATGATGGGGCTCTTCTTTTTTGTTTTCCATCCATGACGGTGGCTATGGAGGTGTTGAGATCCGGCCGACATGATTGGGGGCAGCGACGCCTTGTCCTTGATGCGTGGTCCACCGGAGTTGGGACGATGAGGCCATGGAAAGAGAGGAAGGTTCAACAAATTGTGCTCAAAGGAATTCCTCTTCACCTTCGTTGTTTGGATTTGTTCAAGAAGGTGGGGGATATTTGCGGGGGGTACAGAGGTTTGGTGAAGGTGGATTCCTTTAAATTGGACATTGTGGGCATCTTTGTTGCCGCCGGCAAAACGAGCCCCCCCCCCCCTTTATTTCGCTCACGACGAGGTGTTGTGTTTCCGGATCTCGGTAATGGATGAGTGGCCAATGGTGGTGGTGCCGACGACACAGAGTTTCGAAGGAGGGTTTAGGCCGCTTACTTTTCGCAAGCAAGAATGGTCGACACTACGCTCAGGAAGCTGTAAGGAAAGAATGGGGCTTCGCCGATGGTTGGCCGCTGGTAACTGTTACCCCATACCACTTCTCCGATCGTCTTCTCCGGCTAGAATTAGGGTTGGGGTGATGGCGGGTAACTTTGTGGATGATGACAAGAGGCAGAATGGCTACAAAGGTTTGGCGCGTGGATCTAACGTGTTGAAAATGCGTGAGAATGTGGGGTGGTTTGGGAGGTCAAATGACTATGCGACATGTGGTGAAAGTAGGTGGGGGAGGGGTCCACAGCGGGCCCACATGCATTTGAATTCAAATTTTGAGGTTGTAAGGAGGAGAAGAGTTTCTCGTGTCATGGGCCGGGCCAATGTTTAGGATGCTAGGGGTGGACCTGGAGGTATGGGCTTTTATAGTAATGGTGGGTTTGTGAAGCCCTTAATGGGCCGTACCAAGTTCCACAGGCCAGCCCATCAACAAGAAGGACTGGGTCGTATAGAGGAGGATCCGGGTGTGGGTCTGGAGCGACCCAGTGACGACCCGACACAGGCGGGTCCGGGTGAGGATGGTGTTTCGGATCCAGATCAGGATCCCGACCCGATTTCTACAGACCTGAGTCGCGAAGAGGGGGGTTCCGATCGGAATTTAATGACGATTTCAAAGGTTGTAGGGTCGCCATCAATGGCGACAAGGCTGATGATGAATGGCGAGGCTTTTGATGGGGTTTCGCGGAGGAGGGTAAGGCTGTGACGCGAAGGACTGGCTTGACACGCTTCGTCTTTGATCAACGGCAGTTAGGCTTTGTTTGGCGCAGTGTGGATCAGTTAGGGAAAGGGAAGGATGGGTCGATGCTTGTTCCGGTTTGTTCTAGACCAGGGGGGTTGATGAGAGGCACTGGTGATGGTGAGTCTTTGCAACAAGCTTCAGTGGGTACTGTTGGGAATGATTTGATTAGGACTGGGGTGGAGGCTGGTATAGGGTCGGATTGCTCTTATTTAAGCGATTTAGAGTCTAGCAGTGAATGGGGGTGTTCGGTGGTGAGTATTGATTATGGGGAAAATTGTAATGCTGAGAGGGATATGGTTTCGAGTGATAGGGATTGTTTGGAGGATGATGTGCGGGGTTTCGTCTCTGTTGATGTTGAGGGTGTTATTTCAAAGGCTAATGAGTTATGTTTGAAGACTATGGAGGTAATGGAAAATGTGGTACCCGTGGCGGTTGATTGTTCGGATTTTATTTCCGGGAATTGGGTTAAAGAGAATGTTGTGAAGGTGGCTTCGAAGATAGGTGTTGAGTTTGGGACTCCAAAAGCAAAAGGGGAAGATTTAATTTTAGCTAGTAGAGGATACGGAGGAGGAGCATAGTGGCGATGATAGGGCATTGGTGGTTCATTGATCACCATCGTATTGGAAGGGTGAAAGGGAGTTACGCAATTTGGTATGTACTATCAATTATAATGGAGTATGCAGTGGTTCGCGGGGGTGTGAAGGAGTGGTGGTCATAAGAGGAGTGAGGGGTGTTAGCTTTTTTGTTTCTCATGTTGTTACGAATCATATCATGGGATATCCGAGGTCTTAATTTCCCGGATAAAAGGAAAATTGTTAGGTTGGCACTTGGAAGATGGAATGCACATATTGTTTGTTTACAGGAGACGAAGATGGATATTATGAACGATAGAATGGTCCGAAGTTTGTGGGGTAATTGGTTCGTGGAGTGGGCTTTTTTGGCATCAAGTGGTGCTTCAGGGGGTGTGATTGTGTTATGGGATAAGAGGTGTATCACTTTGAGGGATACGCGCGTAGGGCGTTTCTTGTTCATTTTCTATGGTTGAGGACGGATTCTACTGGGCTTTCTCAGGAGTGTATGGGCCCAGTGATGATGGGAGGAGGTTGGAGTTGTGGGCTGAGCTTGAGGAGGTTAGGGAAGTATGGCTCTTACCCTGGTGTCTGTGTGGGGATTTCAATGTCCTTCGTGCGCCTTCTGAGAGATCTACTGGAGGACGGTGGACTAGGGCCATGATAGGTTTTTCTTATTTTATCGATAAACGGGCATTGCATGATTTACCTCTAAGTGGAGCGTTATTTACTTGGTCCAGTGGTAGAGAGACACCGACCTTTTCTCGTATTGACCAATTTTTGGTGTCTGATGATTGGGAGGAGCATTTTCCAGGGGTTATTCAGACTATCGTCACTCGTTTCACTTTTGAGCATGTTCCCATTTTTCTGGACTATGGGGGTATTTCATCCGAAAAATCTCCGTTCGGGTTTGAAAACATGTGGCTTAGGGCCGGGGACTTTCAGTAGCGGGTATTGGCATAGTGGGCTTTTCAGGTGAGGCTAGGCTCTCCGAGTTTTGTGTTGGCTTCAAAATTGAGTTTTTTGAAGTCATCTCTTATCACATGGAATAGGGAGGTTTTTGGCAATCTGGTGTGGCGGCGGAATGTGCTTTTGGCAGAGATTGATGACATTGACAGGGCTGATTTGAGTGGGGGGATTGAGGAGGCAAGGAGGTCAAGACGGGCACAGTGTTTAACTGATATCAAGGAGATTGCTATTCAGGAGGAGATCTCGTGGAGGCAGAAATCTCAGGCTATTTAGTTGAAAGAAGGGGATCGAAATACGAAATTCTTCCATTGTTCGACGAATGCCCGTAAGAGGAAAAATTTTATTGCTAGCTTGTCAGTGGAGGGTTCTTTGCTTTTTTCTGAGGAGGAGCTTCGTACAGGGATTCCGGCGTACTACCAGAGGTTGTTTACAGAGACAGAGAGTTGGAGGCCGAATCTGGATGGACTTATATTTTATTCCATTAATGAGGGCGATAGGGATAAACTGGAGATTCCTTTCTCGGAGGAGGTCTTGAGAGCACTGAAGCACTGTAATGGGGACAGAGCGCGTGTGCCTGATGGGTTCTCTATGCGTTTCCTTTTTTAGTGATGGCCCATTGTTCGAGAGGATGTGATGGCTACCTTTCGTGTTTTTCATGAGGAGGGTTGCTTTGTGAAGTCTCTTGATGCTACTTTCATCTCTTTCCTCGCAAAGAAATGAGAGGTGAAAGACATTAAGGATTTCAGACCGATCATCTTGGTTGGATGTGTGTACAAGTTGATCGCGAAAGTCCTTGCTGCTAGGATGCGAGGTGTACTGGATGGGGTTATTTCAGATTCACAAAATGCTTTTGTTGGGGGCCGTCAGATTTTAGACTATGTCATTATTGCTAGCGTGGTGGTGGATGTCAGGGTTCAGAGTGGTTTATTGAGGGTATTGGGAAAGTTGGATGTGGAAAAAGCGTATAACCATGTGCATTGGGGGTTTCTTATGTATATGCTAGAGAGATTGGATTCGGAGAGCGGTGGCGTAGATGGATTCATTTTTGCATATCGTCGATACATTTTTTGGTGATGGTAAATGGCTCTCCTTCAAGGTTCTTTGGGAGTTCTCGCGGTTTGAGGCAAGGGGACCCCCTTTCTCAACTTCTTTTCCTTGTGGTGATGAAGGCTTTTAATCGGATGATGACTAGAGTCACGGGGCTAAGTCTCTTGCGCGGTTTCAAAGTGGGGGATGATGCTTCTCAGTTTGTGGATATTTCTCACTTGTTATTTGCCGATGATACTCTCGTGTTTTGTGATGTTGATATGGCCCAGTTGAGGCATCTTCGATGTATTCTGATATGCTTTCAGGCGGTGTCTGGTTTGAAGATCAACACTAGCAAGAGTTCTCTGTTTCCTGTGGGTGAGGTGAACAATGTGGTGGATTTAGCTACTGCTCTTCATTGTAGGGACGATTAGCTTCCTTCGGTGTATTTGGGTTTGCCTCTGGGGTCGTCGGGGCCGAGACAAACTAGTTGGGATTCGGTGGTTGAGCGTGTTGAGAGGTGTCTAGCGGGTTGGAAGTGGCAGTATCTTTCCAAGGGTGGAAGACTTACCTTGGTAAAGAGTACGTTATCCAATCTTCCTACATATGTGTTATCTCTCCATCGGATTCCTCGGGGTGTGGCC
This sequence comes from Cornus suecica, assembly GCA_963922005.1. NCBI lineage: Eukaryota > Viridiplantae > Streptophyta > Magnoliopsida > Cornales > Cornaceae > Cornus > Cornus suecica. The sequence continues at coordinate 97,619,461 of OY998238.1, forward strand.
CAGCGGATTGAGAGGATCCAAAGGCCGTTTTTGTGGGGTGGATCCGGGAGGGTCATTCTATTCCCTTGATGTGTTAGGAGGTGGTGTACCGTCCATTTCAGGATGGAGGGTTGGGCATCCGTCGTTTGGTACCTTTTAATAAGGCCCTTATGGGAAAGTGGTTGTGGCGCTTTGGGACGGAGAGGAACCCTTTGTGGAGGAGGGTGATTGTTTGTCGTTATGGTGAGGAGAGAGGTGGTTGGTGCTCTGGGGAGGTCAGGGGGCGTCGAGGCATGGGTGTGTGGAAGGACATCCGGCAGGGATAGGACTTTTTTGCTCCTTTCATCAGCTTCAAGGTTGGTGATGGTCGTTGTGTTGGGTTTTGGACTGATTGGTGGTGTGGGGAGGGCTCCCTCGCTTATTTGTTTCCGCAATTATTCAGGATCGCTCGGGATCGTCATGCTTCAGTAGAGGACTGTGATCGTCTTGATACCAGGAAGCTAGTGTGGGATGTCAGATTTATGCGACACTTTCAGGACTGGGAGCTGAAGGAGGTCTCCGCGCTGCTGGAGTTATTGTATTTTCTGGCTGTTGGTGGTGGTTCAGACTCCTTACGGTGGAGGTCGTCGTCTCAACAAAGCTTTTCAATATCTTCTTTTTTTAGGTGTCTTTTGCCTAGGGCGGAAGCATCTTTTCCTTGGAAGGCGGTTTGCCATACAAAGGCCTCTCTTAAGGTTGTTTTCTTCACATAGACGGCGGCCTGGGGTCACATCCTCACTTTGGATACTTTGGGTCAACGGGGCATGTCATTGGTCAATCGGTGTTTCCTATATAAAAAGGATGGGGAATCTATCGATCACCTCCTTTTGCATTGTCCAAATGCTTACGACTTTTGGAGCCTTATTTTTGATCTTTTTGGTATTCAGTGGGTGATGTCGGCCTCGGTTCGCGATGTCTTGGAAAGGTGTGTCGATTGGTTGTCATGCACAGCTTTTTTAGAGAGTTGTTCCCCTTTGCCTCTGGTGGAGTATTTGGTTGGAACGCAATAGGCGTTGTTTTGACAGCGTTGAGTCCTCTTTGGGAGTGATCAAAGACGTGTTTATATCTTGTTTGTTTGGTTGGGTGAATGGTCAAAATTGTAAATCCATAGGGGAAAAAATAGAGTTCTTAGGTTCACTTGGTCCCTAAAGGCCTTTTGTAAATGGGACGCACTCCCCGGTTGGGTGCCTTTTATTCTATGATATACTTACTTATCAAAAAAAAAAAAAGATTTTGGTCTCAATTTCCTCTCTCTTTTGTTGGGTTCAAGGTATATATTGTACATGTACAAAGGAAAAATTGTTGTATGCCTGTTCTGGGATGCTCCCCTTTTGAGGGTTTTTTTATATACATCTTATTTGTCAAGAAAAAATCCATATGCTCCTCACGTCGACGGATTAAAAAGTTATTGGATTTGGTTTTCAATGATGGCTCGAGCGTAGTCGACTGATTCTCAATAAAAATTTGTTTAAAATGTTTGATCGATTCATCAAATAATTGAATCCATGAGCTTAAAACTTGTTCAAACACTAAGCCTTCTGAAGATGATATTTGGGTCATGAAAAGTCCGGCCATGTAATAATTCACTCTGATGGCACCAAGATTCCGTCTTTCATTTCCGCAAACATGTGTATGAGCTTGACAAAACTTTTGGCATGTTCATTGTTGATCTTCAAGACGCTATGGAGTTGAGAGGAATCGGATTACAATTCAAGGCCTTGTTAAAAGTGCAAATTTTTCATCTTGTATGCTATGATTGTGGACAAATGGCATCACACTTTTTTCAATCTTACCTACCCTAGCCTTATAGGAAGTAACCACCACTCGACTCAGTATCCTAACATTCTTCACCTTTGAGTTTCCAAAGAAAACAAAATAATACATACCCATTAAAATGACTCGACTAGAGTTACCTGTACAAAGGAATAAACAAACCAAATAAAACGACGTTACATTCTAATGGATCATCTTTAAAGACTTTTAGTATGCTTTTGCCTGTAAATCACCAAGGAATTATTTATAAGTCACGACTGTTAACTTTTGTAACTTAGAATAAATTAGATTATTACTTATCTGAATCATTCTTATTGAAGATGTACATAGCCCGTGACTAAGTGATCCACGGTTCAGTTTTATACTATCATCTCTATGTTTGTTCTTGGGTTTACCCTCTCTTTCTCTAAGGTCGTTATCGCTTCATCTACCACACCCCAACTTGATACCAGTTGACCCGGATGGGCAGATGTACACTCCCCAAATTTCCATCTAGCAGCTGGCTCTACTATCATTTGTCAGACGCCGTGTAGATATTAACCACTTCGCACACTTTCCTCTCAATGCTCATGATTTCACTCATAACGCATCTACATCATTAGGAGTGTCCACACATGTGAGTCTCGACAAACTACTTTCCTCGGGCAATGTGGAACGTAACCATCACCAGGGTTCCTCTTTCTTCTTCATTCTACTTTTCACATTGCCCACCCCACCTTTCTTTTTATAAATGTGTGTCATCTTGGTTAAGAAGAACTATATTAGTTCTATATACATTGTCAAATAAATGTTTTTCTTTCTTCATAACCATGTGGCCTTCCAAGTCAACTATATAACACAATAACTAAAATCCTCGGCACACAATCTGAGGTATATGTAAATATATCTAATATATTTTATTTCCTTATAACCTCTTATTCTTCTTAATCAAAGTTTCCATCCACAACAAAACCTTATCACATAAACAACAATTGTGTATGTATAACAGCAATTAAGGCCCTGTTTGGTAGGTGGTCTGGTCCTAGGTGGTCTGGTCCCAGGTGGTCTAGTCTGGTCTTGCGTTTTATGGGACCAGACCGTGTTTGGTAGCATTGGTCCCAAATTTTTGGTTAGACCAAATCAGACCAAAATGGCCTCATTTCAGACAAAAAAAAAGGTGGTTTCTGGTGGTTCGGTCCGGTCTTATTAATAAAATATATTTATAAATAATTAAAAATGAATAAATAATAATAATAAATTAATAATAATAATAATAAATTAAATAAAACATATTTTAAAAATAAAATATAAATAATAAATAATAAACAAAATAAAATAAATAATACCTAATAATAATAAATAAATAAATATAATAATAATAAATAAATGAATAAATAATCAAATATATTTATAAATAATTAAAAAATAATAATTAATAATATAAATAATAAATTAAATAAAACATAATAATAATAATAAAATGAATACAATAATAATAAATAAATATAATAATAATAATAATAAAATGGACTAAATAATAAATAATAATAATAAATTACATAAAACATATTCAAAAATATAATAAAAATAATAAATAATAAACAAAATAAAATAAATATAAATATAATAAAAAATAATAAATAGATATAATAATAAATAAATATAAAAATACATAATAAGTAAATATAATAATGAATAAATACTTCATAATAATAATAAAAAATGAGTATAATAATAATAAATTAATATTAAATTAATAAAATATATTTTTAAATAATTAAAAATGAATAAATAATTTATAAATAAAATGAATTAAATAATGAAATAATAATAAATAAATAGAATATATTTATAAATTAATATATAAATTAATAAATAATAATTTAATAATATAAATAATAAAGTGAAGAAATAATAAATAAATAATACATAAATAAATATTATAATAAATAATAAATAATAGTAAGACCAGACCGCTTACCAAACAGACTTTTCCAGATCAGACCGGACCGGACCGGACCGGAAAGACCGCCTACCAAACATGGCCTAAGAACTTGGTCATCTCTACCAAGGGGTCCACAGTGCAGACTTCACTCATCAACAAGAATCACAAAGTATGAAAGCACCCAAGAAGACAACACCACAACGAAGAAAAAAAGGAAAAAGGAAGTACAGATAAATTACCTTGATGGATCGTTTTTTTATGTCGTGAACAAAAAACTGCCATAAGGTTAACTTCACCACGTGGAACGAGATGATTGCTGCTCTATACATCGCCAAGAATGGGCCAAATCGGTAGAACATGGAAACACTTTTTGAACTATGAGTTCCTAGTACATGTCCAAATCTACTTTCTAGTGATTCCTTCCTCAACTTGGCATACTCAGCAGATGCCCCTTCACCATGCACATTGGTGAAGCTGGTAGAAGAGCTGCACTAAGAACCCCAAGTTAAAACACATAATTATCAAAAAAAAAATTGAGAAAGTGACTAAGTGACTCTCTAAATGAAGTCGATCATCGTCATAGTGGATGCAGATGGTGAATCTCAAGCATCCCAAACCAGCAACAGTAAATCGCTTCCCCGCACAGATTGACCCAACCCAAAAAAAGAAATAAGGAAAAAAAAAAACAGAAAAGAAGCAAATCAATCTGATAACCTCTAACTTACAAGCTGCGCTGAAACAGAGGCAACTTATATTGTCTTTGTCCAATTTCAGTACTATTCGGAATCCCCCATGTAAAATATCCCCGCAACATGGTCTCCACAGAAATATCATTGTGTAAAGCTGCAAGAGAAACCCAGGTCAGCATATAAGTACCAAGACGATAACCTGAGTAAGAAATAAGAACAACTGAAACTAATTGTCATAAATCCGACGATTAAAAGCAAGGAATTAACATCTTCCATTATTTACAAATCCAATTTACATTATGGGAAAATAGAGGGACGCACCCACCACATTTAAAGCATTAAGAAATCACTTATTTGTTGGTTCTACGAAGTTGAAGACAAGCAATCCACGTAAGTGGATTAATCTTACATGCCTATAACAGACGCGTTGAATCTCTTAAACATACTGGAAATAGGATTACGAACGAGAATCGGACACAGCTTGGTAAATTATGGGTAATTTGCATGCTAGACTGAGATGAGGACAGCCAGGAGAAGAGATAAGTAACTACTCTAATACTAGCAGTGGGGATTACTAGTGGTGTTCTTTGTACCACTAAATTGATACTCTTCCAATAAATTGATACTAAGGTAACTTACCCTCTTGGAAACAACATCTTCCTTCAGTTTCTTCTAGTTCTTTGTACCAATAAATTGATACTATTCCAATTAGCATAAATCAAGTTATCATAATGTTGTGTACAATCATTTCCGCAGATCATTAGCAAATGTGAAACCCAACTAGAGACCTCCCAGGAAATCACTTACCTCTGTTTGGTTTCCAAGAAAATGTGCACAGAAAATAAATTCAAAACCAACATTAAACCATATTTTCATATATAGAACTAAGACTAACCCAGCTTGGGTCTAAGAATTTGTCGAACTGATCATGTCCATTAACAAAGGGGTACAAACATAAATACATATATATGTATGTATACACACACACAAAAACAAGCAATCGGATAAAGATGGCAAAACAGATGTGTATAATGAGCTCAATTTTACAACAATGGATGAAATTAGTGGAATCAACTGAAGTTGAGAGTCAAAAAGCCCTACCTCTGGCGAGAACTGCAAAACGAAGTCGTTTGAGACTACCGACGACATTCCTCGCCGGTGAGGATTTGAGGAGACGAACGCTCTGAGACATTGTCAGGCCATTGGAGATGGCTTCTGAGGTTGCACTGGGGTTGAATTAACAGCGTAGAAGATGCACACCAAGTGTTTGATAAATGCGTGCATCGAAAAAGAAACCGCACTCGCTCTTTACACACAGTTTCAGAGTGAATATGTGCGTGACACGTTTTCCACTAGTCGGCGGTTCTATGGGAAACAATGGGACTCGAACTAAGGATGCGAACTCTCATAGACTCGTACTAGTTCACACATTAAAATATAATACCACAGATTCATCCCAAATATATACTATCATAATATTCACTGTCAACAAAAAAAATTCATATGAAATAAAAAATAAAAAATATCATAATATTATATATGCACCTACTATGACCAAATATCACAGATTATTCATTATCAATAAAATAAATAATTAATTAATGATCATCATAAAATATTTAATTTTAAAAAAAAAAACACTTTTATGACCTAATATCACGATATTTGAATTTAATTTTTTTTCAATTAACATACAATAAATAAAAAATAATTTCTATAATCACGATATTTGGATGGTAAAAAAAAAAATTCCCAAAATATCATACAAAAAATACATCCAAAATTCAAGCATTTCCTTTCATATTGAATAAAAATTTTTATAAAATACAAAAAAAAATCTATTTAATAAATTTATTCAATATAAATTTTTAGTATTTTATAAAAAAATCTATTCAATATGAAAGGAAAGGCTTAAATTTTGTATGATGGAGTGTAGCTTGTCATGAAAAAAATCAAATAATGGACTAAATCCGCAATTCAAAGTATTAAAATTGATTTGAAGGTTTTTTCACCTGTTCTGAAACTGTAACAAAATTGTAACTCAAATCACCAGAAATTGTAACATAAGTGTAATGCACACTGCTGTATTACAATTTACAAATATTTAAATAATGATCACTTCTCAATTTACAAATAACGAACACTCTAGAATGTAATGTAAAACTTTTATTTCGTAAAGTAAAACTTTTGTTTTGTAGGTAAAACTTATATTGCACCGAGTAAAACTTTTATTTCATAGCGTAAACCTTTTGGCTCAATATATGTAACTTTTTGTTCCACCTAAATTTTTTAAATAATAAGCACATCTTAATTTACAAATAACGAACGCTCCAGAATGTAATGTAAAACTTTTATTTTACAAAGTAAAACTTTTGTTTCATAGGTAAAACTTATATTGCACCGAGTAAAATTTTTATTTCATAACGTAAATATTTTGGCTCAATATATGTAACTTTTTATTCCACTTGAAATGTTCTAATAATTAGCACTTCTCAATTTACAAATAACGAACACTCCAAAATGTAATGTAAAACTTTTATTTCGTAAAGTAAAACTTTTGTTTCGTAGATAAAACTTATATTGCACTGAGTAAAACTTTTATTTCATAGCGTAAACCTTTTGGCTCAATATATATAACTTTTTGTTCCTCCTAAAATGTTCAAATAATGACCACTTCTCAATTTACAAATAACGAACACTCCAGAATGTAATGTAAAACTTTTATTTCGTAAAGTAAAACTTTTGTTTCGTAGTTAAACCATATATTGCACCGAGTAAAACTTTTATTTCATAGCGTAAACCTTTTGGCTCAATATATGTAACTTTTTGTTCCGCCTAAATTTTTTAAATAATGACCATTTCTCAATTAAGTGAAATTGGGTAGATCCTCAATTCAAATTAGTGAACTTGACTTCAATTAAATGAAATTAGGTAAATCCCCAATTCAAATTAGTGTAATTGACAAAATTCTCAATTTAATGTAATTATATTGACTTTAAATGAGTGAAATTGAGACAAATCATCAATTCAAAGTAGTGAAATTAAGTTAAATTGAATGCAATTGACTTAAATTTAATAAAATTGACTAAATACTCAATTCAAATTAGTAAAAATGAGTGAAATTGAGACAGATCATCAATTCAAAGTAGTGAATTTAAGTTAAATTGAGTGCAATTGACTTAAATTTAGTAAAATTGACTAAATACTCAATTCAAATTAGTGAAATTGAGTTAAATTGACTTCAATTAAGTAAAATTGGGTAGATTCCCAGTTCAAATTAGTGAAATTGACAAAATTCTCAATTTAATATAGTTACATTGACTTTAAATGAGTGAAATTAAGACAAATCCTCAATTCAAATTAGTGAAATTAGGTTAAATTGAGTGCAATAGACTTCAATTTAGTAAAACTGACTAAATCACAAATTAAAATTTGTGAAATTAATTTAAATTTAGTGAAATTAAGACAAATCATCAATTCAAATTAGTGAAATTAAGTTGAAGTGAGAGCAATAAACTTCAATTTAGTAAATTTGACTAAATTCTCAATTCAAATTAGTGAAATTTAGTGAAATTAAGACAAATTCTCAATTCAAATTAGTTAAATTAAGTGCAATAGACTTTAATTTAGTAAAATTGATTAAATCCTCAATTCAAATTAGTGAAATTATGACAAATCCTCAATTCAAAGTAGTAAAACTAAGTTAAATCAAGTGCAATAGACTTCAATTTAGTAAAATTGACTAAATCCCCAATTCAAACTATTGAAATTAAGACAAATCATCTATTCAAAGTAGTGAAATTAAGTTAAACTGAGTGTAATAGACTTCAATTTAGTAAAAATTGACTAAATCCCCAATTCAAATTAGTGAAATTGAGTTGAATTGAGTGAAATTAAGACAAATTCTCAATTCAAAGTAGTTAAATTTAGTGCAATTGACTTCAATTTAGTAAAATTGACTAAATTTCTAATTCAAATTAGTGAAATTGACTTCAATTAAGTGAAATTGGGTAGATTCCCAATTCAAATTAGTGAAATTGACTTAAATTTAGCGAAATTGGGTAAATCTCCAATTCAAATTAGCGAAATAGATCAAATTCTCAATTCAATTTAGTTAAATTGACTTCAATCGAGTGAAATTGAGTAAATTCCCAATTTAAAGTAGTGAAATTGACTTTAAATGAGTGAATTTGACTTCAATTAAGTTAATTTGGGTAAATCATAATTCAAATTAGTTAAATTGAGTGAAATTGACTTCAATTAAATGAATACACCGTCACAAATAAATTATTCACTTTCGTATTTATTTGATACTTTGAATTACAGATTTAGTACTTTGAATTGCGGATTTAGTTCATTATTTGATTTTTTTTCATGACAAACTACACTCCATCATACACTAATAAATGCATATTACTTATTTATCTCAAATCTTGGTTGTCTGGCCTCTAATGGCTTTTCCCTAATTTGGTTTTCCTCATAAATGTTGATGTTTGGTGGGTTGTTGTGTTTCCTTAAATCAATAAATAGTGACAAAAATAGAAGTCGAATAAGTATTGGGTTTTGAATAATTAAAAAACCCGCGATAGAGAAAGTGTAAAACAAAGAGAGGGAGATAATGAAAACTGAACAAAAAAACATCAACAAAAATAATATATACGGTGAGAGAGAATGGAGAAATAAACTTGTGATATCTCCCATACTGTGTAAGATAAGTATAATACAGCAGTGTGCGTTACACTTATGTTACAATTCCTGGTGATTTGAGTTACAATTTTGTTACAGTTTCAAAACAAGTAAAAAAACCTTCAAATCAATTTTAATACTTTGAATTGTGGATTTAGTCCATTATTTGATTTTTTTCATGACAAGCTACACTCCATCATACAAAATTCAAGTTTTTCCTTTCATATTGAATAGATTTTTTTATGAAATACGAAAAACTATTCAATAGAATGTTTTCATATTTCATAAAAAAATCTATTCAATATGAAAGGAAATGCTTGAATTTTGGATGTATTTTTTGTATGATATTTTGGGCAAAAACAAATTTCCCATCCAAATATCATTATTATAGAAATGGTTTTTTTATTTATTGTATGGTAATTGGAAAAAAAAAGTAAATCCAAATATCGTAATATTAGGTCATAAAAGTGTTTTTTTTTTCAAAATTAAGAATTTTATAATAATAATTATTTATTTATTGATTGATTGATAATGAATAATTTGTGATATTTGGTCATAGTAGGTCCATATATAGTATTATGATATTTTTAATTTTTTATTTCATATGAATGTTTTTTATTGATAGTGAATATTATGATAATATTTATCTGGGATGAATTTGTGCTATTATATTTTAATGTGTGAATTAGTATAGGGCCCCTTTATGTAATTTTATTATTTTAGGAAGAATGGTTTGTAAATTTTGTTCATTGGTATTCACAAATAGGAATTGAAATTGTTTTATATTTTATTTTGTCTTTGCCCGCACTACGACCTGTGATAAGGGAGAGACTGGAGGTGATTCGCTTCCCTCGAACTAAGGCTTTGTTTGGTAGGTGGTTCGGTTCCAGCTGGTCTGCTCTGGTCTTGTGTTTTATGGGACCAGATCATGTTTGGTAGCATTCGTCCCAAATTTTTTGTTAGACCAAGTAAGACCAAATCAGACCAAAATGGCCTCATTTCAGACAAAAAAAAAAAGGTGGTTCCTGGTGGTCCGGTCTGGTCTTATTAATAAAATATATTTATAAATAATTAAAAAAGAATAAATAATAATAATAAATTAAGTAAAACATATTTTAGAAATAAAATATAAATAGTAAATAATAATAATAAATATAATATAATAATAATAAAAAATGGAGTAAATAATAAATAATAATAATAAATTAATAAAATAAATAATAAATTACATAAAACATATTTAAAAATATAATAAAAATAATAAATAATAAACAAAATGAAATAAATAATAATAATAAATAAATATAATAAAAAATAATAAATAGATATAATAATAAATAAATATAATAATAAATAATAAGTAAATATAATAATGAATAAATACTTCATAATAATAATAATAAATGAGTATAATAGTAAATTAATAAAACATATTTTTAAATAATTAAAAATGAATAAATAATTTATAAATAAAATGAATTAAATAATGAAATAATAATAAATAAACATAATATATTTATAAATTAATATATAAATTAATAAATAATAATTTAATAATATAAATAATAAAATATATTATAAAGTGAAGAAATAATACATAAATAAATATTATAATAAATAATAAATAAATAGTAAGACCAAACTGCTTACCAAATAAATTTTTCCATATCAGATTAGACCAGATCAAACCGGACCAAACCAGACCGCCTACCAAACATGGCCTAAATAGTGCGACTATGATGTTATATGAGAATGAGATTGGGTCAAGTTTGTGAGCCCAATGTAGGTCCTACTATTGTTCTTATCCTTCAAAAAAATGCCAAATAAGTTATTCATATTTTATTTTGTATTATTAATTCTTATGCAAAAATAATGAAAAAAAATTATTGTACCTATTGCACTAACATGTATTATGTTAGACTGTGAATTTTAAAAAATCTTGCATATGTTACCCAAAATGATGTACAAATAAGATATTTTTGACAACATTAACGAATAAAGATTATTTTTTTGTAGATTTAAAATTGTGGGTTTTCCTAAATACAAAAAATAGTGATTTTTTTTTTCAATTGTAATATGGAATACTTGAAAGTCAAAAATAAAAACGGTGAGAAAAAACATAAAACAAAAAATAACATACATATGAACAAAAGATAGAGGGTATATATGGTATTATACCTGGTAGGGTCTGTAAGGCAACCCTAAGTATAAATATTTATCACTATAATAAATTCCTTAAAATAGCACTCGTGTAGCCACCACTTATGTCTCAACTTATTCCCCAGTAATTCCAGATAAATTTGTAAATCAAGAGTTTTTACCCATCAATTCAATCAATCGGTGTTATGACCATTGTATCGGATTGTTTGGCCTGAACCGGCCAGTTTATTTGTGAGAACCGGCACCCACCGTATCGATAACGGTTGACTGCCAAACCGTTACAAACTGGCCGATTCAAGCCATAACGGTCCGGTTCGGCGAACCTTGGTTAGACTAGAAATATGCAAACTTGTATTATGCAAGACTAGAAATATTCACGTCAATACATTTGTGACACTACTATTTTCGTCATTCTAGGTAATATGTACTGTAAAATTAATTTTATTCTTTGTTGTAATCGCTTATATATAAACTCGTGTGAGTCACATTCAATGCATCAAAATTCCTTTGGCTGAAAATGTTTTTTTCCAATTACTTTTTCACTATCAAAGTTGGTTTGAATAAAATATTTTTATATTTAAAGAATAATGAAATGTTAAAGGTGGTTATTATTCATATATTCCTTAAATATGTTGTGCGAATGTTAGATATACACCTAAAACAATCACTAATCCTCGTATAGTATTAAGATTTGATTTTAGTAACAATAAATGAGAAATAATGTAAAGAAGAAAATGTATGTTTCAGAGTTTTTAGATTGGAATTTAATTTGAAGCGAATATATTGGAGCTACAATAATACCATCACCCTGATATTGACACCTTTATATATAACACGGGCTTAAAATTGTAAGTATTGAAAAAAATTATTAAAAAAACTAAATTATATATTAATATTTAAAATTTTGAAAATAATTTTATTTTGGTGTTGTCACAAAAATTTGTCACCGTTGTGCGAGTGCTACCGTTAGTGAGATTATTATGTGTAGTTGTGAAACGTTATGCCAATATAATACATTAAAAACAATCTTCTAACCTGGTCAGATAGATGGTTGAATTGTATTAGGCTTTAATTTTATTGGGTTTAAAACTTGATTTTTATTTTTGAGGGGCTTTAGTAATATTGAATGAAATATAAAATTTCAGGGCCTAAATTTGTGGAATTGAATTAAGTTTTAGTTTGAATTGGGTAGGTAAACAAATTATTTTTGGGAGCTTCCAGTAGTATTTCTTTTTATTTTTTTAAAAAATGAAGTCATAAATTATAGAATTAGAATTTGATTTGGTTAGAATTAGACTAGAAAATGAATATATATATAGATATATAAGTTTTTATGTAAATTTAACCATTTTTAAAAAATAAATTAAGGTTGCGTTTGGTAACGGTTTGGTGCGGTGTTAGTTTTTGGTTTTGGTTCGGGTTGGGTTGGATTTGGTTTGGTATGGTTTTATTTTGGTTTCAAACCATGTTTGGTGCAAATGGTTTTGGTGTGAGAAAAAGTGATACTGAAAAACCAAACCATGTTTGGTAGAGTTGGTATGAGTTGAAATTCTGAAACCAAACCATGTTTGGTAACTTGGGATGGTTTCACATTTTATTTATAAATATTAAAATTTATAATATTAAAATATATTAATATTAATATATTAAAATTATAGTTTTATTATAATTTATTAATATTATAATTCATTAATATTAACATTTATAATATTAAAATATATTAATATATTAATTTTTAAGAAAGATAATAAAACTATAATATTAAAATATATTAAATTTCCAAAAATATAATATATTAATATTAAAATTTATAATATTAATATTATGATATTAAAATATATTAATATTAATATTAGTATATTAATATATTAGTATTAATATTAACATATTAATATATTAGTATTAATATTAATGAGTTGCTATAGTACCCGCACATGGGTTGCTACAGTGCCCGCACATGGGGTGCTACAGTACCCGCACCATCCCAAACCATCCACTTTGATGGTTCCAAAAATGCCTCCAAATGGGTTGCTACAGTGCCATTTGGTGCGATACAGTAGTATCAGCTCTAGTTTTACCAAACATGGGTTGGTACCAAATTTTCGTACCAAAACCAAAAACTTGATACCAAAACCAGTTACAAAACAGGACTTAAACAAAATGGGGCCCTTAGGTCGGAGGCCTAGGCGGTCGCCTATGCCAAGAGTCGGGCATGGGTGTAATATGCGTGCATTTATATATCTCATTAAATTATTAGTTCATGTCATATTTATTCGTTAGGCAAAAATTTTGAGCTTAAAATTTCAAAGAAATGGAGTATCTTGATAAACATAAATTTTGTGATCGTTTAGGGCCCGTTTGGTAGGCGGTCTGGTCTGGTCTTATCTGGGTGGTGTTCTGAAAGTCTGTTTGGTAAAACTGTCTGGTCTTATGGTCTTATTCAAGCTGTTTGGTCTTATGTTTGGAAAATAATACAAAAACTAAAAAAATAATATATAAAATTCAAAAAATATATAAAGTATGAAAAATATACAAAATTTGAAAAAATATAAAAAATTTGAAAATAATATAAGAAATTCAAAAATAATATATTTTTCAAATTTTATGAATTATTAAAAATTTTATATTATTTTTTGAATTTTATATATTATTTTTGATTTTTTATATTATTTTCAAAATTTTCATATTTTCTCAAAAATATATATATATCTAATTTTGTATATTATTTTTGAATTTTATATTGTATTTCAAATTTTATACATTATTTCAAATTTTTTATATTATTTTTCAAAACTTATATATTATTTTTTAAATTATATATATATATATATTTAAAATTTTATATATTAATTTTGATTTTTATATATATTTTTTCGAATTTAATACATTATTTTAAAAACTATATATTATTTTTCAAATTTTATATATTATTTTCGAATGTTATACATTATTTTTTATTTTTTCTATTATTTTGGAATTTTTTATTTTCCTAAATTTTAAATATATTTTTTGCATTTTATATATTAATTTTGAATTATATATATATATTTCAAATTTTATACATTATTTCAATTTTTTTATATTATTTTTTTAATTTTATATATTATTTTCAAATTATATATATATTTCAAATTTTATGGTCCCATGTGTTAAGACAATTATACATAAGACCACTTGAGACTATCATTTTTGATTGTCTCAAATTACCACCTTTGGTCCCAAGTGGTCCTTATTTTTTTGGAACCGTATTGTCAAACAGTGTTCGGTTCCAAAAAAACCATTATGAGACCGGATCACATGGAACCGGACCGCGAACCAGACAGGGCCTTAACATTCGATGGGGTGGGACCGTAGTTTACATGGGCAGGCTACCAATGTGAATAAATTATTTGAGTAAACTTTATAGATAAATACGGATAAATGGTGATTTATAACACCTTTACAAACCTTGTGTAAAATCATAATTAAAATATTAAATTATCACCTAATTCTAGTTCTTATAAAAAAAAATGCAAAAAGACATTGGAGCTGATTTTCTTTCAATTCTCAACAAGTTAATTCTTTGCTAGAAAAATCAAAAAAATAAAGTATGTAGTACCAAAAAAATACAACCAAGTTGTTTTTCTTCCAATTTTCAACAACTCCCTTAAAAAAAGTATATAATACCAAAAATACCTTATAGGTAGACCTGTCAATGAATCGGATTTTGATCTGATTCTGATCCAATTAGACGGATATGGATTGAAAATAAAATCCAATAACCTGATTAGGATCCGAATCCGATAATCCGATTTCTTAACAAATTAGATTTGGATTTATGTCAATCCGATCCGATATATAATATTTATATATATATAAATATATATTTGATATTTTTATGTGTATATATTTAATATTGTACATGTATATAAATGTTAATTATTTTATTATTTATTAATAATGATTGATTATAAATACAATTATTAAAAGTGTAAATAATTTTAATGTTTCAGTATTTATTAATTTTTGTATTTTTGTATTTTCTTAATTAGATAACCGGATCATATATTCTATAGTGAAGAAATTCGAATATGAATTAACTAAGTAAAAAATTGTCGAATTATCGGATTCGGATCGCGGATCGGGAGTTTTTGCCATCCTTATCAATAAACCTGTCAATAATTTGATTATGATCTGAATCCAATATTAACCGAATATGGATTGAAAATAAAATTCGATAACCCGATTAGAATCCGAATCCGATAATACGATTTATTAACAAATTGGATTTGGATTTAATGATCCGATCCGAATCCGATCCATTAACATGTCTACTTATAGCCTTATAGGTGAGTTTTTATTTTTTATTTTTGTTATTATTTAACCTTTAAGGGCTTACTAGAATATACGAATATAATTAAGGGAAAATATCACTTACCTCCCTTGAGGTTTGATCATATTGCACGCGGTATCCCTTAGTTTTCAAATGTATCAGTTATTGTTGGTGTGAGTTGTCAATTAAGAGACAAATCATAGTTATTATAGGAATAGTAATAAATATAAAATCCCATGATTATAGCCCTAACATTTGTATAGCCAAGAATATGGTTGTTAATCTCTCTATATATGTGTACAATATCTCTGCAAAGGATATACAAAATAGAATATCTGACATGGTATCAGAGCTACACGATCTCTGGTTCTTGGTTCACGTCAATCCTTAGTTTATAGCCTCATTTCGCCCACTACCTTCTTATATGGAAGACACCGACACCCCGTCAAAATCCGGGGGCTTTCCCACCGACCCTAATACTCTCCTCTCAGAATTATTCAACACCAATATGGCTGAAGCTCTATCCAAAACTCAGGCCCCGACTGTGATTTCTGAACCCACGGCTGTTCCGATTAGCATCGAGTTGGATGGTTACAACTATGCTTTATGGTCCCAAGTTGTCGAGATGCACATCTCCGCCAAAGACAAGTTGGGCTACATCAATGGCGAGTTACCTTAACCATCTCCAACCGACCCTTCCTTTTGCAAATGGCGCACTGACAATGCCATTGTCAAAGGTTGGCTGATCAACTCCATGGATCCGACGTTAATCGACAATTTCATTCGATTTCCCACAGTCCAACAGGTTTGGGATTCTGCTGCTACCACCTATTTTGATGGTAGTGATACCTCTCAAGTCTATGGTCTCCGGCACCGCGTCTCTCGTCTTCGTCAAGCGGGTGGCTCCCTGGAAAAATACTACACAGATTTGCAAGGCCTATGGCGTGAGATTGATTTTCGACGTCCCAATCCGATGGAGTGCCCTATCGATATTCAATGTTATAATAATCTCCTCCAAGAAGAACGGGTCTATGTATTCTTGGATGGTCTTGACGACAAGTTGGACAATATTCGCAGCGACGTATTGCAAACGCACCCGTTTCCTACTGTGGAGCAAGCATATGCCTATGTCCGCAGGGAGGCCTTTCGTCGAGCGGTGATGAACGTCGGTGACCACGAACTACCTCCAGGGGCGGTGCTTGCTTCGAGAGGCCTCAAGCTTGGATTGTCCGGTTTCTCTGGATCGACTTCTCAGCATACTGGGAAATCTTCCTCCAAGTCCCGTACCTTATTCGATGGTCTCAAATGCTCTCATTGTGGCAATATGAAGCACACACGTGAAAACTGCTTCCAGTTGCATGGGTACCCAGATTGGTGGCACGATCTCCAAGCCCGGAAAAAATGAGATACTGCGAGGATGGGTGAAAGCACGGGAAAGGCTATTGTAGCAGCAGCCGAACCTTACCTCTCTTTCATCCCGGCCACCGCGACACCTAAACTGAACCTTTCTGATATGGATCCAGGTAACCTCTGTCATGCATTGCTTAGTCATCGCCACGATGTGGATCGTAGTAATTGGCTCCTCGAATTTGGGGCCACGGATCATATGACTTTTGATTCCGCGGATTTCTCCCTTCACTCACCTCCAAAGCACACCAGCATTGCGAATGCTAATGGAGTGATCTCACCCGTCACAGGGGCTGGATCCGTGACCCTATCAACCTCTCTTCATTTATCCAATACTTTACTTGTTCCCTCTTTATCCCATAAGTTATTATCTGTTAGCCAAGTTACTAAAGATTTAAATTGTGTGGTACTAATGTTTTTCGATTTTTGTCTTATTCAGGATATTCTAACCAAGGAGATAATTGGGCGTGGTATTAAGAGGGGGGATTGTACTACATGGAAGATTTCAGTTTGGGTCATGCGTATTATGTGTCTTCTTCACTTGGTTCCAAGGCTAGACAGATTTAGTTGTGGCATCGCCGTTTGGGACATCCGTCATTTGGGTACTTACGACATTTGTTTCCTGATTTATTTTCCAACATGGAGATTTCTGAATTTCATTTTGATATTTGTATTTTAGCCAAAAGTCACCGTGTTCCTTATCCTTTACGCATGAATAAAAGTGATACACCTTTTTATTTAATTCATTCTGATGTATGGGGACCCTCTCCTGTATCTACTGTCTCTGGTGTACGTTGGTTTGTGTTATTTATTGATGATTGCACCTGGATAACCTGGCTATATTTAATGAAACATAAGGATGAAGTATTTCGTGTCTTTCAGTCATTTCGTGTTATGGTTCAGACCCAGTTCTCTGCTCAGATCCAGATTCTCCATTCCGATAATGGTGGCGAATATGTTAATCACCATTTTCATTCCTATTTTCAACAACATGATCTTATCCACGAGACCTCGTGTTCCCAGACTCCTCAGCAAAATGGGGTCGCTGAACGGAAGAATCGGCATATTCTTGAAACTGCCCGGGCTCTCCTCCTAGGTGCTCATGTCCCCACACGCCATTGACACGATGTTGTTACCACTGTCGTGCATTTAATCAACCGTCTTCCTTCCCAAATCTTAAACTTTAAGACCCCACTACAGTCCCTATCAGCCTAGGTATCTCTACCTACGTCACTAATGTTCCCTCCTCGCATATTTGGGTGTGTGGCGTATGTGCACTTCCATAAAAACCAGCGCACCAAACTTGACCCATGTGTCTTTCGGTGCCTCTTCTTGGGCTATGCTACACATCAAAAAGGTTACCGCTGCTATGATCCTGCTACCAAACGTTCCTATGTGATGATAGATGTCACTTTTTTGGAGTCTAAACTGTTCTATCCTCCTTCGCCATCCATTTCTTCTCTTCAGGGGGAGACACTAGATGAAGAGTTGAATTGGTTGAGTTTTAACTGGCTTGAAGATCATAATGACACACCACTAATTGGTGAGGAATCAACAGATACACCAATAATTGGTAAGGAATCAACAGGGCCGGACATATATTCTAAATCTAGAGGGCATTCGGCAATTGAGCACACACCATCAGGAGAAAAACCAGAATCCCCTCATCTTTCAATGCTTGCAGACCCATCTCCTGAGAATATTCCTGAGGTAAGCAATTTAACTATGCCTTCTTTTATGAATAACATAAATACTTCTACTGGGTATACCTTACCTTTCAAGCATAACCGCGGCAAGCCACCAAATAGATACTCTCCTGACATTGAGGAAATTAGGTCGAGGTATCCAATTGCTAACTATGTTTCCATCAGAAAGCTACCTGAACCTCTTAAGACATTCGCACATGAGCTTTCCATATGTCATATTCCCACTACAGTTCAGGAAGCATTAACGGATCCCAAGTGGACTCAGGCGATAGAGGAAGAAATGGGGGCACTACTAAAGAATCAAACATGGACCTTGGTTCCATTGCCTAAAGGAAAAAAAACAGTAGGCTGCAGGTGGGTCTTCTCTGTTAAGCACAAGGCAAATGGATCTATAGAACGATACAAGGTAAGGCTAGTCGCAAAGGGATACACTCAGACATATAGCGTAGATTATCAAGAAACCTTTTCACCGGTAGCCAAGTTAAATACAATCAGGGTCCTGTTATCTCTCGCCACCAACTTGGACTGGCCATTGCATCAGTTTGATGTAAAGAACGCGTTTCTCCATGGTGACCTTGAAGAGGAAGTCTACATGGATACTCCTCCTTGCTACATAGCATCTTCAAAAGCTGAAGTTGTGTGCAAATTGCAGCGAACACTGTATGGTCTAAAACAATCACCTCGCGCTTGGTTTGGGCGGTTTAGTCTGGTAATGAAGAAGTATGGCTTCCGCCAAAGTAATTCAGATCATACATTATTTCTGAAGCATCAACGGGGCAAGGTAACAACTTTAATTATATACGTCGATGATATGATCATCACAGGGGATGATACGGAGGAAATAGCTAAGCTTCAGAAACAATTGGCGACCGAGTTCGAAATAAAAAATCTAGGAGGACTTAAATATTTCATGGGAATAGAGGTTGTTAGATCAAGGCGAGGTATATTTCTTTCCCAGCGAAAATATATATTAGATTTGTTGTGTGAGGTTGGAATGTTGGATTGTAAGCCAACGGACACCCCAATCACTTAGAACCACAAGCTCGGAGACTATCCAAGCCAAATACCAACGGACAAAGAAAGGTACCAAAGATTAGTTGGTAAACTTATTTACCTCTCACATACCCGTCCTGATATTGCTTACGCAGTGAGTGTAGTAAGTCAATTCATGCACCAACCTAGTAAGGATCATATGGAAGCAGTTATCCGGATTTTACGATACTTAAAATCCTCTCCGGAAAAAGGGCTTATGTTCTCGAAAAATAACCATCTCAGAGTTAATGGTTATACATACGCAGATTGGGCGGGGAACACCACAGACAAAAGATCCACCTCAGGCTACTTCATGTTTGTCGGGGGGAATCTTGTTGCATGAAGAAGTAAAAAGCAAAATGTGGTGGCATTATCAAGTGCTGAAACAGAATTACGTGGAATGGCTAAGGGACTTTGTGAACTCCTATGGCTCAAAAGACTTCTAACTGAAATTGGGTTTGCTCTTACCTCCGAGATGGATCTCTTTTGCGATAATAAGACAGCTATTGCTATTGCTCATAATCCTATCCAACATGATCGTACCAAACACATGGAGATTGACAAACACTTTATCAAAGAAAATCTCGAGGCTAAAATAATTCGGTTTCCATTCGTGAAATCTGAAGACCAACTAGCGGATATTCTTACAAAGGTTGTATCAAGCAAAGATTTTTACAACTCACTTGACAAGTTGCGCATTGAAGATATGGAGGCCCACTTGAGGGGGAATGTTGGCGTGAGTTGTCAATTAAGAGACAAATCAGAGTTATTATAGGAATAATAATAAATATAAAATCCCATGATTATAGCCCTAACATTTGTATAGCCAAGAATAAGGTTGATAATCTCTTTATATATGTGTACAATATCTCTGCAAAGGATATACAAAACAAAATATCTGACAGTTATCTCCTTTCAGGTTAGTTCTGTCTATCACTTTCACCCACTCCATCCAAAGTCAATGCGGTCAAAGGGGTAAAATACCCTAAATACCCCTCAAATTCATATTATAGTTTCACCCCTTAAACTATTGAATTTCACATTACCCCCACCCTAATGGGTAAATCACAGTTTCACCCCCTAAAATTCAAAAATATATATAATTTGAAAAAAATATATAAAATTAAAAAAAATAAAAAAATGGAAAATATATATAAATTTTGAAAAAATATAAAAATTTCAAAAATATAAATTTTTTAAAAAACATATATAAAATTTGAAATAAATATATAAAATTAGAAAAAATATATAAAATTCGAAAAAAATATATAAAATCTGAAAAAATGTATAAATTTCGAAAAACATATATAAAATTTGAAAAATATATATAAAATTCAAAAAAAATATATAAATTTCACAAAATATATATTTTTAAGTTTTAAATATTTTTTAGAATTTTAGGGGGTGAGATTGTAATTTACTCATTAGGGTGTGGGCAATGTGAAAATTCAATAGTCTAGGAGGTTTATTGAGGGTCATTTCGTAATTTTACATCTCCAAGAAAGATAACTGATATATTTGAAAACTAAAGGGTACAACATGCAATATTGCCAAACCTCAGAGGAGGTAAGTAATATTTTCCCCATAATTAAACCCTAACTCACACACACAATACACAGTTGAATCTGCAAATGGCGAAACAGCAACAAATATCGACTCGACCATGGATCCTTGAACTAGTACCTCTCTTGGTGCTCTTTCTCATAGCCGTACACGTCATTGCTCTTGTACTCACTCTGATTCATACCTTTTTCACCGTTGTGTTCTTTGCTCAACCTTGAGTTCAATTTTTGGTGATAGTTTTTGATTCTGTGTGTGTGTGTGTATATATATATATAGGTTTACTGGATTTACCGGGTAGCTACTGAGAAACAGCCCCAAAGGAGAAAGGCACACTAGAAGCAGTTCACTTTGCAAAAATAGAGAAGGTAAAACCTAATTATCGATCTCTCTCGATAGAAATACATTTTGATTCTCAGTAAGCGTCCTTGTATACTTTGAATTACTAGAGAAAAAAGATCTGAAAGATCTATGAGCAATGTCATATATACCACTGCACATTGTTTTTGAGTCAATTATGGTATTGCAACATGTTTTGTGATATACTGGTGTGTATATAGATGTATTATGTGATTTGTTCAATGAGTGCTGTAGACTGGTTGGTACCAATCCTCTTCCTTCTTGGCAGAGCCTTGACTTTGTATGAAAGGGTAAGGTCTTTGTATTTGATATTGGGATTTGCGTTTGCGAGATTCTGGGACGGCTGTGAAATTGGTTTCAAGTGTTTGCCCTGTTTTCCTGTATGCAACTGTTATTTATCTGTTCAAAGGATGATTTGATGATATTAAGCATTCTTCTACTCATGAGAGGTGATTATGACGAGGTTTCTGTTTATGTGGAGGTGAAGAAATGTTATGTGCAAACGAATTTTAAGACTAGTTTTTACGAAATGATGATTTGATGATTTCCTTGTTGAGGAAAAGGAAAACAAGATCAGTTGACCGCGAAGTAAGCCCTGAGTATTGTGAAATAACTTGGGACTTATACTCTCCTCATTTTTTTAGCATAGAAGACACTACTTAGTGTTGATTTAGTTATATAACCTGTGGTGATCTACTTAATGTTGATTTAGTTATATAACATGTGGTGATCTGCAATAGTTAGATCCCATCTCAAATGGGTTAAGAAAGATAAAGGGGACCGAGGGTTGGTTATTGTATAACTAATATTAGTGGCTGTATTGGGCAGTGTGTTGTACTTTGGTTCTTGTTGATGATCAAAATTACTATTATTGGCCCCTTAATATTAACTTATTGTCACTATTACAATTTCCTAACACTTGTGTAAGAAAGGCTTTATGTGAATAAATTGTTGTCACCGCTCTTCATTCATTATGTGCCAACACAAATATCTAGGTCATTGCATTTTAGAATACTGGTGTTCTTTTAAGGAGATGGAATTTTTCTCTACTTGAAGGTTTTATGGAGTAAATATTATGTGTGTGGGTTCACTATGCGCTTTCTTTTAGAGTGTTGGCCTATTGTTCGGGAGGATGTGATGGCTACTTTTCGTGCTTTTTATGAGGGTTGCTTTGTGAAGTCCTTGAATGCTTCTTTCATTTCTCTCCTCCCAAAAAAAGGGGAGGTGAAAGACATCAAGGATTTCAGACCCATTAGCCTTGTGGGTTGTGTGTACAAGCTTATTGCGAATGTCTTTTCTTCTTGAATGAGTGGCGTTTTGGATGGGGTTATCTCAGATTCCCAAAATGCTTTTGTTGGGGGGAGACAAATTCTGGATTCAGCCATCATTGCTAGTGAGGTTGTGGACTCCAGGCTTCAGAGTGGTATTCCGGGGGTTTTAGTGAAATTGGATGTGGAAAAGGCGTATGATCATGTTCACTGGGGGTTTCTTCTTTATATGTTAGAGCGGTTGGGGTTCGGGGAGCGGTGGCGTAGGTGGATTCAGTTTTGTATATTGTCGGTTCGGTTTTCGGTGTTAGTGAATGGGACCCCTTCTGGTTTTTTGGGGAGTTCCCGTGGTTTGAGGCAGGGTGACCCCCTTTCCCCACTTCTCTTCTTTGTGGTGATGGAGGTGTTCAGTCGGATAATGACCCGAGCGACGGAGTTGGGTTTTCTACGAGGTTTCAGGGTGGGGGATATTACTTCTCAGTTTGTGGATATCTTGCACTTGCTCTTCGCCGATGATATTCTTGTTTTTTGTGATGTGGATGAGGCTTAGTTGCGTTATCTTCGGTGTGTCTTGATATGTTTTCAGGCAGTCTTCGGTTTGAAAATCAACACGAGCAAGAGTTCATTGATTTCGGTGGGTAAGGTGGGTAGTGTGTCGGCTTTGGCTACGACCCTTGGTTGCAGGGTCGGTCAGTTCCTTACTGTGTACTTGGGCATGCTTTTGGGGTCGTCTGGTCAGAGACAGTCTTGTTGGGACTCTGTGGTTGAGCGTGTGCAGAGGTGTTTGGCAGGTTGGAAGCGGCAATATCTTTCCAAGGGTGGGAGACTCACCTTGGTTAAGAGCACGCCATCCAACCTTCCTACTCATGTTTTATCCCTTTATCGGGTCCTGCGCGGCGTGGCACAACGGATTTAAAGGATTCAGAGGTAGTTTTTGTGGGGGGGAGTAGGGAGAGTCACTCCATCCCTTTGGTGCATTGGGAGGTGGTTTGCCGCTATATTCAGGATGGAGGTTTGGGCATTCGCCAGATGTCGTATTTCAACAAGGCTTTATTAGGTAAGTGGTTGTGGCGTTTTGGGCCAGATGTTAATATAAGATGGATGTTTTGAGTTTTTGGCTCTTATAGAAATTGTTTTTAGTTTGGAGAAAAAGAATTTCTCACAGGTTACAGGAAAGGTTTCTTCAGATTATGAATGCAAAGAATCTGAATGGGAATTGGATTTGAAGGGCCTTAGTATCTTTTAGCCTTTCAGGCATTCAAGCACCAGTGAGCAAATCTCTGGACTGCTTGTACGGTGGTCCCGATGCTTGTAAATTGCATATAACACTGCAACTTATACAGATTTGAGAATTGAGAATTATGAAACTTTTTTGTTTCAAAAGCGTAGTCCCATGTGTACAAATAATGTGAATTTAAAAGTTTACTTCTGGAAACATTTTGTTCGACTTTTCTTCATATTATTTCTTTTTATTTATTCCTAATTGTGTAAATGATTGTTCGTGAATTTTTCAATTATTTTTTACTATGATATTTTATTTTCATCTTTTATTTTATTATATTTTTTTATCAGAAATTTTCTGTCACTAGATTTTAGGGCCCGTTTACGAACCGTTTTTTTTTCCTGTTTCCGCTTCCTGGAAAAGTAGAATTATTATTTTGATTCCAATAGAAGAAACAAAAATTAAAATCATGTTTACTAATTATCGATTATTTTTAGAAACAAAAATAAAAAACAGAAAGTATGTTTATTGTTCAACAAAAGAATTACAATTTTTCTTTTTCAAAAATATTAAAACTATTTTGAAAAAAAAAATTAAGCTAGTTTTTTTCCAAATTTTTTATTCTTATTTTATATATTTATTATTTAATTATATTTGTTTATTTATTTAATTTAATTTATTATTTATTTTATTTATCAACTGTATTTTTTCTCAATTTTTTATTTTATTAATTTTTATTAATTATCTATTCATTTTATTTATTTATTTAATTTATTAATTATTTTATTTTATGTAAATAGTATTTTATATAATTATTCATTTTTATTTATTCATTTATTATTTATTTTATTATACTTTATTTATTATTGATTTATTATTTCTTATTTTTTTACTATTGATGATTAGGGCCAGTAAGAGAAAACAAAAAAAGAAAGCACATTTTTTTTACTTCCTCTTTCCTTTGTAATGAGAGGAAACGTTTTCTCAACTCCGAAAGCAGAAACAAATTAAGAAAAAAAAGCAGGAAACATGAAGCAAAAACAGTTCGTAAACGAGCCTTTAGCTCAACACCATATAATCATTTCACTAGTGCTCAGAATTATATTCAGAAGTAAAGTTAATATCCAATACGATAGATCTGTGCATTTCCATGGTTCATTCAATTCATGTTTTGTTAGTATTGTTTATCTAGTATGTACACCTCTGATTTATTGATAATAATATAGAGAAACATGTATACCTTTGTATTTATTATGTTATTTTGCTTCCTTCTCAAGAATGCTTTCCCTCTTCCATCTCGATTCTCGTACACATTAATTACTGATTGAGTAGCGACCTTTCATGTTAGTTGAAGCAATGATTCTTCTTGGTTTCCAATCCTTTCATTTTGTTATTTGTTTTCGTCTATTGGTAATTCATGCACTATATTCTGATGAAGATGTCACTACATGGCCTCCCCAAAGCCCTACACAATAGGTCTCATTAGATAATGATTCATCAAAAAAGGAAAAGATGAAGAGCTTAACTTCCCAGAATAAGAACTCTGATACCATTATTCACCTTTTTGACATTTTCATCAAGGGATGGAAGGCATGGACGCCGATGAGTATTTCAATAGAATTCTTATCTTGAAATTACTTGTGCTGTTGTGCGGCTCTAATCAACCACTTTTACCCGACTCTCTACCGAGTACTATATATTGGGATTCATGTTAGATTTCTGCAAGTAAAAACACGTGAGGGTGATGTTATGGGAGGAGTTAGGGGCTGTTAGGGAGGGGTGGAGCCTTCCGTGGTGTGTGGGTGGGGATTTCAATGTTGTTCGGGCAACTGCAGAGCGATCATCTGGTGGTCGGTGGACTAAGGCGATGATTGGTTTTTCCGATTTCATCAACAGTTAGGCGTTGCACGATCTTCCTCTTGGTGGGGCCTCTTTCACTTGGTCTAGTGGCAGGGATAATCCGTCCTATTCTCGCCTCGATTGATTTCTGGGGACTGGGAGGAACATTTTCCAGGTGTTAGCCAGTCTATTGCTACTCGGTTTTCTTCAGATCATGTCCTTATTTTCTTGGATTATGATGGCATTCCTGCGAGGAGGTCTCCATTTCGATTTGAGAACATGTGGTTAAGGGCCGGGGATTTTCAGCAGCGAGTGTCGGAGTGGTGGGCAGGTCCCGTGGGATCAGGCTATCCGAGTTTTGTTTTGGCCACAAAATTGCGCAGATTGAAGTAATCTCTTATCACATGGAAGAAAGAGGTGTTTGGCAATTTGGTGTGGCGAAGGAATGTGCTATTGACTGAGATTGATGATATTGATCGTGTTGAGTTGAGTGGTGTGATGGATGAGGCTACTAGATCGAGGAGGGCACAATGTTTGACCGATATTGAGGAGATTGCTATCCAGGAGGAGATCCCGTCGAGACAGAAATCTTGGGCTATTTGGATGAAATAAGGGGATCGGAACATAATTCTTTCATCGTTTGGCGAATGCCCGTAGAAGGATTAATTTTATTGGAAGCTTGACAATGGAGGGTTCTTTGTTGGCCTCTGAGGAGGAGATTCGATTTGGTATACCTGCGTTTTATCAGAGGCTATTTACATAGAGTGAGAGTTGGAGGCCGAATCTGGATGAACTTTTGTTTAACTCTATTGATGAGCGTGATCGGGGTAGGTTAGAGTTGCCTTTCTTGGAGGAGGAGGTTCTGAAGGCGTTGAAGCAGAGGATAGAGCCCCTGGTCCAGATGGTTTCTTTATGAGGTTTCTTTTAAAGTGTTGGCCTAAGATTCTGGCGGAGGTGATGACCACTTTCAGTGCCTTTCATGAGTGGGGTTGCTTTGTGAAATCGCTTAATGCTACTTTTATCTTTCTCCTTCCAAAAAAAGGGGGGTGAAAGACATTAAGGATTTCCGTCCTATCAGTCTGGTTGAGTGTGTGTACAAGCTGATTGTGAGGGTACTCGCATCCAGGATGCGTGGTGTTCTTGATGGGGTTATTTCGGATTCACAGAATGCTTTCATTGGGGGCCGTCAGATTCTGGACTTCGCTATTATCGCTAGTGAGGTAGTGGATGTCAGGTTGCAGAGTGGTATTCCGGGCGTTTTGGTCAAGTTGGATGTGGAAAAGGCGTATGATCACGTGAATTGGGATTTCCTTCTATACATGCTGGAAAGATTGGGTTTTAGGGAGAGATGGCGTCGATGGATTCAGTTTTGCATATCTTCGGTACGCTTCTCGGTATTAGTGAATGGGTCGCCTTCTGGTTTTTTTGGAAGCTCCCGTGGGTTGAGACAAGGTGATCCTCTATCCCCTCTTCTATTCCTTGTGGTGATGGAAGCCTTTAGTCGAATGATGACTCGAGCCTCGAGGTTAGGTGTCATTCGCGGATTCAGAGTGGGAGACGTGGCTCAACATGTGGATGTCTCGCATCTCCTCTTTGTTGATGATGCATTGGTGTTTTGTGACGTGGATGTGGTGCAATTACTGTACCTTAAATGTATTCTGGTATGTTTTCAGGCAGTCTCTGGTTTGAAAATCAATATGAGCAAGAGCTATCTTTTTCCAATGGGTGAGGTGGGGCAATGTGTTGGTTTTGGCTTCAACTTTCGACTGTAGGGCTAATCAGCTCCCTTCGGTGTACTTGGGCTTGCCTTTGGGGTCTTCAAGGCAAAGACAGGCTTGTTGGGATTCGGTGGTTGACAGGGTGGAGAGGGGACTGGCGGGTTGGAAACAACTGTATCTCTCTAAGGGGGAAGACTTACCTTGGTAAATAACACGTTATCCAATCTTCCAACGTATACATTGTCACTTTATCGGATTCCTTCCAGTGTGACTCAGCGGATTGAGAGGTGCCAACGACAATTTTTATGGGGTGGGGGCATCGAGAGCCATTCTATCCCTTTGGTGCGATGGGATGTGGTATGTCGACCTTTCTAGGATGGAGGGTTGGGTATCCGTCGAATGTTTCCTTTTAACAAGGCTCTTTTGGGGAAGTGGTTGTGGCGCTTTGGGACTGAGAGGGACCGTTTATGGAGGAGGGTTATTGCCTGTCCCCATGGTGAGGCCAGTGGCGGTTGGTGTTCTGATGTGGTCAGGGGTCGTCGAGGTGTGGGGGTTTGGAAGGACATTCGACATGGATGGGACTCCTTCGCTCCTTTTACCAATGTTAGGGTTGGGGATGGCCGTTGTGCTCGTTTTTGGACGGATCGGTGGTGTGGTGAGGGCCCTCTTGAGTTTTCCTTTCCTTAGCTCTTTAGGATCGCGCGGGATCGTCATGCTTATGTTGTTGACTGTTATCATCTCGATACCGGGTCGTTAGTGTGGGATGTCCGTTTTGAGCGACACTTTCAGGATTGGGAGTTGGAGGAGGTCTCTGATTTGTTGGAGCTATTGTATTCGCTGACCATTGGTGATGGATCGGACTCTCTGATTTGGAGGCCAAATTCATCACGGTGTTTTTCTGTCTCGCCCTATTTCAGGTGCCTTTCGTCGAGGGGGGATGAGTCTTTTCCGTGGAAGGCGGTATGACGCTTGAAGGCCCCTCTCAAGGTAACTCTCTCTTCACATGGTCAGCGGCGTGGGGCCGGATTCTCACCTTGGATACTTTGCGACAGAGAGGCTTGTTTTTAAGTCAATCGATGTTTTATGTGTAAAAAGAATGGGAATCTGTAGATCATCTCATTTTGCACTGCCCGATTGTCTATGACTGTTGGTGTCTTCTTTTCGGGATTTTTAGGGTTCAGTGGGTGATGTCGACATTGGTACGTGATGTTATGGAGTCGTGGAGGAGCGTGTCGATTGGTGTGCATGCCCGACCTTTTTGGAGGGTGGCTCCCCTATGTCTTTGGTGGATTATATGGAGGGAACGCAATAGGCGTTGTTTTGAGGATACTGAGTCCCTGGTGAGGGATGTCAAAGATTCTTTCATTTCTTGTATATTTAGTTGGGTGGAAGGTCGCAATTGTCGATCTCTTGATGAGAAAGTAGAGTTTCTGGATTCTCTAGGCCCTTGGGGGTTTTTGTAAAGGGATGCATTCCCCGCTTGAATGCTTTTGTTTATAAAATTCTTACTTATCAAAACAAAAAAAAATATTTATTTTATTGTAGTTGTCATTGTTAACAACCAACTACTCAAGCTTTTAAAGTAGTTGGTAGTTAACAGTCATTGCAGCTACTGCTACTGCCACACACACGTAGTGTCTTTGGAAGTTGCAAAGAATGTAACCATTATGAATTGAAGAAAAATCTCATAATTTGAAATTTCAAATGTGATTTGAATACTAAATGTGTGTTTTTCCACATCAAATTTCTAGTATTTTCGAGTTTGCTATTATTATTATTTTGGTGGATGTAGATGATCACGGTAGCATTGTTCTCAACGTGTAGTTTTTAAGTAAATGGTTTCTTGCCCCCGTGTCTGAGTATGCTATTTCTTTTCCCTTCTAGTATTTCATGCAATGCCCAGTTATCCTGATCAATAACATATATGACTCCATGCCTGAGTATGCTATTTCTTTTGCCTTCTAGTATTTCATGCAATGCCCAGTTTTCCTGAATAATAACATATATTTTTTGGTCTGCAGCCCATTGCTTAATAACTTCTGTATTGATCAAGCTACAATCAAACATGAATATGAGGAGGCTCCGAACAACAATAGTTCCAATGATGATCATCTCAGTATTAGAGGGGTTTAGTCCCCTCCTTCATGGGGGTGCTGGGAGGGGAAGGTAAGTACAGATTGACCAGAAAGACTGTACCTTCCTCTCTAATTTGAAACAAACTTCGCGTGTTACTTGTTCAAGCTACAACACAAACTTGAATATTGTTCTTGTACAAAACTTGTGTCCACATTCTCTTAATTCTTACAAACAAAAACAATATTTCCTGTGTGTGTGACAGAATGTAGTAGCCAGATTTCTGCAGATTTTATTAAAGAGGCTAGAACTAAGGGAGAGAACTATATCATGGGGCTGTCAATGGTTATCATTGGGTTCCACCCTATACACTCAAATTTCATTGTGCTTAGCCCTAAAACACACGTCGTTCTTCCAGCTGAGGCTGCCAGAACTCGACCTAATGCATACCCTCAGGTCGTAAACTTGGGCCTTGGATGCCTGAAAGTGAATAATTAGTGGGTGACACCATGTTATTGGTACTCCTGAGTCCCGAGACATTTAGGTTCTCCACGTTTAGGTGCTTTGCTTTGTTGAGGGGTTCATGATTCGCTAAAACCAAGTGTTTTCTTTTCCCCTCTCTAAAGCACAGGACACATCCACAATAGGTTTCTTTGCTTGATGACATTTTTCCTGATATATATCTTGAGACCTTCATTGTTTCCGTTTTTTTACTGTTATTTTGTTTTTGCATTTTCTTGGATCCCAACTGTGATGCCCATAGGCCGCACCCGGACTTCCTCCACCAAAAAGTTCAAAGCACTTCTGTGGTTGTTTTGGAGCTATGTATAACATATAAATGTTCATATGAGTACATATCTTAGAGATGGAGACAATAAGCTATAGGGTGAAAAAGAAAAAATAGAAGGAAAAGGGAGAAAGGTTATACAAGTCTTTTCAATAGAAGTATCTACCCATTTTCATGGATATGTTTATGTGCAGTCTTTATGCTCATGTTGTGTTTGGTATGCATGAATGTAATCGCATAAAGGTGTGAATGGAATGATCATTCTTTTGTTTGGTTAGAGCATTATTAAATAGAGAATGAAATGTTTTTTTTAGTTTAATTGGAGAATGGAATGCCCATTTCATATGTTTACTAATGGAATGGATTTTCATTTTCTTCCATGAGAATGACCCATTCCCACTTTAAATTACATACCAAACAAATGAATGGTTGGAATGGGCTTTTCATTCTTATGTACCAAACCGCAGCATCAGAGTATTTATTTAAGAAGCTATTTTTTGCGAAAGGATACTGAAAATTAAGTAAACGTAACGCATCAAGCATAGCTTGCATGTATGTATTTTAAAGACTTGTAAATCTACCCAATCAATTAGATCTTCCATTTGCTAGTGAAGATTGCTCATACAAAAGTCCTGGGCATACGGCAAGAGAAATAGATGCCGTTTGTGTTTGTTTGAGGCGTGTCTATATAATGAAGTGCATTAGAAACCACCGAAATTAACTGTTGAATACTCGTATTGTACTGCAGAATACATACGTTAACAGACTAGTTTATAGTTTGGGTGGCTATTATCGAGTTGTGGAGTTGTGCGATAGTGACTGATTGAGCACCCTATCTTTGGACATCCAGATTATTTTTTTTTCAAACCTACCCATCATGTTTACATTTACTAAAAGCTTAATTCTTTTGTGTTATATAAGGTACATCAAATATATTTTTTATTTGCGAAATAATGCTGGACAAGACTATGCTTACTGCAAGATATGACATACATTGCACATACGTATAAAACTTGTATGTATGTTAATAGTTATATGATTCCTGATTAGAAAATTTCACCACTTCTACACTCTGATTCTCCTCTCGTTTTCGTTCCTATTCCCACTCTGTTTATAACATAGATGAGATCACATATCTAATGCCACTATCGTGACAACTATTGAACACAATCACCACCACTACCGCCACTTAAAATTACACTCACCAAATTGCATATTTGTAGATTTTCCACTAAAATTGAATATATGGTGCTAACATATTTAATCTGCTCCTTCTCATTTCTATTCTTCAATGAAAATATCACGCTCTAAATTTACACACAGGTCCGAACTTATTTATATCATGCTTTTACTCGCAATTAAATGACAAGTTGGAAAAGATTTGGTGTCTCAAGAAGTATGATGTCTCATGTTCGATTCTTACTAGGTGTAAACAATTCGTTAGAGCCACGACCGCGGACATAATCCGAGCCTTACCCAATTCGTGTTGGGGGGTCGCCTTGCACGAGTCGTGACCCCTATGAATTAGTCGAGGTGCGGATAAGCTGGCCCGGATATCACGGTTATAAATAAATAAATAAATATATATATAAATAAATAAATATATATATAAATATATATATATATATATATATATATATATATATATATATATATAGAGTAATAGAGTAATAAATAAAAAATTGACCTCATTTTTATAAATCAAGTTATTGATTATTTCGAATAAATCCCGAAATTCTAAACTTCCTGTTATGCAATAAAAACCCAAAATTCCTAATAATAAATCAAAATCCCCTACACAATTAGTTACAAATGCTTTTTGACAAGCATTTGCTGCAATAGGTTGTGTGAACCAAAATCCTATTAATAAATGCGAATACATTCCAACCAATTCCCAAAAAATATAAATTTGGATCAAATTAGAACTAGTAACTAATCCCAACATGAAAGTACTGAAAAAACTCATATAAGCAAAAAGTCTCAAATATGCTTATCATGAGACATATAATTATCACTATAAATAAGAACCATAATTCCAACACTAATAATTAATATTGACATAATAGAAGTAAGTGGATCAATTAAGTAGCCCAATTCTAAAGAAAAATCATCATTGATGATCCAAGACCATACATACTGATAGATAGACTGGTATTTATTTGCTGAATAAATAAATTGATTGAAAAAATCATGACTATACTTAATAATACAACACATCACGGTTATAAATAAATAAAAGGAAAAATTATACAAACTATTCCTGAACTATGACATAATTGCATGCGGTATTCCTTACGTTTCAATAATATTATAAACTACCCTTAAAATCACCTCCGTTGTAACACTTAGCCCCTTCCGTTAAAAGTCAATGACGGAAAATCTTCTTTTGGTCAATAAAGCCTATTTTTGGAGTGAACTTCCAATTTTGCCCTTATATATGCATGTTCCAATTTAACCCTTACTTTTACATACAAAATTACTTAAATACCCTAAATTTTTTTACCAAATTGCCCTCACAATTTCATTTAAAAAAATATAAAAATTTAAATTGTTTGTTCCAAAAAACACAAACATCAATGTTTTAGCAAATTCCATTAACATCAATATTAGTTTAAACCCCAGAAACTTAAATAAAAAGATTCTATAAATTATATTTTTCTTAAAAAGTATAAATTTCAAAAAATATATATATTTCGGAAAATATGATTTTTTCCAAAAAATATTTTTTTTGCGAAAAATATATATTATGTCCCAAAATATGAATTTGTTTTGCAAAAAAGTATATATTATGTTCCAAAATATGAATTTTTTTTTCAAAAAATAATTTTTTTGTGAAAAATATATATTATGTTCCAAAATATGATTTTTTTTTTCTGAAAAATAGTTTTTTGCAAAAAAATATTTATTATGTTCCAAAATATAAAAAAAAAATTCGAAAAATTCATATTTTGGAACATAATATATAATTTTTGCAAAAAAATAATTTTTCGGAAAAAATTCATATTTTAGAACATAATATATACTTTTTCACAAAAAAAATTCATATTTTGGAACATAATATGTATTTTTCACAAAAAAAATATTTTTATATTTTTTAAAATGAAATTGTGAGGGTAATTTGGTAAAAAAAGTTAGGGTTAAATTGGAACATGCATATATAAGGGCAAAATTAAAAGTTCACTCCAAAAATAGGCTTTATTGACCAAAAAGAAAAAATTTCCGTCGTTGACTTTTAACGGAAGGGTCTAAGTGTTACAACGGAAGTGATTTTAAGAGTAATTTATGATATTATTGAAACATAAGGGGTACTACGTGCAATTATGTCATAGTTCAGAGGTAGTTTGTGTAATTTTCCCTAAATAAAAATATATGTATATATATATAGAGAGAGAGAGATCATATTCTTATAAAGAGAAAGTTTACCGTTATATGTAGTTGTCAATTTACATATTTACCTCTGCTAGTGCGATAGATCAGTGGCTGCAAATGTCCTAAAAAGTCCAAGTGCCTGCACCACTGATAAAGGGTTTTACATAAATTTTATATGTATCGATTGGCGACTAACAATATAGCACGCAATAAAAGGTGTGCAGCAATGCCCTGGACCACTCCATCACTCAACAATCTCTCTCCCATATCCAGATTGAGTGAGGTCACAAAAGAGATTGAAAGCGCCATGCTAAAATATACATGTATATATATATATATATATATATGTCCTGTGATACGATTTGTAACCATCCTAAATCATTTGACTTTGCTTTTTTAGATTTCATGGTGTGGCTTCCGTCTTAAGAAAAGAATAAAAATTAAAAGTATAGGTATGAAGAAGTTTAACATATATTTATTACCATAGTGTTGTAACACACAAAACAAAAGGTTACATTAAATATTTACGTTTTCCATCTCTAACCTATTCTTACACCTAATTTATTAACACGCGTCAATCTGACATATGTGTAACATACTAATCCAATTTATATTAGGGGCTAGTTACTGTTAATTTATATAATTGAAAAAATAATTTTCGAGTAGAATCTAGTAATTTGATTTTGGTTCAATGCAATTATTATGAACCTATACTGTTTTAACTTACTCAAGTCATTACCAGTTCTTTTTGGTTTAGTTATTTTGATTTAATTTACTCTCTGGGTTTAACCAAATAAAAACCAAGTTCTAAAAAGAGCTATGAAATTTTATTTATATTGCATAAATAAAATTGCTTTAGATAAGCTACTATTATGCAATGCATATCCATTGAATGACGTATTCAGTGAGAGTCAGTCTTGTTGGCTTCTGTAATATGATTGTTTTCCTCTGTGGCCAGTTTGGCAGCAAAAATCAAATTAAACACCACACCTTATGCAAATTCCAACTTAAAAGACAAAATTTTGGTTCCCCATCTACTTGCATGTTACTTGGTTGCAAATAAAGTAGGTTTTTTTTTTTCTTTTTTTTTATTTGTGCGGAATAAATTTGGTTTACTTTCGAGTATTTCACTCATTTTAAACTAAAAGTTGCTCCAGCAAAACCTTAAATTGAGTGTAATTCCTTATTGAAAGTAGGGATGACAACGGGTGCGGTTCTGGGCGAGTGTACCTTCCCTGTCCCGCAACTATTAAAAAATTTCTAACCCATTCCCGCCCAAAATTGGCTAAACGGGGTGGGAGATCACCATGTCCCCTCTCAATCAGGTTTTTTAAAATCCACGGGTGATCGCGGGTACCCGTTAACAGTTAAAAATTTCAAATATGTCACTTTAAAATTAAACAACTCTATAAAATCATATACTTAAAACACGAAATTCAACAATTAAATAAATTAATCACTAAATTATCCAACAATTCAAATTACAATACATTTTACCGAAATTACAACAAAAAATATGATTGTTCAATATTAGGTTCACTTAAATCAAACAAACAAACAAAAAAAAGAGTTTGGAATTAGTGGGTTATATTTATTTTTTATTTACTATATATATATATATATATATATATATATATATTATAATATGTCTAAACGGGGCGAAGCGGGGCGGGGAGTTTTCCCAATCCCATCCCCGCCCATATAGTATAAAAGGGGCACCCAAAATTGCTATAAACGGGGTGGGGGCGGGGTAAATTGTCATTCCTACTTGGAAGTGTTTTTGGAGTATAAGAATCTGCTTTGATTTGTATTTGTGAAACTGTTCTTAAGAATTTTAAATACAAAAAATCGTTCAAAGAGAGTTATTTAAAAACAATCATTTTTATAATTGAGTTTTCAAAAAATAGTTAAAATATGTAACCAAGAATATTTTTTGTATAATTTTTAAATTTTTTAGTTTTCAAAAAATAGAAAATTATTTTAAAAAAATGCATATCAAGCGGCCACACCCACAAGTATCTCAAAATAAATTATTTTTTCATTTAAATTCTACTTTCCTAACATTGTCGTGATTATTTTTGTTTTATTTTTACATAAATAAAGTCTGTCACATGAATTTTTATTGATTTATTTTATAATAAGTCCTTTCTCAATTATCTCCTTTAATGTCTAAAATCTTAAAAATATTTAAAGTATATCACTTCTAGATAGTGAGTTCAAATGATCTGTTTTTGAACTCACCTTAGTCAGACAACACATGCAAACTTTAAAATAATAGTCTGTGACTGGATCACCATTTAAGTATAAGATATTTTTATATACAAGTGTATTATTCTCACAATTAAAGTCCAACTAGGTACCCTAAATTAAAGTTCTCATTTATGGCCATTCGATTCACATTGGGCATATATATAAAAGTATATATATATATATATATATTTATCCAAAAACAGAGTGAGCCCATTGTAAAGTTGATACGCCTACAGTCTAGTCTAAACAACTGGATGGCCATAATACAAGCTACGGAATATGGAAGATTATCAAGCTATACAAATCATCAAACACATGGATGTCTCCCACGTGTATACTATATTTTATTGGATATCGCTTTCGCCCCCTTGAGATATGACTTATTACAGTTTCA
This sequence comes from Cornus suecica, assembly GCA_963922005.1. NCBI lineage: Eukaryota > Viridiplantae > Streptophyta > Magnoliopsida > Cornales > Cornaceae > Cornus > Cornus suecica. Next base: position 97,656,008 of record OY998238.1, read on the forward strand.
CTCTTATTCTTTGGATAATTACAGTTTCATCCCCTCAAGTTATAACAAATACCCCTGAGATGAAATTCCGACGAGATCAAACCCGGTCAATACTAGGTGAAATGTATAAAATACCTTCAGATTTATTGTTATGAATATTTTTGCTCCAGTCTACTACACTATTGCTTCATTTACACACTAATTGAACAATTACGGACAAAAACTTTAATTTTTTACACCATAATTAAGAAATATTCAGGGGTATATATGTCATTTCACTTTTTCAATCATCAAAATTGGGCTTTGATGACCTAGAGGGGGTGAAACTATAATTATCCAAAGGATAGGGATGAAACTGTAATAAGTCATATCTTAAGGAGGTGAAAGTGTAATTTATCCTATTTTATATTAGAATAAATTACACTAACCTCCCCTAAGGTTTGAATAAATTTTAAATAAATAGAGCATTTAAAGTTTATTTCAATTGATCTTCCTTGAGAGATAAAAATATATTAAAATTTAAAGTAAAAAGTCTATTCTAACATTAGTATTTTTTATTTTTAGTCATTTCAATATATATAAGATTCATATTATCTTTTCGTACAAGAAAATGTCTTTTTTGTTATTTTTAATTTTTAATTAGTGAAATTATTGATTTCATGGGTTAATTTGAGGATAAGATATTGGATGCTTGTTGATAAATTCACGTGATACCCAAATAAATATAATACACTGAAATACTATATAAGTTGCGCGTACTACTTATTTTAATTGATTTGTGACGATATGTCAGACTTATTCTTGTAATAAATCTCAAATTCTATACCCTTAAGAAATTTGTCTAAATTTTAGAAAATATCCCATAGTTTACCCTTTATATTATGTGAAAATTTGGCCAAAAGGTTGAGAGAATTTTTATTTATTTGTCCGGTAGGTTTTTTAATTATTATTTTTCCATTATGTGATGCATTCAATTAAAATCATACTTCATAATGAATTTCAACATCATAAACATTTCTACATTAAAATAATGTGTTGTGTGTTGGCTCTTTTGTAGTGGAAAACTTTGTTTTGAATCACTTTAGTCCTGATTGGATTGACTTTTCAAACGTTATTTTTGACTTTTTGGAGAAAAAAATTATTTTGAATAATATTTGACAAATCTTTTAGAAAAATTTCCAAAAAGCTATGACAAACATTACCTTTTGTCTCAAAAACAAGAAAACAAAGAGTACCATATTTTGTCATTGTGGAACGTCCACTGTATTAAAAGTTAAATTTCCAAAAATTGATGCCTTGTTTTGATGTTTATTTTTCGAAATAGAATCAAATAACCTAATATAACTATTTGTTATATCCAAATACTAAAAGCCACGTGCAAGTGAGTGGAGGCGCCCGCCCCCACTGATTTTATTTATTTTTAGCCTATTTGCCCTTTAAATTCAGATATTATATGAATTTGCCCCACTAGAAATCCCTTAAAGCCCCAACTAAATTTTTCTTTTTGACCTTTACCTACCCTTGAAGTTTGAATAGCGTAATTACACCTCCATTCAACTCAATCTCTAGGTCCATGCCTGCCTACAGAGATTAAAAGTAAGTTTAGTTTCATAATGAAAACACAAGTCTAATTTGTTTTTATTTTTATTTTTTTGTGATAAGTAAGACACGTTCAAAAATAATAATAATTTTGCGAAGAATAATAAGAACTTATTCAACTTTTCATTTTTAAAAGGAAGTGATTGAATTCAAGTATTCACAAAAGAATTATTCTATTTACACCTATTTATCAGTTTGAGACATATAATGAAGAAAGTTTTGATATGGTTGATGCAGTAGATGCAACTTAAACTTGGTAAATCCATTTTCATAAAATATATATATATTATAAAAACACATCTATTTGAAATCTCAATTAAAGTACCATTAATTATCTTCACAAAAAAAATAGTTCTGTAGTGATTATATATCATAGCCAAATACAATTAAGGGTAAATTGCTTAAAACCCCCTGAAGTTTACTTTCTTTCCCACGGATACCCCCTCAACTAATTATACCCCCTTGAATTTTCATTTTCTTGCACCATGGGCTTACTCTCAAATAAATTTACCCTTTTACCCTTCAAACTTTTTATATTTCCATCTTACCTTTAATCCTCTTATAGGGCAAAAATATATATAAAAGACTATCATACCCTTACTATTATATTTCTTAATTCTTTAAATTACAAAAATATTATTTCTTTTAGTTAGAATATTAATTCTGTCATTTACCTTTAATGTATTAGACTAAATATACTCTCAAATGTTAATTTTTTTTTTTATAAGTTCTAATTATTTTATTTATAAATCAATTAACTTGATATTAAATTTTAGTTTGATTTAAATCATAAAACTCATTATCCTAATTAACTTTTTCCTGCCAAATGAAACAATCTTTTCATAAAAATATATCACAAAATAATTAATAATAAATTGTGATTTATTTATGAATATATTAATTAGGATAATGAGTTTCAGGAATCGGAGAAGTAGTTTATAAAAGCTGGAAGAAAAGATCAGGATTTTAGGAACAGAGGATAACGGTTTTAAAGGGTTTTATCAAATATTCTATAATTTCTTCAAGGGGTTTACGTTGATTAATGTAACAATAAATAGTTATTTTTAGCACTTTCTTTTCAATATTTATTATTAATTTTTTATTTTTTTATTTTAATTAATATAATATAGTTGTAGTTTTTATTATTTTTGAAAGTAATGAAAAAGGACAATTTTAAAAAATATAAAATTATCCGAAATCAAGTATAGTTAAAAAATTAGACAATTAATGTACGAGGAAGGAAGTAGAATTATGTATGAGTAAGTTCTTTATCAACATTTATCATTATTTCATAATAGACAATAATTAATTTTTCAATTACGATTTTGAAATATCATAAAATACAATGAGATGAGATTGGTTAAATAGTTGAATATAAGGATTTGTTCATGCTAGTTCAATTATCAAATAAAAAAGTATTAAAATAATAGTAATTTCTGGTATTTTTTTTTAACAAGTTAGTTTCATGTAAATCATGGAGGTTGATTTTTAGTTATTTAAAATCTTGTTTTAGCACGCACACAATTAATTAAAAATCCAAATCCATAAATATCTACATGGTGTCGAGACCAACTAATCACAAATTGAAACCAAGAAAAAAAAATCACTAAGACCCATAAAATAAAATGAAAAATCATCAAACATGTAATCTTCCCAACAATGTCTACAAAATAAAATCAAAGAAAATGAAAAACACATATTCAGACTCAACAAGCTAGCCAGAATTTGACACAGTGTTCAACAAACATAACCAAATATATATATAATCATCAGAAAAACAAAATATAATAAGTTTTAATTATCAAATAAATAAATAAATAAAAATGAGCACTATGGTAATGAGTTCTAATTATTTTATTTGTAAATCAATTAACTTGTTATTAAATTTTAATTTGATTTAAATCATAAAACTCATTATCCTAATTAAATTTTTTTTTTTTGCCAAATGAAACTTTCTTTTCATAAAAATATATTCATAAATTATGATTTATTTATGAATATATTAATTAGGATTGAGTTTTATGATTTAAATCAAACTAAAATTTAATAACAAGTTAATTGAGTTACAAATAAAATAATTAAAACTTACAAAAAAAAAATTAACATTTGTGAGTATATTTAGTCTAATACATTAAAGGTAAACGACAAAATTAATATTCTAACTAAAATAAATAATATTTTTGTAATTTAAATAATTAAGAAATATAATAGTAAGGATATGATAGTCTTTTATATGTTTTTTTGCCCTATAAGAGGATTAAAAGTAAGGTGGAAATACAAAAAGTTTGGAGGGTAAAAGGATAAAAAATTTTGAGGGCAAGCCCATGGTGCAACCTTTTATGAAACTTTAAGGGGTTCTAAGCTCATTTCATAGTTGAGGGGGTATAAGTGAAAAAGAGAGTAAATTTCAGGGGTGTTTTAAGCAATTTATCCTACAATTAATTATCTTTCACAAGAATAAGGGCTTTTATACCCTTCAATTTTAAGTGGCCCCCACAAGCTATTTGTGCCTTGTTGCTATGTTGTCACTCAAATATTCTTTCACCTTTTTTAATGCAGAATAGTTTGCTCCTTTGCTTCATTTGTATATTAAAGTGTATATATATAAGCCAAAAATATATGAAAGCAACCTTTTCTTCCCTTGAATGGGGTTATGAGTTGTTTTCAAGCTTTAGAAAACCCAAAACAAGGTACCCAAACATTATTTTAGAAAAAAATGATTTTTAAGAAAATTTAATGAGGTTCCAATATTGTGTGCTCTTTCTTTTATAACAAGTTCCATACTATCAAAAATAACACTCTAAATTTACATAATTTTACTTCAAAAAGATGCATGGCAATAAAAAATTTCCCCATCACTTCACCTTTTCTTCATTTCATATTTTACTATCGATTTTTTATCACTCTTAAGTTTAGCGTGATAAAAAGTAGAATGGAAAATAAATTCCTTTTGTTTGATAAGAATTGCGAACATGATGTACACATTGAAAACATTATGAAAGAAAGTGGTTTAAATAAATTATTTACATTGAATGAATAATTCTCTTTTGACATGATCCATAATAAAATAGTATAATAAAAATTATATATACGTTGAATTTTTTTCTTTTCTACATAACTGAAGAATCAAAAGATTATGTGGTTGGATAAATACTCTCTATTGACAAGACTTTCTATACGTGAGTATATGGGTGTGTATGTACACAATATAATGATAGCCCCAACGAAAAGTTCACCCTCCAATGGTTTTCATTTTTTATTAGACAAAAATAAATTATTGAAAAGTATATAAGGTAAAAATACTCTAATGAATGATTATAGTTACATATAATAAGAAAAGATTCATAAATGTGTTTTGAGACTTTCTTATCATTTCAGGTAGATAAAGTTATATATAAGGAGAGTGCATGAATATATCTCGATTAGAATTCATTAACTTCTTTAATCTATATTAATTAATACACTGCTTTGATGTCAACTTTAATATCAACATTGGCAATATTATTATATATATATTTCGTGTCAATAAATATTATTCCATGCACATCCTGCTTTTACAATAATAATAATAATAATAATAATTTGAGGAATTATATAAATTTCTACTTATTTGTGGTAGATATATTACATACATGTGTTGAGATGTCATGAATATACTGTTTGACTGAGTAGATATTTTTTTAAGAAAAATACAATTAATGTATTGTTGCTTTAAAAATTATGATGACATACCCTTGTAAAAGCTTGATTAACAAGTTTCAATTTTTTTTTTGTAATTGAAATTTCCTGGGGCATATATAGGAAATGTGCATTATATTGTTTGACAAAATAAAAATAAAATAAAGGAGTAGGTGTATATGTTTGGTTGTCATTTTTGTTTAAGGAGTTATCTTTTTAAAATTTGTGGTATTAAGAAAATTAAATTTGAAAATTAGATATAGACTGAGCGGTTTTGAAAAGATTTAATGGTTTCAAATTATAACTCTTAGATTAAATTTAAAGGTTAATATTAAAAGTGAGTATAACTTATTTTTCTTCTCTGGGAGCAAGAGAACACTACTGTGTATATATATATATATATATTCATAGGTAAATACACACCCACACACCACACACAATGTCTCATAAAAAACTCGAATCCCTATACCATTGCAACACTTGTGGGATGGTATATATATAGATATATTATATGTGTACGTGTAAGAAAAAAAAACTATGGATGTGATAGAATATTCATATTTGTATTCTTGTACTTCATTTCAATTTTTAGATAATTGTCTTAAATTTGATATCAAATTTAGTACTAAAGAAAAAAATTATTGGCACCGCAGTGGAAGTATATGATACCCACATTTTGTATAGCATAGAATTTATTATTCCTATTATTTTAAAGATGATTTTTTTACTATGTTTAGTTGGAGGGATGGATTAAAGAGCAATGTATAAGAAATATGATAACATAATAGATAAGAAAATGAAAGAGAGGAAAAAAAAGTAAGAGGGATGAAACACCCCTCCTCCTCCACATTGTTTTATTCGCTCATTTTCAATAAAATATAAAATAAAATAATTAATTATCTCAAAATATATAAAATAACATTTTTAATATTAACAATATGCTTATAGGAATATATTTATAAATTTAATATAAAAACTATGACCTTTTTCCTTTTAAGAGAGATATAAGAGTCTGCTTGGTTTGTAATTTTGAAAACTGTTCTTGAGAATTCTGAGAACAGATAATAGTTTTCTCAGAATAATAAAAATGAGTTATTTGAAAACAGTCATTTTTGTAATTGAATTTTTAGAAAATTGAACCAAGTAGACTTTTTTATAATTTTTAGATTTTCAATTTCTTCTAAAAAATTCAAACCAAACATACCCTAAGGGTCCGTTTGGTAAACGCGAAAACAATTTTATTTTTTTACTGTTCACCCATTTCAAAAATAAAAACACGTTTGACAAATGCGTTTACTGTTCACTTTTTTTTTCCAAGAAAATTGTTTTTTGTGAATAGTGGATAAAAGTGGTGAAAACACCAAATACAACTTTTAGTTATTTTTTCAGTTTTTTCACTGTTTAGGGTACCACCTCTGCCACCGCCCCCATCGCCGCCGCCACCAACCACCACCACCCCCTGCCACCGATCACCGCCGCCGGCCCCCACCACCTCCGGTCGCCGCCCGCCGCCAGTCACCCACCACGACCACCCCCCGCCGCAGTCGGTCACCGTTGGCCACCGCCGCCGCCCACCAATACCATTTTATTTTTTAATACAAATTTTGATCCAAACGTTTTTTTATTTTTAATTTTTTGCTGAAAAAAAAAAAGACAAATACAAAAATAATTTTTATATTTGTAGACAGAAAATAAATACAAAAAACAGACTTTCTAAAGGTACCCTACATGTTAAACTTTTTCTTTATCCATTTCGTTCAATCAAATAAAAAGTGAAAGTCATTCCTTTTATAAAACAAACATTAATATATTGACCGACCACACTTATTGGATAGTTCTGTGAATTAAATATTGCTGGTGTGGTGTCATGAAACTTACACAGATAAAAGAATCTTCAAATGATAACTTATTTTTTTATTTAAAAAACAGAAGAAGATAGAAATGCTTTTTGTGTCTCAACAACATACAAAAAAAGGGTATTTTCGTAGTTTCATATAATCCAAGGGTCCACAGGTAAAGGTCATTTTCATTTTCTTTTTAATTTGTTATATATTAAAACCATATCATAACCATAGTGTGACAGAGAGCTATACTCCTCGCGGCGGAGCTTCTAACTCAACAAGAGAGAGAAACAAAGAGTGAATCTTAGAGAGAGAAAATGTGCCCAACCAAACACAAGCAGAAGCGGAGCCCCATCGCCTCTGCCGCCGCCGCCACCACCGCCGCCGACTGGAAAGACGAAGCCATCAACGGCGGATCTCTCAAACACGTCGACCTCCACACCGGATCCAACGGCTGGGCTTCACCCCCCGGCGACGTCTTCTCCCTCCGCGGCCAAAACTACTTCTCCAAAAAGCAGAAATCCCCCGGCGGCGCGTGGCTCCTCAATCCCGCCGGCGTTGACTGGCTCCGATCGCCGACGAAGCTCGACCACGTCCTCGCTCGCCCGGACAACCGCGTAATGCACGCGCTCAAAAAGGCCCAATCGGAGGGGAAAAATCTCAAAACCACCGTCGTCGCCGTCAACCTCCAAGTCCCCGGCCGTGACCACCACAGCGCGGTGTTCTACTTCGCCGCCGACGATCCGATCCCCGCCGGAACCCTCCTCCGCCGCTTCATCGACGGCGACGACTCGTTCCGCAACCAGCGGTTCAAGATCGTGAACCGGATCGTGAAAGGCCCGTGGATCGTGAAAACCGCCGTCGGGAACTACTCGGCGTGCCTCCTCGGAAAAGCCCTAACCTGTAACTACCACAGAGGATCAAATTACCTCGAGATCGACGTCGACATTGGGAGCTCAGCGATCGCGAACGCCATCCTGCGGTTGGCGTTGGGGTGCGTGACGGCGGTGACGATCGATATGGGGTTTCTGGTGGAGGCGCAGGCGGAGGAGGAGCTGCCGGAGATTTTGTTTGGCGCGGTTAGGATTTGTCAGATGGAGATGGCTTCGGCGACGTTCGTGGATACGGTGTCGTCGAAGAGAGCGGTGAATTCACTGAAATTGAATCATAGTCATCATCAGAGTCGAGTTCAGGCGTGTTCAAAGTGCGAAGAGGACGAAGATTGGAAATGTTGATCGCCGCCGGTAAGAATTTTTCCGATTAACGGTCATCGGTGTTTTGTTATATTTATTGATTTTTAGCGTTTTGATGGTATGTGGGGGGGTCAAACCCTGTTTTTATGGGGATTGGTGGTTGTAGATAATAATAGTAGCTCAATCTGATCAATGCCTTTTATATGAGGGATTTTGTACTCTCTCTCTAGAATCTGATTTTCTCTCTCTCTCTAGAAGTTCAATTCCAATAATATGGTTAATTTATTTTCTCTCTAGAAATGTTATGGCAATTCTGTTATTGGAATTATATATAGTTTGATCAAAGAAGGGAGGGCAATAGTAGTTAGAAGAAGTAGAATAAAGGAGATGTTCTAAGGGTTTGTTGTGGTATGAAGAATGAGTAGTTGTGTTTTTGTTTGTTTTGTTGTTGTGGTTTGATTGATTGACATTGTGGGTGGGTCATGGGTGGCTTGCTGGGGTGGGGATGGGATGCTTTTCTATGTGGAATAAAGTGTTAGTAACACCCACCCAGCACCTTCTGTTGAAATCTAGGTAGCACAGTCCCAGACACGTGTGTCATGGTTTGCCATCACGGTCATATTAACCGGACAATATCAGTTTTAAAAGTAAATATCGATCATATTAATCGGTCTAATGGATTAGAATAATATTAGTTTTAAAAATAAATATCGAGTGCCAATTTTGCGGTGAGTCATTGTGCTACATTGCGATAATTTGGACCGCAGTAGATTATAGAAGAGGGTCCAAACTGATGGATAGGGACAGGCATAGGTAGGATAAGCGTAGGCATTGCCATTATTTTGAGAACCTAAACACACATACACACAACACTGCTGCAAAATGAGAATGTAATACTGTTACATTGAGAATGCAACTGTTGATCAAGACTTACTACTATATTTGCAAACGCACATACCTAACATGTTGCCTCTTTGTCAACACAAAGGCCATTAAGTGCAGTTGATAGTATTCGACCTCTCCTAGTATGCGATGTGATCTTTATGAATACGACACGAGTGTCCTACTCCACAGAGCAACTTACACAACACAGCCCTACATTCTCCAAGCCATTTTTATAGAATTGAGGATTTCGACTCTAAGCCTTTTGATAGAATTAGAGGATTTGGACTCTTTGTTGTACACTATTTCTTATGTATCCGACAACTTGCAACGTATCATAATTCGTTGTATCGGTTTGTAACGCTTTTGGAATGTGTCACTGTGTGATCATATGTACTTATCCGCTACTCACTATTAAGATTGATGTTGTCAGAATTTTGATGCTGCTCACTTTTAAGACCGATGTTGTCAGAACTTTTAACACCGATGACCACAACCGGAACCGGAACCGAAAGGTGAATCATCCAAGGTACAAACCTGTCTGGATACAGTCAGCAGTGTAGAAAAAGCAAACATCACTATATAAAGGGTATTGAATTTGCTTTTAAAAGGATGGCGAAATGGTAGTTGGTGACAAGGGAGTGTAGAGGTGGTTCGGAGTGGAGTCAAAATTTTCAAATGACTTTCGTGTTAAATGGCCAATACTTTATTTATCTTTTGCTTCTCTACTGTTTTCTTTAATATAAATTTCAACTTGAATGGCCTGGGCTTTGAACTAGCAAGTTGGGTTTTTAAATAATTCTAAGTAGGTATTCATTGTCAACCTATATTATTTTTGACTATTGAAATATGTGGTTTCAGTTTCAGTGACCAAAGCAATTGAATTTAGCTGGTTGCTTTCTAAATAATTCTAATCAGGTGATCCTCTCAACAGGCAAACATTATAATAATACTAGTGTAATAACTAGTAAGTGATAACATGCTGTGTACCTGCAATATGTATTATATACATAATATAGTAAGTATAAGAATATAATCTTAGGTCAGCTTCCTTATCTTTTCAGATCATCTGCTTGTATCTAACATCTCTATATTCATAATATTTTTGAAAAGTACTGATATTGTTATTTACCATCGTTACTCATCCTATATTCCTTTTAAAGATCAATATTATCGGAGTCCGTTACAACGATACCGTGATCAACTAATACCGCGACAGGAAGCATTCTCCATATATAAAACAAGCTTGTGTGTAAAAACACTATTTACACTATCTTCTTATGGGTAACTTATCAACCAAACAGCAATCCGGTTAGTAGTATCGCTAATTTAGTGTCACGGTGTTCAATTTTGGGGGTTAATTTTAAAAATTTATAGCTAACTAGTTAGGGAAAATTACAAATACAACGATTGAAACATGATATAATTACAAATATAGTTGTAGAAAAATTATATTTATAATAAATAACAAAAAGAAAAATTTATTTATAGATTACAAAAGTTGACCACAATACCCTTGTCAAAATTTTGTTTCAAGTAGTCAGATTTTCATTCCTTATGCGAAGATTTCATTTCAAGTCAAACTAAACACTTTGTCAAAATTTTGATTTAACATGTAAAAATCATATTGTCAATTTTGTTTTTAATATTGTCTGAATTTCATTTTGGTTTGTCAAAATTTAGATTTAACATGTAAAATCACTTTGTCAAAATTTATTTTCAAGTTATCTAAATATTATTCTGCCTTGTCATAATTTTCTTTGAAGCCAAAACAAATAATTTATCAAAATTTTGTTCTAACATGTAAAAATCACTATATCCAATTAATAATTCAACATATAAAAATCTCTCATCAAAAATTTTTACGTCAATTTGTTCGATTATCATTTCGTTTTGCGGAAATTTGCTTCTAATTCAAAACACATTTTTTGTCAAAACGTTAATTCAAAATGGAAAAATAACTTCGTCCAAATGTTGTTTCGTTTTGTAAAAAATTGATTCAAATTTGTCTATATATTGAATGGCCAAAGCACCAACTCAAATATGAACAAATTCTAGGTATGTCTAGGCCAAAGATAAATATAGGTAACCACATCATATGAATAAGTTCTTGATTCACAACTTTTATCAACAAGTATAAATGGGTATGTGAATGAACCCCACTTCTGAAAATAAAATAAAATAAAAAAACAAAGGGTTGGTTTGGATCACTTGTTTTCTGTCTTCTTTTTTTACTGTTCATCCATTTAAAAAACAAAAACACGTTTGACAAACGCGTTTACTGTTCACTTTTTTTTTTTCCAAGAAAATTGTTTTCTGTAAATAGTGGATAAAAGTGGTGAAAATACCAAATACAACTTTTAGTTATTTTTTGAGTTTTTTCACTGTTTAGGGTACCACCTCCGCCACCGCCACCGCCCCCACCAACCACCCCCACCCCCCGCCACCGGTCGCGCCGCCGCCGGCCCCCACCACCTCCGGTCACCGCCGGGCCCCATCGCCGTTGGCCACTGCCGCCGGCCACCAGTAACCCACCACCACCGCCGGCCACCAATACCATTTTATTTTTCAATACAAATTTTGATCCAAACGCTTTTTTATTTTTAGTTTTTTGCTGAAAAAAACAAAAACAAATACAAATACAGTTTTTATATTTGAAAAGAGAAAACAAATACAAAAAACAGGCTTTCCAAACGCACCCAAAATAAATTGGATGAGTTAGCCCATTTTTTTCACATGTAAACCAGAGTAATCAACAAAGAAGCAACAAAGTCACTGTAGTCCAATATCTCCAGTCAATCATATGGAAGCTCTATGAACCCTCGGCAGTACTGTCGCGGTACCTCAAAAACCTCATAGATGCGGTGACGCTCGTGATTGCTCCTATGCACACTAAAATTGAAAAAACCCATATATATATATATATATATATGGGTAAAGTGCATTAAACCCCCCTAGACTATTTTCTCTATTTTAACTAATCCCCTGAACTACACTTTTTACACAAAATTCATTAAACTATACGAACTTTTACAATTCACTTCATTCCGTTATAACACCGTTAATTAAATCATGATAATTTGCACTCAGATTCCCTGAAATTTCGATCAATTGCACACGCCCCCTGATATTTCATTTTTCTTGCAATGACACCCCCTGAAGGGGTGAAGACACCATGAAATGACTCTTGTGCCCTTGCTTTAGTGTAAAAGACATGTTGGCTAAATTAATGGACCAAACAACCCTTGTGTCTTAAGCTCAATTTGGAAAAAAAATTAAGTACTTTGGATACAATGATTTTTGAAATATTATCACATTTCTTTAAATTATTTTTTTTAAATTGTCATTTTTGTAATATAGGCCCCAAAATTTAATATTTTTTAATTTTTTCCTAAAACTAATATTGTGACCTTTTACATTAAATAATATACAACTCCTACAATTTAAACAACTAGTAATACATTTTAATTATAATTTTTGTTGTATTATAAGAGGTGAAAAATGTATAAAAATGTTACAAATGATTTATAATTTATTATTCTTTGTGTAAAATTAATTTAAGCCCTTACACTGTAAAATAATAACAAACTTTACTTATTGTAATTTTTTATATATTTTTTAAAATATGATAAATAGTTTATTATTTATTAATTTTTTTGTAAAGTTAATTTAAGCCCTTACACTTTAAATAATGTCAAACTTTACTTATTATAATTTTTTATATTGTAAAATGTGATAATGAATCAAAATATTAGACAATCCTTGTGTTTTTATTAGTAGTATATACATAGATAAATAAATATACAGATTTATGTATTTTAAGTTATATTATTTTTCCTTGCCGAAATATATTTGTCTTACATCTTTACTCTATATCTTATGAAATATCCATTAGAGTTACATTTCAATTAATGTATATTAATTATTTATTTATTTATTTTAAAAAATGAAAATATTTATAACCCCTTGTCGTATATCTTTACTCTAAATCTTTTGAAATATTCATTATAATTACACTTCAAGTAATGCATATTAATTAATTATTATTATTTTTTAAAAGTATTGAAATATTTCCAACCCCTTTTCTTTTACTCTATATCGTTTTGACATACTCCTTAGAGTTACATTTCAACTAATACATATTAATTCATTAATTTTTATTTTGAAAAAAATGTTTGAAAATATTCTCAACCCCTCACATTTTAGAATAGTTGTTATAGATATATATATATATATATATATTATAGGGTTTTCATCTTGGGGCATGGAGGTAATTTCACCACCTAGATATTTGTCTCATGAAGTAAGGGAGACAACACAAGGGCATTCCGGTCATTTCTCCCTTTCAGGGGGTGTCATTGTAAGGAAAATGAAATCTCAGGGGGCGACTGTAATTGACCAAAACCTCAGGGGATCTGAGTGAAAATTATCCTAATTTAAGGTGTTATAACAGAATGGAGTGAATTGTAAATTTTTTATAGTTCAAGGGACCATCAATTAATTTAGGGGGTTAGTTGAGAGAGAAAAAATAATCTAGGAGATTTAATGCACTTTACTCTATCTATCTATCTATCTATCTCTCTATATATATATATATCAAAGTCTGGTGTAGAGACATGGAAGTGGTGCTGGCTTTGATTGCCCCCATTAATTTGGACAGAGTGAGATTAAAATTATGGGGAAAGTGAAACCTTAATTGTTAATTGTTAAAGGTATGAAATATATATAAAGGGTTGTTTAGGAAAATAGGTTAAGGGTATCTTGGTTATTAAAAAAATTATATTTGTTAATTTTGTAAATAATTATATTAAATTGTTAATCCTGTAAATAAATTTTCACATTCATTATTTACTATAAATACGATATATCTCCAATTATATTTATAATTATATACTGTTATATTTGTAATTTTCCCAACTAATTACATAATACATAATTTTATGTTATACATAAAATTATGTATTATGTATATATATCGTTCCGTTTGGTGCACTAAGTATGGGTTATTCCCACAAATACCCCCTTAGGTTTGGCCTATTTTCACACGGACTCCCTCAAAATTGAATATTAGTAGATGCCGTTAATTTGATATCAGTCACTAACTTTTATGTAAAATATGCATGTTGTCCTTAGAGTGTATTAAATCTTATATGTTAAAAGTGAATATACCTTTTTGTCCCTAACTTATATATGTAGTTTTACCTTTCTACCCTTTACATTATATATCAATATATATATAAACACACTTTATTGCTTTTTATATTTCAAAACTTCAACTAAATTCATGAACTTAATTGTTTTTTATATTTCAAATTTCTCCTTTTCCCATTAGTTAGTCAACATTTTATTGCTTGATTTGGTCTTATTTTAATAGCTTTGAATCTGGAGAGGAAAGCAAAAATAATTAGGATTGTTTTTTGAAGCACTGGTTTTCATAGAGATATATATATATATACATATACATATATATATATATATATATTGAGAGAAGGAAAAAAAAAAAAAAAAAAAAAAAATCTCACCATCACCACCAAGCCTCCTCCCGCCATAACCGCACCAACAACAACTGGCCGGCCTATATGTCATCTCCATCAGTTGATTTTCTCATCATCACCACCAAACCTCTCCTGCGAAATTAGTTGTATGATATATATATATATCTGTCAAATTTGAACCCTAATTTGAAAATTCAAAATAAGGATTATTAGCTTCAAAAATTGAAGAAACTTCAAAATCCACCCCTGAAATTACATGGTTGTTCATGGCTGTCAATTTTTAGCCCTAATTTTGCTTGTTTGATGGATTTGATTCTCATGTCAATTCAAGAGGTCTTATATACATATATATATATATGTGTGTTGTTATATAAGTAATAAAATCCCTCACTTCTCAAGCAAATCATCAATTACTTCATATATATATATATATATATATGAATATTTTACAGATACTTTCGCTGAGGTTTGATCTTATATTAAAGACTTTCCTTAAGGTTTTAAATATATCACTTACCTTTCTTAAAAAGTAAATATTATATTATATATTTCTAAACTTCCAAGTCAATGCTGATCATTAACAATTTCTGTGATGTCACAAGGATATTTTTTTAAAAATTCTAAAATACCCATCAGTACCTGAAATGACCTATATATTCTTGATTCTTGGTTGTGAAAGGTTGAAACTACCCCTCCCTCCCATACTAGCTGTTGGGACTCGTTTGGCTGCAGATATATATACATAGGTCGTTCCTTCATTTCCCCTTGTGTCAGTATTGTGATTCTAATGTTAATGGTGTCGCATGCTCGTAATATTGATGGTGAACGTGTTGTTCATGGCCGTCTTCGGGCATGTTAAACTCCAAACTTATCGGATGTTTGTATTGGTACGCAGGACCGACCCTGAAATTTCGAAAATAAATGGAGGTCCTAGGCCGAGAACAAATGTGAGGCCCTTTATATATAAGGCTTCACGTGTTTAAAAATTATAAGAATAATTTTTTTTATTAAAAAACATTGAATTTATTAATATTAACAAATTTGAAAACAACATTTATCTTGGTGATGTGAAAATATGTTGTTATTGGGAGAGTGTAGCAAAACAACATTCATCTAAGTGTAGTCGCATGAAAAATTGTTAAAATGGTGCGAGTGCGGCGGTCACAAGAGCCTTAAGTGTAGTCGTCAAATATTGTGTGAGTGCAATAAGAAACGTCTAGCTCTAATAAAAATAATGGTTTGATTTGTATAAGACTTTAGTTTTATTAAGTTAAAAAATTAAGATTGATTTTTTATTTTTATTTTGATTCTATAGTTATAATAATTGAAATATAAAATTTTTGGGGCCCAAAATTTGTTAAATTGAATTTGGATTTAGTATGAATTGGACTATTAAACAAAGTTGTTTGTTTTAGACCTATAGTAATCATATATTTTTTAAAGTTTATAGAAATACTAATATTTTTTTAAAAAATATATAATAAAAAAATAAAAAAAATTGAGACCCCTCCTGCCCGGAGGCCCTAGACGACCGCCTTGGTTGCCTAGCCTCAGGGCCGGCCCTGTTGGTACGGAGGGTACAGGAAATTTAAGCTATAGTTTAAGGATAGAAATTAGAAGGTAACCTTGTTCTTTTTTGTGTTTTGAAGTGAATTGGAGGCTTATATTTTGGAGGCCTTCGTATTTTATATACCAGACTAGTGAGACTTGTGGACAATTGTAATTTCAAACGATCAAAAATTGGACTTTTTTTTCAAAATTTTCTTCCAGATGATCACAGAGTATTGATTCATGTAAGAATTGTAATATTTTGACAACTAACTTGTCCTCAAACTCTCACGTTTTGGTATTCAAGAGCTAATGTACAAAGAATGTAGAGAAATGGTGCAGAAACAAAGTGGTGCTCAACTAGAATGGAGGGACAAGAGTGTTGGTGAAGTAGTAAAATTACAAGATGCATAAGACAGAGATCGCACACACACACACACACATATATATATATATATATATACATACACATACTATATAATAGGAGTATAAAACAATAGTCCGATCAAAAGAATATGGAGACTAGGACAAGAGACTTGTTGTGTGCCCACTAATCTCTTACCAGACAAACCTGCAAAAAATTTCAATTATAAGATATTATATATTTATGAAATTTGTAAAGACCCTTAATCTTGCTATTCAAGCTTCCTTGCTGGCTTTGCTTGTTTTCTCTCTCATCAATTTTGTTTTTCCATTTTCATCTCTGAAAGTCTCTATGGCTAGCACCAATTGCTTAAAAAACCCGCCAATTGTTTTGAAAAATAATTGGCAGCTTAAAAAAATTTCTTGAGTCATGCTTAAACATATGCCATTACTTCTCTTAAATATATAATTCTCTTAAAAAAATTTCTTGAGTCATGTTGTTGACCCATGCTGTTGATCCGTTCCAAGGAGATGGGGCATTGTGTTTGTGAATCTTCCAAGAGAGAGAGAGAGAGAGGAAATGGGTTTCCCTCCAAAAAAAAAACCAAAACTCACACAAGTGGTGTCTCTGTCAAATTAAAATATTGAGGGTATGTTAGGAATTTCACATGCTCCGTTAGGGGACTTGACGGGCCGTTAGTCCCAGGGGAGGTCTGTGATGAAACGTTTAGTTTTTAAGGGAGGTAAGTGATATATTTGAAACTCCAGGGGAGGAAGAGAGAGAGGGGAAATGGGTTTCCCTCCAAAAAAAAACCAAAACTCACACAAGTGGTGTCTCTGTCAAATCAAAACATTGAGGGTACGTTAGGGATTTCACATGCTCCGTTAGGGGACTTGACGGCCCGTTAGTTCCAGGGGAGGTCTGTTATGAAACGTTTAGTTTTTAAGGAAGGTAAATGATATATTTGAAACTCCAGGGGAGATACTTGATATAAGGCCAAACCTCAGATGAGGTATCTATAAAAAAAAACCCTATATATATTTATACTCTCAATTGAAGAAATTAGTAAAATCATGATTTTTTATTTATTTTAATAATCTGTCACGATCTTCTTTGATGATGATGATGATGAGTGGATTGAAAAAGTAAGTGACCAAAGGGTATATGATTGTACAAATCTTATTTTTCTCTCTCAAACCCTCTAAACTCTTAGATCTAGGGTTTTGACGAAATGAGGGGAGGTTGTGATAAGGTAAAAGTTATAAGGGGCATAATGGTCTAATCACAAAATAGGGTTTTTTTTTAAAAAAATTAACTATAAAATACAGGGGCAAAAATGTAACTTCCCATATAACCGTTAGTTAGGTTGACGATCGTTTGCCTCAGGGGGTGTTTGTTATAATATTCAACTTCGAGGGGGTTCGTGTGAAAATGACTAAATCTCAGGGGTGTTTGTGGGAATAACCCTATATATATTGCACTGTGTGATATTTGAATGCATTTAGCATAGACGATACTTGCAAGGAAGGATCGAGAAAGGGAAGGGGGAAAGAAGGAAGGATGAAGAGGGATGAATGATGTCTCTTCATGCACATTTTTTTCTATCTATTCAAGGACGAATAATTAATCTCTCATTTATACACATTTTTTTTTAACTATCTTTGTTATTATGCTTTTCATTCAATTAAATAAAAAAGTTACGGAGACAAATTATCTTGCCTAAATCTTCCAACAAAATTGATCATAAAAGTGATGTTAGATATAAAAGGGTGACTCCTTTGTATTGAAAGTTATCCCACATTGACTAAAAGACAAAACAACATCTATATCATTTCCTATGGTCTCTCCTATTATATTGTGTGTATAAATAGAGAGAAAGAATAAAAGAGATACATGTTAGTATTCTTCTTGGTGAGAGTTAGGAATAGTATAAGCTTATACTATTCCGGTGATACAGACGTGAGTATACACTGTGTGTGTGCGTGTGTTTGATCTGTTGATTAACCCCTTGTAATCCTCTCTTTGATTATAGTGAAATGGTGCTCTTAATGGACGTAGGTTTATTTTGGCCGAACCACTATAAATCTTTGTGTCCATTGTTTGGTGTGTGTTTGTATGCATTTTCTGATTTGCAGGTACACACGGCTTCTAACAGTGTTCTTGGACGAGTGTAAGAACCCTAACAAGTGGTATCAGAGCTCCAGGTTGGAGAAAGTCCAGAAGCCGTACGTTTTGGTCCAAATTCGTAGGATCAAAGTGCCCGAAATTAGAAACCAACCATACCAGGAGATTCGCCTCAACGAGACAAAGCGAATTGCGTTGGCCGCGCAGCCACCGGAGCCTCCACGCGCTGCCGCAAGTTCCGGACAGATTTTTTGGGCTCCACGTGTAGCAGTTTCATTTTGGGACTATTTTGCGGAGCATCGTTGATCCATATAAGGCGTATAATATATCAACGAAAATATATTTTGAAGACGAACGTTTCGGCGTAAATATCAGCCCTATCGGATCTTGCACGCACCCCCACGCGCGGTTGGAATATTCTGCCAGATTTTTCACTTTTCGACGACGCGCGTTGCCGAAGAAAATGCTGATGTCAATGACATGTCAGTAGGTGACGTCAGCATTGACTTTGACCGTTGACCGCCACGTCAGCCTCATGTTTGTCTTTTAGTGCTGAATTTGTTTTGGTCCGTTTGGAGTCGTTTTGACCTATTTTCGACGCGGTTAGAGGCATTCTAACGGATTTGGACCGCTTCTGACGCAACCGTGCAATCGGTTTTGCATAATTTGACTCTGAACACCTCGAATAGGCTCAGTGGGTGCTATAGGAGAAGAAAATGCAGCAATGATCGACAAGTTTGACGATACAAATTTTGCCTATTGGAATATGCAAGTTGAGGATGTGTTATTCCAGAAAAAATAATTCTTGCCATTAGAAGGGAAGAAACTAGAATCGATGAAAGACGAGAATTGGACATTCCTAGATCGAAAGGCTCTCGGTATGATCAGACTGACGATGTCAAAGTCCGTCGCCTTCAACATCAAGAATGAGAAGACAACAAAGTCTTTCATGGATTCTCTGTCGAAAATATACGAACAGCCGTCTGGAGAGAATGCGGTACATCTCATCACTAGATTGGCAAATCTGAAGATATCCGAGAATGGGAAGGACAGTGAACACATCAGTGTTCTTAATGAAATTGTTGAGCAGTTGGAATCAGTTAAGATGCTAATCACTAGCAAAATGAAAACGGCTTTTCTTATAAGCCAATTGCCAGAGAGTTGGAGCGTTACAAAGGCTGCAATCAATAACTGTTTAGGGGTGGAACCGTTACAATATGATTCCATAGTGAGTATGATACTCACAGAAGAGATCAGAAGACAGAGTGAGTCAGGCTCTTCTAATAGTGGCTCAGTATTGAATGTCGACACCAGAGGCAGAGGTTCGAACAGGAAGAAATACGAAAACCAAAGGCGTGGCCATTCCAAGTCGAGACAGGGAAGACCACATGGAAGATCACAGTCTCGAGGTCCTAGAAATTCCAAAGAGATTTGAGTGTTGGAATTGCGGCAAAACTGGTCACCTCAAGAACCAATGCAGATCCCCGCAGAAGGTAGTGGAGAACAAGACTGAGGCAAACATTGTCTTAGAAGAAGCTGATGATGCGTTGATATGCTATTTGGAGAGCAAAACAGAGTTTGGGGTTTTGGACTCTGGAACATCATTCCATGCCACCTCAAGTCAAGAGCTCTTCGAGAGCTATACACCTGGAAACCTTGACAAGGTTTATTTAGGTGATGATCAGCCCTGTAGTATAGTTGGCAAGGGTGAAGTACATATCAAACTCAATGGATCGATATGGAAGTTGAAGGATGTTAGACACATTCCAGACTTGAGGAAAAACCTGATCTCAGTAGGCCAATTGGCGAGTGAAGGTTATGTTACCACTTTCAATGAAGGAAAGTAAAAAGTTTCCAGAGGAGCTATGACTATGGCATGAGGAAAGAAGAGTGGTACGTTGTACATTACCACCAAAGCTAGCACGTTGATAGCAGTTGCAGAAAGCAAGAAGGATCACAATTTGTGGCACCAGAGGCTAGGTCACATGAGTAAAAAATGGTTCAAAGTTATGCTCTCAAAGGGATATCTATCAGGCCAAAATTCGATTGATATCGACTTCTATGAGGATTGCGTATTCGGTAAGTAGAAGATAGTTAGTTTTCAGAAAAGTGGTAGAGATCTCAGAAATGAGAAGCTTGAGCTAGTTTACACTGATGTTTGGGGGCCAGCAAATGTCTCATCTATTGGCGGAAAGTCCTATTTTGTCACCTTCATCGACGACCATTCCAGGAAGGTATGGGTTTATTTCTAGAAACATAAATCTAAGGTGTACGACACGTTTAAGAAATGAAAGGCTATAATAGAGAATGAGACGGGTTTGAAGATAAAGAGGTTAAGATCCGACAATGGTGGAGAATATCAAGACACCGGGTTCAAAAATTTTTGTTATGGGAACGGTATCAGATTGGAGAAGACTATTCCATGTACACTACAGTAGAATGGCGTAGCAGAACGTATGAACTAGACATTGACTGAGAGAGCCAGAAGCATGCGCATTCAGGCAGGGTTGCCGAAACAGTTCTGGGCAGAAGTAGTCAGTACAACAGCGTATCTAATCAACCGAGGTCCATCAGTACCATTGGAGCACATAATACCAGAATAGGTATGGAGCGGTAAAGAGGTAACACTTTCACATTTTAAAGTTTTTGGTTGTGTTGCATATGTACATGTTAATGATAATGTGAGGGATAAGCTTGATCCCATGTCGCAAAAGTGTACTTTCATTGGCTACGACGGTGATGAGTATGGCTACCACATGTGGGATGATCAGAACCGAAAGGTGATCCGATGCAGAGATGTAGTGTTCAATGGAAAAGTGATGTATAAAGATAGGCACATAACTACCTCAGAGCCTACAACACAGAATGATCCTGTGTGTGTTGAGTTAGATGATGTTCAAGACAGTGAGAGTACTAAGTCAGAAGAACAGATTGAAGATGACACTACTTAACATGATGATACACCGCAGTCTCCGACTTCTATTCCTATACCTAGGAGGACTTCACGGCAGCATGTGCCGAACAGGGGATACATGAATTATTTGTTGCTCACAGATGGAGGTGAACCAGAATACTATAATGAAGCATGCAGTGCAGTAGATGCGAGCGAGTGAAAACTTGCGATGGAAGATGAGATGAAGTCTCTTATCTCCAATAAGACATGGAAGCTAACCAAGCTGCCGGTGGGAAAGAAAGCTCTCCATAACAAATGGGTCCACAGGGTCAAAAAAGAACATAATGGTTCTAAGAGGTACAAGGCGAGACTCGTAGTAGAAGGCTTTCAGCAGAAAGTGGGAATCGACTACACCGACATATTTTCTCTGGTTGTGAAACTGAATACCATTCGTTCAGTTCTTAGCATTGTTGCAGCAGAGGGTTTGCACGTAGAGCAGTTAGATGTCAAAACTGCTTTCCTCCATGGTGACCTAAATGAGGAGATCTATATGCAGCAGCCGAAAGGTTTCTCAATGAAAGGAAAAAAGAAACTTGTGTGTAAGTTGGAAAAATAGCTTGTATGGTCTGAAACAAGCTTCAAGACAGTGGTACAAGAAGTTCGATGGATTTATGCAGAGACATGGTTACAACAAGTGCAACGCTGACCATTGTTGCTACTTCAAAAAGTTTGACACAAGTTACATCATCCTCCTACTTTATGTTGATGACATGTTAGTAACTAGGTTTGATTTTACGGAAATCAGTAAGTTGAAGAAGCAGTTGGCAAATGAGTTCGAGATGAATGACTTAGGTGCAGCGAAACAGATTCTTGGTATGAGATTCAATAGAGACAAGCAAAAGGGTACTTTGTAGTTGTCTCAGGCTGACTATGTTGAACGGGTTCTGAAGATATTCAACATGAGTGATAAGCCGGTTAGCACACCTTTGGCTAGTCACTTCTGATTATCCAAAGAGCAGTATCCCAAGTCAGAAGCAGAGAGGAACAACATGACCAGTGTTCCATATGTTTCAGCCATTGGTAGCTTGATGTATGCGATGGTTTGTATTGGACCAAATATTGCATATGTAGTGGGAGTAGTCAACAGGTTCATGTCCAATCCAGGAAATACTCACTGAGAAACAGTGAAGTGGATATTGCGATATCTACGAGGTACCACATACATATGCCTTTGTTTTGGTAAAGGCGAAGTGAATTTACATGGTTATGTAGATTCCGATTTTGCTGGTGAGATAGACCCGCTGAAGAAGCACTACTGGTTATGTCTTTACAATAGGTACTATAGCAGTTAGTTGAGTTTCGTAGTTATAGAAAATTGTAACGTTATCTACTACAGAGGCTGAGTTTGTAGCCGTGACAGTGGCTAACAAAGAAATGATTTAGTTATAGAGATTGTTGGCAGAGTTGAGATTTGAGCAAGAGAAGAGTGTTTTTCACAGTGACAGTCAAAGTGTCATACATCTGGCTAATAATTCAGCATTTCATTCGAGGACGAAACATATAGATATTCGTTATCACTTCATCAGATCTCTATTAGAGGATAAAGTTTTGACTCTTGAGAAGATTCAAGGAAGCAAGAATCAGGCCGACATATTGACCAAAATGGTGACAACAGAGAAACTAAAGTTGTGCGCAACTTCAGTGGCTCTTCAAGTTTGAAGACAGGAATGAGGGCACCGTACTGCACTGATCATTGATGGAGTTGATTGATGGTGACAAAGTCGTAAAGTGAGAGATTGTTAGATATATAAGGGTGACTCATTTGTATTGAAAGTTGTCCCACATCGACTAAAAGGCAAAACCACCTCTATATCATTTCCTATAAATATAGGGCCCCTACTATTATATTGTGTGCACAAATAGAAAGAGAGAGACTAGAAGAGATACAAGCTAATATTCTTCTTGGTGAGAGTTATGAATAATATAAGGTTATATTATTCCGGTGATATATTCGTGAGTATACACTCTGTGTGTATGTGTGTTTGATTTGTTGATCAATCCCTTGTAATCCTCTCTTTGATTATAGTGAAACGGCGTTCTCAGTGTTTACAGGTAAACACTGCTTCTAACAGTATTCTTAAACGTGTGTAAAACCCTAAGAAGTGATACAATGATTCACATTTGATTACGATTCTTTATTTTTCTTTTACAGAACCGTTAATTAAATTAGTTTAAAATTTTATTTGCTTTTCGATATTTTGAAAAAGTAACAAACAGTTTCATTATTATTGTTTTATCAGTTTTTGGTAGTTTCTCCAAAGCAATAAAAAAGTAGAAATAATAATTAACAGTTATTGGGTACTAGTTGAATTTTAATTATCAGAGACCTGTTTCAAGCAACCTCTTCTCCCCCTGTTGCTTCTGAAGTCATGACCTCTTTAACAAAATATCTATTAAAAATATCTACGGACTTTGTTGTAATATTTAAAGTCAACCAGTAAAATTCTGATAAATATCTTTATATTTTTTTTAGCATAAGGGAAAAAAAGAAAAGAAAAAGAAAAGTCATGTATCAACTAGCTGGGACTAAATCAATTTTCTTCATTGATGTCAAAATCTGTGTCGTGTATGAACATACTATTAGGGTCCGTTTGGGAACTTGGTTTTGGTCTTGGGTGGTTTTAGGTAAATCTAAAACCAATATATAGTGTTTGGTAAGGAGTTGGTTTTGCTTTTGGTCTTGGTCTTGGTCTTGGTATAATTATATATATATATACTAATATGTATTAAAAATATATAAATATGAAAAATATATATATATAAAATTGAAAAAAAAGTAATTTTCGGGGAAAAAATATTTTTCCCAAAAATATAAAAAATAATTTTTTCAAAAATAATTAATTTTCGGAAAAAAAAATAATTAATTTTTTCCGAAAAATTAATTTTTTCAAAAAAATAATTTTTGCCGAAAAAATATTCTTTTTTCGAAAAAATATTTTTTTCCGAAAATTAATTTTTTCCCAAAAATATGATTTTTTTCCAAAAATTTATTTTTTGACGAAAAAATAATTATTTTCTGAAAATATGATTTTTTTCCGAAAAAATAAATATTTTCGGAAAAATAATTTTTTCCCGAATTAATAATTTTTTCCGGAAAAGAATTTTTTCCCAAAAATTAATTTTTTTCCGAAAAAATAAATATTTTCGAAAAAATAATTTTTTGGAGAAAATTAATTTTTGTCCGAAAATATGATTTTTTCTGAAAAAATAATTTTTTTCCGAAATTTTTTTTTTTTCCCAAAATTTTTTTTTTTTCCGAAAAAGATAATTATTTTCGAAAAAATAATTTTTTCCCAGAAATTAATTTTTTCCCGAAAAATATAATTTTTTTTTTAAAATAATTCATATTTTCGGCCATATATATATATATATATATAGAGAGAGAGAAAAGTAAAAAATGGTGGGTCAAAACCAGGTTTTAGTGGTTGGTTTTAGGGTATCCAAAACCAAGTCCAAAACCGGCCAACCAAACATGGTCTTGGTCTTGAAATCAAAGACCAAGACCAAGACCGGGTTGCCAAACGGACCCTTAGTAGCTTGCTTCACACCTACAAATCACCAATTCATTTTTATTTATATAGTCATTTATTCTGTAAAAACATCATAATAATTGATTATTATTATTATTTTTTAATTGTTTTTTGTTGGAATTCAAAATTTTGAAAATAGCCCTTGTCAAAAGGAAAATGGAGGTCACATTATGTTTGGGATTGAAATTAGGCCAATCCAAATTAAATACTCCGTACACAATAATATGAACAAGATGATTTCACACCCAGTATAATTTCATATATTTTCAGTAACGGTCATGTAACGTCTCTTAGCCTAATGTGTATTAGTTTAGTTAGTTTAGTGGAGCTTCTGTACTGAAAGCAGAGTATTTTTATTTTTATTTTGTCTTTCAATTTGAGTCAAATGAACATGAAATTCTTTTAGATGTTTCTTTTTCTTTTTTTCTTAATCCGGATTACTCCAAGCAAAAATAGAAGATTATCGAAAAAATCAAAACGATGGATCCTTTGTTTATACGACATAATATATAAAAAGCCATTTTATAAATATTATAATGGTCTAAATCTCAATTGTTCAAGAAAATGATTCCCTATATAAATGTGATTATTATAAAAAAATCAATGGTTCTCAATCTTGTCCAATAGATGTTTGTATTCCAAGTTTGTCATTCTAATGCAAATAAATATATTCATTGATTGAAAACTTTTTGGTGGGGGTGTAGGTCGGCCCTCCACACACATATATATATACATATATTCTCGCTATTTTCCAAATTAGTTTTTCAAATCTCATTTTTTAATAAATTTTTGATTATTTTATATTTTTAATTTTTTCCTTTAATAATATAATTATAATTTTTAGTGAGTATATTACTTTTTGAAAATAAATAATTTAAGAAAGTATAAAATTATATTGTATTATAATTTAAAACTGAATAAAATTTTTGAAATAAATAAAATTAAGAGAGTGAACATCTAACATAAGACTAAGGGAGTATATATATATATATATATATATCCATTTTGAAAAATCTTTTTAGACCCTTTGGTCGTGTCGTGAGGCGAATAGCCACAGCCTAAGGCAATCAATCTTAGATGCTTCTCTTGTATCAACAAAGACGTGTGTGGTGTGCGAACGAGAATTCCTTCACATGAGGGCTCATCTAGGTGTCGACAAAGTCACATAATTTTTATTTTATTTTGTCTTATGTCATGTTTGAAAGCAATGTGCCAAAAGTAGTTTTGGTGACTGCGTAAAAAGAGGAAAGTGTATCATAATAGTACAACTTTTGTCTCGATTCTTTGACCTAAGAATATTACATTAATGAAATTTTTATAAATAATAAATAATAATAATTATATTTTCTCAATCCCAAATTAATTATTCATTTTACTTATTTTACTTGTTTCAAATAAGTTATTCAATTTCGAATTTCAATACAATATTATCATATATTTTTCTAAATTATCTCTATTTCATTAACTTCAAAAGATAATAGATCCCACTAAAAATTACACATATACTACATTATCAAAGAATATAATAAAATAAATAAAATATCAAAAAAATTATTGAAAAGTTTTGGAAAGGAGGGGAGTAATAAAATTGTACTTGGAAGGATGATCTATTCACCATTATCTTGAAAGCAGAAAAAACATTATATGCTGTCATAAGCTTAAAAGGAAGGGTAAAGTGAGTTGAACCTGCCCATGCATATGGTCAGCATTTTAATTTAATTTTGAGATGTTTATCATGAACAAAAGCTGTACCAAGTCCAATTCCTTTGCTCCAAAAAGGTAATTAACACATAAGAAATCAATAAACAAGAGGCAATTTTGATAAATAAATAAATAAAAAAACTATATCCCAAAAGCAAAGAGTATGCTTTCCTAGGCTAAAATATTAGATCTTTTATATAATTTGAATTAGTTGCATGTTGGACTTAAATTTTGAATGAAGATTCGAGTTTTTATTCGAGGTTAAACATAAATTCGACAATTCATTTTTTTGTTCTGGTGAGAATTTTAAAATTTTAGGGGTTATCTAAATTGGAGATTATAGATTACACCCTGAGTGCATTTCAACGTAAAATTATGATAAACTTACGACTTAAAAAATGAATTTTGGCAACTTGTATATTGTTGTGTGTCATACTTTTATAATAGCAAACACGAACATGATATGATTTTTACTTATAGCAACAACTTGACACTAGCACAACACGAGTACAACATGCATACCGCATAATTTGTATTCTGTTTAATTAATGAGGTAAAATTTAACTGTTTCCAAAGGATATGATAGTGTAAGTCATTTTTAACGTCAACATGACATATTTATACAGTGACTTAAATGATACATTTAAGGCCTCGAGAGATTATCTTGTAATATCGATATAATGCCTAATCAGACATATTTGTATTTTTTTTTTTTACTATACCTCCTCAACTATGAAATGAGCTTAGAACCCCATAAAGTTTCATAAAATATTGCACCATGGGCTTGCCCTCAATTTTTTTTACCCTTTTACCCTCCAAACTTTTTGTATTTCCACCTTACCTTTAATCATATCCTTACTATTATATTTCTTAATTCTTTAAATTACAAAAATATTATTTCTTTTAGTTAGAATATTAATTATGTCATTTACCTTTAATGTATTAGACTAAATATACTCTCAAATGTTAATTTTTGTTTTGTAAGTTTTAATTATTTTATTTGTAAATCAATTAACTTGTTATTAAATTTTAATTTGATTTAAATCATAAAACTCAATCCTAATTAATATATTCATAAATAAATCACAATTTATGAATATATGTTTATGAAAAGAAAGTTTCATTTGGCAAAAAAAAAATTAATTAGGATAATGAGTTTTATGATTTAAATCAAAATAAGTTTTATTGGAAAATGATATATATTTTGGAATATTTATATATAATTCGTCAAAAATATATATTTTTCGAATTGTTTTAAAAAAATATAATTTTTTTGGGAAAAATATATATTATGTTCCAAAATATGATTTTTTCCGAAAAATAATTTTTTTGAGAAAAATATATATTATTTTCCAAAATATGATTTTTTTTCCAAAATAATATAATTTTTTCCGAAATATATATTTTTTATATTTTAGAAAATAATGTATATTTTTCATAAAAAATTCATATTTTTTAAAACAATTCGAAAAATATATACTTTTGACTAATCATATATATATATATATATATTCCGAAATATATATCATTTTCCAATATATATATTCCAAAATATACATATTTTTTTGAAGGTTTGATTTCACTAAAGCCTCCTATACTATTAATGGTAGTTTAGGTATTATGACTCAAAATCATATTTTGGAACATAATATATATTTTTCTCAAAAAAATTATTTTTGGGAAAAAATTCATATTTTTGAAAATAATATATATGTTTCTCAATAAAAATTATTTTTCGGAAAAAATCATATTTTGGAACATAATATATATTTTTCCCAAAAAAATTATTTTTTGGAAAAAATTCATATTTTTTTAAAAGAATTCGGAAAATATATATTTTTGACGAATTATATATATATTCCGAAATATATATCATTTTCCAATATATATATTTTGTTCAAAATATATATATTGTTTTCATAAATTGTGATTTATTTATGAATATATTAATTAGGATTGAGTTTTATGATTTAAATCAAATTAAAATTGAATACCAAGTTAATTGACTTACAAATAAAATAATTAGAACTTATAAAAAAATATATTAACATTTGAGAGTATATTTAGTCTAATACATTAAAGGTAAATGACATAATTAATATTATAACTAAAAGAAATAATATTTTTGTAATTTAAAGAATTAAGAAATATAATAGTAAGGATATGATTAAAGGCAAGGTGGAAATATAAAAAGTTTGAAGGGTAAAAGGGTAAAAAAATTTGAGAGCAAATTCATGGTGCAAGAAAATTAAAGTTGAGGGGGGTATAATTAGTTGAGGGGGTATAGTAGGGAAAGATAGTAAACTTGAAGGGGGTTTTAAGCAATATACCCTTACTTTTATTATTTTGGTTGAGCGAGGGGTGGGTTGAAAATCTAAAGAATACTTCAGATTTTTGTGCATCATTATATATATATATATATGTAAGTATATAGTTTGTAGGTCCACCTAGTCTCACAAATGACTTACTAATAACCAGTATGCTATAATAGGTCTACGTAGATATGTTTTGTATTTATCTATATTTGAAAACAGTGATGGATATAGGGATATGTGTCAGTTGAGGCTAAAAATTTTTTTTTTGGATTTTTGGAGTATAAACGATATATATTTATTTTAGTGGGGTTTAAAACAATTTTTTAGTGGGGATTATTTATAAATAAATCTAAATTCTGTGGTACTTAAAGTAAAAAAATAATTTAGTGGAGGCTAAATACTAAATATCTAAAATTTTAGGATAAAAAATATTAAAAAAAAAAGTTTCGCCCCCACTGGGCCTGAACTGTTTGAAAATACCTTTTTTTTTTTTTTTAATAAATGATATTAGCAATTTAGCACTGAGACATTAATGCTTTTCTTAATAAATGAAGTATACATATAGGAATTTGTTCTCTCTTAATATTTAATAGGTCTACGTAGTTTCATAAAAATATGATGGATAATGTTTTGTTAATAAAATTGTATTTATGAAAAAAAAGAAGATAAAGAATAGGACATTACCTTTAATTTCTTAATTTTATATTTACTTATAATTATCATTTGATGCATGGATATATGGGTGACCCACAATAAAACATGTGTCCCACAACATTAATTGCGTCATTAAGAAAGAAATATATATATTTAGAAATAATAAAACAATTATTGTCTCATCTTTTTTCTATTTTTTGTTTTATTTTATAAAGCACTCTCTCTAAATTTATTTTGACTTCTAACATTTATATGACTATATAGTCTATAAGTTTTCCTTTCATGAATTATTTAATATACTTTTCAATTAGAGGAAAAAATATGACTAATTGAGCATCTATTTAAATTAACTAATAAAGAATTGTTTGGAACAGATAATTCTAAAATTAATAATCTTCTTCTAAATGCATGCATGGGA
The DNA here is from genome assembly GCA_963922005.1 of Cornus suecica. NCBI lineage: Eukaryota > Viridiplantae > Streptophyta > Magnoliopsida > Cornales > Cornaceae > Cornus > Cornus suecica. Next base: position 97,686,282 of record OY998238.1, read on the forward strand.
TGGGTGTGTAAGAGAGAGATGGGATCGAACAGAGTTTTGAGATAGTATAAATAGTCGATCGAGTTGTTAGGAGATTGTATACAATTTCAAGGAAAGTGATCAGGAATGGCAAATAAGAAGTTCTTTGGGATCCTCTTCCTCTTCTTGTTTCTTTTGGCTTCTGGTACGTCTCTCTCTCTCCCTCAACTTATATACACATGTATATGTATATATATATACATTAGTTAAGAGCACGCACAGATGCATTGGGAAAAACTAATGGTTACTCAATATCTATTTTTTGGATATAGAATTCTTTGATTAGGTTTTTGAAAAAAGTAAACATATGAAATGTATGGATAAATCTTTTTAAAAATAAATAAATAAAATCCATCTTTTTGTTACTACAGAAATTTAAGTAACATAATAGAACAAGTAATAAAATATGCCCGAAAGATAAGCTTCCAATGAAACCTACATACAAAATAACTCTTACATTTTTAATAACACTCGTATAATGATTCTACAAAGCCTTCATGGGTAAATTACATACATATACATATTCATATACATATATATATAGTTTAAAAAATAACATTATTTGTTTAGTTCAGAATTGTAAAAACAAAGAGAAACATGATTTAATTGGATATCCATATATAGACAAATTTGTGGATTAGTTTAGTTTATTTGTCATGAGCATAACTAATAGATATTATAATGAAAACTCACAATGATAAATTTATGTAAAAGAAACAATAGCATAATTTTTTTTTAAAATACAAATACAAAAAAATTATCATATAAAATTACCGTATAAGATTGAGCAACTCCTTTTGAAGGCTGAAAGGGAACAATATTGTTCTATTATAAAAACATGTGCAAAGTTAAACAAACAAATTATATGATTTTTTTTAAAGGATCAATATAAAGTTTTGGAAACATACAAATTCTCCAAAGTATTTAGTGGTACATCAAACGAAAGTCCATTACGGATTTAAGATTTGGAATTTTCTTTCCATCTTTGCGTATAAAACTTCAAAAGAAACAAAAAAGGCTTTTAAATTGATATCAAAAATTGAAAAAAAAACTTACTTTTTGGTAAATTGCCATTGTAGCAGAACTTTGTGGGACTTTTGTGAAAGTTTTTTCCTCTCAAAAGAGATAAAAGAAAAGTATCAAGAAATCGGTTCTATGTGTTTAATTTCTTGAAAGAAATAAGTGAGACATTTTGAGTAATAAATGAAAATTGTAACGCTTATAATTAGTGTAAACTTGAATATAACTTTGCAATCGAATACCTTTTCAAATGCCAAATCTTCATAGAGAGGAATTTATTGTAGATTTAATGGATGATTTTATTGTCCAAAGTGTAACGGCTAGAATATAAAAGATTGAAGTTAATTATACCTAATGAACATACAACTTTATGTGTACCTATTCAAAACAGTAATAAGAATTCTTGCCTTTTTAAAAGAAGTATATAAATATACCGGATACAGTATAGAGTAGATTTCATTATTATTGGGTTAATTTCATTTACACCTCCTGAGGTATGTTTTATTTCAATCACACACCCTCCGGTTTGAATATCTTCATTTACATCCCCTCATGGTATGAAATATCTAAAATACCCTTGATCCAAACACCACTTAAATCAATTTAATCCTAGAATAGTGTTAACCCTATATCCAAACCCTAAATCCTATATCCAAACCTTAAATTCTATATCCAAACACTCCCCACCCCACCACCACCGTCGCCGCCACGTCCCCACCACGCTGCCACCACCCTGCCACGCCGCCCCACCCTGACGCCACCACAGCCCACCCCCAAACTCCATCCCCCGCGCCATCATAGCCCGCCGCCGACTCCACCCCACCCCGTCGCCACCACCAAACCCCCACCCCCGCCACCACCCCCGACACACACACACACACATATATGCAGTTAATATTTTTTATATTTCAGCTTTTATTTTTTAGTTTTAATTTCAATAAATATATCATAATTTAAATAATATTAAAGATGTGAAATTCACTTTGACACCTACACACACCTTGCCTCATTTGTTTTCCAAAATTTATATATATATTTTTTGAATTTATATTTTTTCGATTTTTATATACTTTTTTAAAAAAATATATGTTTTTTTGAATTTTATATATATATTTTTATGAATTATATATATTTGTTTTGAATTTATATGTGTTTTTGAATTTTATATTTATTTTCAAATTTTATAATGTTTTACAAAATTTAATATAATTTTTTTTGAATTTTATATATTTGTTTCAAATTTTATATGTGTTTTTGAATTTTATAATATTTTTCAAATTTTATTATATATTTTTTCGAATTTTATATACTTTTTTAATTTTATATATTTGTTTCAAATTTTTTATTTTTTTTGCGAATTTTATATTTATTTTTGAAATTTAATATATATTTTCAAATTTTATATAGTTTTTTTGAATTTTATATATTTGTTTCGAATTTTATATGTTTTTTAAAATATATATATATATTTCAAATTTTATATATATTTTTTAATTTTATATTTATTTTTGAATTTTATAATGTTTTTCAAATTTTAATATATATATATTTTAATTATATATATATTTTTAAAATTAATATAAATTAAATGATTAAATTATTGGAGATGGTCAAATTGATAAAATAATATATCTTTGTTTCCACACACACCTGGTTATCCCATTGAGGGTAATTTAGGTATTTACAAAAAAAATTAGGATGATGTCATCGTTAAGGGGGTGTAAATGATGAAAATCTCAAACCTGAGGGTGTGTAAATAAAGATACTCAAATGTGAAAGGGTGTGATTGAAATAAAGACAAATCTAAGAGGGTGTAAATAAAATTAACCTTTTTTTCTATTGCATTGTTTGATGTTTATTTACATAATATTAAATCATCGTAATCTACAAAAAATATAAAGGGAAGTAACTTTAAACCACTTTATATATGAATCACAATTTAATTATTATTATTGAAGAAAACACATTTAATGGATGAAAACATTTTCCCTATTCTAAATATATGATAAATTGTATGTACAAAAATAATAAAAATTTAATAACTCTTTTAAATAGTGTGTGTATATTTATATAAAAAAATATAGTATAAATAGAATTTTATGTTTTTATCAAGAAGATAAATGCATTAAAGCCTACAGCCTTACACTTCATTATACATTTATTACACTTGATTAATAATAGTTCATTGAACATTTGTTGGATGCTTATATTTTAATGAAATAGATTTACAAAATAATAAAACAAATGTTTTTTTTATTTAAAATATTATATTAAAATGGGGAGAAATAATTCAAGGGGCTTACACTTTTAGAATAATATAGATATAGATATATATTTATAACTCATGTTGGCCTCTAATTTTTAATGTTTATGCATGCACGCACGGTTACAAAAAGATTAATTATTTGTCTTTCCTCTATTTCCATGTTTTCTTAAATTTTTGAAGGAAGTATATATATATAAGACTATATATATACTTACACAAGCATGTCCGATTTGTGCTTTGAGCTTTTAACATTAGAGTTCTTATTGGTTTAATTTTTTACAAATAAATTTCAAAAGAGACTTTTTGGCTCTTATATATAACATATTAAATATGCATCTATTCTACCGAGTTTAAATCATTAGAAAGATTGTATTTTCAAATGTTTAAATTTTTACACAACGAACATTCAAACAACAATACTTCGTAAACTTAAAATACAGTTGATCGAACAAGCTATTTTACAACTTAGTTGTTAAAAAAAATCAAACGAGATACAAATTTTTGTACAATTAATGCTCTTATTTTCGATTAACAACTTAATATTGTCTTTGGCAAACCGAGCAAAATTTATAGACCTAGGATCTAATTTAATTTTCTTCCATTCATATGTTTAACTAAATGTTATATATAGACACGAAATGTATATATATATATATATATATATAGACGTGGAAACTATTGAATGAAATGAGAGGGCTCACTTCAATTCATCATACAACTACGTGACAATGGTGGTCTAATCTGATTATTTAATATGCATGGCCAATATATTATAATGTTATTCAATGAATTGTGTGATGGAATTGCAGAAGAGATGGCATTTGCAAAAACAAAATATTGTCAAACACGGAGCAATAATTACAGCACAGATTGCCAGGTGGCCGGTAGGTGTGACCAAGAATGCAAGAAAGAAGGGCATGATGGTGGTCACTGCCTTGGGAGAGACCAGTTCTGCTACTGCAATGGCCCTTGCAATATATAAACTATATATATATATATATATATATGATATAGTAAAAGTTTATATGCTTCTAGTGGCTATTGTTACTTGTTCCAATGTTAAAGTATTTATCAATAACCAAAGGCCTTATGGTCTGGGCTCATGATGGATTTTGTGCGTTTCTTATTATTAGAAAAAAAAAAAAAAAAAGTCTTTATCAATAAAATTCTATTAATAGGATTTCTGCAACATCTCCCACGCAGCCTTAGCAAGCTTGAGATCCTTTCGAAGACAATCTCATCCACGATTTGGTAGAGATAAAATAAAGCTTTCTTGTCATTCTTTTTGTTTTCTCTCAAATTGTCTTTCTGGATTTGAGAGAGAGCTGCAATTGCAGCTTGATCAGCTGGCTCAACGTATCAATTTTCGACAATCTCTGTTAGCTCCTGGAAGCCAAACAATGCCCTCATCTGGATACACCACTGATAAAAAAAAAATTCGCAAAACTTCGGAAGTTGAGGTTGAATTGATCCGTTCATGTTTATAACCTGCTTACAAGCAATCTAAGTGAACTACTTAGAAAACAAGAACTCTGGATAACCCAAGCTCTGATACCAAATATTGATATTAAAAGATGAAATTTAATATCAAATAATCAGAATTGCAGAATGAATTGAAAATGAAAGAAAGGCTTTATTGAAGATTACGACATAATTAAAATGAGCTGAACAATATACATATTTATAGACATTATAGACCCTTTAACTACTTCCTAAAAACATTTCAACTAAGCTTAATTAATTCCTACATTTGTGGCACTTACTATCAAGGGGCAAAATAGGTAAAGACCTCATAAAAGACTTATTCAAACACATGACATATAAATAAAAACAAGACACATAAGCTAACAAATCTCAGTTTGAGTTTAAACTCCAACAATCTTTATCAATAACCAAATGCCTTGTAGCCTGGGGCTCATGAGGGGTTGTGTGCATTTCTTACCATTAAAAAAAAAAAATTTATCAATAAAATTCTATTAGTACAATTTATGCATCATATTTATCAACCCATTTTTTTCTCTTTTTCTCATATGGAGTTAATTAAGTTAAGTCATTGGTATGCATCATTTATGAACTTTTTTTTTCATTTTAGATGAATGAAAATATATATTCATTAAGAAAATAATATGTATATGCATCGAATTGTATATGTTAAATTACTAAAGCGTATATGATCATTAATTTTAGAGCCAATATGATATTATAAGAGTTGGCATATACCACTTCTTGCCGATATGTTTTAGAAGTGGGGAAGAGACGTTGAGTGATCAATTTTAATGTGACGTTGAGGGCACGAAGATTTCTCAATGATGAAGACCAAATCTGGATGAGGTATTTTGAAATACCTAAAATACCCTCAATTAATACGACACTTCATATATACTGGTTTAAAATTGAACCAAACAAGCCCACGAGGGCTAGAAAACAGAATGAAATAGGAGAAAAACACTTAAGAGAGGCAAGAGCCCAACAAGGCCCAAGTAAAACTAGCCCAACTAGCTAGGCAAAGTGTATTTTGTAGGCTTGGTTAGAACTTTGTAGGTTAAGTTGATATAGGTAGAAAGAGCACCATTGCTTTTTGAAAACTCTTCATGGACATATATATATAAAATACGACAATGCTTGAGTTCTCACCAGTGAGGACCAACTTGGTCTTCACCCCTTATTTGAACCAATAAAATTAAGACACGTGACATATATTAATTAAAAAATAGAAATGGGTATTACCCATTATTTATGGGATTCAACCCGGATTTGAATTCTTCTTTTTTCTCTTATTCACTTTAAAAAATAAAAATATAATGGGTAGTTTAACGTCATATATATATGCATGTACACTTTCCTTAAACACAAATAAGAAAAAAGTCACAATCCACGAATATTATTCGATATTGTGATGGGTACTTCTCCATATTTCGTAAAATTCAAAGATATATAAATGAATTGGATACAAAATATTATGAACACAAATAAGAAAAAATAAAAATAAAGTGATTGAAGTATTGAAATTTGGAGAAAAAAATCAAAAATCTTGTGTGTAAAGTGCTGCTCACCGCACCAAATTGATGATATTACAGAAACACAAGATTTTATCATTCTTTGGATTCAATTGCAATATACATAGCATATATATATATATGCATCAATCTATATATAAATAAAAGTGTACACGCATATATCAATCTATATATACAAATAAGTGTACACGCATATGTAGGCGTTAAACTGCCCATGAGATTTTTTTTTAAGTGAATAAGAGAAAAAAGAAGAATTCAAATCCGGGTTGAATCCCATAAATAATGGGTAATACCCATTTCTATTTTTTAATTAATATATACCAAGTGTCTTAATTCTATTGGTCCAAATAAGGGGTGAGGACCCAAGCATTGTCCTAAAATATAAATGTAAAGCAAACTTTTATTTTATTTCTTTATGAAATTATAAATTATATTCACTTCCACTCTCTTATACTCCCTCCGTCCCAATTTAAGTGTCTACATTCACTCTATTCCAAAATAAGTAAAGTCAATGTCACTTTATATTGTCAATTTATCCTTCAATCATTCAAGTTATAAAATATCTAAACTACAAACATCACATCACTTGGTGAGACCAAGGGTAAAATTGATTTTTCATTCACTATCACACCAATAAAAATCATCAACTAAAAAAAGTTGAATTCCCCCAAAAAAAACTTATAATTTAAAAAATAGGGAGTATTTTTTACTCCTTCACTATGTTACATGCAATTTGAACATTTAGGGTCAATTGTATCTGTAGATGCAGAAAAATTACACAATAATAATTAGGGTAAAAATCGGATCCTTTTTCATTCATCAAAACTATGTATTTATACACAATTATGGTAAATGGGTCAAGCCCATTTACCCAAGTTTATCAATCCCTAAAATCAAGGGATTTGATAAACCATACCCTTTTTTGGACTCTTTATTCTATAACTGGACTACCCATTAACTTGTGGATCACTTATCTTCTAGAATTTTTCATAGGCCCATTTGTTTTTAGCCCATCCGCCTTCGGCCCATCAGTCCTGCGGCCCATCTCGGTTGAGCCAGATCTTTTTGACTATTACACAGGCCCCTGAGGTTATGGGCTTTTGCAAAAAGCCCATGACCGAAAATTTTGAACACTACTTTATATATATATATATATATATATATATATATATTCATGCACTTTATGGGAAATAGGGTTTTGGTGAGTTGTCAATCATTGATGAGCATTCATTGGTATTTCAAATGAATGGCCATTACTTCCTTGATCTTAGCTCCATGACGGCTCATCGTGGGTAGTGCGACCTTCGGACTTTGTGCAGCCCTTTGGCCTCCTTCTCCCCTTCTATAAAAACCCATTCTTCTTTCATTTCATTTCCTTATTCCATACTTGCAACTTCCAGCTTAAACCTCTCTCCCATTTTTCAAACTTCATCTTCGAAATTCCAGTTCCTTCTTACCTCTGCGATCCTTTCCGTTGGTCAGTACAAATCTCCTAGTAGCACAGACGCCTATCACCGTCTGAAGCTTCCCTTGAAACTTCATCATCAGTTTGAGTAAGTCAATAAGTTTCTTTTTTCTTTAATTTTCACCTTTGCCACACCTCTGTCTCTTCTACCTTTCTTATCTCTATGTCTGATAGCGACGACACCCGGTCGGTAGAGGAGGTCGTCCTGTCCTCTTCTGCTGGTACCGACCCCACCAGTAGTGATAGTCCTCAATCTAACCGTCAGGGCACCTCAAAAACAATTCCACAAAACACTGACCTTCCGGGCTCCTCATCGAACGAACCTGCGAAACCCAAACCCTCCTAACCATTTGTAGTGGCCCCACTCAAAAGAGTCCGACCCGAAGTAGATGTTAAGCATCTTCGGGCTGAAACCCAAGTGCCCGGGGATGTTGACGTATCTCCTTACCCAGGTTACCTAGATTTTACCCAGAGTCAGGGACTAACACTCGGTAGTATTCTGCTATCGGCATCTCACCTTAGAGTTTTAAGGTTCCCCCTTCACCCTTTCTTTCACTACGCTTTCTTTATGCTAGGCTTGCATCCCCTTCAGCTGAACCCGAACAGCCTTAGGATCATTCCCATGCTTCTGTTGTACAACAGGGACTTAGATCTCAACTTAGGTTTGGCAGATCTGCTCCTTTGTTATTTTTTCCAGAACGTCCGAGCGAGTAAGGGTAGATACAATCTCTTTCCTTTCCAAGGCCGGAGCATATGTACCGATACCGAAAAATCCGATAAGGGTTGGAAGGAAAGAATGGTAGTAGTGAGCGGCAACTGGTCTTACCCTTTCTCGCGTATATTCCCGATCCCAAGAACTTTCGGTGCCATCCGTCTTTCCATCTGCCGTCCCCTTCATAAGGTCTCTTGCCTTTGTGAATATTGCGATCTTCATCGGGGTGACTATGCATATAAATTCCTGGGTTATGAGGATAAAGACATCCCCCTTACCTTCATAAAACAACGTATAGGCCTTCTGAAAACCCACATCTGGGGAAAAGCCCGATCTGCCACTGACCTGCTGACTTTGGAAAATCTGGAGTCAATTTCTAATTTGGGCGCTGTTGTTGACAGGATGGACTTGCCTGACAAACCCCTTTTTGCCAGATGCCCCCAAGTCCCTAAAGGTGTCACTCTGGTTGATGTTGTGCCCCTATCGACAGCACCGCCGACGGCCTCGGTACCTCCTCCTGTTCGGAACCCGGTAGTGCCACCTACAACAAAACTGGCAGCACCAGCAAGCCCTCCAGTTATAAGGACCCGGTCCAATGCAGCAGGTGGAGCGGCCAATGAAAGGGCCAGAGCTCAAGTTGACAATGCTTCTACAAGCAACGCTCCTCCTGCTCCTGAAGCATCTCGGACTTTGATTCCATGGGAGCCTAAGTTCCTTCTGCCAGATGGGACTCCGGTTTGCGCCGATCACATCACCCTTAATCAACCAGAAGTTCTTCGGGCTATGGCCAAAGGGATATGGACTCCGGCTGATAGGGCCGCCCAATCAAAAATATCCAGGACTGACTTGGCTAGGAAGACTTCAATAATGGTCATGGACGTAAAAATTTGTTTATCCTTTGGTATTTGGTTTACTTGCAGCTTTGCTATTTTGCGTACTAATCACTTTCTTACTTTGCAGCTTCTTTACGGTGTCCAGGCATACAACAACATTCTGAAGACCGATGTCAAGGAAATGGCCAGTATGAAGGCCCAAGTTAAGCAAAATGACGCTCACCGGACTATACTAGTCAAAGAGGCAGATGGCCTTCGCCAGACCGTCTCCGAGCAGAAAACCCTTCGGAGACTAGTGAGGCGGAGAAACAGGCTTTGATCGCTGAAAAACTGGCTCTGACTGCTGAACTAGAGGAAACAAGAGCAGCTAACAAAAAGATGGTAGCTGAAAAGGCAGAGTCATAGAAACTCCTGGCAGAATAAAAAAAGCTGCTGGATCTTGAACGGGCCAAAGTGGAAGTGTGCCGCTTAGGGGGTCTTGACATGTATAATCGATACTGCGTTATCTGTGATATCCGATCGGCCAGAGCTTGGCGAAGGAGGCACAAAATGGAACATATTCCTCTGGAGGCTCGGGACTTCAAGACCGCAGAGGAATTTGACGCCCATATGGGAGTGTTGATGCCCTACGAAAACCCCTTTGCTTCTGAAAATGAGAAGAAGTTTGCTGTCATCCTGAAGGGAGAAGAATATCATCCTCCCGATCAGTAGTTTAGGCTTCTTCTCTCTTTTTTTTTTTTTTTTTCTGTACTTATTTCCCTTAGAAGGGTAATTTTGTAACTCTTTTTTTCCTTATTAATGAACAAGAATTTTCCCTTCCTTTAGTGCTTATTATTTTCTTGTTTTGTCTTTAGTGTCTCAATCTTTTATGAAAACAATTGAGCCTTCGGGCATCTGACCCCTGGGGCCTGCTTGTTATCCTCTTGGTTGGTTCAAATCAGGTTTAAACTCAAACACTTAGGAAAATTTTAATAAAGAATTGAGCCTTCAGGCATCTGGCCCCTGTGGCTTGTTTTTATCCTCTGGTTAGTTCAAATCAGGTTTGAACTCAAACACTTAGGAAAATTTTAATAAAGAATTGAGCCTTCGGACATCTGGCCCCTGTGGCTTGTTTTTATCCTCTGGTTAGTTCAAATAAGGTTTGAACTCAAACACTTAGGAAAATTTTAATAAAGAATTGAGCCTTCGGGCATCTGGCCCCTGTGGCTTGTTTTTATCCTCTGGTTAGTTCAAATCAGGTTTGAACTCAAACACTTAGGAATATTCTAATGCTGTGGAACACTTGTATAGAAGTAGAATGTACCTTTATTGAAATGAATCTGAAAATCACGAAGCAGAGGTGCCGAACATCGGGCACAGATGCTTTATAAAAAGGGTGCCATAGTAAGACACAACTTTATTTCTTAACAAGAAAAATAACTATTTAAGGATAATACCTCTTTAACCGATAAGCATTCTGAGAGTTGGACTCGAGGCGGCCAGTCTCGTTCTTTCGAACCCGATAAGCGTCGCGCCCGATAACCTCAACAACTGTATAAGGTCCTTCCCATGTCTCTCGCAATTTGCCCACAATCCCAATCTTTCTTCTAAGCACCATATCGCCCACATGGAATTCCCTTCTTTTGACTTTCCGATTGAACTGTGCCCTGATTTGCTGCTGATAGGCAGCCAGTCTTATCCCCGCAGCTTCCCTTCTTTCTTCTAGGAGGTCCAGATCATGGGCTAGGTGCTGATTATTTGGACCTTCTTCCCATGATTAACTCCTTAAAGTAGGTACCCTTAGCTCGGTCGAGATAACTGCTTCGGCCCCATAAGCCATGGCGAAAGAGGTTTCCCCAGTGGGTTGCCTTGGAGTAGTCCGATAGGACCATAACACTTCAGGCAATTTTTTCAACCATGCCCCTTTTGCGTCTTCAAGTTTTTTCCTTAGTGTATTAAAAATAGTTCTGTTCTTTCTTTCAGCCTGCCCGTTTCCGTGTGGATAGCCAACCGAAGAAGTATTCTGGTTGATCCCATGTTTTGCCAGGAATGCTTGAATTTTCCTGTTATCCAAATTGGTGCCATTATCCATCATTATAGTTCGGGGTAGACCGAATCTACAAATGATATGACTCCATATGAACTTTATCACATGGCTCCCTGTGATTGTGGGGTACACCTCGGCTTCTACCCATTTGGTAAAGTAGTCCGTAGCCAAGAGAACATGTGTGGTACATCGTATTGCTTGCGGGAGAGGACCCACAATATCCATACCCCATCGGGCAAAGGGGTGAGGGATAATTGTGGGGTTCAATAATTCCGACGGTGCGTGAATGGCATCTTCATGAAATTGGCACTTTTTGCAGTGTCGGGTGTAGACTTCAGCGTCCCTTGCTAGATAGGGCCTAAAGTATCCCTGGGAGAGAACTTTATGAGCTAAAGATCTTCCTCCGGAATGATTACCACAGGCTCCTGCGTGAATCTCTTCCATGACTGCCGAAGCTTCGGAGGGCGTAAGACATCTCAAATATGGCCCGGAGAAAGACTTGCGGTATAGTTGGCCGTTGTAGAGAACATATCTGGCTGCCTTCATTCTTATCTTCCGGGCTTCTGATTTTGACTCAGGCAATGCACCAGTTCTCAAGTAATCCGCTATAGGATCCATCCAACTCGGCTCCCAGGGAATGACCATTACTTCTTCAGGGGGCACCAAGCTGGATCGGGCGATGAAGTCTATCGGTACAGTGCGAGTCATGTTTTCTCCTGCCGCGGAGGCCTGGTTAGCCAGATGATCTGCTACGGAATTATCTCCTCTGGGAATCTGCTTAAAGGTTATTTGCTGGAACCCTTCAGCTTCCTTTAGAACCAAATTCCTGTACGCCTCCATTTTGGACTCTCGGGTTTCATACTCCCCATTTAACTGGCATACGACCAACTGGGAGTCACTTCGAATCTCTGCTTTCTGTACTTGAAGGCTTTAGGCCAACCGAATTCCTGAAAGAAAGGCTTCATATTCGACTTTGTTGTTGGAGGCAGGAAACTCCAATCGAACGAACTGTTGGAATTTAGTACCATCTGGTGTTACGAGCTCAACTCTGATCCCTGCTCCATTGATATTTGATGATCCGTCCACGAACACGACCTATAATCCAGACTCACATTCTTCTACGGAGTCTGTAGTTTCTGTTTCCAACAGGAAGTCAGCTACTGCCTATCCTTTGATGGCCGTTCGGGGGACATAGGTTATGTCGAACATGCCGAGCTCTATTGCCCATTTGGACACCCTTCCTGACAACTCAGGTTTTGCCATTATAAATCTGATCGGGGTGACTGTCGGCACTATGATCGGGTGTGCCTCAAAATAATGCCGAAGACGTCGTTTTGTATTGATCAATGATAGTACCAGTTTCTCCTACTTCGAGTAATGGGTTTCTACATTAGCAAAGGCTTTGCTGGAGTAGAAGACCGGTGTCTGATACCCCTTGCCCTCCTTGACTAGAGCGGCGCTGGTCGACGATGCTGATATTGCCAGATACAGGTGCAGTGGCTCATCTGCATCTGGGGTTGCTAGTATCGGTGGCCATGCCATGTAACTTTTGAGTTTTTTCAGGACTTTTGCTTGCTCTGGCCCCCAGACTTCTCCTTTTGCCGCCCTTATTGCCTGAAAGAACGGCTTACACCGATCGGTTAATTGAGAGATGAAGCGACTGAGGGCCGTTATCCTTCCAGTTAGCACCTGGATTTCCTTCCGGGAATATGGCTCTGCTGACTCTACAAGAGCTTTGACTTGCGCCAGACTAGCCTGTATTCCCGTCCGATCAACTATATGCCCCAAAAATTGGCCTGAGGACATTCCGAAAGAACATTTGGACGGGTTGAGCTTCATATTGTACTTCCTGAGGGTGTCGAACACCTGCTGCAGATCGGCCAGGTGGTCTCCTTTCATCTTGCTTTTGACCACCGTGTCATCGATATAAGCTTCTACGGTAGATCCCATCATTCCCTGGAACACCCTTCTGACCAACCTTTGATAGGTAGCACCTGCATTTTTTAGTCCGAAAGGCATAACTGTGTAGCAAAATGTACCTGACTCAGTGATGAAGGCGATTTTTTCCTGGTCCTCTGGGTTCATTCGTACCTGGTTATACCCAGAGTATGCATCCAGGAAACTCAGGCGTTCGAAACCTGCGGTGGCATCTACCATATGATCGATCTTTGGTAAAGGAAAATAGTCTTTTGGGCAGGCTTTATTCAGGTCTGTGAAGTCCACACACACCCTCCACTTGTCGTTTTTCTTCTGGACCACCACCACGTTTGCCAACCAGGAAGGATACTGGACTTCCTTTATGAATCCTGCTTGAAGAAGTCGATCAACCTCTTCAGCTATGATCTGGTTTTGATGGGCCCCCATTCGCCTTTGTTTCTGTTTGACAGGCCTTGCGCTGGGATCTACATTGAGGGAATGTTGGGTTATTGATGGGTCGATGCCGGTCATGTCCATATGGCTCCATACAAATATGTTAGCATTAGATCGGAGAAGGGACTCTATTTCTTCTTTTTCTTGTGGACTGAGACCTGAACCAACATAAGTAAACCTTTTGGGACGATCGGAGCAAACTTGAACTTCCAGCAGAGGTTCAGCTGCTACTGGTGACCCCGAACCATCCTTCTGTAATTGTTATTTGTCATCGGGTGCCGCCTTGGATTGTGACCCTCGTTCTGGTTCTGCTTTTCTTTTTAGACTTTTCAAGGTGACAACATAACACTCCTTTGCAGCTACCTGATCGCCCCTGATGTCAATCACATCAACTCCGTTCGGGTCAATACACCGCATGACTTGATGCATGGTTGAAGGGACTCCTTGCATCCGATGGATCCAACCCCTTCCCATGAGGAGATTATAGGAAGGTTTGACATCTACCACCATAAAAGTCTCTCAGAGCGTGCGCCTTGCTGTTGTTACTGGTAGTTGGATCTCTCCCACTGGTTCCACTATTCTTCCATCGAATCCTGCTATCGGGCTTCTGGACGGTACGATCTCCTGAGGGTTGATCTCTAACTTCTCAAAGGCCCATTTAGTGATAATGTTGGTGTTGTTCCCGGGGTCAACCATCACCCTCTTGATTAAGCAGTTCGAGACCATGAGGGAGATCACCAAAGGGTCATCATGTGGCGTCTGAATGCTCCGCATATCTGCAGAAGTGAAAATTATCCGGGCATCCTCTTTCGGGCCTCTAAACTCGCTGACCTCCTCAACCCTTCGCTGTTTTTGAGCTTGTCGCATATGGGACCTCCGGGATTCTTCTATTTCTGATCTACTTGGTCCTCCATGAACCATATGAATGACCCGTACGGGCTGTTCCATAGCTCCCTTGGCATGCGCATGCGGCGCTTGGTCTGATCGGACTCCTTCATTTGCAACATACTCGGTCAGTTCTCCTTTTGCTATCATGGCTTCCACCTGTCTCCTGAGGCTTCTGCATTCGTTGGCGTGGTGCCCGTACTCGCCATGGAAGGCACAGTGCCTTGACATATCTCTTTGGTCCATCGGTTGTCTGTTGGGTGGCGGTGACCGGTAGATTCCTTTACCCTTTGTCTCCTAGTACAGCTTGGCCAGGGTCACTTTTAAGGGGGTGACCTTGTCCTCAAACCTCGGGCATTTCTCTAAGACTGGGGAAGGTGCAGGAGGAGCGTTTGGTCGCTTCCGGTCCGGTACCCGATCCTTTACCTTAGAAGGTTTGGATGCCCTTGCCTCTACTGTTGCAAAGGCGGTCCTTCTTTGCCGTATGGCCAACTCCTCTTCTATTCGGATGTGTCCTTGTGCCCTGGAATTGAGCTCTCCAATGTCTGCTGGTGGCCTCTTGACCAGGGACTGATGGAACTTGGTTCCAGGGATCAGGGCCATTATGAAAGCTTCGACAACTGAATGTTGATCGCAGTTGTCAATTAAAGACATCTCCACATTCAATCGTGAGACAAAACTTTTCAGGGATTCGCCTCTCTCTTGGATCATGGTGAACATACTGGAGATAGTCTTCTTCTGTCTTTTGTTGCCGAAGTACTGGGCAATAAATAACTCGCAGAGCTTGAGCCAGCTTCCAATCGATCGGGGCGGTTGCTTTCTGAACCACATGAGGGATGCTTCGGTCAAGCTGGTGGGGAAAACTTTGCAGAGTAAGGCCTCGTTCTCGTTGTAAACATTCATCTTGGTATGAATGTGGTTGATGTGCTCTGTTGGATCTTTTGTACCATCGAAATGGGTGAACTTCGGTAATCTGAACCTCTCCGGATAGGGCACACTGGTGATCGAGACAGTGAACGGTGTCTGGACGACGTCGATGGATGCCTCGGATGCCAGATCGATAGGGGTCTGTACCTTCAGGTCCTTAAGCACTTCCCGTTGGAATCTGGACATGATTTCCTCCATCTTTCTCATGGTCAGGACCTCCTCGGGGTTGCGTACACCGAGAACCTGTAGGGATGATTCCGCGTGCTCTTCACGATTGTTGTGGGATCTAACGGGGAGGTTGTCCTTGTCTGTTTGGCGGCCTATAGACCATTCATGCTGGCCGAACTGCTCGTCGTTATGGACCTCTTGTGGGTTCTGCAGTTGGGCCAGTTTTGCCTCCAGTTCAACGTTCTGGACAATTTGATGTAATCCCATAACCTCCAGGTCCTTAACAATTTGATGTAATCCCATAACCAACTTGTTCCATTAATTAATTCTTCGCACAACCTTATTATATAATCAATCATAAAAGTGGAACCCAGCTAATTATAATTTATAACAACTACTATTAACTTCTCAAACAAATATGATATACAAAATTAAGTACAATTTTAAGAAAAAAAAAATTCAAAAATCTCTCATAAAGTTATACACACTAAAAGCAAAGAGATTTTTTTTTTTTTTTTTTTTTTTTTTTTTTTTGTAGCGTTTGGTTTATATGCCTCTCCTTACTACTTAAGGGACCAACACTCTTCCATCGAAGAGTATTGATATTTGCGTTTTAATTGTCTGATATACAATATTTTTAAGTATTTGATGTATTAGATAATTTTAATGGTCACTTCATCTATTCTTGAATAAAATTATCAATGGGACAAGTAAAACTAATAAATAAGTATAAGTGCAACTTTTCATAATTGAAGTATTCCACATATCGTTTTAACACAACATAATGTTATACCGAATTTACCCTTTGAAAACTATGCAAATGACAAGACACATCTCCAAATAAAGTCAAATCTTCAAAATTACTTGCAAACAATCTATATATTGTACTCTATTACAAATACCATATTCCATTCATGAACATATTTTTTTGGTCCATATATATTATTTTCACTCTCACATATTCCATTCATGACCATTTTTTTTTGGTCCATATATATTATTTTCACTCTCACATATTGCTTTTACAAATTGACAGACATACATGCATATCATTTCTTTTATCCTAAACCATCTTTGTGACGTGTTACGTAGACCTAATTAATTCAACTATTAATTAATTCCTTCTTTCCATTAAGCACACCCTCCATATCCAAACCCTAGCTTCCCTCCCCCCACATCATACACCACCTCCAACGTCTGCTGCTGCACATTCCCGAAAATTGCCACGTCGCTAGCATCACTGTTTCCCGCGAACGCCAAACACACCTGCGACGCACTCCCGGCGTACAATATCCCCGACTGGTCAATATCCAACTTAACATTCCCACTAAAGAAAAAACTTATAGTAGGTATAGTAACAGTCGTATAATTACTCAAATCGTAACACGTGTCCAGTATCGACAGCGGCTTCGCCATCGGATAACTCTTCATCTGTTGGCGAAAAGCCGCCTGCATGGGACTGTAGGCCCCAGGCGGCAGACGCGTGATCACTGTCCCAGAATCTATAATCGTCCCGGCAGTGGAGAAGACAGACTTATTTATGGATAAAGTCTTTCCCCCGACTGCGATTGCCACAATGTTGACAAAATAAAAGGACGGATTCTGCTGATTCAACACTAGACTAGTGGACATTAACTTTATTGAATTTTTAGTTTTTCCGAACTGCAAGTGTCCGGTGGAGCTGGGCGAGGAGGGAAGACAGTAACTGAAGTACTTCCCGTATTTTTGCGCGGTTTGGGAGACGACGGAGATTTGGTCACGGCCGAGGCCGAGGAGGCCCGCTGTGCCACCGAAGAGGCCCTGGTTGTTCTGCCCGCAGCCGAAGAGGAACTTTTCAAAGACGTCTGCGGGGGTTAGGGTCAGTGTTTCCTGGGCGAAGAAGCCGACGGAGAAGGACTGGTCCCCGTACTGGATGCCGTAGACGCAGGTGGTGGAGGAGCAGCCCGGGGAGTTTCCGGTGGCGGAGGTTAGCGAATTACAGACAGCGGAGTTACAGGAAATGTTGGAGTAAGAGGTGGATTTGGCGGGATCGAGAATGGGGTCCTGTTGCTGGTAGCAGGAGCGGACGCAGGGCTGGCACTGGGTCCAGGTGAGGTCGCTGCCGGTGTCGAAAATGAGGGAGAGGTCGCGTTTTGGGGTGCCCAGGCAGATGCTGACCACGTAGTTGCCGGAACCCAGGGAGTTGCCGGACTTGGCGGGAAGGGTGGCTTGGGAGCCTTTCAGGCTGTTTTTGCCCGAGTTGAAGGCGAGTCGGGTTTGGAGTGAGTTGACTCGGGACTGGTCGTGAGTGAGGATCTGAGTCGGGTCGGATTGAGGGTTGGTTTTGAAGCAGGGTCCGTGTCTGTGGACCACTTTCATAGCTGACCCTTTGCTGTGATCTGATAAGATAAGCCAATAAAACAAGTTGTAAATATATAGTGTTATGACTTATGGGGCTAATAGGATAATTTACATGTATAAGAACCAATTTGATAAGAGCATATTGATGTGGTCTAATATAATATAGATATTATATTATGTGTCAAAAAAAAAAATGGAGTTGAAGTGGATTATTTCTTTTTATGAATTTTATGTTCAATATATATATATATATATTATGAAATTTTTTAACCACATGTCCAAAGTAAATTGGACCACATCAACAGAAAAAAAAAAAAAAATGAACTTCATTCTTTTCAGGAAAAATCCAAATATTATTGTCTAAATTATTTCAAATTAGCGCAAGAATTAATATGATGACTCTAATATTGTCCGAAAGAGTTAATACTACTTTAGAACCTTTTTTTTTTTTTAAGTGAAATCAATATGCAATGTTTTTTACTCTTTTAAAATTGTAAAATTTAGATGGACCACAATTTTTTTGCAAAATTAAGAAAAAAATTATGATTATAGGTGGGATTTGTATTCTGAAATTTATTTTGTATGTGAAGCCAAAAATATTAGGCAATAGTAGAGATTTTTTGGCCCATAGCTCAATAAAGGCCATCATGCACTTGATGTTGTTTAGGAAAAGTCCAGCAGACAATTTAGACATAGCACATGTTTCCCACCAATTTTTTTCTCTACCTTTTTTTATTGAAAGTGATATATATATATATATGGGAGAATGGCAGTAAACACCCCTAGGTTTGAAAAATTTACAGAAAACCTCCCTAATGGTTTAAAAACACCCCTCAAGTTTAAAAAAGGGGCGCTAAATACCCTCAAACACCTTTTCCGGTGACGGAGAAGGGAAATTACTTTTATGCCCTTATTTAAACTGTTTAAATTAAATAGGGTAAATTGCTTAAAACTCCCCTCAAGTTTACTCTTTTTCTCTATTATACCCCCTCAACTATGAAATGAGCTTAGAACCCTCCTAAAGTTTCATAAAGGTTGCACCATGGGTTTGCCCTCAATTTTTTTACCCTTTTACCCTCCAAACTTTTTGTATTTCCACCTTACCTTTAATCTTATCCTTACTATTATATTTCTTAATTATTTAAATTACAAAAATATTATTTTTTTTAGTTAGAATATTAATTATGTCATTTACCTTTAATGTATTAGACTAAATATACTCTCAAATGTTAAATTTTTTTTTTTGTAAGTTTTAATTATTTTATTTGTAAATCAATATTCTCATCACTTAGAACCCTGAACGATGACATCATCCTGATTTTTTTTTAAATCCCTAAACTACCCTCAATTTCTTATCATTATTCTATTTGGAAACAAGGATACTGCTTTTATCAATTAGACCCCCTCCCATCATTTAATAATTTAATTTCTATTAAATTTTCAAAATATATATAAAATTCAAAAAAATATATATTAAAATTTGAAAAATATTATAAATTCAAAATTAAATATAAAATTAAAAATATATATATATTTCGAAATTATTTGTTTTTTCAAAAAAATATATTAAATTTCGAAAATAAATATAAAAATCGCAAAAAACATAAAAAATTTGAAACAAATATATAAAATTTTAAAAAAAACATATAAAATTCAAAAAAATATATTAAATTTGGAAAAAAATTATAAAATTATAAAATTGAAAATAAATATAAAATAAAAAATATATATAAATTTTGAATTTTTTTTTTAAAAACATATTAAATTCAAGACAAATATATAAAATTAAAAAAACCCATATAAAATTCAAATAATATATATTAAATTTCGAAAATAATTATAAAATTTGAAAAAAATATAAAAAATTTGAAAATAAATATAAAATTCAAAAATATATATTAAATTTAAAAAGAAATACTAAATTCGAAAATAAATATAAAATTAAAAAACATTTAAAATTTATTTAATTTTCTCTCTCTCTCTCTCACACACACACACAGACACACACACAGACGCACACATATACATATATACTGTGTGTATATATGTATATGTGTGCGTCTGTGTGTGTAGAGGTGTGTGTGTGTGTGAGAGAGAGAGAGAGAGAGAGAGGAAGGAGAGGAGGGAGAGAGAGATAGTAAACTTGGGGGGGTTTAAGCAATTTATTAGAGGGGTATCTTAATTATTAGACAAGGGCAATTTTGGAATTTAATTTTTTTTAAGTCATGTGATATGCATGTGACTGAAAAAATTGTCGGAACAGTGTCAGAGGGGTGCAAAGTGCCCAATTGGTGGATACTTTAGGAAATTATTTGCACAAAGTGAAATTGAAGGGGATTTTCTGCAAATTTTTCAAACCTCAGAAGTGTTTACTGCCATTCACCCACACATATATATATATATATATATATATATATATATATATATATGTATGCACACACAAACAAATTAGTGCGTGATATAATTTTGGATTCTTGTTATAGAAGAAAAATAATTGAACCTAAATTACTGAGAAATTCAGAGTGCCAAAGTTCACGGCCAGCTTAGTGTTTCAGGTCTGTATGTCAATGTCCTATTAAACATAATACAAGTATTCTGCAAAAAGTAACAACAAAATCCAGTGGTTAAAACGATATGACAACAAAAAATAGAATAATTTATTTACTTAATTTTTCTAGGAAAGGACCATTGGTTGAACATTTGTCACATTTATTTTTTTATAGAATTTATTTATTAATTTAAATTGAGAAATTTATAATCAAGAAAAAAAAAACATATTTGCCTATCATGAGAATTTAATACATGGGCGGGAATCATTAAATCCGTCTTGTCATGCAAAGAACTCTAAAAAAATTGACACATTATTTATGTATGGTAATTAGTGATTAACCGAGACGTAATAAATAAATAAAAATTAAAAGAAATAAAATAAATTTTTTACCTGAAAAATTAAAATTCAAAAGCTACAAAACTAAACACTAGGCTAGCCAAAAAAAATTAAAACTTGAAAATAAGAAACCTCTCTTAATTCCTATTGTTTAAGCAAATATAAAACTTCAAAAAGGTTGGTACAAATGAATCTTTTGTTGACCCCCAAGAAAAATGACATCACTTATTCTAATAAGATCGTCATAGAGTAACCTCTTTTCTCTTTGTTTTTCTTCTTATTTTTCAAAAAACAAATTACCATTCAATCAGAGATGGATAAGTTGTATGATTGTTTTACACATAACCAATCATGCTTTGTCAAATTGAAAATTTTGAAATTGGGATTGCATTAATTAGAAACTACCTCTAAGTACAACCATGATATGTATGTGTTTGTATATATATATGTATGTGTTTGTATATATATATGTATATGTATATTGATACAATTATCCTGTATATATAGAGAGAGAGAGGGAGAGTGAATAACCTTTGGTGGAGGGAATACAAACAGAGGATGGTAGGAGAGAGCTAATTTGAATGGTATGTTGGTGTATATGATGAAGCCTTTGTGTGGCCTCTCTTCTTTCCAGAGAATGTCCTCCATTGTTTAGTGAGCTCAAAACTAAGATGAGAAATATTATGTGGTAGAGAGAGGAAGAAGAAGAAGAAGAAGTGTGAATTGGTGCCATAGTTCCCACTCTTTTCTCTCTCTCAATTATGTTAATGTTGCTTTACAAGCAGCTATATATGCTTGCACTCAATTTTATTTTTGATGCCCTTTAATTGGAACCTATTATTCCATTATATAATGGATTTTCAATCTTCCACGTCAACCACTATGACAACTCACTCATTTTTATTGGGCTTCACTATTACGTGATCATCCTACAATGCTAAGTTTGGCAATGTGGCCAATGGGAAGCAACCACGTGGCACAGTTGTCATCCTTGTGCCCAACCCCCTTTATTTTTTTCCTCTTGAAAAATAAATAAATAAATAGTAGTAGCTATTTAGGAGAGGGTTTGATTTGCAAACCTGAAATTCAGAAAACTATGAAATTTGTTTGGTTGATTTTGGAAATTTTCTTTTCTTTTTTTAATATTTAGTTATAAAAAAAAAATCAAATTTTAAGATAATTGTCTTTTATTATTTTTTAACAAAAAGTTTAATACTTTAAGATTTCTTGAAAACTATTTTCAGACATGTAAATTACACAGAACTAAAATGAAATATGTGAGTACGAAATAAAAAACGTGTGATATTTAAAATAACTTTGTCTAAGTAACTTGGTAATTAATATATTCTCACTTAGATATATAAGAAGTTTATTTTCTTTAGATTTTATAGTGCTTCCTCATCTTTTCATTTTGAGCATGTTGTAAAGTAGGTAAAACGCAGCCTTTTATTAAATGTCTTTTGAGTTTTTAATATATTTCAGCTTTGATAATATATATATATGCTCAAACTTGAAAGAATAACTTGGTATTTTTTTCACAACCAATATGTTAATTATATATATATATATATGTATATCCTTTTAAGAAATTTAAATTGAATAATGGAGCTATTTCTTATTGAATTGGGGAAGTATTAGTTCTTTCTGCTTTTGTAAAATTCAACATATTTTCTTGGATTTACCGGGGAAAAAAAAATCTTTCTTTGAACTAAATCTCAAATTATGTATGCATATGTCCTATAGTATATGCACAAATGCATATAAATTATTCCTGAACTATAACCTAATTGCAGAAAGTATTCCTAACGTTTGAATAATATCAGTTACTACCCTTTAGAACAGCCCCAGTCAGATTTGTGCGTGAATTTACTTAAAAATCCTTGTTTTATATTATATTTTAGGGTTAATTTCAAGAAACCCCCTATACTATCCAGTTTTATCAACTAACCCCCACGGTGTCCACTTTGCCCCAAAAATTATAAATTCAAAAATATATATATATTTTTCGCAAAAAAAATATTTTTTGGAGGGAGAATATTATTTTCCAAAATATGAATTATTTCGGAAAAAATAATATATATTTTTTGAAAAAAAATTATTTTCAGAAAAAAATCATATTTTTGAATATAGTATATATTTTTCGCAAAAAAAATATTTTTTAGAAAAGATCATATTTTGGAACATAATAGTATGGGTGCGTTTGGAAAGCCTGTTTTTTGTATTTGTTTTTATGTCTTCAAATATAAAAACTATTTTTGTATTTGTTTTTGTTTTTTTCAGTAAAAAACTAAAAACAAAAAAGCGTTTGGATGAAAATTTATATTAAAAAATAAAATGGTATTGGTGGGTGGCGGTGGTGGCTGGTGGTGACCGATGGCGGCGGGGGGAGGTGGTGGTGGGTGACTGGCAGCGGGCGGAGGCGACGGCGGTGGCCGGCGGCGACCGGAGGTGGTGGGGGTCGGTGGCGGCGACCGGTGGCGAGGGGTGGTGGTGGTTGGTGGCGGCGGCGGTGGCGGAGGTGGTACCCTAAACAGTGAAAAAACTCAAAAAACAACTAAAAGTTGTATTTGGTGTTTTCACCACTTTTACACACTATTCACAGAAAACAGTTTTCTTGGGAAAAAAAAAGTGAACAGTAAACGTGTCTTTTTTTTTTTACTGGGTGAACATTAAAAAGACAAAAACTGTTTTTTCGTATCCAAACGGACCCTATATATTTTTCGCAAAATTTTTTTTTTTCGGAAAAGATCATATTTTGGAACATAATATATATTTTTCGGAAAAAAATTCATATTTTGAAACATAATAAGTACTTTTTTGCAAAAAAATCATATTTTGGAATATAATATATATTTTTCGCAAAAAAAGTATTTTTCGGAAAAAAATTCATATTTTGGAACATAATATATATTTTTCGGAAAAAATTCATATTTTGGAACATAATAAGTACTTTTTTGCAAAAAAATCATATTTTGGAACATAATATATATTTTTCGGAAAAAAATCATATTTTGGAACATAATATATACTTTTTCGCAAAAAAAATATTTTTCGAAAAAAAAATTCATATTTTGGAACATAATAAGTACTTTTTTGCAAAAAAAATCATATTTTGGAGCATAATATATATTTTTCGGAAAAAATTCATATTTTGGAACATAATATATACTTTTTCGCAAAAAAATTATTTTTTGCGAATTTTTTTTTCATATTTTGGAACATTATATATAAATTCAAAAAAATTAGGGTATTTAAGTAATTTTGTATGCAAAATTGGAACATGCAATGATATAAGGGCAAAAATGGAAGTTCACTACAAAAACAGCCTTTATTGACCAATACACAAAGTTTCCGGCGTTGACTTTGAACAGAAGGGGCTAAGTGTTACAACGGATATGATTTTAAGGGTAGTTTATGATATTATTAAAATGTAAGAAATATCATATACAATTAGGTCATAGTTCAGAGATAGTTTGTATAATTTTCCCCTATTTTGTTTTGATTAATGATTCTAGGTAAAATAAATGACTGTAGTCAACCACAAAACTGTGCAGAGGCACATGTGGATGAAGAGGAAATTAATTTCATGCTTTTGTACTAGATCTGATTAGCTCAAAGAGTTTGGTTGGTTTGTTATGTGTCTTCATTTTCTTAAATGTTATAGTATTACTTATAGATAAAATATATTTATTTTTTATATCAATTCTTAAATCCGCATCATTTTTTTATTTTTTTAATAATCATAATATCTGGATCAGCTTACGCGCATCTTAATTAATTCACGAAATTCGTGCAAGACAATCCCAATCATTTTATTACTATTTCTCGTTATTGTAAGAATAAAGGATTTAACATATTTATTCTATCTTCTCAATCTCAAGTGACTGATGCACCGCAACAAGTGCGAACAACCCTCACTAACTATAATACCAGAAAAATAATTTTATCATAAAACAATAACTCAATATATATATATATATATATATATATATATATATATATATATATATATGATGTTTTATTAATTAACATATGAATATGATACTCTCACATAAGAAATCCAATGGCTGATTGTCGTTTGTCCAACTCTTTTAACTACAAATACATAATTTTTCTTTAAAAGAAATTGAGAGATCAAAAGTTCATACTTTTTAACACTGAAAAATAGGCTTTAATTATTGGCAAACCAAATTTTCAACAGAAAAAGTTAAATTGAAGCACATACATTCGTTGAATTCCTCCGCTTGACTTAAATTCGAAAACGCGTACGTACCACTACTGTTTTGGACGAAGACTTGGACCTCTATTGCAAATTACTAGAATACAATCATTAAAGTTTCATTTATTTTTTAACATAGAGGGAATTTCTTAAAATAAAATTTCCAGTAATAAGAATATGATAAAATTCCAACGGTTTCGTCTAGTTGAAAAATATTAAAATTTATTGTGTCAGAAAATATTAAATCTCATATATATTCAATTTTTTTGTACTTTCTAAAAATAATACTATTTGTTATATATTTTTTTATTATAAAAAATAAAATATTGAGTGTCAAAAATGCTTTTGTTGTAAAAAAAAAACACAAAACAAAAGGAAAAAAAAAAAAAAACGTGAATCAAACAGTGTTAATGTTGGGTCACATGACTCACATAATGCTTGGAATCTCGTTTGGCTGTGGACCATTGATTTTATATTAAGCATATATATAGATATATATATATATATGTATGTATGTATATAGATATATATATGTAAGAGAGAGTGGCAGGTAGTATGATATGTATTATATATTTTTGGAATATTGTTTGACTGTAGGCCACCACCGCAATTCAGAATGAAAATTTTAAGTTTTCTCCTTAACAAATTAAAATATATTATGTCAAATTGGTTAAAGAGTGCCATCGAAAAAAATTTAGTTGTTTGGTAGAAAAAAAAAATATGAGAAAAGAATAATGAATTAATAGAGGAATAATTATGATTTACCGAAAAAAAAATAGAGGAATAATTATATGTATTTACTTTGGAGTAAAATTACTGCTCTTAACTATTTTTGATTAACTTATATAATCAAGCAAATAATATATTAGCAAAACAATTTAATTTTTTTTATACTAACCAAACAAAAAAAGGCATTAATTTTCAAATGATTAAAAATGAAGAAGACGTATATATTTCATTTTCAACTGGATTCTATCTGCACATTTGGTGTAATAAAACACAATGCTCACTTGCAAATACACACATATATACATATGTATATATGTATACACACACATATGTATACATATAGGGTAAAAATAAGTCTTCAACAATTTATGATTTTTTGAGGGTTAGGTTAGATTATATTTACTAAGGGTATATTAGTAAAAATAATATAAACTATTTTGGAATAAAACTAGAATAAATTATCGTAGGTAATCAGATAATTTTTTTTTCTCGACCACCAGATTTAAACGTCAATGGCTTTGAGGGGGTATAACTGTAATTATTCAAACAATATGGGAAAAACTATAATATGTCCAAACAATAAGGGTAAAAGTGTAATTTATCTTATATGTTACTATCATAAATGCAAAAGGTTGTGTAAATTGATTCTCACAAAATAACGTGTTATGGACAAACTTGCTTATGCAACATATACATATCTATCTTTTTTAGCATTTTGTTACACAAAGATTTATCTATATATATATATGTATATATTAATATAAATATATACGTACGTTTTGATTCTTGTTAGGAGGTGAATAGAGATATTGTCTAGTCAACTCTCAAACCTAAACAAAGGGCCGGCGGATCTTTCCTTAATGGTATGTTTACTAGAACACTACTTTAAAAAAAATGATAACAAATTCTCCATGATAGAGACTTTAAAATTTTAGACTTTTTTAATTGAGTGATTGAATCAGTGTAAATATATCTGACTCTCGAATTAATGTATTACATACAGGCCGAATTATTAATTGTCTATTTTGGTTCACGACTCTTACTTTAAGTCTCTAATGTTTGTATGACCTAATATCAGTTTTAAAATTAAAGGAACTATAGATGTATTAATCTCAAGCTGTTCATGTTTTATATTTGGGATAATTATACAAATCTCCCCCGAACTATGACATAATTGCAAGTAATTTTCCTAACATTTCAATAATATCGAAAATCTTCCTTAATTGCGCATATGTTGTAATATTTAATCCTTTTTGTTCAAAGTCAATATTGGAAATTTACTTTATTGGTCAATAATGACATATTATGGACCAAACTCTCTATTTTACCCTTGTTATCCTTGCAATTATATTTGAACCCTTACTTTTGCATTCAAAATTATTAGAATATCTCAACTTCTTTTACCAAATTGCCCTCATATGTATTCTATATAAACTCATTTGAATGATTCTTTATACTTACTCTCTCTCTAAAAATCATTCATTTTCTCTCTCCAAGCCTTCTGTCATGACTTGAGAAAGATAAGAGACACATATGAAATGACAACTGCTTGGTATACATAATTCTCACCAATATATTTGAAGGCAATGTAATAAATTCACCATCCTCTATGAGAGTCTCTAAATATCACTAAAGATAGGAGGGTATATACATCATTTCACTATTATTTCTTGCCGGATCAATATTCATATGATATTAAGAGAAGTTTCTGATATTATTAAAATATTAGGAGAATCACATGTAATTATACCTTAATTCAGGGAAGGTTTGTGTAATTATCCCTTTATACTTTGTTTGGATAATCATGTAACATTAAGGAAATATAAGAATCAAAAGAGAGCATATGAATGTTATTCGAGTAGAATTATCCAAGTAATAAGATAGTCCTTTTTAAAAAAGTTAAGAATAAAATGTTAAATAAAACTCCCTAAACCATCTAGAAGTATATTTTTCCCATTTTTTTTTGCTTTTGTGTGGTTTTTGTTCGTCACTACATATGCAACATTGGTTAATGATATGTACCTTAATTAATATCCTAGGCCACGTAAATAGGAGGTGGGATCATGAAAGTAGCAAGTGACACGAAACATTTCTCTAATTTCATCTTAGTTCGATCTCCGTACTCTGACGGTTCCGTTTTTCACGAATCAATGCACACATAGTGCAATAAATGATGTGTAGAATTTTCAGTATCTAGGTTATCCAATTGTACATAAAGATCACATATGTTGTGGCACAATTGGAGAATCCAAAAAATAAGAGAGAACCAGAAGATGAATGACCACTCAATATTTTTTTCTCTCTTTTTCTCTTTGTGCAAGAATATCTAAATTGTGGAAGAATTGCAGAATTCTCAAGACTTGTCTTGTCTTCTCATATTTATGGAAAGAGAAGTCTTCAATTATGGAATAAAATCCTTCAATTATGAAATAAGATTTCTTGATCTCCAAGTCTTTTTATTGTCTTCCAAGTCTTGGTCTTTTGACTATAAAGTCTCCAAATATAGACCAATATACCAATAATATCTCCTAAAACATGTTTTTAAGTGAATATGAGTCTTTAATGTATTAGAATAAACCCTTCCTACAAACTAAAGTCGGCCAATCTCGAGTACTCGTAAA
Organism: Cornus suecica; assembly: GCA_963922005.1. NCBI lineage: Eukaryota > Viridiplantae > Streptophyta > Magnoliopsida > Cornales > Cornaceae > Cornus > Cornus suecica. Next base: position 97,714,785 of record OY998238.1, read on the forward strand.
AAGGTTCGAGTTTTTGGTAAGTTAAAATCTCGAGTACTCGGTAGAAATTCTCGAGTTCTCGGCAAATGCTAATAATGTTGAATGGCGCTAAGTGACGTCCCAAACTCTTGGGAAAGTCACATCATGGCTTGCGCCAAGGCGCAATTTTTGCATAGGTCGAGTTCTTGAGAATGTCGACTTCTCGGCAGCTTCAGAAAATTCAACTTTTATTAATTTTTCGTTGCGCCGCTTCCAAACAACTCCACTTCACTTCTCTATATTCTTAACCACTTTAAACTTGATTTGACACGTTATTTGATATTCGTTTGACCTGTCAACTTGATTAACCCAACTGAAGCTTACAACACTCAACATGATTTTTTTTATCAAAAATATACCATTACAAATAAATGTTCCTACATCTTTAATTAATTTTGGTCGGAATTTTTTCTTCTTATTATTTTTGCTTAGGGTGCGTTTGGATAGCTACTTTTTGTTCTTATTTTTTGTTTTTTTGGGCTTAAAATGAGAACAAAAATCTGTTTGGTACACTTTTGAGCCCAAACTTTCTTCATATACAGTAAAAAAACATCAGCTCAAAATTGCCCAATTTTGAGAACATGAAAATGATGTTCTCTTGATTTTTGCACTGTAGCTATCCTCCAATTGAAGACGTGTTCCTAGATCAATTTCTGAAAAGAGAAAAATCTCCCAAAAAACTACTCGAGAACACTCCTCTCTACCCGACAACTTCCATCCTAGGGTTTGAGGGCGATTCTTCACACCACTCCAAGATTCGGCCATGAAATCGTGATCTAGGTACCCTCATCCTCAAATTCGTCCAATCTAGGATTTCGATCAAGAGAGGCGACGACTAGGGTTTCGATTGGAGGTCGTGGATTTCAGCTGGTATTGCTGAAACAAGTCTCAACTCTCTCTAAACTTCTATTACTCTCGCGAATTCTAGGGTTTCGAGGTCGGAGTCTCAAGAAATTCTGTGAAGATAACGACTATGGAGAGTCTGATAGGACTGGTCAATCGGATACAGAGGGCGTGTACTGCTCTCGGCGACTACGGTGGTGGTGACAACGTTTTCTCCTCCCTCTGGGACGCTCTTCCCTCCGTCGCCATCGTCGGTGGACAGGTTCGTTCCCGCCATATCCTCTTCTTTCTAGAGAGAGAAAGTTAAGTTAAAGAATAAAAGCAGAAAATTGACTTTTGTGAAGGGGACAAACAAAATTAAGCTAATTTTTATGGTTCCTGAATTAATTTGAGTTCGATTCAACTAAATACTGAAAAATTACACACACACATATGTATATATATATCTTATATGTTTATATATTTGTAATAGCTGATTGAGTCCTTTTGTTTTGTTGTTTCCTACAGTTTGTATTGTTTAAGTTTGTTAAATGCTTTGAGTAGAAATTGATCTGTTGATTGATTATTGTTTTGTTTTGAGCTGTGATCAGAGTTCTGGAAAATCTTCGGTGTTAGAGAGCATAGTTGGGAGAGATTTTCTTCCTAGAGGATCAGGTTAGGGTTTTTCGATACGGGTGGTTTTGATTAGTTTTTTTTCTTTCTTTTGTTTATTTTTATATTTTGGGGAGTTTGGTGAATTTTTTTATTTAAGTTGTTAGGGGTGTGTGTGCAGGAATTGTCACAAGGCGGCCTTTGTTGTTGCAACTGCACAAGACAGATGATGGACAACAGGAGTATGCTGAGCTTTTTCATCTTCCACGAAGAAAATTCTCTGATTTTGGTATTAACTTCACCTTTAAATGTTGTTGATTGTTAAGCTACTCTAAGTTTGTGCATTTTGGGGTTAGGAAAATGATTTAATGAGATTTCTCACTGCCTGAAACCTTAGCAAACCCATTCAAATTATCGTAAATTTGAAAGGTGATGACAAGTATATGCAATACTCCAAGATATAACCCTAGGTGGTATACTGCGTGATTGGTTGGGAAACCATACAGAGTTGGGGTATTGTATGGTTGGTTGGTAAAATGAGGTCCATCTAGAGTGGTTAGTGCACTTTCTGTTTCATGTGTGAAGGCATAGGGCTTATAAGTTATAAATTGATATACTTTATTTTAAATTTTGCTACTTTGTGGTTCATTTTGAATATGGGTTTTGGTTATTATGATAACTAAATTCAGCTACGTTCTGTTTTCAAATTTGAATTACTTTCATAGTTTCATTTAATGTTCTTCTATGGATCTAATTTTTGTTATAATTTCATATAATCTTGCCCTTTTAAAATTGTCTTTAGTGAGTGGATAAACACCTCAACTCAAGTCACTCTCCGTTCAAAAATTTCTTTTCTACAATCTGTGATTTTTATTACAACTTGTACATGTATCTATTTATGATTATGATATACACAAAGGAAGACATGTTTTCAGCATTATAGTTTTATGTTCCTTAGTGCATAAACAGACCGGTAAGTTATAGTTTCTTTGGAATTTTAGAGTCCAATTGGTTTCTTGGTCTTCTTTTGTCCAACTGTTATTTTATGTTTTTTGAAATTTAAGGCTTTGGAAGCATTGGTGACCAAGTTCAAATTTTTTTGTTGTTCCTAGAGTGACGACACGCAACGTGAAAGTGAACAAAACTAAAAATGAAACAGTTGAAACCCATATGAAAACATATGATTAAATAGTCCATTTCTAAGCAAGGGGGTCATACGGTGCACATAGGAGGTCAACGGAACCAACGGAAAGCAAAACGGAGGCGAAACAAGCGAAAGAAAAAGCACCAACCCTGTGTGCAGGGGTGAAGCAATTTGGATTCACTTTATAGGAACCTAGGTCCTATCCTTTCTTAGGACAATAAAGAGACATTTGATTGTGGGTTTTTCGTGTATCAAAAATTTGGAGAACTAAGATCCTGTATGTTTTTATTTTTAATTCGACTCCTTCTTTCCTTTTTGAAGTACTTGATGGAAATTAGCGAGTTTAATTTTATCCGCCCAAATATACTATCAGTGGGACACGGTTATAAAGGATAGACACAACTCCAGATATTTTTAGATCACTTCTTTTTGCTCCACAACATAGTAATGTTTATACCTCTTCCATCTATTTATTTGCTTATTTTCTTCCAGATCTCCTAAATTATATGGTTTTCTTACCATGTCACCCATTATGCATATTATTTTGTTTTAGGGGTAATTATATTTGTATTTTGTATTTTTTCGTGCATTTGGTTCTGACATCATCTTTGAATATATAGTACTAGAGTTTCTATGCCACTAAGTATGTCTTATATATGTATATATAATTTGCAGATAAAAGGCATTGGTGTTGTCTTTGGTGGAAGTTAGAAGCATGGGAAGAGCAGTCTTGCTCCATCTCAGTTGTGTAGTTTTAGTTTTCTCGAGTAGTTTTAGCTTTCATGCATTTGGACACTACAAGAATGTTAGTACAAACATTTTATGAAAATTTTCATGTTACGTATAAAATTTTATGAAAACAGTTTTAGTTTTCTCGAGTAGTTTTAGTTTTGCATGTTGCAGTTACTACAGTTGATTCCATGACTGGAAAGGCACAGGGAAAATACAAGTATAGAGCTCTGTGTTCTTGGTTAGTTTTATGTTTGTTTGTTCATCCGCTGATCTCTTATGATTTTCAGTTCAAGATTTTTCATATGGAGTGTAGGTTTTTCATAGTTAGAAATTAACATGGTTGTTGATTATGTTCTAATTGTTTTCAACATCAAGTTATCAATATTGGCACATTTAACATCATGACTAAAGCATGCTTGTTCATGCCAAATGCTTTCTCCCATTGACTCCATGCGCATTCTAGCTTGCACCAGAAGTGGGGTCTTGAGTATGAACAAGACCGACAAGGCTTAGATGAGATAATTGATTGGGTGAAATTCCTCCAGGTTGAAGTCAAAGTACCATTTTATTTCTCTCTCAAACACATTATTTGTAACTAGTGTGTGTAAATGGGCTTAATATTTTGTGTGTATATCTAAAATTCCTTTGTTATGTGTGTATAGGTGCTGAGTATGAACAGACTGAGCGGTGTTGCAGCAGTTCTTTGGCATCACTGGTACAACGAGGTTAGTTACATTACAATCTTTAATCATTACTTATACATTTATTGTGTTAGGAGTGAATGAGATAGAGACAAGAAGATGGTTGTACTAAGTAACTTGTACATGTTATGCTCTTCAAAGTTTTTACATTGATAATCTGTTGAAGGATTCAATGATTTTTCATTTTTATGTTTAAAAAGAAAACCCAAAAATAGATGAAGGCGCCTCTGGTTGCTATTTTCCTTGCTACCATATATGTTGTAACTGTTATGAGAATTTTTTGTTGTTTATATTTTTTATTTCAGGTTGCAGATAGAAATGATGATGTTGGAGGATTTTTGAGGATTGTACATGGGATTTTGAGGATGATACATGGAGTCTAGGATTTTTTGTTGTAATAAAACACATTTTTTTCTTTAAGGATTTGTAATGATTTGCTATAAATTCTAAGATTTTAGACATTATTGTTTCCTTATTATTGAGACATAATAATACTCTAATTTTAGATCTTATAATGAATGTAGTTCATATTTTCTTATTTGGTGTGTTGTGGCAGACTTACTTTTGTTATTAAATTTGATTTATGAATGGATTGAATTGGTAATTAAAAAAATTTCATTTTTCTTCTGGAATGCTTTACTAGTGCTTACAATTGTTATTATTGTTGTCCTTTACTGCAGCAATTTTAAGTGCTACGATAACGGCTTTATTGCATCAATTTTAAGTGTTGTCAATAAGTGTTGCCTTTTACTGCAGCACTTAAAATTGTTGTTGTAAAATAGCGACACTAGTTGTGGCAGTAATTTTAAATGCTGCTAAGAAGTTATGACAGCAATTTCTTGACTTATAACAGCAAATAAAATTGCTGCGAAAGACAATATTTGTTGTAGTGGAGGCTTGTGAAGAGTTTGATGGTTGTGGGAAGTTGGAAGAAAGAGTGTTACTTGAGGATTAATGGTACTGATCTACTGCTAGAGAGAAGAATTCTAGAGTATTTTGAGTTCTTTTTGGTTTATTATAAGAATTTCTTGTATTGGTGTGTATACCTTACTTTCCTTGTATTTTTTTTTTTTGTGATGGGCTTTTTGTATTAACTTCTTGATCAGATAATTGAGTTTAACTTTTTGGTGGGTTTGGGTTACCACCCTCGGGGTATGCCCAAGTACTTTTGTAGTCTTCTTGCCTTTTGATTTTCTATAAAATGAGAATTTTTTTTAAAAAAATGTTGGTAATTTAGGTGGGGTTGTAAAATATTGTTGATATTTATGGAGTAGTATATATGTAAAATATGTTGGGTATGAAAATAATTGTATCATTTTTTTTTCTCTTTGATTTATTAATTGTTACTTATAAAGAAAAAAAATTTACTAGTCGTTTTTAGGAGAAAGTGTTGTCGGAATTTTCTCAATTCCAACACTTATAGGCAAAATTTCAGTAAAATGTTTAAAAAAACAATTCAACTCGCCAAACATGTTTTTTTGTTTCTGTTCTCAATCCAGAGAACACGGACGCTGCCAAACGTGTTTTTCTGTTTCTGTTATCATATTTTCTGAAAAAACAAGGTCTGCCAAACGTGTTTTTTTCTTTTTTGTTTCCGAAAATTTATCAGACAAAATTCTCAACCAAACATGTTTTTGTTTCTGGATTACACTTAGGACAAGAACAAGAAAACTTTTTGTTCTCAAGAGGATAAAAACAAAAACGAAAACACTGATTTCCAAACGTACCATTAGTGTTACTTCCATTTAAATAAATTCTTAGATCCTCCTTTATATAGGTATAAATGGCACTACTGTTCTTGAAAGATGCCAAGATCTATGGATTATAAGATTGCGTGGGCCATAAACTCTATTAGTTACTTTTATTATTTTGGTTGAGCGAGGGGTTGAAAATCTAAAGAATACTTTAGATTTTTGTGCATCATTATATATAGTTTGTAGGTCCACCTAGTCTCACAAATGACTTACTAATAATATAACCAGTATGCTATAATAGGCCTACGTAGATATGCTTTGTATTTATCTTATATTTGAAAATACCTTTTTTTTTAATAAATGATATTAGCAATTTAGCACCGAGACATTAATGCTTTTCTTAATAAATGAAGTATACATAAAGGAATTTATTCTCTCTTAATATTTAATAGGTCCACGTAGTTTCATAAAAATATGATGGATAATGTTTTGTTAATAAATTTGTATTTATGAAAAAGAAGAAGATAAATAGTCGATCGAGTTGTTAGGAGATTGTATACAATTTCAAGGAAAGTGATCAGGAATGGCAAATAAGAAGTTCTTTGGGATCCTCTTCCTCTTCTTGTTTCTTTTGGCTTCTGGTACGGCTCTCTCCCTCTCTCAACTTATATACACATGTATATGTATATATATATATATATATATTTAGGGTAAATTGCTTAAAACCTCCCTCAAATTTACTCTCTTTCTCTACTATACCCCCTCAACTAATTATACCCCTCTAAACTTTCATTTTCTTGCACCATAGACTTGCTCTCAAATTTTTTTACCCTTTTACCTTCCAAACTTTTTGTATTTCCACCTTACCTTTAATCATATCCTTACTATTATATTTCTTAATTCTTTAAATTACAAAAATATTATTATTTTTAGTTAGAATATTAATTATGTCATTTACCTTTAATATATTAGACTAAATATACTCTCAAATGTTAGTTTTTTTTTTATAAGTTCTAATTATTTTATTTGTAAATCAATTAACTTGGTATTAAATTTTAGTTTGATTTAAATCATAAAACTCAATCCTAATTAATATATTCATAAATAAATCACAATTTATGAAAACAATATATATATTTCGAACAAAATATATATATATATATATTGGAAAATGATATATATTTCGGAATATATATATAATTCGTCAAAAATATATATTTTCCGAATTCTTTTAAAAAAATGTGAATTTTTTCCGAAAAATAATTTTTTTGGGAAAAATATATATTATGTTTCAAAATATGATTTTTTTCGAAAAATAATTTTTATTGAGAAAAATATATATTATTTTCAAAAATATGAATTTTTTCCGAAAAATAATTTTTTTGAGAAAAATATATATTATGTTCCAAAATATGATTTTGAGTCATAATACCTAAACTACCATCAATAGTATAGGAGGGTTTAGTTAAATCAAACCTTCAAAAAAATTCTTTTTCAAAAAAATATGTATATTTTGGAATATATATATATTGGAAAATGATATATATTTCAGAATATATATATATGATTCGTCAAAAGTATATATTTTTTGAATTGTTTTAAAAAATATGAATTTTTTCTGAAAAATATACATTATTTTCTAAAATATAAAAAATATATATTTCGGAAATTTTATTATTATTTTAGGAAAAAAAATCATATTTTGGAAAATAATATATATTTTTCTCAAAAAAATAATTTTTTGGAAAAAATTCATATTTTTTTAAAACAATTCGAAAAATATATATTTTTGACGAATTATATATATATATATATATATATTCTAAAATATATATCATTTTCCAATCAAAGTTAATTTGATTTAAATCATAAAACTCATTATCCTAATTAAATTTTTTTTTGCTAAATGAAACTTTCTTTTCATAAAAATATATTCATAAATTGTGATTTATTTATGAATATATTAATTAGGATTGAGTTTTATGATTTAAATCAAACTAAAATTTAATAACAAGTTAATTGATTTACAAATAAAATAATTAAAACTTACAAAAACAATTTTTAACATTTGAGAGTATATTTAGTTTAATACATTAAAGGTAAATGACATAATTAATATTCTAACTAAAAGAAATAATATTTTTGTAATTTAAAGAATTAAGAAATATAATAAGGATAAGATTAAAGGTAAGGTGGAAATACAAAAAGTTTGGAGGGTAAAAGAGTAAAAAAATTTGAGGGCAAGCCCATGGTGCAACCTTTTATGAAACTTTAGGGGGTTCTAAGCTCATTTCATAGTTGAGGGGGTATAGTAGAGAAAGAGAGTAAACTTGAGGGGGGTTTTAAGCAATTTACCCATATTTTTATAACCCATGTTGGCCTCTAATTTTTAATGTTTATGCATGCACGCACGGTTACAAAAAGATTAATTATTTGTCTTTCCTCTATTTCCATGTTTTCTTTAATTTTTGAAGGAAGTATATATATATAAAACTATATATATACTTACACAAGTATGTCCGACTTGTGCTTTGAGCTTTTAACATTAGAGTTCTTATTGGTTTAATTTTTTACAAATAAATTTCAAAAGAGACTTTTTGGCTCTTATATATAACATATTAAGTATGCATCTATTCTACCGAGTTTAAATCATTAGAAAGATTGTACTTTCAAATGTTTAAATTTTTACACAACCAACATTCAAACAACAATACTTCGTAAACTTAAAATACAGTTGAACAAACAAGCTATTTTACAACTTAGTTGTTAAAAAAAATCAAACAAGATACAAATTTTTGTACAATTAATGCTCTTATTTTCAGTTAACAACTTAATATTGTCTTTGGCAAACCGACCAAAATTTATAGACCTAGGATCTAATTTAATTTTCTTCCATTCATATGTTTAACTAAATGTTATATATAGACACGAAATGTATATATATATATATATATAGACGTGGAAACTATTGAATGAAATGAGAGGGCTCACTTCAATTCATCATACAACTACGTGACAATGGTGGTCTAATCTGATTATTTAATATGCATGGCCAATATATTATAATGTTATTCAATGAATTGTGTGATGGAATTGCAGAAGAGATGGCATTTGCAAAAACAAAATATTGTAGCAATAATTACAGCACAGATTGCCAGGTGGCCGGTAGGTGTGACCAAGAATGTGTAGGGGTTCGTAAGATTTAAACGATGTGAAGATAGTTTCTACACAAGTTCGTCAGCCAAAACCACAGTATTGATGCTCTTATTACTTTTGATTTTCTCTTACAGAGAAAATGAAAGAGAAATGGAGGAAAAGACAGCAAGTACAAGTAATTGAAGTATTTTCTCTCTCTAGGATTTTCTCCCTTCTGGTCTCCGAAAAAAGTCCTCCTCCAGTGAACCCTCACACCTCTATTTATAGACGCGACCGCTCAGTAATCCTCGCGGTTTGTATTGCCACGTCAGCACTAGTCTCGCGACATGGTTCCATCATCCTCGCGGATTCCATTGCCACGTCAGCACCTGTCTCGCGACATGGTCCCTGCGTACTTAATCCGTGATATAAATACCTTGTACAGTATTATTCCACGCCCATGACTACGCAAAACGGATTCGCGTACTCTTATGCGTAACTAACACTGCACGCCATAAATACCTTGCACAATATCATCCGCGAAACGAATTCGCGGATCATATTACGTACCAAACCCTGTGATCCGCGCCTGTTGCATCACGGATCCGATTTATCCTTAGCCAAGGATGCCGTTATAGCTTTGCTGGGCCATGACCAATCATGCATGCCTTGGTCATGTCCCTGAATACTTGCGGCCTCTCTAAGGTACTTTTACTTAGAATAGTGTAAATAAGGTCGCGACCCACTATTTACTCATCCCAAGCATTTCCCTTAGATTCCGCATAGTACTCACCACGCGAGCAGCATATAGGGTTATGAGTTACTGATGCGAGCTATAAAACACACCAGTTCCTCATACTTTCCTCTGTGTAATGCAAGCTCTCGCGTAAAAAATCATATTTGGGCTAGTTCCCCAAGTAATCGATCACTTGGGCCAATCTCCCAAATAATCTTTCACTTGGGCCGGTTTCCCCAAATATACCAAACCTGGGCCATATCCCAGATATTTTAATCCATGGGTCATTATCCCTAACGAGTCTTTTAGCCATTTTATGTTATTTCGCGAATCGCTACCCTTTACATTTTTCCCCATTGCACTTTTGATACTTGGCCAAGTATTAAAGTGCAATAACCTGTAGCCTTGCTTCAAAATTGTTTTTCCCCATGCCACTTTGGCATTTCTCCTGCGGATGAACTTTATTTCCCCGGTTTCACTTCTATTGATCCGCGAACATTTTTTTCTCTTGGTCTTTTTCTGTTTTTTTCATGAATTTCGTGCATGGGCTTATTTTGTTTTCCCCATACCTTCTTTATTTTTCGTAAATTCCTATTATCCTCTGATCCGCGATATTTGAATCTGCGGCAACCTTGGCGTCGGTTCGGCTTCCGCGGTCATTAATGGCACCCCCTAGGTTTCCGGGCCCTTTTCCTATAAAAGTTGCTCTTGTCTATTTCATTTCACTTTTTTCCTCTTGCCTTCATTTTTTTCTGCTTTACTGCTTCAAGAGCCTCTTTAAGTGTTATTTTCAATCCTCCATTTTCTTCGCGGTCTGTTTTCTTAAGCTTTACTCCCCTTATCTTCAATCCTCCATTTCAATGGCCAAATCCTCTACCCCCAAGCTTTTAGTTCCTCCATCTGGGTCTATCCCTTCTGTTCCCCAGCCAACAGAATGGAGAAAGGCTCCATTTTTTGAAAATTCCCATGATCATTTCTGGAGTTCCATTGAGAACCTTCCTCCCGCGGGAGATATTGCGGATGAACCCATGCTTATTCATTCTGACAGTGAAACACCCTTAGCCAATATCCCACCTTCCTCATTCCTTCGCCTCCTTATTGAAAGAGGTGATGTCCCATATTCTTTTGTAGAATATGAAGGACATGTGTCACCTATCACTCACTGGAGGATGTGGTCTAGCCACATACTTAGTCAGGACAGGCACCGTGAGACTCTTAGACAGGCATCTTCTTGAGTCCATAGAACTCTTTTCGGACCTGTCTGTTCGTCGAGACGCGGATGCACTTAATTTGTTGGTGTCGCGATGGAGCTCTTTCTCGCACACCTTTGTAACCTCTTGGGGGGAGTTTACCCCAACCCTGGAAGACGTGTACGTGCTGTTCCGGCTCCCTGTTTTCGACTCGCGATCCCTAGATACCCCAGCATTCAGCGAGGCAGACCAAATGATTCATTCTCACCTCCAGTCCTGCGCGGCTTATGCCGCGAAAAGAGGTAATCGTTTCAAGGATGGCACCATACTTGACGAGGCACCTTTGATAAAAAGTGCTAAGTTGAAGTACTCAAGTTGGTGTCATCACTTCTTCAGGGAGTATGAACCAAAGCTTCCTCTTCTCCGCGGTCAAGATCGCGAATCGGTGCCTGGTCCAGAATTCAATGGTGATTTTGAGTTAGCTGGATTTTTAGCCTATTGGTTGGACCGCTACATTTTCCAGGGACGTCCTGAAGATGGACCCAACAAACTGGTATTCTTGATGGCTTCTATAGCCTCGCGGGGCATCAGGCTTCCCTTAGCCCCCCTTTTTCTAGGTACCCTCTACTCTCAGTTGGACATTTTATCCAATGATTTCCTGAGGTCAGTTGGTAGATACGACATAAGCACACATGTCCCCTACCTTTTCCTTATGCTCTTTATTTTTGAAAGATTCCCAAAATATGCACCCAAACCCCTTAGTTTTCCGTCTTCAAACCCTGATTCCCTTATTCTCAGATCGCGAGCCGCTCGCTGGTCAGGCCTCCTTTCCACCAAGCGACTTGAGGACTTTATTGACTTCAGTCGTAATTTTTCTTGGAGACCTTATACAATGCCTTTAGATGGTATTTATTTTCCTTCCTTCTATCCTATGGAGGAGCAAACTGCTTATGGTTATCAACACCATGAGGAGCTCATCTTTGCTTCTTTTTCCTTTGGTTGCTGCTTGCCCGTTTTCAATGATTCCTTCTCGCGGACAACACCTTATAATCCTTCGCGAGTAGCCCGTCAACTGGGTTTTGAGCAAGCAATTCCAGTTTATGTTGCTCCTCCCTCAGGTGATTCTCCTGACAGCTATGACGCGGCCCTGGTGAGGTACCGCGAGGAATATGAGAAAAAACACGAAGAGTTATCCTTTGCCATTTTTATTCCCGCGAGATCCCGCTCAGGATGCCGAACCGCGGCATATATTGATTTTTGGTTTCAAGTGACAACAGATTTTCAGACTTTTATGATGGGTCCTCCTAGACCAATTACCCCTGTAAAAATATTCATGGGAGACTCTTCTTTGAAATTGCACAAGCCCCATGGTTCCCGCGGGTTTTATAGCAAGCTTTCCCTTCCAGCGCCTGGCGATCATGAGGGTCCAAGCACTTCAAATCTGGTTATCAAGAAACAAAAAATTTTGAAAGAGAAAAAAGGTAAATCCAAAGCTCCTCCTGCGTCTAAAAGGAAGCGTTCCGAACGTATCGAAGTCACCACCTCTATTCCGGTTCGCGAGGAACCTATTTCTAAACGCTTGGTAATGAAGTTATAACTTAATATTTTATTCTTACTTCTCAGTTTCTGTTGTCAACTTTGTTTCTAATATTTCTAAAATTACTTTATTTTGTTTTTCAGAGATCCGCGAGATCGGTTGTCACATCATCATCTCGACTTCCATCACCCATAGATGCTCCAATAGTAGTTAATACTACGGATGACCCAGTTGACTATATTCCTTTGTCTCAGCGGAGAAGAGAGCACAAAACCCAAATTTTAGAAGCTGCTGCTAATCATTCCTCCGAGGATGATGAGGTAGATATTATTCCCTTGATTCGCAGAAGGTCGAATCCTTCTACCTTGATCTCTCCTGACAGATTTGGAGTTGATCCCATTGCTTTTCAGTCACATCAAGCCGAGGTTGAAATCGCAGATTCTACTCAAGATCAGGCTGAATCATCTTCGCGGATTGCAGAATTACCTAAGAAAACAAGCTCTTTATTGGATACAGTTGCCAGAGTCGTGGAAGATATTCATGCTGCTGATCCCTTACTTTCATGTAATTCCTAACTTGTTTTAAATCTTCCTTTATCTTTCATACTCTTTGTGTTTTGATTATACTTATTGTTTTATTTATCCTTGTATAGGTCGTGGGCTTGGAACGGATACCAATCAGGAGGGAGTTGACCATTCTATTGATGATTCTGATCGCGAGGTAGCTGGTATACTCTCAGACTTTCCTGATCAAGGAAAAGAGAATGCATCGCAAATATCTAAAGTCGCGAGGAAGATTTTACTCTCAGACTCAGATGATGGGGATGATCTCCCCATTTCTTTCATTATCCGTAAGGATACTCATCCATCCATCGCGACTTCATCCCATCTTGACGAATCCGCGGTTCCGACAACAAATCTTGATGATGCGGCTCATCCTGAAACTGCAAATATTCCGGACATTCCTGAAACAAATGATACCGTTCCTGACTCCGAAGTAGACGTTGCAGCTGCGACTGTCCCAGAAGCTTCTGGTTCTGATACAGATGCTCGGCATATGGAACCTATTATTTGTGATATCGCTGCTGAGCTTGCTGCCACTCTCCAGGATGGGTCCCAACTCCAAAGATCTCTTTTTGGGGGTCCTGAAACTGATATGGAATCTTCCCTTGCCGCGACTCAAGCTGAAACCGCGGATGCTGGTAAAAATTAACAAATTTTATACTATTTTTATCCGCGAATACAATTCTCCATGTAATATTGACTTATTGATAATTTCATTTTTGCAGGTCAGTCCAATAGGAGTCCTGAATCCTTATTTCCCAGTTCTGCATTCGAGGATCCTGAATCTCTGCTCAACGAATTTCCCTCACCTCCAAACACTTTACAAAACCTGACCTTTCCTAACTTTGATTCCTTTTTTCTTCCTATTCACCCTGATCAAACACATAACCAAACTTCTTTATCAGTGCAGCAAACGCAACCACATCCTTCTCAAACTCATGCTTCCATTCCTGGTACCACATCCGCGCCCTATACACAAACCCCGCGGCCTTTACATACTCATACCTCTAATCCTACTTCCTCATCTGTGCCACAAACCCAACCACATCAACCCCCTCCTCAGGCCATTCCCGCGCCCTTGAATCTAAACCTTCAACAGGATCAAGTATACTGGCGCAACTTTTTATGTTATTCAGGTGACATGCCATTTTGGATCGCGTTTTTAGTAATCATCCAGAGACCTTTTCTACTATGGAGCTCTATGATCCCCTTCTCCAGCCTACATTTCTGCATATTATCGCGGATACTTTTTCTTCACTGACGACTACTTGCATCCGCGACCTTTCTTCTACCACTTTACCACTTTGTCGCGCCCGTATCAAGGATTGGAAAAATATGAAAATGAATGTGACCTGGTGGGAAGTGCATCTTGAAAAGGTTGAGCGCCTTTATGCGAAGTACTGTGCTGAGGTCAAAGCTTTTTCTGATTATCAAGCCAGTATATCAAAAGTGGAAGAGGCCCGTGCTATTTTGGCTGCTGCAGAGCAAGATGCGTCAAGACTTAAGGATGCCGCGGAACATACTATGCGTTCCCGCGAGTTACAGGAAGAGCATGAAAATTTCCATATCTCCTCTCCTGTTAGCCGCGATTTGTACTAATTGTTTTTTCATACATTGCTGATGTACTTATTACACATTCATATATGTAATTTTATATACATTGTGCTGATATTTAATCATTCGCCTTTTGAATTTTAAGATTGGTACAACTTGATCCATTTCACATTAAGAGGTCCAGCACTTTCGCGGGTAATTTCATGCTCCATTCTGTAATACCCACTACTTCCTTCACTTACAACCACATAAGGACCCTCCCATTTGGCTTCAAATTTTCTTACCCTTTGTCTTCTCATGATTGCTGGTACCACTTTCAGCACTCTGTCCCCCACCTTAAACCATCTGTATCGTACTTTTTTGTTGTAGTTCTTTGCTTGTTTTTTATTGTACTCTTTTTGATTTGTAAATGCCTCAGCCCTAACTTCATCCAATCCTTCTATCTCCAATAGCCTGTTTTCCAAACTACTGTCGTATGCAAGCCTTTTAGCAGCCAACTCCAGTTCTGCAGGTAGCACAGCTTCTGCTCCGTATACCAGCGCATAAGGGGTCATGTTTGTCACGCTTCGGTATGCGGTTCGATGTGCCCATAGTGCTATTGGAAGCTCTTCTGCCCATTTCTTCTGATTATCATGCACCATTCTGGACAGGATTCGAATTAACGCTTTATTAGAGGCCTCAGCCTGTCCATTTCCTTTCGGATAGTAAGGCGTGGATTTGTGATGAATGACTGAGTATCTCCCCAACAAATCCGCGACCTTACTATTGACAAAAGGAGTCCCGTTATCCGATAGTACCACCTTTGGTATCCCAAATCGACAGATGATGTTTTCCTTTATGAATCGCACCACATTGTCTGCTGTTGTTCTTCTTAATGGGATAGCTTCTACCCATTTTGTGAATAATTCAGTTGCTACTAAAATCCACACATGTCCCTGAGCCTGCGGCGTGATTGGTCCAATTATATCTAGCGCCCAAGTATGGAAAGGCCAGGGGGTTGCTAAGCTGTGTAATTCAGTTCCCGGAGCATGAATAAGATCCCCGTGTACCTGACATACATGACATTTTCTGACAAAATCACTGCAGTCTCTTTCCATTGTTGGCCAGTAATACCCAGATGATAGGAGCTGTTGAAACATTTTTCTAGGGCCTTGGTGACCAAACACATGAACCTGTCTCAATATTTCCCCCGCTTCTTCTTCGCTTACACACTTTATCAATTTTCCCTCAAAACTTTTTCGGAACAATTTTCCCTCTTGTAAAACAAATCGCGAGGCCAATTTTCTGAACCGCAGTTGATCTTTTTCCGGCAAAATCCCATCCTTCAAATAGTGCACATATTTGTCCCGCCAGTCTATCAAGTCTGCTATATTACCTTCATTCGCGGATGGATATGCATTACAGTTTTGACAGCTACTTTGTAACTTTACTGCCTCATCCTTCATACTTGGCCAAAAGAAGCCTTCTCGCTGCAAAACTCGATAGAGACTGACGTCCGTTTGACCGCATATTTTCCTGTGAGCTTTTTGGAGTAATTCTTTTATCTCGTCTATTGCTACACATCTAGCCAAAATTCCTCCAGTGGCCCTGTAATATAACACACCTTTTATGAGCTGGTACTCCCGTCTCAAGGCATTGTTATCGTTCTTAAGTAGAGCATGTATTATTTGTGCTCTCCAATCATGCTCTTTATACGTATCCGATTCCTTTCCGTTACTGACCACTGATTCTGTTCTTCGGATTATTTGTACAGAAGACTCCATTCCTTGGAAATGTAGTCGCGAACCTAATGTCGCCAGTGCATCGGATCGTCGGTTGCTTTCTCGCGGTTCGTGCATAAAACTCACAGTCTCAAAGCCTCTAATCATCTGTCGAATAAGAGTTCTGTAGGACACCAGATGAGGTCCCTTGACAGCATACTCCCCTCTGATTTGCTTAATGACCAACTTGGAATCCCCTTTAACCTGAAGTATTTTTGCCCCTAACCTTTGAGCCATTATCAACCCCAGCGCCAGTCCTTCATACTCGGCAATGTTATTGGTACAAGGAAAGTCAAGTTTGTAGGCCATGACTAATTCCTCTTTTGTTTCCTCATTTCTTAGTACAAAACCAGCTCCCCCTCCTTTTTCAGTGGATGAACCATCGAACTCTAAAGTGAATTCCGCGCTCTGTGCCACGCTTGTCATCCCTATCTCCTCCATCCTGGGTTCAGCTCCTCCGGGAAATAAAGCTAGCAAATCTGACAAGGCCTGACTTTTTACCGCTTTTGGTCTAGAACATGTGATCTCATATTCAGATAATGCTAATAACCATCGAGCAGTTCTTCCACTGAGGATGGGCTTTGTGAGCAAATACCGTATGGGATCACTTTTAGTGATTAGCTCTAATGGATGTGCCAGCAAATAGTGTCTAAACTTCTGGGCTGCGAATACTAAAGCGAGACAGTGCTTTTCCAATGATGTGTACCGCGACTCTGGTTCTTTGAGTACCCGACTGATATAGTAGACAGGCTTTTCTTCCCCTTCATGCTCTTGGGCCAACAGAGCTCCCACGGATTTATTGGTGGAAGTGAGATACATTATCAATGGTTTTCCTGACTCAAGCGCTACCATTGTTTTTGGTGATGCCAAAATCTTTTTGATTTTCTCAAAAGCCTCTTGCTGTTCTTCTCCCCAGCTATATACGGATTTTTATTTCAACAACGGCATGAGTGGGTGAGTTACCTCTGCCAGTGCCGGGATAAACCTCCTCAGATAAGATATTTTTCCCATAAAAGTTTTCAACATTTTACGAGTTGCCGGTGGAGCCATTTCTAATACCGCCTTAGCCTTTGTCGGGTCCATATCAATGCCATGCCGATGTACAACACACCCCAAGAACTTTCCTTCTGGTACTCCAAAGGCACATTTGAGGGGATTCATCTTCAGATTATACTCGCGACATCGATGTAGTACTTTTCGCAAATCTCCCACATGATCTTGTATGACTCTGGATTTCACCACCAAATCGTCGACATAGTCCTCCACAGTTTTATGCATTAGATTGTGGGGCCGGCATTTTTAAGCCCAAATGGCATGACCGTATAATGGAAATTCCCCATTGGGGTGCGAAAAGCAGTTTTCTCAGCATCCTCCGGCGCCATTTTAATCTGATTGTACCCACTGAATCCGTCCATTAATGAGAAAATCTCGTGCCCTGAGGTCGCATCCACTATGGTGTCAATGTTAGGAAGAGGGAAATCATCTTTTGGGCAAGCCTTATTGAGATCACGATAATCTACACATACGCGTATCTTCCCAGTCTTCTTCTTTACGGGCACGATGTTCGCGAGCCATGTTGGATGCTGAGTTGGCTTGATGAATCCTGCTTTCAGCAGTTTCTCTACTTCTGCCTTGATTTGTACCTCTAAATCGGGATGAAATACTCGTTGCTTTTGCTTATTTGGTTCTGATGCGGGATTCACATGAAGCCGGTGGTTTACCAATCCAACATTGAGTCCCGGCATTTGATTATAGTCCCAAGCAAAGACATCTCGAAATTCTTTGAGCAATTCTATCAGAGCAATCTTAGTATCTTCAGGCAGCATACTGCTTATGAAGGTAGGTCGCGGCTCCGTACCGTCGCCAATGTCCACTTCGCACAACCCATGTTCTGGCCGCGAATCCACTTTCAGCACCTTAGGGTCAGCTTCAAGTTTTCTTTGTATGGTCTTATCTTTCCCGGGGTCAGTGCCAACATTGTAAGCTTCTGACCCCCAATCCCGTCATAATTTATACACTACTCGTCCATCGGGCTTTTTGACCCGTGACCAACTCACCTCTTTATGCTTCCGTTTAACTGCGCTAGTATTTTGCAATTCGTTTCATTCCGGTAATGGTGTAGAAAAAACGCCGGGCCCATTTTCCTCACTGTATTCTGAGAAGTAGACTGCATCTGCAAAATGGGCCTCTGACGCGCAGAAAAGACTTTTGGATGCCTTTACAGTCATTATTCCTTCTCCCCAATTGGCTTTCATCACTTGATGATAGGAAGACGGCACTACGCCATATGCATGCAGCCACGGTCTTCCTAGCAACAATTGATATGAGGGTTCCCCTTTGATGACATGAAATTTGGTGGGCCCTCTGATCTTCCCAATTTTCAGGTCCAATGTCGCGAATCCCATAGTGACATGCTGATCTCCATTAAAATCAGTAACTGCAATAGTATGATTCACGATCTTTCCTTCGGGAAAATTGATCATTCGCAAAGTGGCTAGTGGGATCAAATTGACCGACGCTCCCCCATCCAAGAAAGCTCGTTTCATCTCTCGACCGTTTACAATGGCTGGCACATACAGAAGCCGATTATGGGGAAAAGGTACTTGTCTGTCCTCTTCAGAAAATGTGATCTTACTGGAGGCCCTCTCATGCTGCGGAATCTCAATGGTATGATTGAGTGCGGCGACTGTTTGTTCTTTCAAGAATTCTTTCACATGTTCCTGTATTGGGAGCTCATTGAAGAAGACATCTATCTTAGCATTCTCCCTTGCTTCACGTACTGGCGGGCAATCACATTTAGTGACATCGGCCATATCCTCAGTATTGTATCTGGCGGTCACTACAGCCACATGTGCAGGGAAAGGCTCATGAACTACATTCTTCGCTACTTCCAAGTCTCCTGATGCTATTTTTCGATGCACCAAACTTCGAAACGCCCAGCAGCCCATTAACGAATGTCGAACACTCCTGTGAAAGGGACAGTAGTTATTCTTCATCCTTTCCTCTCTTGACGGCACCCTTTGCACCGGCGGTAGCGTTATGACATGATCTGCGACCCATTGATTTAGTAAAGCAATTGCTTCTTTTTCGCTGAAAGGTAAAGAGGGTGGTTCAGATCTCCCAACGCGCTCCTCCCTGGGTTTGTCATTCTGCGTAGCTGCTACCATCGGTATCCGCCTAGTACTGATATTTGGTCGTGTCGGGGGAGCCAAAACTTCTCCTAATCTTCGGGCATTATCAACAAGTGCAGAAAATTTTTTGACATCATGATTGACCAGATGCACTCTGTATTCCCGCAGCATCCCTTCTATACAAATTTTGATCAATTGCAGTTCGGAAATTGGTTCATGACATTGTAAAGCAGTCTCGCGAAATCTCCGGACATAAGCTGTCGCTTCCTCTCCAAAGCGTTGTCTTTGTCTTGTGAGCGAAATCATTGAGACCTCCTCATCGGCTTGAAATAATTTGGTGTAGAATCTGAGCACCATATCCGTCCAGCTGGTCAATGAAGCCGGAGCGAGACCAGTATACCATGTATATGCTGTTCCAGTTAAAGACTTGGAGAATTCTCTGAGCTTTAAATATTCATTGTTTCTATGAGGTCCCAGAGCATCCGCGAACCTGGCTATGTGCTCTTTTGCATTTCCTTTCTTGCCATCAAATTGCTGAAAGATCGGTGTCCCATAGTTTTCCGGATATGGCAAGGCCATAATACTAGGATGGTATGGCGGGGCAATTTCCACTTCCTCTGTTTCAGATTTTTCGTTCAGGATAGCCCGCAGTTGTTCCTTAGTAATGTATGACTCTTTCTCTAGGGGCTCAGCTCTTACTGATTCACGAAAAAGTTCTTGTGCTGAGTCCTCTGGAAAAGTCTGATTATCCATCCTTGGTGATTCAATATTCGGTGGTGGAACACGCGAGACCTCCATGAAGTGAAGTATGGCCTTTTGTGTTTCTTGGATGTTGAGAAGAGTCTGCAGTAGAACTGTTGGCAATTCTGCTGAATTCTGTACTGGTTCTGCCACCGGAGGGGTTTCTGCCTGATTCGCACCGACATTCGCGCGACGACGTTGTCTTCGTACTGGTTGGACTGGTTCCCCTCCTTGTGTCTGTGCTGCTGTTTCCTCTTCCATTTGTTCAGTGCGCCGGGTTGGTGGACGACCTCTCCGTCGAGGTTGACGAGGCTCCACTTGTGCAGAAGACATCTTCTCCCCAGCGGAGTCGCCTTTAATGTAGGGGTTCGTAAGATTTAAACGATGTGAAGATAGTTTCTACACAAGTTCGTCAGCCAAAACCACAGTATTGATGCTCTTATTACTTTTGATTTTCTCTTACAGAGAAAATGAAAGAGAAAATCAAAAGTAATAAGAGCATCAATACTGTGGTTTTGGCTGACGAACTTGTGTAGAAACTATCTTCACATCGTTTAAATCTTACGAACCCCTACAGAATGCAAGAAAGAAGGGCATGATGGTGGTCACTGCCTTGGGAGAGACCACTTCTGCTCCTGCAATGGCCCTTGCAATATATAAACTATATATATATATATATATATATATATATATATGATATAGTAAAAGTTTATATGCTTCTAGTGGCTAGTGCTACTTGTTCCAATGTTAAAGTCTTTATCAATAACCAAAGGCCTTAAAGTCTGGATTACGAGCGATTGTATGCGTTTCTTACCATTAAAAGAAAAAAAAAATCTTTAGCAATAAAATTCTATTAGTAGGATTTTTGCAACATCTTCCACGCAGCCTTAGCCAACTTGAGATCCTTTCGAAGACAATCTCGTCTACGGTTTGGTAGAGATAAAATAAAGCCTTCTTGTCCTTCTTTCTGTTTTCTCTCAAATTGTCTTTCTGGGTTTGAGAGAGAGCTACAACTGCAGCTTGATCAGCTAGCTCAACGTATCCATCTTCGATAATCTATGTTAGCTCTTGGAAGCCGAACAATGCCCTCATTTGGATACACCACTGATCAAAAAAATTTTTGCAAAACTTCGGAAGCTGAGGTTGAATTGATCCGTTCATATTTATGACCTGCTTACAAGCAATCTAAGTGAACTACTTAGAAAACAAGAACTCTGGATAACCTAAGTTCTGATACCAAATGTTGATAGTAAAAGATGAAATTTAATATTAAAGAATCAGAATTGCAGAATGAATTGAAAATGGAAGAAAGGCTTTATTGAAGATTACGACTTAATTAAAATGAGTTGAACAATATACATATTTATAAGCATTACAGACCCTTTAACTACTTCCTAAAAGCACTTCAACTAAGTTTGATTAATTCTTACATTTGTGGCACTTACTATCAACGTGCAAAACAGGTAAAGACCTGATCAAAGACTTGAGAAAAGACTTATTCAAACACATGACACATAAATAAAAACAAGACACATAAGCTAACAAATCTCAGTTTGAGTTTAAACTCCAATAGTCTTTATCAATAACCAAAGGCCTTGTAGCCTGAGGCTCATGAGGGGTTGTGTGCGTTTCTTACCATTAAAAAAAAAAAAAATTATCAATAAAATTCTATTAGTACAATTTATGCATCATATTTATCAACCCATTTTTTTTCTCTTTTTCTCATATGGAGTTAATTAAGTTAAGTCATTGGTATGCATCATTTATGAACTTTTTTTTTTTCATTTTAGATGAATGAAAATATATATTCATTAAGAAAATAATACGTATATGCATCGAGTTGTATATGTTAAATTACTAAAGCGTATATGATCATTAATTTTAGAGCAAATATGATATTATAAGAGTTGGCATATACTACTTCTTGCCAATATGTTTTAGAAGGGGGGGAGAGACGTTGAGGGCACGAAGATTTCTCAATGATGAAGACCAAATATGGATGAGGTATTTTGAAATACCTAAAATACCCTCAATTAATACGACACTTTATATATACTGGTTTAAAATTGAACCAAACAAGCCCACAAGGGCTAGAAAACATAATGAAATAGGAGAAAAACACTTAAGAGAGGCAATAGCCCAACAAGGCCCAAGTAAAACTAGCCCAACTAGCTAGGCAAAGTGTATTTTGTAGGCTTGGTTAGAACTTTGTAGGTTAAGTTGATATAGGTAGAAAGAACACCATTGCTTTTTGAAAACTCTTCATGGACATATATATATATAAAATATAAATGTAAAACAAACTTTTATTTTATTTCTTTATGAAATTAAAAATTATATTCACTCCCACTATGTTATACTCCCTCCGTCCCAATTTAAGTGTCCACATTCACTCTATTCCAAAATAAGTAAAGTCAATGCCACTTTATTTTGTCAATTTACCATTCAATTATTTAAGTTATATAATACCTAAATTATAAACATCACATCACTTGGTGAGACCAAGGATAAAATTAATTTTTCATTCACTATCACACCAATAAAAATCATCAACTAAAAAAGTTGGATTCTCCAAAAGGAAATTATAATTTGGGACATAGGAAGTATTTTTTACTCCTTCACTATGTTACATGCAATTTGAACATTTAGGGTCAATTGTATCAAAAGGCATAGATTCGAATTCAAAGGTGATATATATATATATATATATATATATATATATATATACATACATTATAACCATAAGACATCATTATTAATTACAAACACTTATTAGTCACTCATTTTGACTTAATTTCATACAATTCCTGTACCACCAAATCAATTATTATACCTTAGTGCATCCAACAAATAAGTGCAAGAGGGCTCACGTATGAACCACACAAATGAAATAAATATTGAATGTGAAAGTGCCATTAGACCTAACAATTTGATGTAATCCCATAACCAACTTGTTCCATTAATTAATTCTTCGCACAACCTTATTATATAATCAATCATAAAAGTGGAACCCAGCTAATTATAATTTATAACAACTACTATTAACTTCTCAAACAAATATGATATACAAAATTAAGTACAATTTAAAAAAAAAAATTTTAAAAAATCTCTCATATATGATATACACACTAAAAGCAAAGTGATTTTTTTTTTTTTTGTAGCGTTTAGTTTATATTTCTCTCCTTACTACTTAAGGACCAACATTCTTCCATCGAAGAGTAATGATATTTGCGTTTTAATTGTCTGATATACAATATTTTTAAGTATTTGATGTATTAGATAATTTTAATGGTCACTTCATCTATTCTTGAATAAAATTATCAATGGGACAAGTAAAACTAATAAATAAGTACAAGTGCAACTTTTCATAATTGAAGTATTCCACATATCGTTTTAACACAACATAATGTCATGCCGAATTTACCCTTTGAAAACTATGCAAATGACAAGACACATCTCCAAATAAAGTCAAATCTTCAAAATTACTTGCAAACAATCTATATATTGTACTCTAT
Source organism: Cornus suecica (assembly GCA_963922005.1). Taxonomy (NCBI): domain Eukaryota; kingdom Viridiplantae; phylum Streptophyta; class Magnoliopsida; order Cornales; family Cornaceae; genus Cornus; species Cornus suecica. The sequence continues at coordinate 97,738,370 of OY998238.1, forward strand.
TACAAATACCATATTCCATTCATGAACATATTTTTTTGGTCCATATATATTATTTTCACTCTCACATATTCCATTCATGACCATTTTTTTTTGGTCCATATATATTATTTTCACTCTCACATATTGCTTTTACAAATTGACAGACATACATGCATATCATTTCTTTTATCCTAAACCATCTTTGTGACGTGTTACGTAGACCTAATTAATTCAACTATTAATTAATTCCTTCTTTCCATTAAGCACACCCTCCATATCCAAACCCTAGCTTCCCTCCCCCCACATCATACACCACCTCCAACGTCTGCTGCTGCACATTCCCGAAAATTGCCACGTCGCTAGCATCACTGTTTCCCGCGAACGCCAAACACACCTGCGACGCACTCCCGGCGTACAATATCCCCGACTGGTCAATATCCAACTTAACATTCCCACTAAAGAAAAAACTTATAGTAGGTATAGTAACAGTCGTATAATTACTCAAATCGTAACACGTGTCCAGTATCGACAGCGGCTTCGCCATCGGATAACTCTTCATCTGTTGGCGAAAAGCCGCCTGCATGGGACTGTAGGCCCCAGGCGGCAGACGCGTGATCACTGTCCCAGAATCTATAATCGTCCCGGCAGTGGAGAAGACAGACTTATTTATGGATAAAGTCTTTCCCCCGACTGCGATTGCCACAATGTTGACAAAATAAAAGGACGGATTCTGCTGATTCAACACTAGACTAGTGGACATTAACTTTATTGAATTTTTAGTTTTTCCGAACTGCAAGTGTCCGGTGGAGCTGGGCGAGGAGGGAAGACAGTAACTGAAGTACTTCCCGTATTTTTGCGCGGTTTGGGAGACGACGGAGATTTGGTCACGGCCGAGGCCGAGGAGGCCCGCTGTGCCACCGAAGAGGCCCTGGTTGTTCTGCCCGCAGCCGAAGAGGAACTTTTCGAAGACGTCTGCGGGGGTTAGGGTCAGTCTTTCCTGGGCGAAGAAGCCGACGGAGAAGGACTGGTCGCCGTACTGGATGCCGTAGACGCAGGTGGTGGAGGAGCAGCCCGGGGAGTTTCCGGTGGCGGAGGTTAGCGAATTACAGACAGCGGAGTTACAGGAAATGTTGGAGTAAGAGCTGGATTTGGCGGGATCGAGAATGGGGTCCTGTTGCTGGTAGCAGGAGCGGACGCAGGGCTGGCACTGGGTCCAGGTGAGGTCGCTGCCGGTGTCGAAAATGAGGGAGAGGTCGCGTTTTGGGGTGCCCAGGCCGATGCTGACCACGTAGTTGCCGGAGCCCAGGGAGTTGCCGGACTTGGCGGGAAGGGTGGCTTGGGAGTCTTTCAGGCTGTTTTTGCCCGAGTTGAAGGCGAGTCGGGTTTGGAGTGAGTTGACTCGGGACTGGTCGTGAGTGAGGATCTGAGTCGGGTCGGATTGAGGGTTGGTTTTGAAGCAGGGTCCGTGTCTGTGGACCACTTTCATAGTTGACCCTTTGCTGTGATCTGATAAGATAAGCCAATAAAACAAGTTGTAAATATATAGTGTTATGACTTATGGGGCTAATAGGATAATTTACATATATAAGAACCAATTTGATAAGAGCATATTGATGTGGTCTAATATAATATAGATATTATATTATGTGTCAAAAAAAAAAATCAAAAATGGAGTTGAAGTGGATTATTTTTTTTTATGAATTTTATGTTCAATATATATATATATATATATATATATTATGAAAATTTTTAATCACATGTTCAAAATAAATTGGACCACATCAACAGAAAAAAAAAATGAACTTCATTCTTTTCAGGAAAAACCTAATATTGTTGTCTAAATTATATCAAATCAGCGCAAGAATTAATATGAGGACTCTAATATTGTCCGAAAGAGTTAATACTACTTTGGAATCTTTTTTTTTTTTTAAGTGAAATCAATATGCAATGTTTTTTACTCTTTTAAAATTGTAAAATTTAGATGGACCACAATTTTTTTGCAAAATTAAGAAAAAAATTATGATTATAGGTGGGATTTGTATTCTGAAATTTATTTTGTATGTGAAGCCAAAAATATTAGGCAATAGTAGAGATTTTTGTTTTGTACTCTATTTGGCCCATAGCTCAATAAAGGCCATCATGCACTTGATGTTGTTTAGGAAAAGTCCAGCAGACAATTTAGACATAGCACATCTTTCCCACCAATTTTGTTCTCTACCTTTTTTTTATTGAAAGTGATATATATATATGCACACACAAACAAATTAGTGCGTGATATAATTTTGGATCCTTGTTATAGAAGAAAAATAATTGAACCTAAATTACTGAGAAATTCAGAGTGCCAAAGTTCACGGCCTGCTTAGTGTTTCAGGTCTGTATGTCAATGTCCTATTAAACATAATACAAGTATTCTGCAAAAAGTAACAACAAAATCCAGTGGTTAAAACGATATGACAACAAAAAATAGAATAATTTATTTATTTAATTTTTCTAGGAAAGGACCATTGGTTGAACATTTGTCACATTTCTTTTTTTATAGAATTTATTTATTAATTTAAATTGAGAAATTTATAATCAAGAAAAAAAATACATATTTGCCTATCATGAGAATTTAATACATGGGCGGGAATCATTAAATCCGTATTGGCATGCAAACAACTCTAAAAAAATTGACACATGATTTATGTATGGTAATTAGTGATTAACCGAGACGTAATAAATAAAAAAAAATTAAAAGAAATAAAATAATTTTTTTACCTGAAAATTGATTTTATTCAAAAGCTACAAAACTAAACACTAGGCTAGCCAAAAAAAATTAAAACTTGAAAGTAAGAAACCTTCAACCCTGAATTTCTTTTCCTCTCTGCTTTATTAATTTTAATTTTTTCCAACTACCCTCTCTTAATTCCTATTGTTTAAGCAAATATAAAACTTCAAAAAGGTCGGTACAAATGAATCTTTTGTTGACCCCCAAGAAAAATGACATCACTTATTCTAATAAGTTCGTCATAGAGTAACCTCTTTTCTCTTTGTTTTTCTTCTTATTTTTCAAAAAAAACAATTACCATTCAATCAGAGATGGATAAGTTGTATAATTGTTTTACACATAACCAATCATGCTTTGTCAAATTGAAAATTTTGAAATTGGGATTGCATTAATTAGAAACTACCTCTAAGTACAACCATGATATGTATGTGTTGTATATATATATATATATATGTATATGTATATTGATACAATTATCCTGTATATAGAGAGAGAGAGGGAGAGTGAATAACCTTTGGTGGAGGGAATACAAACAGAGGATGGTAGGAGAGAGCTAATTTGAATGGTATGTTGATGTATATGATGATACTTTTGTGTGGCCTCTCTTCTTTCCAGAGCATGTCCTCCATTGTTTAGTGAGCTCAAAACTAAGATGAGAAATATTATGTGGTAGAGAGAGGAAGAAGAAGAAGTGTGAATTGGTGCCATACTTCCCACTCTTTTTTCTCTCTCAATTATGTTAATGTTGCCTTACAAGCAGCTATATATGCTTGCACTCAATTATATTTTTGATGCCCTTTAATTGGAACCTATTATTCCATTATATAATGGATTTTCAATCTTCCACGTCAACCACTATGACAACTCACTCATTTTTATTGGGCTTCACTATTACGTGATCATCCTACAATGCTAAAGTTGGCAATATGGCCAATGGGAAGCAACCACGTGGCACAGTTATCACCCTTGTGCCCAACCCCCTTTATTTTTTTATTTTTTTCATCTTGAAAAATAAATAAATAGTAGTAGCTATTTAGGAGAGGGCTTGATTTGCAAACCTGAAATTCAGAAAACTATTAAATTTGTTTGGTTGACCTTGGGATTTTTGTTTTTCTTTTTTTAATATTTAGTTATAAAAAAAATCAAATTTTAAGATAATTGTCTTTTATTATTTTTAAACAAAAAATTTAATATTTTAAGATTTCTTGAAAAATATTTTCAGACATGTAAATTACACAGAACTAAAATGAAATATGTGAGTACGAAATAAAAAACGCGTGATATTTACAATAACTTTGTCTAAGTAACTTGGTAATTAATATATTCTCACTTAGATATATAAGAAGTTTATTTTCTTTAGATTTTATAGTGCTTCCTCATCTTTTCATTTTGAGCATGTTGTAAAGTAGGTAAAACGCAGCCTTTTATTAAATGTCTTTTGAGTGTTTAATATATTTCAAGTTTGATAATATATATATATGCTCAAACTTGAAAGAATAACTTGGTATTTTTTTCACAACCAATGTGTTAATTATATATATATATATATATATATATCCTTTTAAGAAATTTAAATTGAATAATGGAGCTATTTCTTATTGAATTGGGGAAGTATTAGTTCTTTCTGCTTTTGTAAAATTCAACATATTTTCTTGGATTTACCGGGAAAAAAAAACATCTTTCTTTGAACTAAATCTCAAATTATGTATGCATATGTCGTTTAGTATATGCACAAATGCATATAAATATAGGTACGAATCAATTTATACGAGGAAAAAAGACCAATTGAGGTTATGCTATTCGTCAAGAATAAATCTCCAATTATGTCTTAATATAAGCACATCTGCATATAAATATTTGTACCAACCAATTTTAATATCAAGATTCAAGAACAATTGAGCTTATCCTATTCTTCAAGACAAACAAGCAGAGTCATCTATATTCTCCAATACAGCCAAACACAATATGTTTTCACGAGACAACATACATGATGGACAAAGTTGCTTATGAAACGTCTATATGTATACATGTGTGTGTATATATATATATATGTGTGTGTTCATACATATAAGGTGCCCACCTTACGCGTTTGTTTGCGTGATTGAGGTTCAGTAGGGTCTGGTATATATAGTGCTTCTAGATTAAATGATTTTGGTACCCTTTTGGTTATTGAAAGCTATTTTGTTTTGATTAATGATTCTAGGTAAAATAAATGACTGTAGTCAACCACAAAACTGTGCAGAGGCACATGTGGATGAAGAGGAAATTAATTTCATGCTTTTGTACTAGATCTGATTAGCTCAAAGAGTTTTCTTATGTGTCTTCATTTTCTTAAATGTTATAGTATTACATATAGATAAAATATATTTATTTTTTAGACCAATTCTTAAATCCGCATCATTTTTTATTTTTTTTTAATAATCATAATATTCGGATCAATCTCGACTAATTCACGAAATTCGTGCAAAACGATCCCGATCATCACAATAAATGCGAACAACCCTCACTAACTATAATACCAGAAAAATAATTTTATTGTAAAACAATAACTCAATATATATATATGATGTTTTATTAATTAACATATGAATATGATACTCTCACATAAGAAATCCAATGGCTGATAGTCGTTTGTCCAACTCTTTTAACTACAAATACATAATTTTTCTTAAAAAGAAATTGGGAGATCAAAAGTTCATAGACTTTTTAACACTGAAAAATAGGCTTTAATTATTGGAAAACCAAATTTTCAACAGAAAAAGTTAAATTGAAGCACAGACATTCGTTGAATTCCTCCGCTTGACTTAAATTCGAAAACGCGTACGTACCACTACTGTTTTGGACGAAGACTTGGACCTCTATAGCATATTACTAGAATACAATCATTAAAGCTTCATTTATTTTTTAACATAGAGGGAATTTCTTAAAATAAATTTTCCAGTAATAAGAATGTGATAAAATTCCTACGCTTTCGTCTAGTTGAAAAATATTGAAATTTGTTGTGTGAGGAAATATTAAATCTCATATATATTCAATTTTTTTGTATTTTTTAAAAATAATATTATTTATTTTATATTTTTTACTGTAAAAAATAAAATATTGAGTGTCAAATATACTTTTTGTTTGTAAAAAAAAAATACAAAACAAAAAGGAAAAAAAAAAAAAAAAGTTGAACCAAACAGTGTTAATGTTGGGTCACATAATGCTTGGAATCTCGTTTGGCTGTGGACCATTGATTTGATATTTAAGCATATATAGATATATATATGTATGTATGATATGTAATTAACTTGAAAAAACAGTTGAATCTCTATAAGAGAGAGAGAGGGGTAGGTAGAATGATATGTACGATATATTTTTGGAATATTGTTTGACTGTAGGCCACCACCGCAATTTTAATGGATAGTGGAAGAAAGCTGGACTCTACCTGCAGTGTGAGTGGGAGAGATGCCTACCATCAGTAGTTTTTTTTATTTTTTCACACCATCGTTACATAATTTGATAATAATGAATTCATTTTCAATTATTCTAAAGGATTATAGCATTAATTCAGAATGAAAATTTAAGTTTTCTCCTTAACAAATTAAAATATATTATGTCAAATTGGTTAAAGAGTGCCATCGAACAAAATTTAGTTGTTTGGTAGAAAAAAAATATGAGAAAAGAATAATGAATTAATAGAGGATTAATTATGATTTACCGGGAAAAAAAAAGAGGAATAATTATATGTATTTACTTTGGAGTAAAATTACAGCTCTTAACTATTTTTGATTAACTAATATAATCAAGCAAATAATATATTAGCAAAACAATTTAATTTTTTTTATTCTAACCAAACAAAAAGATGCATTAATTTTCAAATGATTAAAAATGAAAAAGACGTATATATTTCATTTTCAACTGGATTCTATCTGCACCCTTGGTGTAATAAGAGTAATCTCTCTCCTACTTCTAAATTAAAATACCATTGAGTACTCTTGAAATGCAAATTATATATATATATATATTGGAGACTCGATTTTTTTTACTTAGAGTTAAATTACTCATTTATTCAAATAAAGCATAAAACACAACGCTATTTGTAAATATTGGTGCGTGAATGGTGATGAAAGCCAGATGTTTCTATTTGGTCCCCATTGTTACAACTTCTTCTTCTTGGCCTGCATGCACTATCAATCCTCCTCCAAAAGTACCATGGAAATGCAATATAGTTTGAACAATTACACTTTTTCCCACACCGGTCAATGATAATATCATTTTAATATTTAGAAGTGAAATGATTATATTATCATTTAAATTAAGATTTAATTTCAATAAATTCCCTTATTGAATTTAATTAATTAACTTCTCCTATATCCGAATTACTCCATATACTTTCTAATTTCGTAATCTTGCTCCATTATCTTCACATTTCAGTCAAAATACCTAAATTACCCTCAATTTATATTTTTCGAAAAATATATATATATATATTTCAAAATATATATATATTTTTTGGAAAAATATATATTTGTATTTTTCCAAAATATATATATATTTTCTCGAAAATATATTATTTTCCCCGAAATATATATATATTGAAATTAATATATATATTTTTCCGAAATATATACTACCTCTATCCGGAAATGCTTGTCCAAATTGGACTTGTCAACTTTTTATTAGATTTTTTTTGTTTTCATTTCTACCCTTAAGATAAGGACAAGTTATCTAAGTGTTGTTTTTTTAGTGGGACTCATTACCTTTGGAATTAGGGGGTAATTTGGGAAAATATAAAATTATATTGTGTTGAAATTCGAAACTGGACAACTAATTTGGGATGAGTAAAGTTGTGAAACTGGACAACTAATATAGGACGGAGGGAGTATACATATTTTGAAATATAAATATATTTTCAAAAATATACATAGAGGGTAGTTTAGGTATTTTGACTGAAATGTGTGAATGATGGGGCAAGGTGATGAAATTGAAAAGTATAAGGGATAATTCGAATATAGAATAAGTTAGTTTATTAAATTCAATAATATAGAGGTATTTAGTGAAATTAACCCTTAAATTAATCATATAAAGATCTCTATGTGTCCTTAAAAGGACATTTTTACCCTCCCTTTATATTTTGTTATGGACAAAAATGCTCTTGTGGGTCTTTTTCTTCCTCCATGTGATTCTCTCTCTTTATCTTCTCAAACAATTTTATTCCAAAGCAATAGTTTCAAAACCTCAATCCTCCACTAACCCACCATGAACACTTCTCCCACCAACGGCCTCATCATATCCGATACCAAAGCCGAAATTTATATGTAAAAGAAAATTTCAAAACCTTAAAAGATAGAACCCAAGTATATAAATTTGAGCCAAACCCCATATTCATAACATGCTCATGAACATTCCTACCAAAATAAATACCCATGCTCACTTGCAAATACACACATATATACACACACACACACATATATATATATATATACATATAGGATAAAAATAAGTCTTCAATAATTTATGATTTTTTGAGGGTCAGGTTAGATTAGATTTACTAAGGGTATATTAGTAAAAATGATATAAACTATTTTGGAATAAAACTAGAATAAATTATCGTAGGTAATCAGGTAATTTTTTTTCCCGACCACCAGATTTAAACGTCAATGGCTTTGAGGGGGTATAATTGTAATTATTCAAACAATATGAAAAAAAATGTAATATGTCCAAACAATATGGGATAAAAGTGTAATTTATTCTATATATTACTATCATAATTGCAAAAGGTTGTGTAAATTGATTCTCACAAAATAACGTGTTATGGACAAACTTGCTTATGCAACATATACATATCTATCTTTTTTAGCATTTTCTTACACAAAAGATTTATCTATATATATGTATATATTAATATAAATATATACGTACGTTTTGATTCTTGTTAGGAGGTGAATAGAGATATTGTCTAGTCTACTCTCAAACCTAAACAAAGGGCCGGCTGATCTTTCCTTAATGGTATGTTTACTAGAACACTACTTTAAAAAAAATGTTAACAAATTCTCCATGATAGAGACTTTAAAATTTTAGAATTTTTTAATTGAGTGATTGAATCAGTGTAAATATATCTGACTCTCGCATTAATGTATTACATGCAGGCCGAATTATTAATTGTCTATTTTGGTTCACGACTCTTACTTTAAGTCTCTAATGTTTGTATGACCTAATATCAGTTTTAAAATTAAAGGAACTATAGATGTTTTAATCTCTAGCTTTTCATGTTTTATATTTGGGATAATTACACAAATCTCTTCCAAACTATGATATAATTGCAAGCAAGTTCTCTAATATTTTAATAATATCGGAAACCTTCCTTAATTGCCCCTCTGATGTAATATTTAACCATTTTTGTTCAAAGTCAATGCTGAAAATTTACTTTATTGGTCAATAATGACATATTATGGATCAAACTCCCTATTTTACCCTTATTATTCTTACAATTACATTTGAACACTTACTTTTGCATTCAAAATTACTAGAATATCTCAACTTCTTTTACCAAATTGCCCTCATATGTATTCTATATAAACTCATTTGAATTATTCTTTATACTTACTCTCTCTAAAAATCATTTATTCTCTCTCTACAAATCTTCTGTCATGACTTGAGAAAGATAAGGGGCGCATATGAAATGACAACTGCTTGATATACATAATTCTCACCAATATATTTGAAGATAATGTAATAAATTCACCATTCTCTAGAAGATTCTCTAAATATCACTAAAAATATGAGGGTATATACATCATTTCACTATTATTTATTATCGGATCAATATTCGGATGATATTAAAAGAGGTTTTTGATATTATTAAAATATTAGGAGAATCACATGTAATTATGTCTTAATTCAGGGAAAGTTTATGTAATTATCCCTTTATACTTTGTTTGGATAATTATGTAACATTAAGGAAATATAAGTATCAATAATTATGTGAGAATTCGAAATAATGGAAAGCAAGAGAGAGCATATGAATGTTATTCGAGTAGAATTATCCAAGTAATAAGATAGTCCTTTTTAAAAAAGTTAAGAATAAAATGTTAAATAAAACTCCCTAAACCATCTAGAAGTATATTTTTCCCTTTCTTTTTGCTTTTGTCTGGTTTTTGTTCGTCACTACATATGCAACATTGGTTAATGATACGTACCTTAATTAATATCATGAAAGTAGCAAGTGACAAGAAACATCTCTCTAATTTCATCTTAGATTGTTGTAAAATAAATTGTCAAATGCTTCAAAGTCACGAAAAACAAAAAACTAAATTTTATCCGTGGTAAAATAGTCCACTAGGAGTATTGCTGCACTCAGACTATGTGGTCGGCTTGTCGTGGATAAGCCATCATATAGTGTGTGTATATATATATATATATATATATATATGTATTTGTGTAATGAGTTAGGTTGAATTCATCTCACCGCAATGAGAGACAATAATAAATTAAAAAAATCTTTTGAATTGATTAAGCCTATCCAGTTTATGCCGCCCTTTCTATATTGTACCAGCTGTGTACGTAATATTTGTTCAATTATATAGTTGCTAACAATGTTTTATAGATGTCTATATATATATATATAATTGATGCACTCAATCATGGAGTTAGGTTCTTTAATCTAAAGAATACTATCACCATAAATTGATTTCTTAGCATATATATAACACTACAGATGCTTTCATCTCAACATATATACGAATATCTAAGAATTAACTTGAAGTACTTTACTATCTTAGATACATGAATCCTTTTAAAACATAAAATTATTTAAATAATCCTCCATTTCAAAAAAATAAGTTATCGTCATTGTCACCGCCATTTCACTACCACCGTCGCCACCTTTATTGTCCGTCATTAGTATTCTCGTTACGTTTTATCATTTTTTTTGTAAAAATATTAAAAAATAGTATTATTTTATTTAATTTTATATTTAATACTAAGAAGGGTATTTTTGAGAAAAAAAAATTCAAATTCATTCCATTCCCAATATACTTCATATTTACAACCAAACAATAGAATGAAAATAGTTATTCCATTACATTCTCATTCTCATTCTCATTCCATTTCATTCAATCGTACAAAACATGCCATTAACGTTTGTGAACATACACTTTTTCTCTCAAAAATCATATTATACAACATTGTGGAATATCCATTTCCATATTAGATAAACTCATAATGAAGCATTTTATTTATTTATTATTATTATTATTAAAGTGACACCCACCAACAAGTAGATCTGTCAATGAATCGAATTTTGATCCGAATTCGATCCAATTAGTAGGATATGGACGTAAAATAAAATCCGATAATCCGATTTTTTAACAAAGTAGATTTGAATTTATGTTAATCCGATCCGAATCATAATATATATATATCACTATAGATTTAATATTTTTATGTGTATATATTTAGTACTATATTATATATAAAATTAATTATTAATTATTTTATTATTTATTAATAATGATTGATCAACTATATTACTATTTATTAATATATAAATGTTAACTAGTAAATGTCGTATACTTAATATATATAATTATGTTATTAGTTGTATATGGTAATTAATATCTCTAATTATGTTCTAATTTTTTATTTGTTATTTGATTTTCATATTTGTCATGGACATGCATTATAAGTATAAATACATTATTTTATTTTTAGTGTCATAAAATAATATTCCCTCTGTCCTAAATTATAAGCCTACTTTTTCTCTTTACCTTGTCATAAAATAAATGTCCACTTTTGAAAAGTCAAAACACTTTATTTGGTCAATTTACCAATTTAACATTCAACCATTAAAGTTATAAAACATATACACTATAAACCATCACATCATTATGGTGGGACCATGAATAAAGTTGGTATTTTATTCATTAATACTACAATAAAAGTCATCCTCTTAAAAAGCTGGATTCTCCAAAAGTGGACCTATAATTTGGGACGGAAGGAGTAATAAAAAATAAATATTCTTTATTAATTTTATTTTAAAAAAATTTCATAATCGGATCGGAGATCCGAATATCAAAGATTCGGATATGAATTAAGGAAGCAAAATTTCATCGGATTATCCGATCGGATTATGTTTATCGGATTCGGATTTGGATCAGGAAAGATCCAATCCGTTTACAGGTCTACCAACCTGCAACATTTTTTTTGAATGTTGATTGCTTGAGTTCGAAATGTGAAGCAGGTAATAATGGGGAATATATATATATATACACAAAAAGGCTATATTTATCACATGGATCTGTTTGGAAAACGGTCTGGTCTGGTTTTGTCTTGTCACTGATCTGAAATTCTGTTTGGTAAGTGATTTGGTCTGGTTCCAAATTTTACGCACACACAATTATTAAAGCTCCAGATTTAGATTTGTTCTTTTTTCGGGTGGTGGTGGCGGCGCCGGTGGTGTAAGCAAAGACAAGACCAATAAAAATCAATATTTTATTGGTTTTGGAAAATGGGGTTTTGATATTGGTGGTTTTGTGTTGCATTTTTTAGACCAACCTTACCAAACATGATCTGGTCTAAAAAATACAAAATCAGAAAATTCAAGACAAGACCACCAACCAAACAGAACGGATAGGAAGTGGTTCCGAACCAGTAATCATTAGTGTATGCAGGAGTCAAGTAAGAGCCATGGAAATGGCAGATAATTGGGTAGATGTTGAAGTCCCTGTGCTGTAAACTAGACGAATTGTGTAATAATTGAAGAATATGATCAAAAGAGATTGTTTTTTGTATAATGATCATATGGTCCCACAACCACAAGGAGACCCTAATATAAATTCCATGCATATATTATATTTTTATGTATGGGACTGTTATTATTTAGATGATAAAATAAATTATTTTCTTCTACACTATTTATAAAACATATAACTTGAAAGATTTACTCAGCAACATATATATATATATATATATATATATATATATATATACCTAGGTTGGACAAAATATTCAAGGAATTATAAAGCTCAAAAGATGATGATAACTGATGGGGAAGCCATGAAATATTGAATCCTCCTTTGGCCAGTGGTGTGTCCCATGCTGACGTGCAGCTCATTTTAGTCTTCTTTAATGTTTGGAATCTTGTTGTGCTGTGGACCATATTACATGACTGATTGAAATAACAAAAACTATGTTATACTAATATACAATATACAGATATATTAGAGATTTGTCATTTATCTCAAAAATAGTTGGCCACAGTACACTTCTATTGCATGGAGCCAAAAAAAAAAACTGTTGTCTGTATGAGTGAGAAAAATGATCACTTATTTTCAACATTTTCACATTTGTACATTTTTGGATCCATTCTCCTTTTATTAGACACCACCTATATACGAGTGACTCAAGAAATATGAAAATGAAAGATGTTGTGCGTTAGAGCTGGCAAAATGTGGTATAATACGGTAACACGATACAAATTCGGCATGAATTAAAAGGGTTAAAATTGATCATAAAAGGATTGAAGCTGTATAATGGTCTACCCGAACACAACACAAAGAATATTAGTATTGGGTTAAGGTCAAACCCGAATAACCCATTCGATACGATTATATTTATATTTATATTTTTTAAATTTTTTTCTCTTATCTAATTGGTCATGTGTTGAAATATATCAATAAACTATTATTGGATCATGTCAAATTCAATTTAATTTTAACTATATTTTGCTGACAAATATGTTAAATAGTTCGTTTCGTGTTGAATTATGTCAAATTTAATTTAATATATTATAATAAATAAGTTAAATGAGTTACATGGGTCGACACGAGAAATGAGTTGGGTTAAAATTGAGCATATTTAACACATATATTAATCAGGTCTTTTTCAATATGACCCATTTTAACCCAACATGATTTTAATCCGACACGAACACGAATTGTCAGCCGGTGTATGGGGTGAGGGGGGTTGTGTGTGTTTGTGTGTCAGAGAGGGAGAGATGGTGTCATTTTTTTTCAACACTTTCACACTTTGTGAAGAATGTGAAAATGAAAGAAAACTGGTGTGTGCATGTGAGTGAGCAAGAGAAGGTCACTTTTTTTCAACACATACATTTTTGGGTGTATCCATTTTGCTTTTATTTTATTTGATAGCATCTAAAAGTGACTAAAGAAATGTGAAAATGAAAGAAAGTTGGTAGGGGTTCAAATCAGTGGCTGTTACTTCTCCAAACACTACACACAATGATCAATAATGGGCAATCAAAATGTCTAAGTACCAGATCAAGTACTGAGTGTGAAACGTTGATTTAATAATGCACAATTTGTATCTACAGAAAAAGGTTGACAGCTTTTTCTCCTCCAAGTAGAAGAAAGCTACTTTAGGTCCAGGACAAGCACACCAATATTGCATGATTGAGTAAGCCCTAAAGTTACACTCTTTTGTGTTATATTCACATTATTAAGGTTTATTAGGTGCTCTTCAGAGTTAAGCTTTTGGAATGTATTGATTCTGTTACGCTAATACCGATATTTTTTTATATCACTTTCAATATCAATATCGTCCAAATCTGTTACACTGTTATCGCAACCATGATCAAAATCGATAACGCAACTGCAAACTATAGTCCGAAGTCATGTCTTGATATCCAAGGAAAAATGAGTGGCTTAGTTTCCGTTGTATGGAATCAAAGCACAATTACTGACATAACCTCTATACGATGATTTAAAAGCACTATCTAAATCACCTACTATATATAAGAGACACATTTAGATAGTGTTTATATTCAGATTATTATGCGCTATGTGGTTGTAAATTTTGAAGGCTAAATAACATTAAAAGGAAATTTTTATCTAAAATAGAGCTTATTGTATAATTCAGATGACAAGATAGCAACTACTAGCAGAACCTCTATCTTAGTGTTTAATAACATTACTTAACTACTAATTATGAAGAAGATAGAGACTTGGGTTGTGTTTATGGCCACATTATTAGGTGCTCTATGATTTCAGTGTCAAGTCATGTCTAGAGGTCCCATAAAAATTTAAGGCCAAGTAACATCAAAAGTCAAAACAGAGCTTGTAAAAACTAACTGAGAAGACAACATAGCAACCACTGCCATTATAAACCTCTATATTAGGATTTAATAACACAACCTTAATTACTTACTAAGAAAGAAGAGGCATATTAGGTTTAGTTTGCAAATCAAATGTACCTAAATACACAGCTCACTTCTCTGCTTAGCCCAAAATCACTTCCTTACTGCCAACTATCCATACTAAATTAGTATATTGTTGTATGCAAAAGTTTTGGGCAATATAGAGAACTAAATGACCAATTCTAACAAGGAATATATATTGGAGAACAAAAAACTCAAAATCATCAAGATGAATACACACCTTAGAAGTATTGTAACCTAGTGGTACTTTCTTACATTTCGAGTAATTGATCGAATGTTCTTGGGACAATTTGGGGGATGTGGTTGTTTTTCTTGCCAAGGTACTTTAGGAAAAATAAAAGGTCGAGTATTCAAGTCTCCATACGGACAATGGGGTGTTGCGGGTGTGTTTCTTGCCAATGTTATATATATATATATATATATATAAACTCTTTACCATCCCAAAAACCAGCAATCAAGGCAAAAAAATTCAACATCCATAACAAATAGAATAGGGACATGATATTGTCATATATCTCCTAACATCATGCAACAATTAAAACTTTCATCATTTACAACCAATCAATAAAGAAGATATCTAACAATACTTAGAAGAGAAGTCTATTAGCAGCTCAAAAGGAGAAAATTTGAGAGCACCTGAACTCCAACAAAGCAAAAGGCCAAGCTCCAAGAAACTTCTTTTATCAACTCCTCAGTTCCCTAGATGTTCACTTGAAATTTACACCAATTAGTACTTTCCTAGCCAGTATAACAAATAATAAAACCATCAGCAATTTTTATCATTTACACTGAAATTTACATTTCATAACAATTGAATATCTAAACACAATTTCAACGTCCTTAAACTTCAATTATGGCCTAAACAAATATATAAAATGGCATTACATAGAATTCTGGTTCCATCACAGCAAAGTTCATGGGAATAAATGCAAGAGAAAACTAACTTTTTGTATGTTACAGCAACGCGTTATAAAGACACATTTTTTTCCCAGGTACAACCCATCCATTTCTCCAGCCTTCCCTTCCATCCAATTCTCCATCCTTCGTATTAAACAGATCATAAGATAGTTTTTCCAGCCACAAACAAAATGTTCAATCTAGTTATACAATCCATTGACAGAGTAGGTTTCTTTCTCATTTATATTCGGATGTGTCCCTGGAGATTGTGACAGGGTCGCCATGTAAATTCTATTTGATTCAAGACGGGTGGCGAGATTCTTTTCACACATAGTTTTCGGACTTTCTACTCTCTGTGTATGCCTCTAGGCATTAAATGGTATTCCATCAATAAAATTCCTTTCTCATGGGAAAAAGATGTAGTAGTATTTACTTGACAATTAAATAATGTCAATTATGAAAGAAAAAAAACAAGAGGTTCATATAGTCCTTGAAACATACTGCAAACTACAACAAAAAAATGGTAATTACCAAAAATTAAAACACAAATATCGCCTTATAAACAATTTCGCTTTATGTTTGATAACTTGGGTTCCTCAGTTGCACCCTTTAGAATCTTACAGCAGATATTGGAGTCCCAAATATCTTTAGAAGCCTTTCTAAACCTCAAGTAAACTAAATTCACCTCAAGGTTCAAGATAACGGCAAGATGATGAAGAGGAGGAGGAGGAACCAAACTATTATGCATTTCTCGAGCTATTAAGAATATATTAAACAAATCAAATAACAAAAGTAGCATATACAAAAAATAAATAATCAAGTAAAAACTAACTTGATTATATTCTTAATGATCCTATTTTTGCCTCTAGACTGTGGTGTAAGCAATAAGCAGTTCCTCTTTGGAGCCTCTCATGTAAAGCTTTCTCCACTTATATCCAGAAAGGAGCACATTATCTCATGTTTTCTGATCTGCAAAGTGTGAACTAAAATTTAGTGTGGTTAACCTTTTCAACCATCTTATTTAGTGTGGTTCTATGAAACAAACTCAAAGTCTTTTTGGAAATATTAAACTAAAATTCAAGTGAAGGTGCTAACAACTTGGTAATAGCATACAATAGAGCTTGATAAAAATCTTCCTAGTATCATAAATATCTTCTTCACCTGCTCCTACCAAATGAGTGCCGAGTAAGAAGAATCAAAACAGAAATAGCACAATATATGTAAAATTAGCTGCCTCAGGGTACATGGAAATAGTCTGGAATGGAATTATATTATCCTATGACATATATTGATTTCAACCAAATCAGAGTTCCTAGAAGGACATGAGGAAAAAAGAAGACCATAGTAGGCAAGCTAGTAATCACACAACATTACATCTCAAGCTTTATCGTCATAGGGGTGATGATGGTTGTGACTTTCATTGCACAAGTTCGTGGGATATGAACCAGTTGAGTTTAGTTGAATATTCATATATTTCTATACTTTTAGCTATTAGTATATGTCAACCAGCTTAGAAAGACAGCCAGAGACCACATTATCAAAGAAGAAATGATAGACAATATAAATTAATGTTCAAACATACCTTGTGGTGTCGTCTGGAAATCATTTAAAACATTTTTGAGTTCTTTTATGCTTAAGAGAGACCATAAGATGGAACCCCAATATGTATGTCTGGAAACATAACTAAAGTCTTAAACAACAATGCTAATGCCCAATAATTTCCCATCTTTGTTTCTCATGCATGTTCCTTCAATGTCTACAATTATGCTGGAAGTGTACGTATCAAGTTAAAGAAAATATAATTAACTGCACATTACACCATGTACAGTAAACCACATACCTGCCTGTGCCATATCCTCCAAACACTTTCCTATATAGCTAGTGTGCAAGACAACAAATTGTTGAGTAGCATTACGTATTCATACACAATATATTGTATTTTTTATTCTATGTTTTGCATTGTACAACCATGACAACCGACCAACCATACATGACAGTTACTTGGTTTCTACTCTGCAATCAAACAGTAATTGCAGTCCAGCAATAAGTTCTGGATCACATATAACATTAAATTGTCAGAAATCATGAACTCATACTATCAACTAAAATGAAAACAAAAGAACAAATAAAAAAAAAATTGAGGAGAAAGTTTTTGCACATTACAAGCATCTGTCACCACGCATGGAGGAAGTGGAATGAATTTATGCACATCTTGAATCATGGTATCAATCAGCATTATCCAAGTCATGAATCAGAAAGTTGTTATCTGCATCAAGAAGTTCTAAATTTGTATCCTCCAACAATTCCCCCAACACCTGGTATATCTCTTTGCAACAAGGGTGAGAATGGTCTTCTGCATTAAACGCATGCACCTCATTCTGAACTTCTATCCAACTCCAACCAGGTACCTTCCTAACCCCCCTCTCCCTCATTAACCTCTTTACTCTGGCTTTTTCGTCCCACCTCCCAAGATGCCCATATATGTTAGAGAGAAGAACATGAGTACAGTGCTCCTCAGGATCCATTTCTAGTAAACGGCTTGCTACTTTAGTTGCCAATTCAATATCACCACAAGTTCTGCAGGCACCCAGTAAAGTTTTCCATACCATTGCATCAGGTTCAAATGGCATTGCCTCAACCAAGGATTTTGCCTTGTCTAAGCATCCAGCCCGCCCAAATAGATCAATCCCACAAGCATAATGCTCCATTCGGAGTGGAATTCCATAATCAGATTCCATCGAGTTCAGAAATTTGCTACCTTCTTCTACCAAGCCAATATGACTACACGCAGTTAGCACTGCGACAAATGTTATATGATCCGGTTTCACATTTCTCTCTCTCATTAGGAAAAAGAGCTCCAGTGCAGATTTACCTTCCCCATGTTGGGCATACCCAAAAATGATTGAGTTCCAAGTGATTGAGCTGTCTTTAGGTGTTGCTTCAAAGGATTTCCTAGAGTCATCAAGAATCCCACACTTAGAATACATAAATATCAAAGAGCTGGCAACAAAATCATTTGCCTCGAATCCTGATTTTAGTGCCAAGGCATGAACTTGCTGACCCAAACGGAGGGTTGCCAGATCTGAGCAAGATCTAAGAACAGCAGAAAACGCATACTGATCAATCTCTAGGCTACCATATTGCATTTGTCTGAAGCACTTCAGTGCATTTTCACTCATCCCATATTGTGAGAATCCAGTCAAAATAGAATTCCAAGAAACACGGTCCTTAACCTCCATAGAGTCAAATATTTTTATTGCATCTTCCATATATTTGCTATTTGATTTGAGATACATGGCTATCAAGGAATTAGTGATTGGTGTTGATCGTTCCAATCCGCCCTTAATTACCAAAGCATGAAGAGATTTACCTTGGTTTTTATGTGCTTCTTCAAAACAAGCACTTATTATACTAGTGTATGTGTAGATATCCAGCTCAAAGCCAAGCACTTGCATCTGTAGGAAGAGTTTAAATGCAAGGGCTCCTTGATCATGTGCAAGGTAAGCCGCTAGCATTGAATTCCACGTGACCAAGTCTCGGGTGCCAATAGCAGCATCAAACACTTGCTTTGCGTCTTCAATGGAACCACACGCTGAATATGCAGAGATAGTGGCATTGCATACAGTGTTTTCAGATACCAGCCCATTTTTCATAATTTTCGCATGGGCCTGCATTGTTAGTCTGTAAAATTCAGGCTCATCCAGCAATGTCAAAAGCGAAGCAAATGTGGCATCATCAACGCTCACACCTTCCCGCTCCATACAATCTAGTAACCAAAAAGAACTCTCCCGATCGCCAACTTTTGCATACCCGGCAATCAGAGCATTCCACGAGACAGAGTTCCGCTCTGGCATCCGATGAAACACCATACAAGCATCTTCAACTCTATCACACTTCGCATACATGTCTAAAAGAGCACTTGCTGAAAACACATTTACCCCATAGCCTGCCTTATGAACGACCGAATGCAGTTGTTGCCCGAGCTCAACAAACCCCACATATGCAACGCCTTTGAGTATGCTTCCGAAGGTATGCCCATCGACATCAAACCCACATCTTTTCATGGTTTTTAAAGTCTCCCAAGCGCTCTCGAACTTCCCAAAATTCACATACCCAGTGATCATCGAGTTCCAAGAAACAGTATCTCTGTTGGGCATTTCGTCGAACAGTTGGTGAGCAATGCCAAACTCTCCACATTTTGTGTACCCACTTAATAGATTGTTGGCGGTATAAGTATCTGTGATGGTTCCTAATTTGATTTTCCAACAATGGGTTCTCGAAATCTTGGACAAAGAGGACAGAGAGTATCCAATGAGCGAATGCAATGGCCTCATTCATGAGTAACTACTGTAACTGTGTGTATCACTGTATATGTATATTTAGAAGTTATTGGTCAGTTGTGCTTCCCCAACGAATTACACAAGGCTTATATGTAACTTTATATAAATATACAATATACTAGTAAATATATATAGAATAATAAAATCATATATTAGAGAAATAAATCAACTGGAGTATATAGAATTTGATAGGGTTAGCTTCATTTACACCTTTGTCCTATTTTCACTTACACCCCTCCAGGTTTGCATATCTTCATTTACACTTTCTCATGGTGTGAAATGTCTAAAATACCCTTATACCAAACACCCCTTAAATCAATTTAACCCCTAAACCAAACACCCCCTTAAATCAATTTATCCCTCCAACCAAACACCCCAACCCTAACCACCACCGCCGCCGCCGCCGCCACCACCTGTCGCCACTACCACCACCACCACCACCATCCGCAGCCACTACCACCACCACATCATCCACTGACATATATATATGTGTGTGTATATATGTATATATATATACATATATATATAAGAGGGGGGCGGCACCGATAGTGGGAGGGGATGGCGGCGGCGCCGACAGTGGGAGGGGGTGGTGATATATATATATATGTGTGTGTGTGTATATATATATATGTATATATGCGTGCAGAGTGTGTGTGTGTGTGAGAGAGAGAGAGAGAGAAAGAGATTAATTACTTTATTTGTAAAAATTAAATGTGTTTGTAAAAATTAAATATTTGGGGTTGGGTTAGGGGTTTTATGATTTAATTTTTATTCACAAATTAAAAAAATTAGTTTTCAAAAAATTTAAATATTTGTTTGTGAATATTTGGGGTTGGTGTTTGGGGTTTTGGATTATATATATATATTTTTATTATTTTATAATTATTTTTGAATTTAATAATTCTTTTCAAAATTTAATATATATTTTTGAATTTTATATGTTTTATTTTTATTTTTATATATTTGTTTCAATTTTTTTTATGTTTTTTGCGATTTTTATATTTCTTTTCAAAATTTAATATGTTTTTTTGAAAAAAAAAATTTGAAATTTATATATTTTTTTAATTTTATATTTATTTTCAAATTTATAATATTTTTCAAATTTTAATATATATTTTTTCGAATTTTATATATATTTTCAAATTTTAATACAAATTAAATTATTAAATGATGGAAGGGAGTCTAATTAATAAAAGCATTATCCTTGTTTCCAAACAGAATAAGGATAAGACATTGAGGATAGTTTAGGAATTTTAAAAAAAATTCAGCTGATGTCATTATTCAGGGGTCTAAGTGATGAGAATATTGAAAAGTAAGGGGTGTAAATGAAGATATGCAAACCTAGGGGGTATAAATAAAGATAGAATAAACCTCAGGGGGTGTAAATGAAGTTAACCCAATTTGATAACATGTTTTGTAATTCTGGGCCTGTTTAGCAACAGTTCTATTTTCTCTTTTTCACTTTCAAATATTAAAAGGGGAAACTAAAAGTAAAAAATATTTCATAAATAAATTTTATTTTTAAAAATAGATTGTTTTTCACATCATATGAATTAAAGGGAAAGTATGGAAAATTTTACTTGCTCTACTTTCACGCTGTATACTTATTTTTACTCTAGTGCAACTTAATCCAAAAAAGGAAACTGAAAATTAAATTAATTCTTTTAAGAAATAATATATATATATATATATATATATAATTATTTTGTATATATACTTATTTTTTTTAATAAAATAGGTTTAAATCTTTAAATTTAAAAAATTATGATTTTATTTTTAGAGAAAGTGAAAATAAGAAGTAAAAGTTATAAAAAAAAAAATATTTTTTTAATTACACAATTATTATAATTCTTCTCATTTATAAAGCAAGCTGGTGAAAGTTAAAGTTAAATTCTATGATCTACAAATCAAGTAATGTCATTATAATTTATCTTAATTATGAATTGTTTGGATTAGTAAAATATTATTAAAATAGAACAAAAAAGTATCCGACTCTAAAATTTAAGTACTTAACCCTATTTTATTCTCTTATCTTAACTCTTTTTTTTTCACATTTGTAAATTTTTGAGCATAAATATTTTTACCTACATTAAAATTATTTAACTTCAATTGATTAGTCGATTACAATTTCATGCATAAACAAATATCACATTATTTGAATGAATTAGATATATATATAATAAGGGTAATTTTCAGAAAAACCCCTAAGGTTTAATATTTTAATCATAACTCTCTAAGGTTCAAAAAATACCTTTAAGATTTCAAATCTTCTCATATACCCCGTTTAAAAAAATGGTCAATTTTTCGGCACCGGAAATGTCGAATTGACTTAAATACCCATAGTCATACGATAGCGTTTTAGGACATATTTTGTAATACCAATATTTTGTCGGATAATTTTCACAAAACCCCCTAGGTTTCAATTTTTAATAAAATAAAAAACCCTATAATTTTTAAATATGCTCAAATACCCCCCCTTCTCCGTCCATTTTAATTAATTAAAATTTTCAAATCTCACTCTCTCTATGAATTACATTATTATTTGGTAAGTATTTTTTTAAAAACCAATGACATAAACATAGTATATAAAAATTTAATAAGCAAAATTAAATAAATAATAAATAATAAATATATTTTTAATTATGTTCAAAGTTAGTCTATTTCTTTGTGTGCATCTTATATTGATAATTCTAGTTTTAAATACTCATAATAAATATAATAAATAATAAAATTAATTACTTTTTAACTATATTTTTTGCATTTTAATTTTAAGTTGATATCATTTGATTTTAAAAGTTTTAAAAATATGAGTATTAAATTAACAAATATAATTTTTTTTGTTACTGCATATTAGCTTATTAAATTTAAAATACGACTTAGTCTCTGTAAGATTCGACAACCTTTTTTCAAAATCATATCATACTACAATTGACTTGTACGCTAGCCGTTTTTTGGAGTAAGGGGTATTTGAGAAGATTTGAGATCTTAAAGAGGTTTTATTGAAAGCTCGGGGGTTTTATGTAAATTACCCATAATATAATCATTGTGAAACAAAAAATTGGGTAATAATTTTTCGAGAATGAGATACCTTTCCCTCCGATTCTATATTTTCTCGCCAAATTAAACCAATTTGAATCACAAAATAGTGTATATAAGAAGAGAGTGAAAAGTTTCTTCCACTCTCTATCCTTCCTTAACGCCTGCCTTGTTTTTGCAATTCCTCTCATCGGCCGATTTCTAGGGTTCCAATTTTCCGAGTAATCTTTTCCAACTTTTGAACAATTTATGAGCAATGTGTATTTCTATCTACTTCTCTGTGTGTTCTTGTCTATTATTTTGTCTGTGCACATGTTTAGAAAATTTTATATGTTATAATGTTACTTCTATAAATCTCTATATATATATATATTGTTGTTGTATCGACTATCAATTCTGGGTCTTTTCAATTGTTTGGGCTTTTATTTTTTTATTTTTTTAACTTTGTATTTAGGAGTTATTTATGTTGGAATAGAAGTTCCCAACTAGGGATGGCATTTTTTCGATGCAAGATAAGAAACTAGCTGTAGTTTTATTATATTGAAATTTATAGATGATAAATTGTTCTTTGGTCCAAAAGTATATAAATTATATGATTTACTAATTATTATGTTTAGTATATATACAATACTGTATTTTTAATATTTCTTAGGTTGTATTTTAAATTTAATTCGTATCTAAATGATTATATGCTGTTTAGTAAGTGCTATTCTATAGAAATGTAGTCTATTTATTTTATTTTTTTTTTTGTTATAATGTGTTGGCAATATTTATCGAATTTCATTCCTTTAGTTGTACTTTTTCATATGCAATTCTAGTTCTATTTCTTTTTCCTCTCCAAATTGATGGTTATGCTCTTCTAACTTTATGTGGATAAACATATATATTGTTGTGAATGAGCATCTCTGTCTTTTTTTCTGAAATTAATATTTGTGATAGTGAATTTAGGGGTAAGTACTTGATAAACTTGAAACAAAGTCTTCAGGATATATATATATATATATATATATACACAATCTACTTTATCATAGGCAAGACCAACAGTGGGGTAAATTGATAAGGGAGTTAAGTCTATCTTTAGTTTAATTTTTACAATTGAAGCAGCATTGTCAATTAACTTATGAGTTGGTCCTACATGCTCGTCATAGTTAATGTTTAAAAAATAGAGAATTTTGTTATGTTACTCACTTTGGGAGGTGAATGCTGATTATTTCGTTCGAGTAGATGATCTTGTGAGTTCAATATAGTTTGTGAGCCATTCTAGTTTATCATTTTAGCAGAAAATTCTTTTTCTGATAATGCTACTTCCACATTATAATCAGAATTTTTTATATTTTTATGGTGTTCATAAACTTCTCTAGTAGTTAAGTACAATCATCTTCACTTCCCCCGTCTGATTGTAGCGTAGTTTCTCTTATAGGAAAAACTTCATCTAACCACCACGGATAATCTTCTCCATCAAATTGCTACATTTCAACCTCAAATAATAATTGGGAAAGCAAAATGTGAAAAATTCTTCATATGCATTTTATTTTTCTCTTTTTGTTAGTACCTATATAACTGTAATTGTACCTTATGTAAGTAGGATAACCACCACTAAAGTGATTCCTAAGTTTCACCAGTAGTTCTTGTACATATATGTTTACTTAAATCTAAATTACTGAACTTGAAGCATATCTAGAATATAAGTGGAATTCATATTTTAAAATTGACTGATTGCCTTTTGGTTTCATTTATAAAATTGACTTACCTTTCAAAAAAAATAATAATGGAATTCATATTGTATGTTGTTTTATCAGATATTTTTGTTTTATAGTTCAATGACATGTTTTCAGACATTTCTGTTGGCATTTAACCTTAGTTTGGTTTGATGATCATTGCATAGAACATGTATTCTCATTGTGTATGTAGGAAAATTTGAGTTTTGGCATTGCTAGTTAGTTCATTCCAAGGATCAATTGCTACCAAAAATTAATTTTGTCCTTTGCAATGAAATTTATGATAGTGGAGCTATTGAAAATAGTTTGGATTTGCATTCTTGAATGGGATAGGACCGCCCCACTAGTATATATGAGGAAGAGACCGAAAGAATAATACATACACATTTAACATGTGTCAATTTTATTGTATTCATAATTGATTCTGTTTTCTTGAACCAGTTACATGGATTAAGTCTTGGCTTCATTATCACTCTATAGGTAGTGAAAAGTATTTTAAGGCATGGAAGACTTCATTCTGTTGGCTAAAAGACATACAGACAGTGCGGGTAGGTCCAGGTGTCCATGTCGCCGCTGCCAAAATACTCTGTTTAGGCCAATGCAGGAGGTTGTGCATCATTTATTTATGCATGGCATGTATTGCCAACCCAGGCGTAATGATCGTACAGAACCTAATGTTGGTGGTAATAAAGCCGATGGTGAAGATAGAAATGTTAAACTGTTGGGTAATGTGCAGATAGGAACATTTACCAATCCAGAACCAGTTGAAAATCCACCCATAGTTGATCTGGAAGGAGGAAGTTTTGATAGATTGTTAAATGCTGCACAACGTGAATTGCAGCCAAGTTGTGAAGAAAACAATTCGAAGATCAAGTTCTTACATTGTGCTGGATCAAAGTCCAATGCCAAAAGGCATTCTGAGTTGGTAATATATAACATTGTACTTGGTTTCTTATTTTTACTCTCTTTCTCCAACCATTCCTACTAATATTTAACAAAAAAAAAAATGCAGAAAACAGCTGATTTAATTGTTGAACATGACTATGAAGGCCAAGAAAGAGCACATAAAATCCCTCGGACTGGATTGATTCAGGACGAAGCTCGCAAAGCTTCTGTAAGTTATGAACAACTTTATTATGTTATATTGAAATAGTTGTTTACTGGTTGCTAGTGTGTAGAAAATGGTTGGATGTTTATCATGAATTTTATGGGAATGTTGGTTGTGTTAATTACTTGCTCACGGACTCTCTTTCTGAAAATGGTTGTTGACAAAGTTTGTTCAAGATGTGTGTTGTAGGTTGTTTGATAGTTTATGTTAACAAATAACAATATTAGATTGTGACATTCGCTTCTGGCTTTCATTAAGAGGTTAAAAACCCTCTTGTCTCAATCCCACAGTTAATATGCATCTGTGATTCTGTGTTTATATTTCTTGAGCAAGAGTATATAATTTGTTTCGGCATACAATACATATACAAATTTGTCACTCATACTACATACATTATTCTGTTTGATGGCTATGCATTCATTTATTCTTTGGATGTGCATTTGTTTGATAATGCAGGACGATAAGGAGGCCGAATCATCAGAGGCATCTGCTAATATGAATGCTAGTACTCCAGTCCCGGTAGAAAAGGTTATACTGGAGAACTGTCTTAAACCAGCAACTGGTATATGTAACTGTGGCTCTGGTTATGGAAAGAAAAAACCATCTTCGTCTTCGGGTCATAGGAGGAAGTCGAATGCAGATGTGGAGTACGAAAGGAGGGTTGAAAGAGTTGAACAAAAACATTCTGAAATAATGGAGTCCCTAAAGAAATTGAAGGAAGGTTTGGATCTTGTGTTGGAGAATCAAAGGAAGTCAATGCAGTTGATGTCCACAAATGATGGAGCATATCGACTTCCATCAGGCAACCCACAGCTGGTTTTTGGCGCTGGCCCGTACCCGTACCCATATCCATACCCATACCCACCAGTTCACTTTCAGCCACCAAAACATAAGTGATTACTCTTCTATTACTGGATGAATGTAATTGAAGCACTGATGTTTAGCTGCTATGTTTTTTGGTACTGATTTGAGCAGATCCAATGCTCAGTGTGATTGTACTTTGTAACTTTTTTGGTACTGGTGATGTGAAATTTAGATTCTTGATAGTCTAAATGAATCGGATAGAGGAATAGAAATAGGAGGCAAACATGAAATTTAATATATAGAATTCAGGTGCCTTATCTAATTATATGAGAACAGTATGGAAGTCTTTTTTATTACTCTTATATATTATTATTTTTAATAATTTCACTAGAAATTATATCTACGTTGCACTGAAAAAATTCACATCCAAGAACTTGCTATCTATAGTTTACTACCTTTGTTTTTTTTTTTTCACATCCTGATTGAATGACAAGAGGAGTAATATTGTACCAGCACATAAATTAACTCCCAATAACAAAAGAGAAACAGTATATCTGTTGGTCATTTCGTCGAACAGTTGGTGAGCAATGCCAAACTCTCCCCATTTTGTGTAGCCACTTTGATTATCCAACAATGGGTTCTCGAAACCTTGGACAAAGAGTGTGATGTTCTAAATGTCTCTAATTGATTTGAGACCTTTGGGAAGGAGCCCAAAAATAAAATTGTACGGGCTGGGCCCAAAGCGAATAGCATCGTACCAAGTGTTGTCAGAGCTAGAGCTAGAGCCCGGCCGAAATTGGCTTCCCCTACAATGCTTGTATGTAACTATATATATACATTATATATATACATTAATGTAATGTATATATATATATATATATATATGGAAAATCACGTAAAGTGCAATAAAACAAGGGATATTATCGAGAAACCTTCTATGATTTTCAAAAATAATCAACCAACTCCCCACCAGTTCAAAATACCCTCTTATGCTTTCAATTTTGATAAACTTGCCCCTTTCCTCTAATTTAAAACAAAAATGCCCTTAATGAAACCAGAGGGGAATTTACTGATATGAAATTGTAGGGAAGTTTACTGATAGAAATAAATGGGTTAACTTCATTTACACCCTCTGAGGTTTACTTTATCTTCAATCAAAAGAATTGTTTTTTATATATTTTACGATAAACAATATTTTTTATTTTTTTAATTCCGAAATATTTTTTCCGAACTACTAATTAGGGTAAAATATAAAAAATTAAGTCCAAAATATAAAAAAGAACTATTTCAAACTACGAATTAGATTTTTTTTTTTCATTTTTAATTTTTTTTTTATATTTTACTATAAACGGAAATTTTTTTGATTTATGTTGAAAAAAAAATAATATCGAAATATTTTATTTCGAACTTAATATTGGAAAAAAGAATTCCGGAGAATTCTTTTTTTGAACTTAATATAAAAAACAAATTCAGTAAAAAATATATATCTTATGCCGAAATAATATCTTAATTTTTTAGCAAAAAATTAATATTTTATGCCGAATTTGTTGTTTTGAACTTAATATAAAATATTATATTTTCATAATATTGCTTATTATTTTATCAGTCTTGAAGTATGTTAAGCTAAACGCATGATATATGATAATTGTTTCAGAAGGCGGTATTGCAAGCAGAAGAGGAAATGAAAAGAGGAAGGACCAAACTTAGGTTAATATTTATACATGAAGTGAAAAAACAATATTTTATATTAAGTTAAAAAAAAATCGGAGAATTTTTTATGTTTGTTGAAAAACTTTTAGCATAAATATTAATTTTTCGGTAAAAAATTAATATTTTATTTTGGAATAATATATATATTTTTACCGAATTTATTTTTTATATTAAGTTATAAAAAAGTTCAGGATAATTTTTTCCCAATATTATGTTCAAAAAAAAATATTACGGTAATAATTTTTTATAACGACATAAATCATTTTTTTTCGTTTATAGTAAAAAATATATAAATTTTTTTTTAAAAAAAATCTAATTCGTAGTTCAAAATATTTCCTTTTTACGGACTTAATTTTTTATATTTTATCCTAATTGGTAGTTTAAAAAAAATATTTCAGTATTAATTTTTTATTTGGTCATAAATAAATAAAAAATATTTGTTATCATAAAAGATATATAAAAAAAATCATTTGATTGAAGATAAAGTAAATCTTAAGGGGTGTAAATAAAGTTAACCCATTTATTTTTATCAGTAAACCCTCTACAGTTTCATATTAGTAAACCTTCATCTGGTTTCATTAGGGGCATTATTGTCTTGAATTAGAGAGAAAGGGGCAAGTTAATCAAAATTGAAAACAGAAGGAGGTTTTCTGAACTGCATGGGGAATAGTTGATTATTTTTGAAAATCACATAGGTTTCTTGATAATATCCAATAAATCAACGAAGATAGAACTTGATAACATGTTTCATAATCATATATAAGTGAAATATTTTTTTATTAAGCAAATATGTAATGGAACTGTATGATGATTTTTTGGGAATGAGTTCCCTTTGCCTCCAATTTTAACTTTTCCCGCCAAACGACGCCATTTTAAATCACAAAATAGTGTATATAATAAGAGAGAGAAGTTTATTCTCTCTTCCTTAACGCCTCGCAAATCCTCTCATCTGTCGGTTATAGGGTTCCAATTTTCCCAGTAATTTTCCAAACTTTTGAGTAATGTGTATTTCTATCTCTGCTTCTCTGTGTGTTCTTGTCTTTTATCTTGTCTGTGCGTGTTCATGTTACGGAAATTTTATATGTTATGATGCTACTTCTACATGTCTCTCTCTCTATATATATATTGTTGTTGTACTAGTTCTGTATTGAATATAGATTCGGGGTCTTTTCAATTGTTTTTGGCTTCTTTATTATATATACAAAAGTACTACATTTAAAAATATTTCTTAGGCTGTATTTTAAATTTAATTTGTATCTAAATCTAAATGACTGCTATTCTATCAGAAATGTAGTATATTCTTGTATTTTTTGTTTTTAATGTGTTGACAATATTTATCAAATTTCATTCCTTTTTTTTGTTTGCAATTTTGGGGTTACTGGATTGAATGGGTCAGAAATATTACCAGAATTGCAATGTAATTAGGGG
Source organism: Cornus suecica (assembly GCA_963922005.1). Classification (NCBI taxonomy): domain Eukaryota; kingdom Viridiplantae; phylum Streptophyta; class Magnoliopsida; order Cornales; family Cornaceae; genus Cornus; species Cornus suecica. The sequence continues at coordinate 97,768,314 of OY998238.1, forward strand.
TTGATTCAGTTATAGTTGTTAAATCTTTCGATCTTATTTGTGGAATATCTTGGATGGTTCAAACATTTCGGAAGTTGTAGGCAAAATTAACCACGCAATTTTAGTTGTATATATATTTTCCTCTCCAAATTGTATAAACTCATAAACTGATGTGAATGAGTATCAATGTCTTTTTCCTGAAATTAATATTAGTGATAGTGAATTTAGGGGTAAGTGCTTGGTAAACTAGAAACAAAGCCTTCAGGGTATATATATAAACACACACACATATATATATATATATGTATGCAATCTACTTTAATCATAAGCAAGACCAACAGTGGGTAAAGTGCTTGTGATAGTTAATGTTTCAAAAATAGAGAATTTCGTCTGTTACTCACTTGGGAATATGAATGCTGATTATTTTGTTCGAATTGATGACCTTGTGAGTTCATTATAGTTTGGGATCTAGTTAATCATGTTAGCAGATTTTTTTTTTAGGATAATGCCACTTCCACATTGTAATCAGAATTTTTCATATTTTTATGGTGTTCATAAACTTCTCTAGTAGTTAAGTTCAATCATCTTCACTTCCCATCTGATTATAGCGTAGTGATCTTATAGGAAAAACTTCATCTAACCACCATGGATAATCTTCTCCATTAAATTGCTACATTTCAACCTCAAATAATTATTGAGAAAGCAAAAATGTGAAAATTCTTCATATGCATTTTTTTTTTTTTTTTTGTGTAGTACCTATATAATTGTAATTGTACCACATGTAAGTATGATAAGCACCCACTAAAGTAATTCCTAAGTTCTCACCAGTAGTTCTTGTTACATATATGTTAACTTAAATCTAAATTACTGAACTTGAAGAATATCTAGAATATAAATTTAATTCATACTGTATGTTGTTTTTGGTATCACATAATTTTGTTTCATAGTTCAATGACATGTTTTCAAACATTTGTGCATGCATATAACCTCAGTTCATGTATTCTTATTGTACACGTAGGAAATTTGAGCTTTGGCTTTCCTAGTTAGTTTCTTCCTGGGATCATTTGCTTCCGAGAATTTTTTTTGTCACACCTTGCAATGAAATATATGTAGTGGAGCTATTGACAATAGTTTGGATTTGCATTCTTCAATGGGATAGGACCGCCCCCCTAGTATATACTACCTCCGTCTCGTTTTAGTTGTCCAGTTTAACCAAAATTTGTGAGTGTTTTTTGGTCAAACATGGACAAGTAAATTGGGACAGAGGGAGTATGAGGAAGAGAGCGAAAAAATAATGCATACACATTCAACATGCATCAATTTTATTGTATACGTAATTCTGTTTTCTTGAACCAGTTACATGGATAAGTCTTGGATTCATTATCACACTAGGGGAAGTGAAAAGTATTTTAAAGGCATAGAAGACTTCATTCGGTTGGCTAAAATACACACAGACAGCGCGGGAAGGTCCAGGTGTCCATATCGCCGCTGCCAAAATACTGTGTATAAGCCAATTGAAGAGGTTGAGCATCATCTATTTATGCATGGCATGTACAAGAATTATACTAATTGGATATGGCATGGGTCAACCCAGGCGTAATGTTCGTGCAGAACCTAATGTTGGTGGGAATAAGGCTGGTGGTGAAGATAGAAATGTTGAAGTATTGAATAAAGTAGGTATGGGAACATTTGCTAATCCACAACCAGTTGAAAATCAGCCCGTAGTTGATGTGGAAGGAGGAAGTTTCGACAGATTGTCAAATGATGCACAACGTGAACTGTGGCCTGATTGTCAAGAAAATGATCCAAAGATCAAATTTGTACATTGTCCTGGATCAAAGTTCAATGCCAAAAGGCCTTCTGAGTTGGTAATATATATCATTGTACTTGGTTCTCTAGTTTTACGCTTTCTCCTACCATACCTTCTAATATTTTGTTAAAAAAAATGCAGAAAAGAGCTGGTTTAAATGTTGAACATAGCGATGAAGACCATGAAAGAGCACATAAAATCCCTCGGACTGGATTGATTCAGGATGACACTCACGAAGCATCTGTAAGTTATGAAAAAAAACATTTTTTATTTTATTTTTTATCTTCCATTGATATAGTTATTTACTCGTGGCTAGTGTGTAGAAATTGGTTGGATGTGCATTTTTTATCTTTCTGAGAATTGTTGATGGCAAAGTTTGTCCAAGATAGGTGTTGTAGGTTGTTCGACTTCACTTTAATGTTCACAGTTGATTTAGATATGCATGAGAGCTTTTGTTCATTAAGGGATTGACAACCTCTTGTCTTAATATTTGTCTGAGATTCTATGTTTATATTTCTTGACCAAAGAGTATATAGTTTCTTTTGGCATACATATACAAATTTGTAGTTCATAAATACATACATTATTCTGTTTAATGACTATGCATTCACATGCTAAGGCTGCCGAATCATCAGAGGCATCTATTAATATGATTTCTAGAAGTGCAGTCCCAGCAGAAAAGGAGATATTGGAGAACTGTCTTAAACCAGCAACCGGTACATGTAACCGTGGCTCTGCTTATGGGAAGAAAAAACCATCTTCGTCTTCGGGTCAAAGGAGGAAGTCGAATGCAGATGAGGAGTTCGAAAGGAGGCTTGAAAGAATTGAACAAAAACATTCTGAAATAATGGAGTCCCTAAAGAAATTGAAGGAAGATTTGAATGTTGTGTTGGAGAATCAAAAGAAGTTAATGCAGTTGATGTCCACACCATATGGAGTATATGGACTCCCATCTGGCAACCCACAGCTGGTTTTTGGCCCGTACCCGTACCCGTACCCGTATCCATACCCATACCCACCAGTTCACTTTCAGCCACCAAAACATAAGTGATTACTCTTCTATTACTGCTATGTTTTTTGGTACTGATTTGAGCAGAACTAATGCTCAGTGTGATTGTACTTTGGTTTTTTATATATATGGCAGTAACTTTTTTGGTATTGTTGATGTGAAATTTAGATTCTTGATAGTCTAAATGAATCGGATAGAGGAATAGAAATAGGAGGCAAACATGAAATTTAATAGTATATAGCATTCAGGTGCCTTCTCTTATTAAATTAACTCCCATCTTTTGCCACCCAATAACGAAAGAGAGAGAAAAGAAAATCCCAAGTTTGAAAATCCTAACCAACAATTATCCATGGCTATTTACCCCCATATAGTCACCATAAATACACACACATACACATATATAGTTATACATATATTCATCCATGATTAGTAGCTGAACAAGATTGTCTAATCTCCCCTTGATCACCTGTCTTCACTTCAATGCTGACCAGCTTCAAGAATGACTGAGCCCAAGTCTGGAAAAAAATGGTCTGGTCATTTGCCAAGGCCACAACTTTGTTTCTTGTTCTACCATCATTAACCAGAACTGAGTCTGATTGGAAGAGCCCTTTGTGTGCTAAGAGATCCTTGTAGTATTGGTTGTCAAATAGCTGAGGTGTGTCTGGATCATTGTTCACAGTCACTGAGGCACTTGCTCCTACTGGACATTGTTTTGTGAGCTGGGCTGCATATTGTCCGTCTAAGGATGCATCAATGAGGCTGAGGTTTCCGGTGGAGTCGGCTTTGAATCTGTCGCTGAACGCGCTGCAATGGGCGGAGCCTATGGTGTGAGCTCCTGCGATACGAGAAATAGTTCAATGCTTCTGAAATATCCACGATATGGCATGCTATCGTTTTAGACGCACAGTTAAGTGACATCATATCACCGGTGCTCTGAAGTATATAATTCCATTCCTAAATTTCAAAAATCATTTGAATTCCAAATCTGGAAGAGTTTTCAGATATCATCATAACATCATCCTATTTGATTATGTCATGATGATGTTATTCCTCACTCACAAAAGAAAATGTCAAATTTATAACATATTTCATAATAATAGGTTCGAATTAACCAAATTGACCTAAATAAAGAAATAGAATATCAATCCAACCCTGCTTAAAAGAACTTGTTAAATTTATGGTTATCATTTTCAAGTTGTACCCTATGAAAATTCATGAATGTCAGTTTCTTCATATCTACAGTACAAGACTGTGATAAAGTGTGTGGGTGAATTGAAGATAAATTAATGGATAAAGGAATGCATGCTTTTGATTCATGCATTGCTGTCACACACTGGCAAATTTAATCTGAATTTATCACACCACACTGTATATGATCTGTTCTCCATTTAATAAAAAAGACAATATAGCACAGATTACGCCATTGGCAACATGCCTCAACAGAGTAATGGCATACAGGGCCGACCATCTCACTCATTTAATGGATGTATTTTAGTAGCTTGAGAAGCCAATTTCTAAAGTTGTTCAATATATATATACATACATACATACATACATATGTATGTGTGTGGTACACAATCATAAATGTCCGGACCAGAATAATTGTAAAATGCTATGCATAGAGATAGAGTCACAGACCTTATAGCACTAAATAATTGAACCACAACTAATTAACTCAATAGTTAGTACATGCATGTAGTATTTAGATGAGAAATAGTTGTGTATATGTATGTACCTGAGAGAATAACAAGATCATCTACAGATAGACCTTTGGAGGAGAAGATGTTAATCATCTCATCTAAAGTGAAGCTTGTGTCTACTATGTTTGGTCTCACATTTGAAACTGCAGATACCATTCCATCTCTCCTCCCTGTCGGAATCTGAACATCCGGTCCACCGGTCTGCATTTTTTTTTTTGTGGGACATAAGTGATATAAAAAATTAGTACAAATACTAAAACTAATCACTTTTAACTTATAAGTTCAAATAAAATAACTTGAAACAATTGTACTTTATTTTAATCTAATATCAGTAATTACAGAGAAATAAAATGCTACTTTTAGTTGGCATCAATTAGCAAACACAGATTCAAAAGGAGAAAACAAAATTTGCTTCAAGCATCAAAAACATGTATATATATATATATATATTAATATATGACAAGGAAGAGAAATTTACTAATTGAACAGCATCTCTTGCAGCCAAAGCAAGAACATCAGCACAAGAAACAACTCCGGGACAGAAAACTTCAAGCACTCTTTTGGCAGAATCTATTACTGAAAAGCCTCCAAGAGATGCGTTTGCCGGATCACTTCGCTCAGTGCCATTCCCTTGTACAAGCACAGATGCATCACAACCCTTTAAACAACACCACACAACATGCATGTATGTTAAGACATATATATATATATATATATATATATATATATATATATATACTGTTACTTATAAGACATGCATGGAAGAGTAACTAACCTGGACAAAGCAGTCATGAAAGAGCAAGCGAAGGAGCTTTCCGGGGAGTGTTGGGTCGAAAGATGAAGCTGATCTAACTGTGTTTCTAACCATCACTTCAGCTGTTGGGCATGAAGCTGCATAGAAGTTAAAGGACAGCTCCGAAGAAGAAGCAGCAGTAGACAACATAACAAGTACTAACAAAAGGTTACAGAGATTAAAAGTAAAAGATACGAGTGTGAGTTTTTTCTCCACAAGGGGAGAGTACTGTCTGTTTATCTGCATTTTCTGTTCTCTCTTTCTTTGTCCCTCTTAAACCTCACTTGACATGTATCAAGTTTAGAGAGAGAGAGAGAGAGAGGTGTTTGACTCTGCATATACAATAAAAGCTGTGCATTTATTTGGTTTGGTAATGGCAGAGGGTGGATGGGTTAAGTCATGGTCACTCATACACATGCTGTCAGAGACTCATTCATGATCTCTAATTTCTAATTAAGCAAAAGTTTTCATTTGAGCCGACATGCTCTTCCCAAAAATGGTCTTTTTGTCAATTTTCCAGATTCATAGTTAGCCCCTGTTTTGGTTTTTTGAAAGTTAAAGCAAACACAGAAACATGGATGTAACTTTACCTCCCCATGTGGAGATACTCATAACCTTCCAGGTAACAATGGAGCAATCTTATGGTTGCATCAAGACTTGTCATTTACTATATTACCCAAAAAGATGAAACATAATATAGATAACCACAATGATAAACATAAGCTACCATAATGAGATGACAATATGTGTCACCCACATAATATGAAAAGATTCATAATCCATGTCACAATAATTAGCCATTCATAAATGAATCTTGAATGCAAAACAAGCCTTTGATCCAAGCCAGATGATTAGTGGGACCAAAGGAGCAACCTGAATGTAGAGTTTGGGGAAGCAAACTACTGATACACTGATATATAATATCATATGTACAACCATATATATATAGTTTCAAGTAGCTGTCAAAACTTAAGCCATCTCTTCTCTTTTTCTTTGCTGACAACGGCATTTGATGCAGATGCATGAGCAGACTCGGTCTCTGCCAAAGCCTTCCGGGTCTCGTTCAGTTTCCTCATGGCAGCCTCATAAACCACCTTCTCTTTCCTGTTTCGATTCACCATTTCTTCCAGCTTCCCGACTTGAATTTTCAACCCGTTCACCTCATGATCATAAGCAACAAGGGCCCGTCTGTCTTCTTTCTTCTCCTCCCTCGAACCTTTACTCTGCTGCTTCTTTACTGACCCGTTGCTCAAAGCTTCGCCGTGCATTGCAAGCTGAGAATTAATAAGACTAAAGACGTCCGGTTTCAATTCCTCCGCCTCTTTGGCAGCCCGTGCTGCTGCTGCAAACTTCTTATCACGTTTTCTCTTCCCACCTCTGCTACGTTTCTTCCCATGATGGTCTTTGCTCTCTTTGTTATCCTGAGACTCTAGGGCATGATCAAGAGATTGTTTTGGCTTAAAAACTTTGACAGTGATGGGATCCAGCATTCCCTGTCCAGATGCACCTAAACCCATTCCTTCACGATAACCCATATTGGCCATGAGCTTGGAAGCTATGCCACGTGTGTGATTCTCCCACTTGGAAAAAATGGCTGTTTCAGTCTGGATGCCCCTTTGCAACGCGGTGCTATCGAGAAATCCTAAACCTTGCGAGCCATCATCTTCATCGTCACTGGAGTCGGACTGTTCTGAACTTGAATCATATTCTTCTTCTTCTTCACTCATTTGAGCATATTCAGACAGTGCAATAGCTTCAACCCCAAGCTTCGAATAGCTTCCATCGTCGCGAAAAACCACCCGCCCCTCTTTAAGTTTGTCATCCCAAGATTCTAGTTCAGCTTCCTTCCAAATGCCAGATTTGCCGTGGGATATTGCCCAAATACTGGACCCCACTAATGAATGCTCCCATATTGTGGGTGAATACTTCTTCAGGGAATATAATGGTACATCAATTCCTGGTACAAGAATAACATTTTGTGATTTGGAGAAGCTTTCAGAACCATAGTAGCAAGGGAATAAACTACTTAGGCTACTTTAGAATTCAGAAAAAGCTTCTCATTAAACACAACAAATTGAGGAACTGAGAAGTACAAACAGACAACATAGGAAGTAATAAAAAATAGGCCTTTTACAAGACAACCTAATAGTGCATTGGCTGCATTGAAACCTGGAATGATTAAGAAGTCCTATTTTTCCTCTCAGTGGGAGGAAAGAATATTAAAGTCTTTTGATTGTCCGAACCGGAAAAAAAAAAAGAAAAAAAAAAAAGTAATCCTTCTAGGTTTACCCGGAATGTTATGACCACTATTTCTAGAGATATACGCTACACATTAGTCTCACATCATGCAAACTTTCCAGACACAGATAAATTTGACCAGTGAGAGGTTTTTGAAACTCATATTCCAATGTCTATTTGGGGGATTAACAGATATAATTGCAACATACCATGTGATAAGCGGCAGTTAGTACCAAATCGACACCTTTGCTGCAGAAAGAACTTGCATATCTGCACTTGGGTGGTCTAGCATTAGTAAATTGATGCTACCAAAATTATTGGATTCAATTAGACAAGCATCTGATCAAAAAAACTTCTTGTGATGCCAAACACTCACGTGAGCCTGCTTTGGAATATCAAGCAATAAAATTCTTCCTAGTATTTGACCAGAAAAAGAAAAAGAAAAAAGAAAAAGAAAAGGAATAAAAAAAGAGAACGGAAATAGTAGGTATATCACATCTACAATCCACTTCTATAATGTTACACTCCAATTATTTTCCAATAAATGAAAAATGATGCAATTATCCTCAAAAAGAAGAGTGTAAGCTCATTTTGGAGAGTGAGTGACTTTCAAGGAAAATTATGTACTTTCTTCCAGTGGAGTGTGAAAGTACAAAATTGAGGTGCAAATGCAATATTGAACTGTTGTAGAAGAACTACATATAATATTGAACGAGTACAATGTAATTTCAAAGCACATATTTTCACTAGAGGAAGTTACAAGGGATTGGACTATGGTGAAAAGCCATAAATCCAAGGAAACCCAGATCAATAGTGTGAATCTTTTTGTTTAGCAAAACGTCTTTTGCTCGGAGAGATTTGAGATTCCGCAAAACTCTAGTACTATTATTTTGTTCTAGTGGCTTGAAAAAGCCTCATCAAGCCTCATCCAATCTCTTCTACTTTTCGAGAATAGAACGCATCAACTTACCAATCTACATACTTTTTACTGTAGACTCATCATGTTTCATTTAAAATTAAAAAATTCTACTTAAATTAGCTTGTGTAGGGTAACGGATAGCCAGATTTGGTATTAGAGCTTTCTTTCGGCACAAACATGAAGGATATAATAGAACCAACAATAATTAATGGTTTTGTCATACTCTTGCAGAGATGCCATTCTAACGTCTCAAACTTCTGTGAATATAGTTTGCACTCACTTCAAAAAAATTCCAACAAGATCTGCAGAAGGTTCCATTTTTAAAACTGATGAATGTCAAAACTACATGGATAGAATAACTCCAATTTTCTCAGTACTCCCCAAAACCTAATAAAACTTCTCGAAGCTCGCCACTTTTTCACCAAATATTCCTAGAACCATAATATCATCTCAAAATTTATGTCAATAGATGCCTTTGCAGTCACAATTAAGTTCACAAAATATACCTTTTAGCCAACTGAGCGAATACTTCAATGAAAACTTCTAAACACATAGGTCATACACTATGAAATCATGATTTCAAGTCAATGAGGAGAGTAATTCATACTATGTCTAAACAGTTAGACTTAATGAACAATAATGGAAGAGTTTGTACACAAATAGTAACAAGGGTGGTAAAGTTTGGATAGAAGTGAAAAGGTAGGGTTCGTTGAGTATATAGACTAAAGGAAATCTATGTCAGATCATGATGCGATGCACTTCTTGAAATTGAAAAATGTTAGGCGTTTATGGACCCAAGAGACAACTACCAGTTGGAATGTCTCTACCAGTTGGAAAAGCAAGGAGGCAAAAGCACATAAAACATCATTAAGTGCCTTCTTAGCAAATATATCATCACTAGAATTGGTTCCCACTAATCAAGGGTGTTGGGAGGGTGGACTGTGTGCATACTAAACCAATATTAAAGTAGGATGCAAATTGTATATGATATGTATATAATAAAATCAACTATGATGCCAAACTAGGGTGCAACAAGCCAGGAGTCAACATAACTGTATGCTTCAAAACACAATTCCTAGGAGAAGATTTCCTAGATCTTCTATATTACAAGAAATTTCTCTCAACTAAACAATCACAAGACTCATTGTTGCATCTAGTTATTAATTACTATCATTATCATCCAAGCACGTGAAATATTCCATATACAAATTGAGCTTCCTGCTGCCCTCTACAGAAACTTAGGATGCAATAGCATATAAATAGCAATTTTTTCCATCTAATCAGGATTTGCCTTAATTTAAAATTATCATCCATACAATTAGGGAAAGTCAAGAAAAATATGAATCGCGAACTATAAGATCAACTTCAGAAGAAAGGTTGCAAATCCGAAACAGTAAAAAGCTTACGCACCATCATGTTTTCAGATGTCGGTGTGAGGAAAGAAATCTTTGCAGAATTTGAACCTTCCAAGCCCACAACAAGACCGTCATACCAGCGTCCATCAGTGTGTCGAAATCTACATTTTGATCCAATGGAATAACTTTGATCTTCCAGCAATTCAGCTTCGACATCTGTTGGATCGATAGGCTCCACCTTCACCTCCTCAGATGTACTTTTGATAGGCTCCACCTTCATGTCCTCAGAAGAATATTCGAAAGCCTGTAAAGCTGTATCAGCATCTCGCAGCAAGCGTGCACGTTTCAGGTGAAAAAGCCCTTCCTCTGCATCTTTGATGCCCTGAGCAAGCTCCTCGTGAACCTAAGACAGAAACCATTAACATTTAGCAACTTCAAGGATTTATCAAAAAATAAAATAGGAAAGTCATGCATGAGTTGAATAATAAACTATGACAAGTGTTGTACAAATTGTACTTCATGGATATTTTTGCTATCTTCAAACTTCACACCCACACACCCACCCATACATACCCACTTAAATCCCTTGCCTAAATGCATACAGGATTGCTTTCCTGCATGCTCGAATGAATTGATTTTGGAACATAGGTAACAATAGTAAGCTTGTTATATTTTATGTGGATGTTGTCGATTGGTGTAATGATAAAATCATAAAATATCAAGTAAATCAAGAGAGCATCCATTTCATGCAATATAATGCTGAAACCTGCAGGACAAATACTTAGTAATAGCCTTATTTAGGCACGTAGTTGCACTGAGCAGATCCTTCATTTCCCTATCCATTTCATACCCCAAAAGCGCACTTGGCTCTCATTCTCGTGCATCTCAAAGGTAAGTTCTGAACCATGGAAATGCATGGTTGAGAAAACCTCTTCCTGAACCTAAAATGCATAGTTCAAGTTCAACATGCCAGTACAACGTGGCCGACGCAATAAGCCGATGTGGTCATCCTCTTGTTCTTAGTATAGCTTCCTAGTCCATGGCAGATTTGGTGCCCAAAACAACAAAATGTACCACTGACCGTTACTATATATTAAGTCTTAGTAAGTATATCAAGAAACGATTAATGAAAAAAAAATCACATTCCTATTTAAGCATTTTATTTTGCACATTAGGGTTTATTTCTATTTGGCTCCTTGTTAGACTTAGAATTGCTCAAAAGAAAGAGAATAAGATGCACTCCCAGTCTCCTACAGACTCTGTAATAACAAGGGTTCACAACCACAGGGGCCACACACACACATAAATATATACATGCATATATACATATATATATAGCCAAACAAAAACATGAAACAGAAAATGTAATAGCTCTTGCAAAGTTTAGCTTAATCCAATGTATTGTACAAAACGACTAAAAAAGTACATATCTGCAGATTTTATTTTCCAGTGTAGAGGTTAATTTGTTGTGTATTTCATTATAAACTCAGATTTAGTATATTTCAAAAAAGAGAAAAGAAATCCATGACGTTTGTAACATCATTCCAATAGAGTGTTCAAATCACAGACAAAACAAAAATCATCAAGCAATTCAAGTATGAACAACTAAATAACGAGATAAATATGACATATATATATACATATCTATATCTATATGTATATCAGTATATGTATATAGAAGAGAGAAGGCGAACCGAAAGAAGCTCGTGATTGGAAGGGTCAGAAACTAGGGCTTGATCGAGGGCAGCGAGAGAGTCTCTCTGCTCGTGTAATTGAAGCTCCAGTTGTGTTTCCAGAAGTCTCTCTTCTTCCTTGTCCGCCATTGTTCTCACTCACAGGTTTCAGAGAGACCGGCTTTTAAGACTCATCCAAACAGGACTTTAGATTTATGGGATCCAATGGTGATGATATGGGCCGTTTCTTGCAATGATTAGGGCTCGTTATGTTTGATGTTTGGTTACCCGAAAATCAAAATTTAGGATGGAAAGTGAAAATTAAAAGATAAATATCAAATTCCTAGGAGATTTTTAATTTGTTAGGAGGAACTTGATGAGGAGCTTAAATAAAAATATTATTGTCTGTTTTTTTTTGTATGACATGAAAAAGTGAAAATATATATATTTTATTTAATAAAATGGATAAAATACATTACTCTTGATATTTGATTGAATTACACACAACACAATGATTATAATCTATGACATTTGGTGCTCCAAGAACTACACAACAACATTAAAATTAGCTTCATTATCTTTAATAAAAGGTATTTTTAAAAATATATCATGTCATTTATGTCATGTAATTGAAATATTTTTTATTTTTTATAAAATTAAAAAATGGCATAAAACATGAACATTGGTCGGGGTTCTCTAGGGTGTACTTCCATATTATCAAGACTTGGGGCATGTTTGGGAACTTGGTTTTGGTTTTGGTTTTGGTCTTGGTCTTGTGATTTTGGTCTTGGTGATCTTGGGTGGTTTTAGGTAAATCTAAAATCATGTTTGGTAAGGAGTTGGTTTTGGTCTTGGTCTTGGTATAATTATATATATATACTAATATGTATTAAAAATATATAAATATGAAAATATATATATAAAATTGGAAAAAAAATATTAAAATGAATATATATATATAATTAAAAAATATTTAAAATTTTCAAAAATAATTGACATTTCTATTTTTTTATTCCAAAAAATATATATATAATCAAAAAAATATTTTAAAATGTTAAAATTATATGTAAAATTCAAATAATATATATTAAATTCAAAAAAATATATATAATTCAAAAAATATATAAAATTATGAAAAATTATATTATATACTGAATTTTTTAAAAAATTTATAAAAAAATGATATAAAATGGGGAAAAATATACAGATTCAAAAGAAATATATAAAATTCAAAAATCATATAAAACAATATTTAAATTTCTATTTTTTTTAAATTCAAAAAATTATATATATAATTGATAAAAATATTTTAAAATGTGAAAATTATATATAAAATTCAAATAATATATATTAATATATATATAATTGATAAAAATATTTCGCACTTTCCAAAAAATATAAAAAAGTGTGAAATATTTATAATTTTTTCCAAATTGTTTTTCTCCAACTTAATTTTCCGAAAATATTGTTTTTCATAATATATTTTTTGAAAAAATATATATTTTAAGAAAATTATATTTTGAAAAAAATATTTGCAGAAAATTATAAAATGTTCTCACTTTTTTTTTATTTTTTGAAAAGTGCGAAATATTTATATTTTATTATAAAATTTTCGCAATTTTTTTATATTTTTTTAAAAGTGCGAAATATTTAAAATTCAAAAAAATATATATAATTCAAAAAATATATAAAATTTTGAAAGATTATATTAAAATATGATTTTTTTCCAAAATATAAAATTTGAAAAATACTTTTTCGAAAATTTATTATGTCCCAAAATATAAAAAGTTTTCCGAAAAATATATATTATGTTCCAAAATATGATATTTTGCGAAAAATATATATTATGTTTCAAAATATGATTTTTTTTCCGAAAAATAATTTTCCAGAAATATATTATATATTATTTTTTTAAAAATAATTCATATTTTAGGCTATATATATATATATGTATATATAGAGAGAGAGAAAAAAAAAAGTCAAAATTGGTAGGCCAAAACCAAGGTTTTAATGGTTGGTTTTAAAAAGCCCAAAACCAAATCCAAAACCAACTTCCCAAACATGGTTTGGTCTTCAAATTCAAAACCAAAACCAAAACCAAACCCAAAACCAACTTCTCAAACAAGCCCTTAATACTTTAAGGTGATGAGCTTTTGGATAGTATAATAGCATACAACGTAAAAAAGAGGTCAATGTCGTTAAAATGTATCATAGTGACTTCCATTGAAGTTCCGCTTTTAATGAAAAAAAATACTTTATGCATAAAGGTTGATGTAACATGAAAATAATTTTTATTCGAATATAAATTAAATATTATGGATGAATTTTTGTTATACCATTTAATTAATCAAAGTCTTTTAATTTGTTATTTGTTAATAGTAATATAGTACTCATACCTGGCTTATTGGATCAACATTCCACCTTCTACTCGGCAATTCCCCGGAAGCACTAGTTAGGGGTTGAGTAAGGCTATGGTTTTAGTATCACATACGGTAAGAATGTTTGGTATAAATAACTCACTTCTTGGTCTTTGACCCCCTTAGTCACTACAAATGCCCCCGATCAATGCACATTATTGTTAGTCCCGAGCACAATAAGGCGAGGGGTCATTTATAACAATGTTTTCCTTTGGGTAATATTTTGACATCGAGCTTGAAATTTCGAACGATCTTGAAATACTAATGCCGGAATCCATTTTTGATATGGCTGAGAGACATGAGAATGTCCTCAAGCCCAACATAGAAGAGGCCAAGTCGATATCGGGACAGCCGAAACTCCCAGGGTCCCCGAACACTCTTTCCATTTTTGTAAGTGAAATGTTGAGTCCATTTGCTGAACTCGTATCACGTCTGCTAGAATTCCTGAAGGGGACCAAAATGAAATAAAGTAAACCTATTTCTGTAATTGCGGTTAGTCTTGCTACCTCTGAGACCAGACCACCAAAGAACCATACGAAAATAATTACAAAGGTGCATTACCAAATATGCAATCAGGTAGGTCCCAAAGCTTGACAATCAAAGTGGTTCTCAAAGGTCCTTTTAACTATCTGAGTGGAGAATGCCATGAGCCTAATGGTATCAATAACTTCCATATTCATACCGTTGTATTGAATGATCACGGTCGATTGTTTGTTGTTCGACAGTCGTCTTATATGACTGATTGTCGAGAGATATCTGGTGTGAGAAACCGGACGCCCACCACTAGTCGACAATGTGTTGATCAACTAGGGGAACCGATACATTTTTCTAATAAAGGATAGAGCGCCAGGCCCCCGGACTTTCAAATATGTAGGGGGATAGAGCGACAGAGAAAGAATATCATCCACTAGGGCTAGTGTTTAGGAAAATTAATACTATGACAGGAATCGTATAACTGTAAAAAGTGAATGACTGTTTATCGAAACTGTTACAGTCCGAATACTTTTTTCGTTCATTTTTTTCTAACATTTCTAGTACCAATAAATTCATTCAGGCAAGACATCTTACGATGTCATGGTATAAATAAAGGTAATTTGCACTAACACCCCTTGAGGTTTATATCAATTTCATATGGAGGCCGGTCAATGCGTTTGTCATCCCAACGCCCCTTGAGGTTTGGTTTTTCTTGCAATAACACCACTTGGGGCAAAAAAATGACCAGAATACCCTTGAGAGAAAGATCTGTCATATGAAATGACCTTCATGCCCCAACCCCAACACCAAAACCCTCAAAACCAAACAATTTTTTTTTTTTGATAAGCGAAAACAAAAGTTCATATTCAACACCACAACATTTTATCAAACCCAAAAGCATAAATCCAAGAAAAACCAAACAAGAACAAAAATGTCACAATACCCTGTAGAGAGAGATAAAAATGTATATATAGAAATATAAAACAATACACACATACATATATATGTATTTGTATATATATTATATACATATTTACACAAGAAAATGAGAGAATCCAGGGGAGAGATAATCGAAATGGGTGATTGAACTTGGATTGGACTTGAAATTAAACCCCTAAATTGAAAGCCCTAAACATTAAATTAAAATCCTAAATTAAACCCATGAACACCTCTAGATCCGTACTCCCATAGAACCCCTAATTCACGCGTGCAATTCCCAATCTGCCTTCGATAATCGAATCAGAGCTCATGATCTTCACTCCCGCCACTGCAATTGCAGAGCTTTCAATCGCGAAAAAATTGCATAAATATAGATATATAGAGAGAAAAACTTTACTGATACACATATACATATACATACATATATATGTATAGATATCGATATATAGATAAAGAAGCTTTACTGATTTGGATGGTCGGATTGAACTCGGATTGGAAAGTTTTCTCTGCGAAATCATTCACCAAATGAGTCAAATATAGATACGCACACACATATATATATATATATATATATATATGAGTACAACACAGATAAGTTGAGATCTTGGGTATCATGGATCTTATTTGGAAAGCTTAATCTTTGATGAAGAAGATCTTGATGATGATCTCTTATTATTCCTTGAATAACCACCAATAAGGATGTTTCTAAGTGATCCACCAGTGCACACACAAACATGGGAAGGGAATGACGGAGGGGCTTTGGAATGGGGCGAGATTGAGTAGAGGAGTGGGGTGAGGTGGAGGGTTATTATTTAGGGGCATGGATGTTATTTCACATGCCATATATTACTCATATGTAATAAGGGATAAAGTTCAAGGGCATGCTGGTCTTTTCACCACTCCAGGGGGTGTTATTGCTGTTATATATTGGCATATATATATAATATGACTACTTTGTTATATTAACTTGTCCCACATCGGAAGATTGGGAAACTCACCTCTATATCCTCACCTATAAATATAGGACTTCTCCTATTGAATTGTACACACAGAAATAGAGAGAGAGAGTTAGGAATAATATACGTTTATATTATTTCGGTGATACAGGCGTGAGTATATACAGTGTATATGCGTGTGTGATCTGTGAATCACCCCCTTGTAATCCTCTCAGTGATTTTTAGTGAAACGGTGCTCACCGTGGACATAGGCTTATTTGGCTGAACCACGTATATATTCTTGTGTCGATTGTTTGGTGTGTTTGGGTGTGTTTTCTTATTTACAGGTGTGCACGGCTTCGTACATAGGGTGTGCGAACCCTAACAAGTGGTATCAGAGCCCCAAGTTGGAGCAAATCACGAAGCCCGACGATCTGGTCCAGATC
Organism: Cornus suecica; assembly: GCA_963922005.1. Lineage (NCBI taxonomy): Eukaryota > Viridiplantae > Streptophyta > Magnoliopsida > Cornales > Cornaceae > Cornus > Cornus suecica. The sequence goes on from OY998238.1 coordinate 97,785,001, forward strand.
TGATTTTTCGAGTGCCCTAAATCAGAAACCGACCACACCAGGAGCTTTGGCTCGACGAGACAAAGCCAATAGTGTCAAGCGCGTCGCCATAAAGTGCCGCACACGCCCCCACGCGTCACCTGAAGTTCCGGCCAGTTTTTTGGCTCCGTCGAGCAGCAATTTCGGTTCGGCGTGATTTTTCGGAGCATTGTTTATTGGAACGAGGCTTATAATATATCTACGGAAAGAGAATTCGAAGCCCGACGTTTTGGCGCAAGAATCAACCCAATAAGAGCAGGGACGCGCCCGCACACACCCTGAGAAAAGGCGTTCTTAAAGTTTTGAACCGCTCCCGACACAACCATAAACTCGGTTTTGCATTCCGAATATCTCTAATAGGCTCAGTGGGAGCTATGGGAGAAGAAAAGGCAGTAATGATCGACAAGTTTGATGGTACAAACTTTACCTATTGGAAGATGCAAATTGAGGATGTGTTATTTCAAAAAAATTTGTATTTACCGCTAGAAGGGACGAAGCCAGATTCGATGAAATAAGAGGAGTGGAATATCCTAGATAGAAAGTCTCTTGGCACGATCAGATTAACGTTGGCAAAATCTGTTGCCTTCAATATTAGGAAAGAGAACTGCAAAGTCTCTCATGAAAGCTCTTTCGAAGATGTACGAACAGCCGTCTGGAGCAAATACATTACATCTTATCAGCAGATTGACGAAGCTGAAGATGTCCGAGAATGGGAATGTTGGTGAACATCTCAGTAAGCTTAATGACATTTATGGGCAGTTGGAATCAATTGAAGTAGTGTTTCAAGACAAGGTGAAATTAGTTTTTCTTCTTAATCAATTGCCAGAGAGCTGGAATGCCACAATGGCTGCAATCAGTAATTCTTCAGGGATAGACCCATTGAAGTATGATACCGTTGTGAGTATGGTACTCACAGAAGAGATCAGAAGACAGTCATCAGACTCTTCAAGCAGTGGCACAACATTGAATGTTGACACCAGAGGCAGAGGTTCGAACAGACAGAAAGGCGGAAACCAAAGGCGTGGTCGTTCCAAGTCGAGACAGGGAAGATCGCAATCTCGAGGTCCCAAAAATTCCAAAACAATCGAATGTTGGAATTGCGACAAGACTAGTCATTTAAGAAACCAGTGTAGATCCCCGCAGAAGGTAGCGGATGACAAGACAGAGGCAAATATTGTCTTAGAAGAAGCAGATGATGTACTGATATGCTCTTTGGAGAGCAAAACAGAGTCTTGGGTTTTGGACTCTGGAACATCATTCCATGTCACCTCAAGTCGAGAGCTCTTTGAGAGCTATGCACCTGGAAACCTCGACAAGGTTTATCTAGGTGACGATCAACCCTACAGTGTTATTGGCAAGGGTGAAGTACATATTAGACTCAATGGATCGATATGGAAGCTGAGGGATGTCAGACACATTCCAGACTTGAGGAAGAACCTGATCTCAGTAGGCCAGTTGGCGAGTGAAGGTTATGTGACCACTTTCAGTGAAGATAAGTGGAAAGTTTCCAAGGGGGCTATGACTATAGCACGAGGAAATAAAACAGGTACGCTGTACACTACCACCAAGGCTAGCACATTTATAGCAATTGCAGAAAGCAATGAGGATCATAATTTGTTGCACAAGAGGCTAGGTCACATGAGTGAAAAGGGACTCAAGGTTATGCTCGCAAAGGGAAAGCTACTCAAGGTCTAAATTCGATTGATATCGACTTCTGTGAGGATTGCGTATTCGGTAAGTAGAAGAGGGTTAGTTTTCTGAAAAGTGGCAGATAACTCAGAAAGGAGAAGCTTGAGCTAGTTCACGCTGATGTCTGGGGGCCAGCAAATGTCTCATCTATTGGCAGAAAGTCCTATTTCGTCACCTTCATCGATGACCATTCCAGAAAGGTATGGGTTTATTTCTTGAAACATAAATCTGAAGTGTACGGTGTGTTCAAGAGTTAGAAAGCTATGATAGAGAATGAGACGGGTTTGAAGATCAAGAGATTACGATCCGATAATGGTGGAGAGTATCAGGACACCGGGTTTAAGAGATTTTGCTATGAGAACGGTATCAGATTAGAGAGAACTGTTCCACGTACACCACAACAGAATGGCGTAGCAGAACTGATGAACCGAACATTGACTGAGAGAGCCAGAAACATGCACATTCAGGCAGGGTTGCTGAAACAGTTCTGGGCAGAAGTAGTCAGTACAACATCGTACTTATTCAATCGTGGTCCATCAGTACCATTGGAGCACAGAATACCAGAAGAGGTCTGGAATGGTAGAGAGGTAACACTTTTACATTTAAAAGTTTTTGGTTGTGTTGCATATGTACATGTTAGTGACACTATGAGGGGTAAAATTGATCCCAAGTCACAAAAGTGTATTTTCATTGGCTATGGCGGTGACGAGTATGGTTACCGCATGTGGGATAATCAGTTTCGAAAACTAATCCGAAGCAGAGATGTAGTGTTAAATGAAAATGTTATGTACAAGGACAGACACACAACAACCTCAGAGCCTACAACACAGAGTGATCCTGTGTGTTGAGTTAGATAATGTTCAAGACAGTGAGAGTACTCAGTCAGACGAACATATTGCATATGGAAATACTTAACAGGTTGATACACTGCAGTCTCCGACTCCTATTCCTGTACCTAGGAGGTCTTCACCGCAGCATGTGCCGAATCGGAGATACATGAATTATTTGTTGCTCACAGATGGAAGTGAACCAGAGTATTTTGATGAAGCATGCAGTGCAGCAGATGCGAGCTAGTGGGAGCTTGCGATGGAAGATGAGATGAAGTCCTTTATTTCCAACAAGACATGGAAGTTAACCGAGCTGCCGGTAGGAAATAAAGCTCTTCATAATAAATGGGTCTACAGAGTCAAAGAAGAACATGATGGTTCTAATAGGTACAAGGCAATACTTGTAGTAAAAGGCTTTCAACAGAAAGCAGGAATCGACTACACCGACCTATTTTCTCCGGTTGTGAAACTGACTACCATTCGTTCAGTTTTTAGCATTGTTGCATCAGAGGGTTTGCACCTAGAGCAGTTAGATGTCAAAACTGCTTTCCTCCATGGTGACCTAATGGAGGAGATTTATATGCAGCAACCGAAAGGTTTCTTAGAGAAAGGGAAAGATAAACTTGTGTGTAAGTTGGAAAATAACTTATATGGTTTGAAACAAGCTCCAAGACAGTGGTACAAAAAATTCGATGGATTTATGCAGAGACATGGTTATATCAAGTGCAACGCTGACTATTGTTGTTATTTCAAGAGGTTTGACACGAGTTACATTATCCTCCTACTTTATGTTGATGACATGTTAGTAGTTGGATCTGATTTTGTGGAAATCAGTAAGTTGAAGAAACAGTTGGCAAAAGAGTTCGAGATGAAGGACTTAGGCACAGTGAAACAGATTCTTGGTATGAGAATCATTAGAGACAAGCATAAGGGAATTTTGCAGTTGTCTCAAGCTGACGGGTTTTGAAACGGTTCAACATGAGTGATGCTAAGTCAGTTAGCACACCTTTGGCTAGTCATTTTCGATTATCCAAAAAGCAGTCTCCCAAGTCAGAAGCAGAGAAGAACAACATGTCCAGTATTCCATACACTTCAGCTATTGGTAGCTTGATGTATGCGATGGTTTGTACAAGACCAGATATTGCATATGCAGTGGGATCAGTCAGCAGGTTCATGTCCAATCCAAGAAAGACTCACTGGGAAGCAGTGAAGTGGATATTGCGATATCTACGAGGTACCACAAACAGATGTCTTTATTTTGGAAAAGGTGAAGTGAATTTACATGGCTATGTAGATTCAAATTTTGCTGGTGAGATAGACCACAGAAGAAACACTACTGGTTATGTCTTTATAGTAGGTACTACAGCAGTCAGTTGGATTTCGCATATACAAAAGATTGTAGCGTTATCTACTACAGAGGCTGAGTATGTAGCCATGACAGAGGCTAGCAAAGAGATGATTTGGTTATAGGGTTTGTTGGCAGAGTTGGGATTTGAGCAAGGGAAAAGTGTTTTGCATAGTGATAGTCAGAGTGTTATACATCTGGCGAAAAATTCAGCATTTCATTCGAGAACCAAGCATATAGATCTTCGTTATCACTTTATCAGATCTCTATTAGAGGATGAAGTATTAACACTTAAGAAGATTCAAGGAAGCGAGAATCCGGCCGACATGTTGACCAAAGTGGTGACAACAAAGAAACTGAAGTTGTGCGCCACTTCAGTTGGTCTTCAAGCTTGAAGACATAAATGAGGGCACCGAGCACTGATCATTGATGAAGTTGATTGATGAAGGCAAAGTCGTCAAGTGGGAGATTGTTATATATTGGCATATATATATAATATGACTACTTTGTTATATTAACTTGTCCCACATCGGAAGATTGGGAAACCCACATCTATATCCTCACCTATAAATATAGGACTTCTACTATTGAATTGTACACACAGAAATAGAGAGAGAGAGTTAGGAATAATATATGTTTATATTATTTTGGTGATACATGCGTGAGTATACACAGTGTGTGATCTGCGAATCACCCCCTTGTGATCCTCTCAGTGATTTTTAGTGAAACAGTGCTCTCCATGGACGTAGGCTTATTTGGCTGAACCACGTATATATTCTTGTGTCGATTGTTTGGTGTGTGTGTACGTTTTCTGATTTGCAGGTGTGCACGGCTTCGTACATAGGGTGTGCGAACCCTAATAATTGTAAGAAAAACTAAATCTCAGGGGGCATTGGGAAGACAAACGCGTTGACCGACCTGCATGTGAAATTGATCTAAACCTCAGGGGGTGTTAGTGTAAATTACCCTATAAATAAATACCAAACTGAGGGTAGTTCAGTCTATTTGAACCTAAAAAAATTATCTTCATATTAAACAATTTCAATCCAAGAAAACCTTATACAATTCGTCTGTTCAAATCGAGAATCGAACACCCAAATACGCGAAATGGCGGAATGCGATTTGTTAGAAGGAGAGAGCCACGAAAGTGACTCGGAATCGAGTTTAGAAGAAGAGACTGAAACGGCAGAAAATGGAGGAAGATAGGGCATGCTAGAGTACGAGAAACAAAGGATGAAGATAATCAACGACAACAGAGCCAGAATGGAGGCAATGGGTGATGAGACCATAATATTTACATATTTTATCCCCAAATGTATATTTGTTAGTATGTAAATAAATATTTAATTTAACATTTATGATAATATTTCTCATATATATGTTTTTATGTTAATATTGGTACAATATGATAACAAGAATAAAAATAGAAAAGAAAATAAAGAAACAACCTACCATTCTCGAACATGTCATTTCATCCCACCAGACTTAATTCCTCCATTCTTACAAAGAAGAGAAAATACATGTACATATGTGTGTGACAGTTGTGAGAAAGTTGGTTAAAAAGAAATAGTTGATCAAGAAATGTTGATAAGGAAAAGGTTGCTGGAGAAAGTCGGTTTATATCATGCAAGTCCAACCAACAAGCATTCAATGAATCTTCATATCAGCAAGTCTCTCATTTGCAAGCTCCATCCAAGACCTGCAAGTTGCAAAAAGTGGTTAGAAATATTTGTATAAATATGAGTGCACATTCAATTGAAAAGGGAGTTCTGGAGTTTGGAGAGAATGAAACGGAATAAGAAGTGGAACGGAGCAGTGGATGATCTTCATCCTGGTTTTATTGTTTTAATTTCTTGTCTTTTATTTCTTAGCATGTGTAACTAATTCTTCAACTAAGGTTGATGAGGAAACCACCATTAATGAAATAAAATTATGATAATCTTTTATTAAGTTATATGTTTATGGTTTTAATGTTTTTTATTTTGGCTTCATAGATTTAATTGTTTTACATTCCTTTACTATAAATATCACGTATTTATAGTAGTTAAGAATTCATATTACAATTAATCTAGCTTGAAATTGTAATGTTTAAAAGTAAAAATATTTGATCTTATATGATACATTAAATTGCATACATATGATGCTTAGGCTTTTACACCTTAAAACAAAGGAAAATCTATCTTTTGAAAATATATTTCATTAGCGCGTTATTGTTAAATCCTGAGGAAGCAATAGATTGATTTTGACTTGTTACTCTAAATCTGAACACCGATAAAAGAATAATTAGAAGTTTATGGATTTGATGGTGATGAAATTCGATACAATAGTATTTTTTTCCTATTAATCTCATTTTCATTATTTGTATTTCGCTACTGCATGATTAGTATAAAAATCCATTCAACAAACAAATTTTGAGAAACTATATTAGATTTCGATTAATTTGAGTATAATTAGTTATCTTCCTAAAGCATTCCCTTATGTTGTGTTTGGTACAGTTGAATGGAATACCCATTCCATTACTTTAGACTCATTCTCTTATTTGGTACACAAAATTCAAGTGTGAATGATCATTTAAGTCATTCCTTGGGAATGACTATTCCATTAAAAACCATTCTCAGTCATTCCACACTCCACCCTATGGAATGCCCATTCCATTCCCACTTGAAAGTATTTTTTTTCCTCTTTTCCAATAAAACCCCAAAATAACCTAAGCAATAAAACCCTTATAAAATTTATATGGAACGGATATATATATATATACAATGAAAGTGATATATACATATATACAAATATATATATATATATATATATATACAATGAAAGCGATAGATATATATATATATAAAATTTATACATATATATATATATATATATATACAACTGATATATAAATATACACACAATTGATAAATACAATGAAAGTGATAGATATATATATATATACAATTTATACATATATATATATATATATATATATACAACTGATATATAAATATACACACAATTGATAAATACAATGAAAGTGATAGATATATATATATATACAATTTATACATATATATATATATATATATATATATATATATATACAACTGATATATAAATATACACACAATTGATACATATCACTGATATACAATATACAATTCTAATATATCTATACATCAATATAACCAATATATATATATCCTTTTAAAACAAAAGAAACTAATATATATGGGCCTGAATTTTAGAGGTATATACATTATATTTCTATAATTTTTATTATTATATTAATCTATGAACAAATTGTTTTTGATGTTATTTGCATTAGCACAAATACATCTTCTCTGTTTATCTTTACTTTTACCAATCCTATTAGAATCTGTAAATATCAAATAAACTAAGTAAATGTAAAATATAATTGCCTTACAAGAACTATTTGTTATCTAAAACTCTTTGGCATAGTAATAACAAGATAGAAACCGCTAAAAAAATAATCGTCACAAGATTAAGCGGTATTTTGATTAAAGAACATTCAATTCTAAGTAAAATAGTGATCCAACCAAACCGGAGAATGATAATAAGCATTCCATTATGTCAAGCCACCTCACCAATAACAACCAAGACCAAGTCCTTCGGCAATTCCCTCACTATACTCCATACAGTTTCTCCTCTCCTTGAATCTCTCATTGTATCTCTATCTCAGTAACAAACATCAATTGTAAATTAGTATATATAGGAACATGCTGTATCATGTTACAATCAAGGAAATACAAATACATTTTTCATTCAATCTATTGTTTTAACTTGGTATCAGAGTAATACATGGGTTCCTTCATTTTTTTATTTTTTTTTCTTTTTCTTTCCAGCATCATAACTGATTCGAGTGAAACTACAAGCCTCGCAATCCCAACCAGCATCACCACTAACCTTTCTCATGCCACCCACCAACTCACCATCAAACTTGATGATAGTAACTACCTATTCTGGCACAAGCAAATGGTCAATAACCTCAAGTGCATCAACCTATATGGTTATATTGATGGTTCCATCCCATGCCCCTCTGACACAGCTACTACTAAAGTCCTCTGGCTGCGACAGGATCGCACCACCATGAGTCTTATCATGGCTTCCATGACTCAACCCATGCTCCAACTGGTTATGGATGATGATACCTCCAAATCCATGTGGGCATCCATCACTAGTGCCCTTGCCTCACCATCTAACACCAGGGCTCTAAGCCTTTTCATGAAGCTTCAAGCTTTAACCTAGAACAACAAATCTGCAGTTAAGCATCTTTAAGATGCCAAGTCCACTGCTGATGAGATGGTCAATATGGGTCGAGCATTGGAGCCAACTGATTTTGTTATTCACGTGGTTCGTAGTCTTCGACCGGAATTCAAGGACTTGGCCACCATCATCTTGGCAAGGGAGAAGCCGGTCACATACACTGAGCTCCATAGCCTTCTCGCCACTCATGAATTTCTGAACAACCCATCCATGGCAAACCTAATGGTTGCCGACCCAATTTCTGATGTGACCCCATCGCCACAACCGACTACCTATCTCGTACAGAAGAACACCAACAACAACAATTACAACCGCAACAAGAACTACTACAACAACAATTTTAACCACAACAAGACCAACGACAATGGCAATCAGCGTCATGGAACAGGGCCTAGCCGTTTTCTCCATCTTTATCTTTACCAAATTTGTGGTATGAATAACCACTTGACAAATGAGTGTCACCACCGCAACAACGTCAATTCCCCAACCAATTTCTGATCCAATGGCCCCTCCCACCCTTCCTACAATTCCTATCCTGCTGCCAATATGGTTACTCACTTCCCCTCACCAAATTTTCCCAACTATCACAATCCCGTTAAATCATCACAGTCATTTTCTCCACAACAAGGACCAATTGGGTGGTTTCCTGACACAAGAGCCACTCATCATGTGACATCACACTACACACTCTTCACAGTGCTCATGACTATTCTGGCACTAATTCCCTGCATGTTGGTGATGGTACAACTCTTTAACATTTCTCATATCGGGTCTTCTACACTGCACATACCATCAAAATCTTTTCAACTATCAAATATTTTGTATGTTCCTGATATTTCAAAACCTTTAATGTCTGTCTAAAAATTTACTACTAAAAGTCCTTTTCAGGGACCTGAGTAAAGACGGTCTCTATTGCTTTCAACCAACTATTTCAAGTAAAAGTCCTTCTGCGTATCTTACATCCCGTGTCTCGGCGAATTGTTGGCATCGCCATTTTGGTCATCCGCATCCGCGTCTTCTAAATCACATTGTTACTAGGAATAAATTGTCATGCAAGTCCTCGACTATTAATGTAACACCCCGTGTTACTTTCTCTTTTTACTGAAATTAATTCTAATTTAATTTTGGTAATGACGTCACTTGTTATTGACGTATTGTTTATTTTTGGTATTTGATACCTGTAAATTTTTCGCGTTTACTTTTAAAGTCGACTGGATGATTTTACGGTTTCTCTTTGACGACTACGCGAATTCTTGTTATCGATTACACGGTATCGTTTCGATTATTTCGGTTACGGTATTAGTACTTTTACGGATCCGGCGTGAAGCGTATTAAATTACTTTCTCGGTGTTCCGGTTGTTGGGTTCCTAACCCGGTGTATTTCTTTCGGACTAATTTGGTTATTTGGCGTCCCGTTATTATTTCGGGCTTACGAGATTATGTTTGGGCGTTCCCGATAATTATTGGAATTTATGGTTTATATATATATTTAATTACAATTAAATATATATGTATAGTATTGGGGTTATTTCGCAATTATGGACATTTAGAGAGTTGCTTTTGCAATTAGGGCATATATGTGTATATGTATATACACATATACGTCTGCATCTTCTCCTACACGCCATCACAGACCACCTGCTACCTCTCCTTCATGACCGAACCTGCTTCTCTTCATCCTTCTCCATTTTTGTCTTACACAGAGAGAGAGAGAGACTGTGTGAGGCTGACCGAGAGAGAGAGTCGGCAGCGGGAGAACGGAGACCGGCTGGAGCAAGGGGTCGCACTTGGTACAGGCGACTGGTTCGCCGCAGCTGTAGCAGTTGCGATGGCGAGGCGGACGACGACGGCAAGGCGGCTACGGCGTGGTGGTCCGGTGGTGGCACAGTGGCAGTCGCGTACGGTGGAGACGCAGCTGGAAGCATCGCACGTAGCAGCAGCGACAGACCATTTTCGGCCAGAACCTTCGGCCATTTTTTCTGTCGACTTCCCGAGCTCGGTTTGGGCTGATTTTCGGAGGGTAGGTTCGCCTATATGTTAGGTACGATGTGTAAAAATTTCGTAATTTTACGTTGAACGGTTTGTCGAAAAATTCGATTTGAAGTTTCGAATTTTCGTTTGGGCTATTTTAGATTTAGCCAAATTAATTAACCTATTGCTAATGGGCTTCGTATATATCGTATAGGTTGTCGAGGCGGAGGTTTCGATATATTCGAAATAATTTTAGGACGACTTTGGTCGGCGGGCGTCATATTCGGGCGCCGGTACTATTCATGGTGGGCCCGAAACGGCTGTTCTGTAAGCGTATTTTAGGTGGGAAATTATATTTCTCACTCCGCATTATTGAAGTAGTTTAGGGGTGCAAAACCCTTATTTAATTTATTATAGATATATTAAATTGATAGTTTAAATATCTATAAATTGTTTAAGATCAGAATGGGGCTTAGGAATTAATTTAAGAAAATTTATTAAATTATTCCTATGTGATTAAATAATATTCTTATTTAAATTAAATAAGAATAGACGGCTTGGAAACCCTTACGAATTTAAATGGGTTAGTAGAGATTCGTAAAGCTTAGACGACATGCTAGGTTCCTTTTGGTATACGTGAAATAATTGTTTAAATTATTTTAAAAAGACATGTTACTTGAAATTGAAATATTTTCTAAGGAATTAAAGAAAATATATTTTGAAAACATGAAATGTATATGAAACTGTTTTCATATGATTTAATTGCCTTATTGTATGTTAAAACATGAAAAGAGATTTTGAGACTTATATTATCATGTGAGTATTTTTATAAATATGATGTATTACATATTTATGATTGAGATATGATTTGATTGTACACCATGTCGTGTGAGCACATGGGTGTTGGTGCATGTAGTGCACGGTTTCACCATTGGCAGAGAGAGTTCATTTGGTGTGGTCTACTTCCTCTATGCATGGGGCACGAGTAGACGTTTGTGTCGGATCATCACAACAACTGGCCAGGAGGTATCACGCCTACGGAACTAAAAAGCCGACAAATTTGAGTTAGGAGTCCAGGTAGAGGCTCATGTTCTTGACTTTATGGTAGTCATAGCGTACGAAGTTGCAAGCTGGGCTCTCGTACAACCGCCTTCCCTGTTGAAGTGATAGAGAGAAAAATCACTTGGGAAGGGTCGGTGTGGTAACTCTACACTACTTGATGAGCTTGTATCCTCATAAGTATGTGGACAGAGTCTGTATCCGTTGCCCTTGGGAAGGGTGTGTTGTGTGTGAGTATCACGGGGAGTGTCGAGTCACATTACACTGCACACTATTTATGTGATCTCGTTTAACATGTATATGTGCTATATTACATGTGATGTTGGAGCATGTTATTTATGAATATATTGTAAATTAAATTCATATTTTATAAATGCTCAGTTGAAAATGAATAATGTGAAACAAGACTTTAAATGTGGTAATTATTAATAAGTATAAATGAAACGAATATATTTATACTTGTTGTTGTATACCTTAGTACCCTTGGGGGAGGTTATGCGTGTTGGCATAGTGATTCATGTGGCTAGCGGAGGCTAGTGGTGGACCGTAGGCTTGACTTGAGTTGAGGCCTTAGAGATTGTGGTTAGCAGCCTTGTGATTGTGGTTAGTAGCCCTGTGATTGTGGTTAGTAGTTTGGTGATCGTGGTTAATTGTGTGAACTCTTTTGAAGATTTGAGGTTAGGGATAATTTTCGTGTCAATTGATAATTGAGGCCTTAGAGAAAGCGAGTGATGAGTTGTGTGAGATTTGATTGATGAGAAGAGGTTATGATTAGGGATTCATTAAGTACTCGAGGTACTGTAGTTTGACAGTCTTGATTTTTATGCTTAGTCCCTTCCCTTAAGCATTCCTTGTACTGTGTTTTGTACGCTAGTACGTAGTCGTTGACTTCTATGTCATTCCTTGAATTGTCGGTTACGGCGTGGTGCCGAACCTCTTCCATGTGTTGTCATTTGATTTGGTGGAGTTGGAAACGGATGGTTGTCTTCCGTGAGTCCAACGTGTTGTTCTTCCTTTACTGTCCTTTTGGGCATTATAGGAATCCGTGGAGTTGTTCATTCTTATGTGGCTGTCATTTCGAAAACGGTGTTTTTTAAACCTTGAAACAAACTCTTTATATTTAAAAGGAAAAACCCATTTTCGCCTACCCCCGTAAAATGAAAAGTTTTAATACTTATAAACTGATCTTAGGATCTTTTTTTGAAAAGATTTTCAACTTTTAAAAGCCGGTGATGGCAACTGACGGAGACCGGGGGCAAGACGGTCATTTTTACTATATGGTTTCTTAAAGAAAAAATATTTTATTACTTTTCTTGGGATTCTGAGATTTCGAAACTTCTTTCTCAATATCTCATCCTGTAGAGTTTTGAAAGGTGTTCCATTGTTTCACATTTGCTTCCTATCATTTCTAAGTCTCGGGTATGAGGCTTGGTGTTGTTCAGTGCACACATATAGTGTTGCCCTTCCTTTCTTCTTGGTTTTTTGACGTCACCACTTAGGTGATTCGAGTTGTTCCACATGTTGTGGGCATGGATACCGAGTGGATTGGGTTCCTTGTCCGGGTGTTCTCACTAAACACTTGTGGTGTTTTAACCTTGACATTGTTGTCTCGGTTATCTGTTGGTTTAGCGTTAGGACTTCTTTCCCCTCGCTTTGGTTTCCTTGTTCGGGTGTTTTCACTAAACACTTGTGGTGTTCTTTAACCTTGACATTGTTGTCTCGGTTATCTGTTGGTTTAGCATGGGGAAGTCTTTTCCTTCGCCTTGCTTTGGTGACCCTGAGGTGGTTGTCCTTGTGAGTTGAGTTCGTGTACTCTTAGTGATTTGATTGGGTGGTTTTCCTCGCCTAAGGTGAGAGTGTTAGTGATGTGATTGACCCTATTGATGATAGTATCATGAGGTCGATATGATTTATGGTATGGTGATATGATTGAGGTGATCTAGCCTTTGAGATGTAGATTTTCCTTAGGAATGGGATGAGGTTTGTTATATATATATATATTGTACATTTACAATATATATATATATATATATATATGGATGACGGTTGTGTTAGTACGCAAGGACGTGAGTACTTTTCCTCCTGTGTTATCGGGGAGTGAGTTATGAGTATTCCTTGGTACTAGTGATGGATTTTGATCCCTGTGGATATTAGAGGTGAGTGTGTTTCCCCTCTATTTAGATTTCTGGTTAGCGTCGTGAGTGCTTGAGAACTTGTTAGATTTGACCTGGGTGTCGTGTACCTAGTGTACGTTGGTGAGAGTAGTGTAGACTACCGGTATGAGTACTTAGAGTACGAGTCTTAGTCGTACCTTGTAGAATCTTGTTGTGTATTTATACTTATATATATATACGTGTATATATATATATCCCCGTTATATACTTATGTACGGTAGTATATGAGCGTGCCTTGAGTTTTGCGTGGATGAGATTAGTTGAGCTATATATATATCTTGCTAGATAGTTTAACATTACCTAAACTGCCAGAGGATGTGGTAGTTAGAGTATCTTTTCCCATTGAGCTTATTTGCTCACAGGGGAATTTCATTCGCCCCCTGGTATTCCACGCCAGGTTGCAGGAATTATACGGCTATGAGCAGGATGCAGTGCAACGACAGCTTTCTTTTGTTTCCTTGTTACAGGTTTTGGAGTTGCGTTGGGTGATGCGGTTACGGTTGCAACACGACTGGGTTTGGGGACGATAGGTATCCACTTTCAGTTTCTCTACCCATTGTTATGGGATTGTTATGTATTTTCTTTTGGGAGCCAGTCTGTTGGCATATCCCTGTTGATGTATTCTTTAGTTCCTGTATTTATTCTTTTTGATGGTTATTGTATCTATTCTGCACAGCTAGGTGCTTTACTGTATCTTATTCGAGCATTTGTGGCTCTGTTGATTATTAGAGGGTTTGGAGGGGTTTTGGTTTCTTTCCATTATCTCGACCCTAGTAGGATTGATGAATGTGGGGCTTGGAAGCCATTGTGATTATTGAATTGCTATTGGTAGGTTCTTGTGTTGTGGTTATTGTTCGGATGTTCCATTTACAAACGGAATTTTGCCGGATTTTCGTTAGATTCCGCTGTTTTGTTTATTATCCATTTGGGTATTAAATATACCATTTCTACCATTAACCCATATGTTTTCTTGGTTAATGATGTCTTAGTTGGTCATTTGTATTAAGGATCACATCCTGGATTCCTCGGATGTCCCTGTTCGGGAGTCTTAGGAATTTAGGAGCGTGTCAGTTGGTATTGGAGGATGCTAGTGAGTTTCTAGCATTCTACTTGACATGGAGTATATTTTTATTGTTATTCCATGTGTCTCTTTGTTGTTGTTGACTCTAGTAGTCGCTTGACTAGCGTCATCCCTTGGGGATTCGCTGATTCTCTAGATTTGAGTTTCGGGAATCTTAGGGGCGTGACAGCGTGGTATCAGATCATTTTACTCTTTCGTGGGTATTTGATGATTGAATTTCGTTGGTTCTCATTTCTTTTTACTTCCGCAATCACTCCCTTAACTCTTAGGCTTGGGTTTCGGAGTCCTAGGAATTTGGGGCGTGACAATTAAGAACATATGTCCCGCTTGTCAACTCAAGAAATCATCCCGCCTTCCTCTTCGAGTTACGAATAGTTGTACATCATCTATTTTAGAACTCTTGTTTAGTGATTTATGGAAACCATCTCCTGAATTTTCAATTGACGGCTACCGTTATTTTTTAATTTTTGTTGATGCTTATTCCAAGTATATTTGGTATTATCCCCTTATTCGAAAATCAGATGCCTTTGTCATATTTCCTAAATTTCAAGCTATGGTTGAAAGGCAATTTAATACAAAAATTAAATCCATTCAAACTGACTGGGGTAGTGAATTTTGATCCTTACACACATTTTTTGAAAATATTGGAATTTACCATCGAATTGTCTATCCTCACACACATGAACAAAATAGCATGGTCGAGAGACGTAATCGACACATTGTCGAGGAGGGCCTCTCTCTTTTGGTTGAAAGCTCGGTTTCACTCCTTTTTTGGAACTTTGCCTTTAAAGCCGCAGTTTATCTAATCAATCGAATGTCCTCCAAAGTGTCTCATAATGTCTCTCATTTCCAGTGCATTTTCAAAATAAATCCGGACTATAATTTTTTACAGGTCTTCGGTTCTCTTTGTTTTCCATTTCTCCGCCCGTATAATCACCACAAATTGGATTTTCAATCAGCCCCATGAATTTTTCTTGGTTACCCACAAAATTACATGGGCTATCGTTGTATGGATCTCAAGACAAACCGAATCTACATAGCTCGCCACGTGAGATTCGATAAGTCTATTTTTATCTTCATTGAACCGTCTCCACAACATATTTCTTCAAATCCGGCCCAACCGAGCAATTTAGTTCCATGGGCAACTGTCCCAACTATTGTTCCCTTGGCCTCTCAAAATTCTGGCTTAACTCTTATCTTTCCCCAACATTGACCCAAATCCCTCTCTCTACAATGGTTGGTCAATTCCCTAGTCGTTCCCCCACCACAATCTCCGTCACACCCCAACTCATTTCCTCTATTCCTCGTTCCCACACCATGTCTCTTAGAGAAAATCGCAAACCAAATCCCAAGTACAGCAAAATGGCTAACCTCTCTCACCACTGAGCCACTTGTTGAGCTTACCTGTTTCACGGAGGCCAATAAACACCCCAAATGGCGTCAGGCTATGGCCGAAGAGTTCGACGCCTTGATGCAAAATGGTACGTGGTCTCTTATTCCATCTACACCCAATCATAATGTTGTGGGATGCAAATGGGTTTTTCGGATAAAGAAACGTGTTGATGGTTCTGTCGAACGGTATAAAGCTCGGTTGCTTGCAAAAAGGTATCACCAACAACATGGTATTGATTATCAGGAAACCTTCAGCCCAATCATCAAAGCAACAACAATTCAGACTGTTTTGGGTGTAGCTGTGATAAAAGGTTGGATGGTTTGACAGTTAGATGTGCGCAATGCTTTTTTAGACGGCTTATTGGGTGAACAAGTCTTCATGGTACAACCGCTTGGGTTCACCAATCCAACGTGTCCATCACATGTCTGCCATCTTAAAAAATCACTTTATGGTCTGAAACAGGCGCCACAGGCTTGGTTTTCACGGTTATTGAGTTTTTTGCTTCATCATGGTTTTATTGCATCAAAAAAAGACCCTTCACTGTTTATTTATTTGGCTGATAGCATATTGCTCTATATATTTGTTTATGTGGACGATATTCTCATTACATGTAATGACTCAGCCCATACCTCTACCTTCGTCAAAATTTTGGCATCTGAATTTGCGATTAAGGACTTGGGTCAACTCTGCTTTTTCCTTGGAGTTGAGGTCATATCTTAGCAGAATGATTTCTTGTTATCCCAACACCAATATGCCATTGATCTTCTTAAGAAGGCTGGTTTAACAGAGGCAAAACCCATCCTCACTCCAGTTTCAACCACCAAAACATTATCCAAATTAAGCTCTGCCCCGTTTGTTGATCCGACCCGGTACCGTTAGATTGTAGGTGCCCTCCAATATTTGACCCTTACTAATCCTGGCATCTCTTTTGCAGTTAACAAAGTGTGTCAGTTTATGCACTCACCCTTGGAGGATCACTGGATAACAGTCAAAAGGATTTTGTGATATGTCAAACACACGATCTCTTACGGTCTTGTTTTTCATAAATCACTGTCTTTAGATTTACATACTTCTCGGATAGTGATTGGGCTGGTTGTATAGATGATCGAAGGTCCATGGGAGGTCAAGCTATCTTCTTGGGTTGCAACTTGGTTTCCTGGTCATCTTGAAAACAGAAGACTGTTTCCCGATCTTCAACTGAAGCTGAATTCAAAGCCTTCGCCGACACCACTTTAGAAATTCTTTGGTTATAAGCCCTTCTAAAAGAATTACGCATCCTACCAGTTAATCCGCCAACCCTTTGGTGTGACAACATAGGTGCCACGTATCTTGCTGCCAACCTAGTTTTTCACGTTAGGACAAAACATGTTGAAACATATTTTCACTTTGTTCGTGAGAGGGTTACTCGTCGAACACTTCTGGTTAAGTATATTTCCACAAAGGATCAACTTGCTGATGGTTTGACAAAATGACTTTCTCATCCAAGATTTGAGTTTCTTCGGGACAAGCTGAAGGTCTCGCCTGCCTCCTCTATCAGCTTGAATGGGGGGGGGGGGGGGGGGGGGGGGGGGGGACCTTACCAATAACAACCAAGACCAAGTCCTTTGGCAATTCCCTCACTATACTCCATACAGTGTCTCCTCTCCTTGAATCTCTATCTCAATAACAAACATCAATTGTAAATTAGTATATATAAGAACATGTTGTATCATGTTACAATCAAGGAAATACAAATACATTTTTCATTCAATCTATTACTTTAACTCATTTCAACCTTATTTCTTGTGTTAAACCAAACAAGATAATAGAATGGTCATTCCATTCTATTATTTTTCTCATTCCATTCCTATTTAAGTGAGTATAGGAACATGTTGTATTATGTTACAATTAAGGAAATACAAATACATTTTTCATTCAATCTATTACTTTAACTCATTCCAACCTTATTTATTGTATTAAACTAAATAAGGAAATAAAATGAAATGACCATTCTATTCTTTTTCTCATTCCATTCCATTCCTATTTAAATGAGTATTTCATTTCATTCATTCGTACCAAACGCAACATTAGGTTCTACCTGGTTCTCGCACCTATATTACAATTTATTCGTGCTAGTAAAATAAAATCATTTTAAACACACACCAGTGGGTTTGCCTGTAATGGCCTCTTCCTTGATGGGTTCGTTTGAGAAATCCAAGAAGAAGAAGAAGAAAAGCGCGCCAAAGGGGAAAAGGAAAATGGGCGAGGACGACGATGAAGAGTATAGTCCCCCAGAGAAAGAACACGGGCTTAGCTCTTCTACTGGTGATGACGATGAGGAGATTGTGGATTCCAATTTTGTTTGATGAATTCATTTGGGATCCGATTTTCAATTGGGTTTCAATTTGGGTTTCCTATACATATTTAGAAAAGGAGTTGATGATTTGGTGAAAGATTTAGCGAGAAGGAAATTCCTACAATTTAGATAAGAATTGGGTATAAATAGCAAAGTGGGTATCAGATTTGGAAACCAATCATTTATGTATATATATATATTATGAATGTGTGTAAATGGTTAAAGAAGGCTAGAGGGGTCTAGGTGAAATATTTGAAAAGAGGGGGCCTATGTGAACTATAAGCAAAGTTCAGGAGGTATAGGTGTAGCTAGACCTGTAAATGGATCGGATTCGGATCAGATCAGTTAAATCCAAATTCAATTTGTTAAGAAATCGGATTATCGGATTCGAATCATAATCGAGTTATCGGATTTTATTTTCAATCCATATCCAGTTAATATCGGATTCGGATCGGACTCGGATCATAATCGGATTATTGACAGGTCTATTGATAAGGATGACAAAAACTCCCGATCCGCGATCCGAATCCGATAATTTGACAGATTTTCACTTAGTTAATTTATATTCGAATTTCTTCATTATAGAATATCTGATCCGAAAATTTAATTAAAAAAATACAAAAGTACAAAAATCAATAAATACTGAAACACTAAAATTATTCACACTTTTAATAATTGTATTTATGATCAATCATTATTAATAAATAATATAATAATTAACAACTAACATTTATATACATGTACAGTATTAAATATATACACATAAAAATATCAAATATATATTTATATATATTTTATATCGGATCGGGTTATTATCGGATCGGATTGACATAAATCCAAATCCAATTTGTTAAGAAATCGGATTATCGGATTCGGATCCTAATCGGGTTATCGGATTTTATTTTCAATCCATATTCGGCTAATCGAATCGGATTCGGATCAAAATCCGATCCATTGACAGGTCTGGGTGTAGCCTCTTTCTACCTCTACAAATCTCACTAGCCGAGTGAGAGAATCCTCTTCGATTCTTCCATCCTTCATATGAAAAGGTCATATCTCTTTCTTTATCTCAGTAATGTTTCAATATATGTTTTAGGGTAATTTCAGTCAAATTTCTTGAGGTTTTGGTCAATTATAATCAGTGACTGATCGATGTAATTTTGGTCCCAAAATTTACTGAGATTTCAATTTCATTGCAATGACACCCCTGGTTAAACGACTAGCATGCCCTTTAATTGTCTCACTTATTACATTAGGGTAATATATGAAATGTGAAATTACCCATATGTCCAAATACTTTACCCCCTCTAAAATTACTAATTACATTTTCACCACTTATTACAAAATATATATATATTACAAAAATTACAAATTAATTTTTTTTATAAAATTCGAAATAAATACATAATATTCGAAACAAACATATAAAATTCAAATATATATATATATAATTTGTAAAAAATATATAAAATTTAAAAAAATATATAAAATTCGAAAGTAAAATGTCTATGTTCCGTTGCTGCCTCAAGGACGTTTTTGTCACCAACTACATGGCAATGTGAGTACCATACATGTTCTCATCGCATTTTGTCCTAATTACTATGAAACAAATGAATACATGTTTTTTTCTTATTGTCGGTTAGACTAGATAAGGGGAAGAGTACCAAGTTGTTTTTAATCTGGTGGCCATTATTAATTCTTTGTTATTGTAGTTATTCTCGTAAAATTGTGAGACATTTTATATCAAAAAAAGAAGAGAAGAAACGTTTAATGGATGCATGACTCATTTCACTTATAACTTGAAAGGAAGCAATATTGTAGTGAATTGTTGTGCATCTTGGATCCAAGTAAATTATGTTAATTTTATTATTTATCCATTGAATGTGAATTCTTAGGTTGAATGCGAGCTCAATTTTTAAGAATTCAGCAAACAGAATTTCGAATAGAAATATTATGATATTGTTGAAATTTCCATCAGTCAATTGAAGTTAGACCTGAAAAATCATTAAAGAGAGGTCAAGAAAATTCAAGTATAACATAAGCTCATCAGTTATCCCTATCTTGAAGCTAAAAGAAAATTCATTTTTTTCTTCTCTTGGATACTCTTCTCGCTGTTGACTCAAATTTTTTTGTAAAAAACAGAAATTTCTTCCTTTAATTTTTCTTCTCGTTGTCAGTGCTTGAATAGTGTTTGTTGCTCATGGTTTTTGTGTGCTAGCACCATTCCAGGAATATTAATCGTCAGTTGCCTCGGTTTGTCTTATTTAATATGAACGTAACGGTGGAAACAGGTCCTTGCCTCCAAAATCTAAATATTTACTTAGGGTGCGTTTGGATAGCCTGTTTTTTGTATTTGTTTTTTGTATTCAAATATAAAAACTGATTTTGAATTTGTCTTTGTTTTTTTCAGTAAAAAACTAAAAACAAAAAAGCGTTTGGATGAAAATTTGTATTGAAAAATAAAATGATATTGGTGGACGGCGGTGGTGGTCGGCGGTGACCGGTGGCGGCGGGGGGCGGTGGTGGTGGGTGACTGGCGGCGGTGGGGGCCGACGGCGGCCGGCGGCCGACGGCGACCGGAGGTGGTGGGGGCCGGCGGCGGCGACTGGTGGCGGGGGGTGGTGGTGGTTGGTGGCGGAGGTGGTACCTTAAACAGTGAAAAAACTCAAAAAACAATTAAAAGTTGTATTTGGTGTTTTTACCACTTTTACACACTATTCACAGAAAACAGTTTTCTTGGGGAAAAAAAAGTGAACAGTAAACGCGTTTGCCAAATGTGTTTTTTTTTTTGAACTCGGTGAACAGTAAAAAAACAAAAACTGTTTTTCCGTATCCAAACGGGGTCTTAGGGTCGATTTGGATACGGAAAAACAATTTTTGTTTTTTTATTGTTCACTCAGTTCAAAAAAAAGAAGAAGTTTGACAAACGCGTTTACTGTTCACTTTTTTTTCCCAAGAAAACTGTTTTCTGTGAATAGTGTGTAAAAGTGGTGAAAACACCAAATACAACTTTTAATTATTTTTTGAGTTTTTTCACTATTTAGGGTATCACCTCCGTCACCGCCCCCACCAACCACCACCGCCGCCGCCGCCGCCGGTCGCCGCCGCCGGCCCCCACCACCTCCCGCCACCACCGCCGGCCACCAATACTATTTTATTTTTCAATACAAATTTTCATTCAAACGCTTTTTTGTTTTTAATTTTTTGCTGAAAAAAACAAAAATAAATACAAAAACAATTTTTATATTTAAAGACAGAAAACAAATACAAAAAAGAGACTTTCCAAACGCACCCTGAACTTAAATTTTATATCTATTTAGCACTATAAATGTCATTATATTTTTTTCTTCCTTAGGTTTGTTAAAACTACCATTCTGAAGCCGATGAATCCAGATTTGATTAGGAAAGAACAAGTTCTATTTACCCCTTCTAAAAGCAGTAATTTGTGTGATTTTAGAAGGGGAAACAGAAGTTGTTTCTTGGCTAGAGCTTCGATTTGAGAGGTTATGTCATGCTTAATATTTGGTGTAGGAGGTTGATTACGTGATTTTCGGCCTGAGCTGACAAAGATTTGCTGCAGCAATAGTGTATGTGTATTATGAGCCGGGGTTCTAGACTTGAGCTTTAAGAATATCTTTTTTGGATGATATGAAGGATTATATTATTTCTTCTGTTGGAACATTTTGCTTGCTTCACGATTCACAGAGACACGCGAAGAAGAAATATGTGACCCTCTCACAGTGTAATTACTGGGTTAATTACTTGTATTAAAATTTGAAAAAAAAAATTAAAAAAATATCAACTGTAATTCATTCCATAGTTGGCATAATTTTTGCTACGTTTTTATTACGTTAAAATAATAGTTGGACGGTTAAGCCTTCTATATCAACTGCCCAAAAGCTTAATGATTTAATCCAATATTCCAATACATGGCCTAAATTTATGAGAAAATATTTAAAGACATGATGTATTAAATTTTTTTGAAAATTTTAAATAATTTAGACTTAGCTAGGGAATTAATCTACTGTGTACATGAATCCATATGCAAGTTATATATGTACATTGTCCACATGTATATATGAACATACTGTGATAGGCAAAGAGAAGATGAACATAGAACTTGACTTTGAGCTTGGTTTCATCACTACAAGGGTCAGCCTTGTAAGCAGTCTTGAATATAGCTTCTCTTCCCATCAACCCAAGTCTCATTCAGGACATTCACAGTCCCATCATATATAACAAGGAGAATTTTGTTTTTGCCTAAATGAAGAGAGGTAA
This sequence comes from Cornus suecica, assembly GCA_963922005.1. Lineage (NCBI taxonomy): Eukaryota > Viridiplantae > Streptophyta > Magnoliopsida > Cornales > Cornaceae > Cornus > Cornus suecica. Next base: position 97,807,443 of record OY998238.1, read on the forward strand.
GGCTAGCCAAGGCGTCTGAATGAAATTGGAGAATTCAGGCAACAAGTATACAAGGGGCCTTGTTTTTTCATTTGTTGAATTTCCACTTAAATTTTAATTATTACTCGTAACAAATTTATCAATCACACCGTTTGACGTAATCAGGCATTTGAAAAAAATTAAGGGATATTATCAAGAAATCCCCTGTGATTTACAAAATTGATCAACTAACCCCCTCCAATTCAGAAAACTCTCATATGATTTCAGTTTTGATTAACTTGCCCCATTCCTTTTAATTTAAGATAAAAATACCCCTGATAAAACTAGAGGGGAGTTTACTGATATAAAACTGTAGGGAGGTTTACTGATAGAAATAAATGGGTTACCTTCATTTACAGTCTATGAGATTTGTTTTATTTTCAATCAAACGAATTGTTTTATATATATTTTATGATAAACAATATTTTTTATTTACTTACGCCAAAATAAAAAAAATAATGCCAAAATATTTTTTTTCAAACTATCAATTTGGGTAAAATAAAAAAATTAATATTGAAATATTTTATTTTGAACTTAATATCGGATTTTTTTTTTCTTTTTTTTACCAAAATATTTTTTTTCGAACTACCAATTTTTTTTTTATGCCGAAATAAAAAATTAATACGGAAAAAATTATTATTATTTTATTATTTTAGCATAAAATATTAAGTTTATCGAAAAACCTTCGGCATGGATAAAAAATTAATATTTATTTCATCATAAAATATATTTTTTACCGAATTTGTTTTTTATATTAAGTTCAAAAAAAAAGATTCCGAAGAAATTTGTTTTGTTTTTTTATATTAAGTTCAAAAAAAAGATTTCAGAGAAATTTGTTTTTCCGATATTAAGTTAAAAATAAAATATTTTGGTATTAATTTTTTATTTTGACATAATTCAATGTTTTTTTTTTTCGTTTTATATTAATATATATATAAAAAAATTAAAAACGAAAAAAAATCTAACTCGTAGTTCGAAATATTTTCTTTTTATATTTTAAACTTAATTTTGTATATTTGACCCTAATTGGTAGTTCAAAAAAAATATTTCGGCATTAATTTTTTATTTAGTCATATATAAATAAAAAATATTGTTTATCGTAAAATATATATAAAAAAATTCGTTTGATTGAAAATAAAGTAAATTTCATGGGTGCAAATGAAGTTAACCCATTTATTTCTATCAATAAACCTCCATCTGGTTTCATTAGGGATATTTTTGTCTTAAATTAAAGGGAATGAGACAAGTTGATCAAAATTAAAAGCACAAGGAGATTTTTTGAACTGGAAGGGGTAGTTGATAATTTATGAAAATCACAGGGTGGTTTCCTAATAATATCTCTAAAATTAATCGCAAATCAAAAATTAAATAAAGAACTCCACAATGAAAAAATTAACAAATAAAAAACTAAATTGAAGTATAAAATAATAAAATTTGATTTCGTGGTATAATGTCCAAAGCCTCCCAAAAATAAGAGAAATTGTAAACAAAAATAAGAGAAGGAATATGATATAAAAGTGAAATGTTTAAAAAAAGTCAAAGATAATTATATATAGAAAGTAATAATATTAAATTATGATAGAAATCTTTTTTAAACAATAATTTTGTTATTGGATGAAATCTTATATAAAATGAAAATATATACAATATTTTTAAAAATTAATTATATATATAGAAGGCTCGCCAAATTTTGGGGCCTTACTTTTCGTCGGGGCTTAGGGACGGCCTAAATTGTCTTAATATTGAGACGGCGCGGCTACTATTTAGTTTGCATGCAATAGTGCCACCAAGCAAACAAGCTACCAGCAGTGTATAAATGTATATTAAAATCTTACTGCTTGGTGCCTAATAATTAAATGGAGAGAGGAGCCTACAAAATATTTATACTATACACACATGAACTATTAATTGACGGGTAATATGGTCATTTTATTTCTAAAAATGAGATGTTGACGGTAGAAGAAGTTTGAAGGAGGGAGAAAGTGTAATCCAAGTATAAATTGTAATTGTCCATATTAGAGGGGTCAAAGTATAATAAATTCAAACATAAGGGATGAAAGTGTAATTTACCGTTATAATAAATACAATACCAAATAATACCAAACTCAGGGTTGTTCAGTCTATTCCAACCTAAATAAATTTTGTATAAATTTTTTTTCTTCAGATTAAACAATTTCAATCCCAGAAAACCTCCTACAAGTCGTCAGTTCAATCGAGAATCGGACACCCAAATGCGCGAAATGGCGGAAGACGATTTGTCAGAAGCAGAGAGCCACGAAAGCGAGTCGGAATCGAGTTCAGAAGAAGAGGCTGAAACGGCAGGAAATGGAGGAAGAGAGGGCATGTCAGAGTACGAGAAACAGAGGATGAAGAGAATCGACGACAATAGAGCCAGAATGGAGGCAATGGGTTTGCCTGTAATGGCCTCTTCCTTGATGGGTTCGCTTCCGAAATCCAAGAAGAAGAAGAAAAGCGCGCCAAAGGGGAAAAGGAAAATGAGTGAGGACGACGATGAAGAGTATAGTCCCCCAGAGGAAGAACACGGTCTTAGTTCTTCTACTGATGGTGATGACGACGATGAGGAGATTCTGGGTTCTGGGTCTTCAATTGGAAAGGCAGTTTCGCTCTCTCTCTCTCTATATATATATATATACATATATCTCCTGTTTTGACTGTGAGATTACATTAAAGTTTCTATTTTACTTGCTAGTGTTGTTGGGGCATTAGTGTGTGTCTCTCTGTGAAAAATGTTCATCTATGCCAACTTGTTTCATTCTTCATTGCTGTTTGTGACCGTCTTATGTTATGTATGTGAGGAAAATAAAGGAGAGGGTAGGGTAATCCGTGTTTCGAATCATTGTTTCAATTTGATATCATAACCCGAATTTTGAAGTAAATGATTTTAAAAGTACTAAACAATCAAGGTAAATATTGAGGAAATTGACAAAGTAATGAAGAAGTAAATGATATCAATAGATTGGTCTCTCATATAAATAAATCTAAATAATATTTGTAAAGTTTCGTTGAAAATGTTTCTTCCATCTGACCCAACTTATACGGTTACAGAGAAGATATTTTGTATGTAAGCCACTAAAGATTACTAGCCTTCATTTTGCGTAATTTGGGTTCATCTACCTGGTTTTTCTAACCTGTCCCCATGCGAATCGCTATTGTCCCATGGCACATGCATGTTCTTATCTGATTTTTCGTTATGTTATGCTCTTACGTATGGGAAGTGATGCAAGTTATCTTGAAATAACATGATTCATTTCGTAAATGCTCTTATCAGTTATTATTGTTCACCAGGTAAAGAAGAAAACCTCTAATCCTAAGAAGAAAACTTCTGTTCAAAGGCTCTCAAGCCATTCAGATTTTGTTGATGACAATGACGACGACTTAATGAAGGTATCTTGAAATAACTTTGTTTTTCCCTTTGTTTTTTCTGCTGCTTTTGGTTGTTTGGATTGGATCGCTGAGCAAAGAATGTTAAATGATCTGACCTGTGTTGTTTTTGGGTTCTATAAGAACTACATGGTTGTCAAGAAGAAATTGGCTTATTCGGAGAAAATCTATGCAGGCAATTGCTCTTTCGCTAAAGGATTGCGCAGGATTTTTAGATGTGGGACATAGTGGGCCTTCTAAAAGCTCTGAGGTACCTGTAGTAGATGGTATGCAATGGGAAAGAAAGGGAAGTGCCAACATACAGGAAGATACAGGAAAGAGGAAGAGAAAAAAATCGGTTTGTTTCAAGCTTGGCTGGTGTTTTATTTTTATTATGAGATGGTTTTCTTTCTTTTGTTTCCCTAACTCTTATTTGGGTTATTGGCTGTCCACCTTTTCCTTCCAATGTGCAGATTGGTAGTCGAGTGCAGATGACCGAGGATGAACTGGTTGTACACTTCTTTCAGTTTGATGGTAATCTCCCGCTAATTTATTTCTAATGCAACATAAATGTTAAGATTGTTCTGAAAGAGCTCCTTGGACTTGCTAACCTAAGTTTATTGAAGGAGAATAAGTTCCACAGTGTGAAAGGTTATAGTTATTTCAACCAAAAAAATGCATGGTCTAGAAAATCTTGTTTTTATCCATGTGTTTGTGCACATGTTAACTTTGTCTCTGGTCTGTGTTTCTTTTGATTATAACTTCAAAATTTTGGACCTCTCTCACTTATACTCGACTTCAATTCCATAGACATACCCATGCAGTTCCGAAAAAAAGGTGAACTTTTTTAGTAAAGGTGGTAGTGAGGCTGAAAATAACCTAAGCAATATTCTTTCAAGTCTGATAAATTTGATAAACTATGGAATTAATGAGAAATCTTCTTGCAACTCTGTAAATCTCACTGCATTCTTTTTGGTTATACTACTACTTTCACTTTCACATTTTGAATGATGAGGTGAAATGTTGCTTCTCAGAAGCAGGGAAAGGAGGCATAACTGTAAGAGACTTACGGCGAGTAGCAGCTGCTCATGATTTTACATGGACGGATAAGGAGATGGCTGATATGATCTATTGCTTTGATAGTGATGGAGATAGGAAGGTCCTTACTTGCTCTTCATTTTAATTCGCATCAATGTTTGTTGAGAGAGAGAGAGAGAGAGAGCAATATATATATATCCAATTATTTTTTAAAAGTTGAACTGTAGAAAGGAAGATGAATAATGAACTTGTTATGCAAATCAATGGATCTCTTTGAAACCATGAATGCTTTTGCTTTTAGATGTTTTTGGGGTGACAGGTGGCTGATCTTTATTGCAACCAGTAAATTTGTTAGCTGATGTTACCCGATATTAACGAGTCTGAAATTATTTTAAGCAATGCTTTAATGAAGCCTTAGAATTTAAAAAAACACTAGTATATTATCTATTGGAAAATGATTTAAAATTAGGAAAAATAAAGATTCTAATCTGAAACTCTTCCTGGCTTCATTATTCTTTCCATTTGTTTTTCTGGCTGTGGCTATACTTACCGGATCTACTGAAATAATAACGCAAACTAATTAGCATGGGAATCAGGAGATTATGATATGTCTGTTCTCTGTATTTGAGAAACATGAAGTCACTTTTTTGTGCCTGTCAATCTATTTATCTTATAATCTATTTTCTATTCACTTTCTTGTTTTGTAGTTGCACCCCTTATCTGCAATCTTCTTTCTGCTGTCTCATTCTCCCTTATTCCCTCCATTGCTTTTGCAGTGGCGAGTTAATTCTATGTGGGAAAATATTTTTCCAGCAGATAAATTTTGTCAAATTCAATAAAGCTGAAGTGTATCTGAAACTAATCAAGTTTCAAATTAGTATGTCAATGCACTTAATTTTGGCGCATGTTCAAAACCAACCCCAAGTTTTCGAACTTATATGTTTCCTCTGCTTTACAGTTCCAATACTGTGCTCCCTAAATGTTACTGGAAAAATAGATGTTTGGTAAATATGTTCTATTTTGTCATCTGGCCCAGTTGTTTACTCCCTGTAACAACCGCAATTGAAGGCCAATGTGAAATCCAAATTAAAGTTACAAGCTGTTTGTCAATCAAAAAAATCTCATGAGTTTTAGGGGGTCTCTGCCTAAGAGCATTCCTTTAGGCTTTTCACTTGGTTCAAATAATATGAAGGTCAATATTCTCCCCTATCAGCCTCTCCTAGTACCATTTCGATTTAGGGGGACGACACTTGGTAATGGCCTTCTTTATTGATCTCATGTTCTTCATTTAATTAGTAATGGTTTTTTCTTTGCTGTCCAATTCTCTCCTTTGCAGCTAAGCCTTGATGATTTTCGGAATATTGTGGGTCGATGTAATATGATACGGGGTTCTGAAAATGCTGCAGTGGGTTCAAAATCATGACGGATCAAGCAGGTGTTGTGTTTCCAGGTATTGTTGGAGATGAGAATCTCTGGGCTTTCAATAACCTTTTTTTGTGTTCAATACCTAATTGTGGTTTGACTGTAGTTGGTGATTGGTAAGTAAGTATTGCTTGTAACTGTTGCAGTTCAGAATTATGTGATTTAAGTGTCTTGATAGCAAATAAACCACATGTGTTGCAAGGGCAAGCAAGAGATCACTAGGAAACCATGTTGATCAACTTTCGATGTGGATGACGTTTTGTTTCATCAAATGATCTTATTTTCTAATGACAGAAGGAATTATGCTAGACATTACGCTAGTACATAAATCAAAACGCTGCTGACTTTTTCAGTTATGTTAAAAAAAAGAAAAAAGAAAAAGGAAGAATTAATACTTTTGGTTGCTATATCCTCTAGTATCGCGTACTTATAAAATGAATTAGCCTACTTTGATGATCTCCCTCGCCCCTCCCCTATCTGTTCTCACCTTTGCACGAGCCTAGCACAGGCTCGAGGTTTAAAGTGAAGTCTCTGATGCTGCCATCAAGTAATGCATAAGTTTACAAGCAGTCACATATAAAGCGCCTCCTAGACTGGAAACAGCTTCCAAGCTTCCAATATATAGTGCCCCCTAGAACAAATACATCATATTAATCACCATAAATTCAGAATGTAAGCAACCTTGAAGAACAGTTTGATTCTGGTACACAAGTTTTAACATTGAATAGCTCTATAGTTTCCCCAGAACCCTTTGGCAAGATTTGTTCCTTCCGGAAAATGACTCTGTCTCCTTCCACAATATGGATTGAATGGTTATGATTGTTCTACTTATAGAATAGTGATTCCCAAATATGTTGGAGCCGGTCAGTCTCAATGACTACTGTGGTAACGTGTTGACAAGTGTAAACACGTGCACACGAGCACTCAAAGACCGTATTTCTCAAAATCAGTAGTTTTTATTTTTTCCAAAGATTTCTTCGCTGTTAAAATTTTCTGTACATGTTGATTATCAACTGTCAATAGAATGTATGTAGACATCCTTGTGCTTCAGAGCAGCAAGAATTTCTGTTTCACTCCATAGCTGATCTTTTCGTGAATTGGTTACTCTTTTAGGCATGTTTTCTGTTCTATGACATAACGGCATGTTTGCTGATTACAGGGTTCTGAAGGAATCATCTTCTTGTTACTTTTGCAATCTCCGACCTTGGCGCCTCAGGTTGCCTCTGAATGATGTACGTTGAGTTCCCGATACCAATAGATGAGGACGAGAGGATGAGGTGAGGGAAAGAAGAAAGGAAGAACTAGAACTGTAGCTTGTATGCAACTTAGGTTGATTTAACCTTGTTTAACCAGCTCTGATCAACTGAAATATCTTTGCCATTATTGGGATTTTTTTTCTTTTCTTTTTCAGGTTGAATCCTCTGCATGGTACTGTGCAATATCTTTAAATTTTAGTCACACCATGTCAAGGAATTTTGTAGACTTAACCAGAAATGAATTGCTAATAAGTTCATAATTTAATTACTCATTCTTCCATTTCTCTAAACTATCCAATTTTAGTTCAGTAAAAAAAATATTCTCATTGTTTTTTCCATTCTAATAAAAGTAAACGACCGGGAGAGATGACACGCCACGTGATGAGATATGTTTCAAATTTCGGAGTGTATAAACGAAGAAAACTGCATTGTGTGTGTGTGTATGTATATATATATTTGACTTGATTGTTTTTCCTTTTCCTCGCATACTACTTTTTTTTATAGCAAATAAATGTCACTAAAATAAGTCAATTTAAATTCGTGATCATGTATAAATAACAAGGATTGTCTTTAATGCCAAGAAAAAAGGACAATATGAGGGTTGAATCACCTCAAACACACCTATAATACTTCACTCTTATCATGTGATGATACATTATCCACATTTTAATCCACCTATATGTCAGTGTTTTCAAATTTTATTAATATTAATTTTGTTGTAATGTTCATCATTAATTATAAAAAAAAATACTCCATGTAAAATCATTAATTTATTATTTTAGTTTATTTATCACCATTTTATAAAGGGTTTCAAAATTGTACAAAATCAACCCCTTCTGTACCAAAATATATTAGGAGCATAAACAGTGCTGCATCCCGAAACACAAGCCCAACCATGCCTTATTTTTTGGATTAATTTGACTTAGATCCTCTCAGGTTTGCCCTAATCTCAGATAGGCCTCCTTAATTTTTTAATATTTTTATCGAAACCCCTTAAGATTCGTCTTGTTTAATTTAATAGACATCCACCGTTAACGGAATCTATTGATGTTATCCCAAAAAAAAAAGTAAGCAAATGATCAATTTTGCCCTTAAACTATATGGAAAATCATATTTGTCCTATGTACAATTTCGATTATACCGTTAACTTGATTGACCTAATAGATGATGTTGTTTCAAAAAAATTGGATGTGATATTAGTGAAATAAGGGGATAATGTTGTGTTTTGTGGTATTAATGAAATAAAGGGGTAATATTGTCCTTTGATATTAACTCATCATATTCTTAAAAATAAAATTTAATAATAAGGGATATTAAAATCACACTTTTTGAGCTCACTGTGGAACAAAAAGAGAGACGAGGACGGAGATTTTATATATATAAATATATATATATACACACATAGTATATATATATATTGTATATATAGAGAGAGAGAGGGCAGAGAGCGAATGGGGCATAATCTGATTCTTGAAAGCGAGCACCATGAATCAGTAGACAGTGTGGCGAATCTGTTGAGGAAAGCCAACTACGATCTCACTGTGGTCCAAAACAGACTCCAAAATGAATTCCAACAAATCTACCCTGACAATGTAACCAAACAACCCCTTTTAACTCCTCTTCTAGGGCTTCTAACTACTATTCCTTCCAATTTCATTTCTTCAACTATTTTATGTATATGTATGTGTGTGTATCTATATGTATAATAGTATTTCATTGTTTGTTTTGCAGGCAAATCCGATGAAACTTGTATACAGGATAAAGAAAATGCAGGAAGATTTGACCTCTCTACAAGAGCAGTGCCGTCAGCTTCTAACTGCCAAACAGGTACCTTTTCTTCCTTTATTATTTTCTTACCCTCTGTTTGGTTCCTGGGAAAATGCACCAAATTGGGTCGCCTTGAATGGCTATTTGGATTAGTTGACGTACGCGTAAGCTGGCCTGGACATTACGGTTATTAAAAAAAAAAAATGTACAGAACTTACCCCAGGAATTTTTTAATTTACAAGGAAAGCAATCATGTTGTGCAAATTTTTTTATTTTTTTTGGGTGACCCAAAAAGATTGGTTGACTAGTGTGTTGTGGGTTTTTAACCCCTGGTCCTCTAGATAACTGGACATCACATATACATGAATTCACTACCCTCATTAATACTGGCGTTTGTATTGCTATTAATTTTTTTCTTAGAGAATGGACAGATTCATTTTTGAATGGGTTTTTTGGTTATGAACTAATTTTGGAGGTCTTGAGAACAATAACATGGATGGGTAATGGTTAGTTTGTTCTCCTTTTTTAATTTGGTGGAAACCAAGATAAAATCTTTCCTGAGCTCTGTTGCCAAAAAAAAAGGAAATTACGAATATATTTTCTTTGGTCGACCTATGGATGCACTTGTGAACAGAGGAATATTAATTTGGGTAGAGGGCCAGGAGCGAAGAGGTCGAGTCTAACTAACATTGAATGATGTGATAAGGAATGATACACAAAAATTACTATAGTGGAAGATGTGACTTGTGACAGGAAAAGAGTGGGAAAGAGAATTCATGTGTCCGACTCCGTTTGTACGGTATACAAGCAAGTATTGACTATGATAAAATTTTAAGTTGTGTTCCCGAATAAATGGAAACAACATACAAATACGTATTAAAATTTGTCATTTTGTTTATTGTTTTGACATTTTCTTCGTTGCCAAATGTTCATAGTCAATTAGAATGAGTTGATTGGCTTCAAACTGAATTTGAAGGTCTTGAGTGCCAAGAGATATGAATGCTTATGTTCATTTTGTTTCCCTTTATAACTAATTTATAGGCATATTTAAAAGTTACGCATTTGAAAACACTTAGCACCATTCAAAACGTCAGATACTTGTGGTGCTTTCACCATCTAGGTAGAATCCTTTCGATACTTGAAAGTTTCTCAAACTTTCTTCCCATTCATGAGTTTGTTGAATTGGATAGAGAACTAGATATATTGCAGTCATGATCAGCTACCCGTCTTGAACGATCAGCTACCCGCCTTGAACCTTATTCTAGAGATTGGGAGTTTTGACCCAAATTCACTAGTTCTCATGTAGATTACTCCATGAGTTTGTTGAATTGGATAGAGAACTAGATATATTGCAGTCATGATCAGCTAACTTTGCACATATTCTTTTAGCTTTTATTTTTATGGATTCCATATCTTCTAAGAGATTTCAGAGGTAATTTCCCTTGAATGAATCTCTGTATACTGAAGTTGTAATTGCTTTGATTCACTTTGCTTGCAGGATTTGATTGATAAGACCAGGATGACCCTAGTTGGGAACAGAGCATCACTGCAACGGCTGCAAGCAGCCACTGGTGCTCCTGTCACCACTGATTCTGATGATCTTGCATGCACAAACTTCAACCAGGTAGTATATTTTGTGCTTCATTAGTCAATTATGAAAGGAAAGACTATCCGCATAACAATTAAGGCCCCTTCTTATATTGCTACTAGTTAGCAAAGTGTCACGTCCTGCCTTATGAGGTTACGCCACGTAGGCGCCACACAGGCGCCACGCAGACGCTTCGTAGGATCCTACTTGGCATCCTACATGGCATCCGGAATATTCTAGACTTCTCCACACTTCTCCGGAATTCTCTAGAGTATTGTAGAGTTGTCTAGACTTGTATAGAATTGTATATACTAGAATTGTATAGAACATTCTAGATATGGAGGATTCTAGAAATCTCTCCACTTTTCCTTGTAAGGCCCTTGGCCTATAAATAGAGGAGGGAGCTCATTTGCTCACCATCCACCCAACAATCCAAGTATCCATTCAAGCAATACAAGTTCAATTGCCTTCTAAGCTCTCTTGCCTACATTTCTCTTCTTACACACCAAGCTTCCGCATTCACCTAGCTTTAGTCGCTCACTAAGCTAGAGACCCATAAAGGCTTACTTAGCACTTCTCAAGCATCTTAGAGGTGTCTAAGGCCGCACGGTTCCTTGGAAACACCAAGTCCGTGACAGTTGGTATCAGAGCACGGTTCGTGAAGGATCACAACCTACTTGCAAGAGACTATGGCAGAGATGAACTCAACCATCACCCCAGCCGTGGAGGAGCAAGAACGCGGCAGGGAGAATCAACGCCCACCCACTAACACCAAGGCAAGGTCGAAGTCCAAGTCCAAGGACGCTCAATCAAGCCTTGAGACACGCATCGATGACATAGAAGGCACTATGGCCATCATGCAGGAACGTATAGTGGAGACTCACCAACGCTTGGAAGAACTGGAGTCCGATGACGCCGACTTCCAAGACACCATGAAGGGACAACTCAATGCCCTTGATGGAGACCATCGCAAGGAGCTACGCTCTCTTCGCGACGAGATAGCCACCCTACGTGGTTACATGGATCAAGAGCTTGGCAACATTCGGACATTCATGGAGGACATGCGTGCCGATTGGGCCATTTGCAAGCAAGCCGTAGCAAACGGCGCCACTGCTACTCGGGAGGCCGGAGCTCCCAGAATCGACGTCCCCAAGCCCAAGTGCTACAAGGGGGAACGTGTTGCCAAGGAGGTAGAAAACTTCCTATTTGGCATGGAACGATACTTTGACGCCAAAGGGATAGTGGATGAGGCGACAAAGATCAACACCACCACCCTCTACCTAGTGGACGATGCTATGCTATGGTGGAGGCGTAGACATGGCGATATCGATAGAGGTACACTTTCTATTGATACTTGGGCTGATTTCCGTAAAGAATTTAAGAGGCACTTCTATCCTGAGAATGCTGAGGAAGAAGCTATGGGCAGACTCCGCCGGCTCAAACAAACAGGGACCATCCGAGACTATGTCAAGGAGTACACTTCTCTCACCCTTGAGATCCCTGAGCTCTCAGAGAAGGAGTCTCTCTTCTTCTTCATGGATGGCCTACAACAATGGGCCAAGACAGAGCTAAGACGACGTGGAGTGAAGGACCTTGCCACTGCCATCACAGAAGCGGAGGCATTGATCGATTTCAGCTCCAAGAAAGACTTTGCCAAGCCCAAGGACAAGACCCGGAACTTCGGCAAAGGTGGGGGAGACAAGGGCAACACTTCTAATGCCACCAACACTGCCCCTCACAAAGAAGGCTTCCGGAAAGATGGAGGCAACAAGCCCCATAAACAACCACCATCACCCTGCTTCATATGTGGTGAAATGCATTGGACACGGTTTTGCCCAAAGAAGAATACCGCCAATGCTATGACGCTTGAGCAGGAGGCACACATGGGTTCGCTTCAAATCCTCAATGCCATCAAGGCAAAGATGGAGGCCCCTAAGGCAGCACCTAAAGGGCTCATGTTCGTTGAAGCAACCATAGGGGGGACGTCTACTAGAGCATTGGTAGACACCGGCGCCTCCCACAACTTCATAAGCATCGACGAGGCCAAGCGACTAGGCCTCAAGTACACCAAGGAGGACGGTTCCATGAAGGCCGTCAACTCAGCAGCCAAAGCCATATATGGCACTGCCCGAGGCATACATGCCCACATAGGCCAATGGAATGGCCTCATTGATCTCTCGGTGGTTCCCATGGACGACTTTGCCTTAGTCCTTGGAATAGCATTCTTGGACAAGGTAAAGGCCTTCCTCATCCCCTACACTAACACCATGTGCATCATGGAGGGAAATACCACATGCATGGTGCCGGTCGAACGAGGGGCTAAGATTGAGGCTCGCTCCCTATCTGCCATGCAATTCAACAAGGGGTACAAGAAGGGGGAAGTTAGCTACTTAGCCACCCTACTCGACTCACCAGAAGACCCCTCAGAGTCTTCCCCACATGAGGACATGCCCACGGAGATCCGCTCAGTACTACGTGAGTACGACGATGTCATGCCCTCGGAGCTACCGAAGAGACTACCACCCCGAAGGGAGGTAGATCACAAGATCGAGCTGGAACCAGGTTCCAAGCCACCATCCATGGCACCTTACCGCATGGCACCACCAGAGTTGGAGGAATTGCGGAAACAGCTCAACGACCTACTCGATGCGGGCTACATTCGACCATCGAAGGCCCCTTATGGCGCACCTGTCTTGTTTCAACGCAAGAAGGATGGGTCATTGCGGATGTGCATCGACTATAGAGCTCTCAACAAGGTGACCATAAAGAACAAGTACCCCATTCCTCTCATCGCAGACTTGTTCGACCAACTTGGGGGAGCACGCTACTTCACCAAGCTGGACTTGCGCTCGGGGTACTATCAAGTACGTATTGCGGCAGGAGATGAGCCCAAGACCACATGCGTGACAAGGTATGGCGCTTATGAATTCCTAGTCATGCCATTTGGTCTCACCAATGCACCAGCCACATTCTGCACTTTGATGAACAACCTATTCCATCCCTACTTGGACCGCTTTGTGGTGGTATACTTGGACGACATCGTCATCTATAGCACCACCTTGGAAGATCACGTGCAACACTTGAAGACCGTCTTCCAAGTTCTCCGGGAGAACGACCTCTATGTGAAAAGGGAAAAATGTTCATTTGCCCAACAAGAGGTGATGTTCCTGGGTCACAAGATAAAGGATGGGAAGCTCTTAATGGATGAAAGCAAAGTGCAAGCCATACGGGACTGGGAGCCACCCACCAAAGTGCCCGAACTACGATCATTCTTGGGCCTTGTCAACTACTACCGCCGCTTTATCAAACACTACTCAGCACGAGCCGCTCCTTTGACGGACATGCTGAAGAAGGGACGCATATGGAGATGGACGGAGGAATGCCAAATTGCCTTTGATGACTTGAAGAAGGCAGTGATGGAGGAACCCATACTTTGCCTACCGGACCACTCTAAGCCTTACGAGGTACACACTGATGCCTCGGACTTTGCCATTGGGGGAGTTCTCATGCAAGAGGGACACCCCATAGCCTATGAGAGCCGCAAGCTCAATGATGCCGAGCGGCGCTACACGGTGCAAGAGAAGGAGATGACCGCAGTCATCCATTGCCTTCGCACTTGGAGACACTACTTACTTGGGGCACGGTTCGTGATCATGACGGACAATGTTGCCACTAGCTACTTCCAGACACAGAAGAAGCTTAGCCCTAAGCAAGCACGGTGGCAAGATTACTTGGCCGAGTTCACTTATCGCTTGGAGTACAAGCCAGGCAAAGCCAATGTCGTAGCGGATGCCCTCAGCCGCAAAGCAGAACTCGCAGCCATTAGTCGACCACAACACCCTCTTATGGATCGCATCAAAGAGGGACTACAGCATGACCCCCTAGCCAAGAGTCTCATTCAACTCACCAAGGATGGCAAGACTCGACGCTTTTGGCTCAGGGATGATCTTCTTCTCACTATAGGCGACAGGCTATTTGTGCCTAAGTGGGGGAACCTGCGAAGGGAACTCATCAAGGAATGCCATGACACCATGTGGGCTGGACACCCAGGAATGAGGCGCACACAGGCAATCCTTGAGGATTCGTACTACTGGCCCCGGATGCGTGACGACATCGAGGCCTATGTACGCACTTGTCTTGTTTGCCAACAAGATAAGATAGAGCAGCAGCAGCCGGCCGGTCTACTAGAGCCACTACCTATCCCAGAGGGTCCATGGGCGAGTGTTTCAATGGACTTCATCACGTGCCTACCCAAGTCTAATGGGTGTGGCAGCATCATCGTAGTGGTAGATCGATTCAGCAAGTATGCCACCTTCATACCTGCCCCTGCAGATTGCACGGCCGAGCAGACAGCAGAGCTCTTCTTTGACCATGTGGTCAAGCAATGGGGGTTGCCACAAAACATAGTGAGTGACAGAGACCCACGTTTCACAGGCCGCTTCTGGACGGGACTCTTTCAGAAGATGGGTACGGGTCTCAACTTCTCTACTAGCTTTCACCCCCAATCCGACGGACAGACGGAGCGTATCAACGCGCTTCTGGAGCTATACTTGAGGCACTATGTTAGTGCCAACCAGCGGGACTGAGCCAAACTCCTTGGAATAACACAGTTTGCCTACAACTTGCAGCGGAGTGAGGCTACCAACCACAGTCCTTTCGAGATAGTGACCGGGCGACAACCCATGACGCCTAACGCTATGGCATCAAGCGGAGATGGCAAGAGCCCGGCAGCATACAGATTCGCCAAGGGATGGCATGACCAATCCGACTTGGCTCGAGCCTACCTAGATAAGGCAGGCAAGAAAATGAAGAAGTGGGCTGACTCCAAGAGAAGGCCCCTAGAATTCATGGAAGGAGACTTGGTCATGGTCAAGTTGCTACCCCAACAGTTCAAGTCTTTGCGAGCAGTGCACAAGGGGTTAGTACGACGCTACGAAGGTCCCTTCCCAGTCATCAAACGAGTTGGAAAGGTCTCCTATATGGTGGAGCTACCACCAAAGATCAAGATTCATCCAGTTTTCCATGTCAGCAAGCTCAAGCCTTACCATGAAGACAAGGATGATCCAACTCGAGGCATATCACACCGAGCTCCTACTGTCGTGGTCACTTCCTTCGATAAGGAAGTAGAGTGCATCCTCGCCGACCGACAAGCGAGCAGAAGCGGAGTCCCCAAGTACACAGAGTACTTGGTGAAATGGAAAAACTTGCCGGATAGTGAAGCAAGCTGGGAGCATGAAGACACACTTTGGCAGTTTGCAAAACACATCCAGCAGTTCAAGCAGAACGCGACGAGGACGTCACGAACTTAGGTGGGGGAGAATGTCACGTCCTGCCTTATGAGGTTACGCCACACAGGCGCCACGCAGACGCTTCGTAGGATCCTACTTGGCATCCTACATGGCATCCGGAATATTCTAGACTTCTCCACACTTCTCCGGAATTCTCTAGAGTATTGTAGAGTTGTCTAGACTTGTATAGAATTGTATATACTAGAATTGTATAGAACATTCTAGATATGGAGGATTCTAGAAATCTCTCCACTTTTCCTTGTAAGGCCCTTGGCCTATAAATAGAGGAGGGAGCTCATTTGCTCACCATCCACCCAACAATCCAAGTATCCATTCAAGCAATACAAGTTCAATTGCCTTCTAAGCTCTCTTGCCTACATTTCTCTTCTTACACACCAAGCTTCCGCATTCACCTAGCTTTAGTCGCTCACTAAGCTAGAGACCCATAAAGACTTACTTAGCACTTCTCAAGCATCTTAGAGGTGTCTAAGGCCGCACGGTTCCTTGGAAACACCAAGTCCGTGACAAAAGGCTCAGCCTTCAACTACCGGAATATCTTTTGTAAGATGGTTGTCATGCACATGCTCTTAGAGAATTTCTTAAGAAAAAGGGAGAAAACAAAAAGCATAACTATGACATGAATTAGTCTGTTCCATACATAGATTCAAGTCTCAGCTAGGATTTTTCAGTACAGAATTTGTCTTTATCTAATTACTCTTTTTTACTATCATTGACAAAATTGATGTGTAGTCGTTTCTATTAGTCAATTTTATTGCCACATTTGGACTCATTTATATTGCTTTTATTTTTTATCATTTTCTGATTTACCAGGAAGATGACTAATTTTCTTTACTTTTAGCATACAGTTCCAGAGGGCTGTGTAATTTCCATGTAGTGTTTAAAAAATGTGCACCATTTGCCAGCAAGCAACCAAAATTGTACCAATGGCTAGGCTTTCCACCTGAATGCATACAAAGGCAGAATATTCTGTCTCTTGTGGTTCTTGGTTTGTTTTCCAAGTCTACAGTGCTAAGCCTTGCTACATATTATTTTCCTTCACCTACCATCTGCAAACACATGGTTCCAAAGAAAATTTGGCTCACTTTTGATCTTTGACTCGGGGAAATTTGGCTTGATTCTCAGTACAAAATATTTCTTTATGTAATTTTGTTTTTTTAATATTAATTATCAATAGGCACAAAGTTGATGTGTATTCCTTTTTCTTGGTTAAATTTACAGCCACATTTGGACTAATTTGTATTGGTTTTAATTTTTGTTATCTACTGATTTACCAGGAAGATGACTATTTTTCTTCATGTTTAACATACTATTCTGGAAGGTTGTGTGTTTTCCAAGTGGTGTCTTAAGAATTTGCACCATTTGCCAGAAAGCAACCGAAATTGAACCAATGGCTAGGCTTTCCACATGAATGTATACCAAGGCAGAATGTTCTGTCTCTTGTGGTTCTTGGTTTGTTTTACCAAGTCTACGGAACCATGCTTAGCTACATATTATTTTTTCTACATCTATTATCTACAAACACGTGGTTATAAAGAAAATTTGGCTCACTTTGGATCATTGACTCATGATTGCAGATCATAGATGAGTGGACTGCTCAAGTCAGATCAGCAAAGGGTAAGGACCATCATCTGTAATCTGTAGTTGATTTTTTAACATATTTTCCTTGGGGTAGTGTTCGACACGGAGTGACTTAGAACTTTTAAGCTGTCTCAGTAGATTGAAAATGACTTGACGGGTTACATAAATGAGCAGTGAGCCAGTGAGTAGAAGACCCACCTTGCCATCTTTGGGACACTTGCCTCATCAAGTACTGTGACATGGATGGCATGTGAATACACCTCTCTATAATGGGTAGTCTCATACAAGTGAGGCACATTGCCTATCTCCTCTTTCTCACGGGATCTTGCTATGCGACTCAGTGGTACCTTGGCAACTCAACATATGTCGAGGCCTTTACCATTGACCTTTTATGCTTGGCAAAAGCCAAAAAAACAAGGTTGCTTGATACTTATGACTTCACCTCATTGTCTTGATAAATATCCAGAGCTATGCACTCTCCTACCCTGCATTTTAGTTGGCTGATACGTTTCATGCTTGCTGTCTCACTCAACTTAAGAAAGCCTTTTCCTGTTTGCTTGACTTTGGCTTAAATGTTCCTATATTTTGAAGTTTCTAGCTTGAGCCTTTATACTGACTAACTTCTTTACCCGCATTCCTCCAGAGAACATGGAAATCTCTGTCTACATTTTATATTATAGAGCACTAATTATTGATGCAACACGTAACTCAAGAGACCGCCCTAGCATCTTTTCCTATATTTTCTGGATTAATGTTCATGTTGGTCCTGGAAAAAGTTTGAGCTGGTTGTCGAGCTACCTAATGCAACTCTATCCCTTTTTCTGTTCTTGGAATCTGCTGTGGAAAGACTAGACCGTGATGCAAGCCACATTGCACCCTGCATGTACCCTCACCAAATGCTCTCTAAACTTCCATGTCCATAGTGGATGATCCACGTTTGAATGAGAAAGAGGAGAATAATGACCTTGGATTTTTGGTTTCTTCTAATATTCAATTTTGCCTCTTCCTCTCTCTAGGTTTCCTCGGTTTTCTCTCTCTTGAGATCTCCATTATCGTACTTGTAATTCCTAATATGGGGGGCATGGGGGAAGACAGTTGACCCAGGCTTTTGTGACTTTAGTAAGGAATTCATGAATGTTCAAACAGTGCTCTATCTAATCCCCCCCCCCCCCGGTTTTTTTTTGTTTTTCCTGATAGTTTGTGCGGAAGAGAGAGGATGAGATTTGCTTGAGCCTCTTTGATCACAACTTGGAATACAATCACATTTAAAAGGAATGAGGGCAGTGACATGGTGATTACTTGAGATTCTGTCAGTTGACGTTAATTTCATATTCCCCCAATGCAATGTGTTCTAAAATAGAGGGCAAAAGATCGAAACAACTGTGAATTTAAAGCCTTTCTGGTTGTTGCTAATATGAGAATTTGTTCATAACTTGTGTTCTTATTGTTTATATATTTATTATTTTAGTTCTGTTTTGCGAAATATGTCAATCATGCAGGGGATGAAAGTCATGAAACGGGTACTGAGGATATCAACCAGCTGCTCTTTTCAGCAATTGTTCCAGGCAACTAAACAAGTTCACATGGCAATCTTGACAATCAACACCCATTGAATGTATATCTTCCTTTTCAGATAGATGGTTTCTAGTGAGGGAACCGCTTTTTTATCCCCCTTTATGCTAAGATATGTTGTATTCAACTTTGGAGTGTACATTCCTTTCCATTCAGAAAGCAGAATATGACTTTGTTTAACATCCAATGGTGCTCGATTGGATCATTCAAGCTACTCTACATCACCTGTCAACATTTATATTAGTTATACAATACGAAGTGGTTATAAAATAGTGCATTCTTCTCATATAATGCGTATAGCCTCTAGTTGTTTTAGAGAGGTCATTTAGCGGCCTTAGCTGGTGATCCAGTCTATTTTCCTCTTGACAATGGCAGATCTTGACCCCTGTTATTCCTGATCCATTGCGGAGACAGGGTATGTACTATGTACCTAAACCCTTTATGATTTGTTTCGGATAATTAATTCATTGGGCTATGGGGCGATTGGAATATCACAGGTGGGACTATAACCATTCTGGGTAGTGTTGCTTAGTGATTAGATCAGTTGGTAAGTGTTTGAAGTCATCAAGAGAAATGACAGAGAATAATATACATATATATATATATGGGACTGCATTCTTATTCAATTCTTCCTGATGGTATTTGGCTATTAGCAGTGAGCTTATGGGTTATCATATATCTTTAAATACTAAAATTAAGCCTCAGAGTAGGTAAATATTGGATGCATGATTCCTCCACCTCTGTTGCTAGATGAAGTGCTTACAGTACAATATTGATCATTCTGGCAGCTACCATACCAAACAAAACTGTAAATAATGAAACTTTATTTCATTCCCTCAAGTTAAAAAATAATACAACTGTGGTCACGCGTTATAACAATACATGGTGTTGTAAGATGGAGCTTAAAGGGTGATACAACTACAAAATGGGTGTCAAGACATCAGAATATAGTTATATTGAATGCATCTGCAACCACCTTGCACATAGTTACAGCCATCAATATTATTTGGAAATTGGAGGCTCTTCCAACCACTTCGCGCGAAAGCCTGTTCCCTTGCAATTGGAGCAGCATGCTGATCCCTGCCACGCAGAAGCATGACTGATGAATATCTGTAACGTAAGGATTCCATGTACAACAAATATGCATGCACTGAAGAAATTTTTTATGACGAAAGAGATTTAAATGGTCAGCTCCTCTTTCAGCAATCGAATGGAGATTCACTGTGAGGTGCTCCATCGAAACAATGAAATCTCACTTTGATACTGTGATGGTTTCAGTTTACCTTTCCGGCACAGATAACACAGGTTGTGTTTCTAGATGGGACCTGACATAGCATGTTATCACCAATAATAAAGAAACCAGTACCGCTGCACCATTTACATTCAACATGCCCCTTTGAGTCGCAAGAAGAACAGGCAATAGGCCCTGGCTGCTGCATTTACCAAAAACACATGTGATATTATCAACAAAACATAGTGACAGTGAAAAAAGCTGAAAGGTGGTCCACTGCTAAGAAGTAGGTAAATTGTGCTAGATTTCCAATTAGGATCATATTTGGAAAAACACAAGACAAAACATATTTCCATACATTTGGGTTAAACACGAATCCCTTCAATTATAGTACAATCATGAGTCATAAAATAGTTTATTATGAACTTAATTCCCTTATTTTTTGCCCCTATCTCATGTTCGAACACTTTCAAGAAAGAGCCATTCTCTCAGACACATACCCTTCTCTGATGCACACACATCTTAAGCTTATCTGTAACAAGATTACTTCTTCACTATTGGACACATGGTTTGGGACTGTGTATGTCAAAGCCTGAACTCTATGGTTAAAACAATACTTTTAGCATGAAAAATATGATTCTAAGAAAAAGTAAACCGATATTATAGATAAGTCATTTTTTAAGAACTTAAAGATATGGTACGTTCAAAATGGAGGACTGAAATGTGCGTACGTACACAACATATCCACTATATCTTATTTCTTGCTATGTCTTTCTTTATATGATACGGTTGGAGCCTGTTGTTCGGTTTGTTGAAGATTCAAGGGGTCATGCTTCGGTCAGAGAGAGGCTTGATGAATATTTTGAGAGGAAACTATGTGGGCTCCTACACCGCGCTTTTTGTGGGGCAGTGTGTGCCTCTGGTGGTGCATTTGAAAGACCGGAATAGAAGATCCTTCAACAAAAAGCAACCGCCTATTGGGAACTAAAATTATAGCTTTATTTGCCACTTCTTTTGGGGTCCTTGGGCCCCTAGAGCCTAGTGGATTTTCTGTAGTTCTTTGGGATATGTTCCCTTTGTGACGTTTAAAAGAAAAAAAATCAAGATGAAGATTTGTTAATAGCAAGCTATTATGGGCAACTATGAATCATATTGACTACCATAAAATGGTAGCACACAACATTAGCTACCAGTGTTACCTACAATCAGTATAAGCATGAGATATAGGTATCTGTCTAAAGGTCCAATTCTTCAAATTCCAAAAATTCAGGATAGGAAGCATCAACTAGTTCTTGCAGTAAAACTGGGTAGATATGACAGGAGGGTGTAACTGCAATAAAGCAAAAACTATTAAAAAATCTTCAGGATAAGTATTTTTATGAGATAATTTATAGTTTTGAAACCTAAAAGATTCTATTGTTTATTTGTTGGCGTTACTGGCTCCCATTTCAAAAGGGGTGAAAGCTAGCGGCATAACTCGGATAGGTCAACCCAAACCCAACTTGATTTCCCACGAGGTTGAATAATCAGTTAATCACTGTTACCAATAGGATGGGACTTGTGCTATAAAAATTCAACCCCAAATTTTCAGTGGGAATATGTTTAGAGAGATGTCGGCAACTGGATCCCCATCTAAACCTCATCTTTAACTTTTTAAATATTTATACCATATAATTTTACACATTAATATTTGTAAAAGTTTTTCATCAGTATTATATATTTATAAGCATGACCAAGCTTATTTCTAATTTATTACTGATTAATTTTATCTCAATCCTTTGGAAAATCTATTTCTTGAAAAGTTTTTCGTAATTTTTATTAAATTAAGTTCAATTTTTTTTAAGAATATTATTCCGAGGAGCGAGACAACAGAAGGATAACTCGAGATTGACCCGAACATTGGCCTAATTTTTCTTCTCCGATTTTGAGTTCAAAATATTGGACGTGGGTTGGTGAGCTTGAGTTGAACATAGACAAGTAGCAATTTAATACTTTTGGTTGACCCTGCATTTCTTCTCAATTTGCTCAACCTACTCGAAATCACTCCCAAGCCCAACATCTCAGTCAAGGACGGGACCAACTCAGCATAGTTACCACGATATTTTTCAATCTTAGGAATGACAAAAGGTTAGTAGCTTTTATGGTTTTAACCTCTGTTCCTTCTATTCCAAACACTTTTCACCAGTTAAAACAAGCAGTTTTGTCGGACTGATCTATACGTCATATATTAATAAAAGTATTAATGCAACATACAGTAAGAAATATATACTTCCAATCTCAATCATGTAGTGATAGTCTGGTTTATATATAGTGATACACTAGTATAAATACTAAGATATATAACAACAAAAAAATAGAGCAAATTTAAGGAGCTGGAGGGAGAAGTTAACATCCCTGCTTTAGGCCCATACTCTGGACCGCCTAAGCTTGCAAAGTACCCCAACTCATGGGCCGTAACTAAGCTTTACAATTCGGTTGGAGGGAAGGATTGTGGAGGGATGGATGGGGGGTCGGGGGGATTCGCCCAAGTTTGGGGGCAGAGAAGAGAGAAGAGAGAAGAGATAACAGAACCTAAAAAATATATATAATTTGCATTTTAGCCTTCCTATAAGTTTACTTATAAACCATATTGCTACCAATGAGGGCATATTGATAAAAATAATATAAAACCTCTCTTTCCCTTCCTTTCTATTCAACTAAAAAATAATACGGGGGCCACATTCCCTTCTCTAAGGATGCCTCATCCACCCCTTCCCCTTTCCTTTCTACCAATTTTTTCATACGTCCAACCAAACAAAAGATTATGGAAGAAGGTAACCACCCATGAACGTAGTGGAGTTGTGCATGAAAGACAACTTAACTAACATCACGAAAATGTGGGTATATGAGAATTATAAGCTGGGCCTAAAACTAAAAAACATGTGACACGAGGAAGACATACTAAGACGTGGTAGCAGTTAGACATAGTTATTCCATGACATGTGGAAGATAAGAATTGAAAGATAGTGATACAACCTCCAGTAATTGTTGTTTCGAACCATTATAGATAGATCATAGAAGGAATGAAGGTATTTAAAGGCCTGCCTTCTCATCACATCGACAATTACTTACCAATTCCATTTCTTGCCTTTACATTCCTAAGGGTAATCCTTCACATTCCCGCACTTCAAATTCAAAATTTCAATTCCAGCCTAGTCTAGTTTTCAGTAAGTGGATTCATTTCCTAGTCAGTAAAATTTTAGTCTGACAGTTCAGTTCAATTCAGCCTTCCAGCTCTTAATTGCTTTATTTAGTTAAGTCTTCTACCGTTGTCATTGCAATCCGAAGTCCTTTGTCCAAAGGTATAAAGAATCCTGGGAGGGTGGTCATTTGAAATCCCCTACAGTCATCTAATAATTAATTTGTTACTAACAATCTCCGGAATATTGGTTGGCATCTTTTCTTAGATTCTCTAGGGATCTTGGCATGCTCAGGTCTACCTTACTCGAACAAATATTTGCTGTCCAAACAATATCATTACTGTCAAAAGGCAAAATACATCCAAGTCGCTCATAATTTCTTCCATTATGAGTGAATTATTTATTGTTAGAGTTATAGACGTAGACCTTAGTACCCAACACAAAGACTGTCTAATTTGCAGTGTGATTCTGTTTTCTACATCAAATTTTCTTCTCAGATCTTAGGGAGTATCAACAAATATTCTGTGCCTCTTGTTGACTAAGGAAGATGAGGACACCAGGATTCCGACAAAATCCAAGCCAAAGGTGCCAAACAATATGGTAGATTGGGTATCATGCAATGAAAGAGATTGAAATGACCACTCTTTGGCATTGCAATGCATGAAATTAATGATGAAAGATTAATTAAGGAATGCAAATAATGGAATTGAAAGGAGAAATGGAAGTAAAGTGCTGGTAACTTTCAACTTTGATCTTCCACATGTCTTGAAATAACTACTTGTATGTTGTAACTGCTATCATGTACAATCAGTCTTTTAAGTGTACCATGTTCCTAGTCCTACGGTCAGCTTATAACTTCCATACACTCACATTTCCGTTTTCACTTTAATAGGTTTAGTTGTTTTTCATGCAAAACTCCACTAACTTCATTGGCAGTTATGTTCTCCCATCAAATCTCTCCAGGTGATTGGATAAAAATAGGATAGCTGCAGCCACCTTGACTGCTGTGAGAACAAGTCAAGCGTGTTTGTGTTTGGTACCAAAGGATTTGAGTGATATTGGATTTAGAAATAGAATTTTGGTACTTGGACATAATAGAGCTCCTAAAATTTTGAAATCTGACCGGATTTGACTGAAAATGTTAAAAGTTTTAACAAATCCGGGGAATTATGAACGGATTAGAGGAGATTTGGTAACTGCCTACTAATTTTTCCTTTTAACCTCCCCTTCAACTTATTATCTACATACACCTATTTATAAGGGTACTGTTGTACAAAATTTAATTTAATTTTAACTAAATCTCCATTTATTCCAAACACAAAATATTATTCCTTTTCCATTATAATTCCTACTCTAATTTCAAATCCCAGAAAACCTTAATTCCAAATCAAACTCTTTCTTCTTATCAATCTCGGATATGCCATGTGTCAACCTTTAATCGGACCTTCTCCCACAAACCTTGAAATATACTCTGACAATTGCCATCAGCCATATGTCAGTCAGCCACTAGTTATATGCCACATGCTAGTCTTCCATGTATAATCAGACAATAATTATGCTACATACTAACTGCAACTAAATGGAAAACTATCTAAACCATCTCATCACATTTTTCCCTAATACAGATTCTATGGACAACTCCTTATTTGAAATTAGAATTGGAAAATGAATTATATCTTGTGTTTGGAATAAATGGAAATTCAGCTAAAAGAAAAACAACTTTTGCTGGTTTTTCTTTTGCACAATATTACCCTTGTAAATATTTTCTGTATATATAATAAGTCAGAAGGGTAGTTTTGATAAGTTAAAAACAAATTAATTGACACTTAACAAATACCCCCCTCAAATCCGTTCATTTTTTGCCGGATTTGTTAATTCCAGGCAAACACCAAAATTCTATTTCGAAATTCAATTCAACTCAAATCCTGTGGTACCAAACACAATCATAGACATTCAAAAAATAGCTAATATTCCTCACAAATTGTGTTGCACCCCCTTCTATTTCGGCAGCACTTATGCATGTTGCCCCCTTCTCCCTCATGTCTCATCCAATTATTCTACCCCAGATTACTATATGCCAAAAACTTCAACTGAGATTCTGAATGCTATTCCATTACCAAAGAAGGGTACAAGAACCCTCAATTTAGAATCATCCCTAAAGTTTGCATTTATAAGTTGAGACAAAAAAATACTGTAATCATACACAATCAACCCCTAGAACCCATAAAAATTCGAGGCAACGCATCAACAATTACGCCTAGCTTGCGTTCAAGTTAACATTTAAATTCAAAATGACAAAATCAAGCACTGAATTTTACATTTTCCACTAATTTCTTTCTTTAATTTTCTCAGCAACCAATCAGAGTTCACATGAAAAGCAATAGTGAATGAAAACCCTAGCGAAGAGCATACCTGAGAGATTAACCAAGCCCGTTCCGTGCGCTTAATGAAGTTGGAGGAGCTTTCGTAGGAGTCGACCATGGAAGCACGAACAACACAAACCCTAGAATTAATGGGTTTCGAGGGAAGATGAACACGGCCATGAGGTACCGATTCAACACCAAATGGGAAACATAGGAAGCTGTTATCGGTCGATTTTGTGGAAATCACAGGTCTGCAACACATACAGGTCGACGACATCTCACTTGGACAAAAGAGGTTTTTCGAGTGTAGAAAGAGAGAACTAGTATATATATATATATATGTATGTATGTATGTGTGGGTGGGAGGAGCCGTTGGTTTTAGAGAAATTGGGCGTGAAGCTTTCTGAAACTTCCGCCAGTTGACGGAGAAGATAATCTTTTGACCTATGGGCCGTTGGGCATGCCTTTTTCACAATCTATGGGCCCATACGCCTACAGATTCAAGATCATATTAGAACTAGTTTGGTGAGTGAATAATTTTTCTAAATGAATTGAGTAAGTCTTTCTTATTTTATACTACCTTTGTCCCATATTAGTTAAATTACTAGTCCAGTTTTGAATTTTAATACAATTTAACCATCCACTTTGTCTAACTATCCTTATTCCACTAACTTCAAACAAATACCGGACTCTACCATAATACTATATTATTAAGGGCAAAATTGAAAATTACACATTAGTCAACTTCAATCTATAAAATACTAAAAAGTCCAAATTAGACAAGTAATGTAGGACGGAGGGAGTATCCTGTAATATTGCCATTATATATATATATATTATTTAAATGAAAATGAAAACATTTATCAAAGGTAAAGGTTAAAATAATAAAAGCAAATACATTAAATTCATAGAAGAATAATCAATCTTCCATACGAATTGAGTGAAATTCGAATTATAGAGTTTTTTTTAATATTTATACAACTTAACTATTCCATGAAAATATAAAAGATATTATTTCTCATGCATGAGAAGTGCTCTTACATAGTTCAAGACCACCTTACACCAACTTCAAACCATTCATGAACTAAACAACATACTAATTAATGGATGAGATCATGAGATAAACCCAAACCCCTATACCAATTAAGCACACCAAACCTATATAGGCTTATTCATATATATATATATATATATATATATATATATAGTACATTAAGCAAACTCCATGCAAATACAAATTCCGAGTCCATGCATGCTCATGATAAGGGTATGGGATCGATGAACAATGCCACAATGTGATCTTTCAACACTCTCTCCGGGTGAGTGTAGCCATTATGGAACTTGTAAAACACATCCATTACACGAGCGAGGTTGAGAATTCTTGTGAGGAGAGGCACTGAGACCGAGTTTGGCTTGAGGAACTCCTCATTGATGTCCTTCCACGCAGTTTCAATCTTCTTATAGAACTCATCGGTCGCCTCTTCCTTCGACATGCCATGCTGCTTCATGTAGCATTCGATCCCAGTAGCTTTGTTTTTCTTCTCCTTGTCTTCCTACATATGCCCAAACATCCATAAACATTATTTTACATGTTAAATAGTGCTAGCATTCTTGTCCCTAAACTCTAATGAATTAATTGTGTTAAATCTTCAAATACTTTTACTTTTACTTTTACGTACACAGAAATAAAATAGAAGTATTTTTGAGAAACTGATACCCAACTAACTTCTTTAAAACCCTAATCGAAAAGTTCTTTAAAAAAAGTAATCAAACATCGTTAATTCAGAACAACTTCTCAATTCAAAAAGTGATCAAAATAACGTTTGAAAAACTGATCCAAATAGAACATATATCGATTTATACAAAAAAAAATAAAAAAAATACTATGCAATATTTATTTAGATGGACTCTCTGTAACAGTTGGTCAAATTAAAAATAATTAACATATACATGCCTGATCATATGCATGCAGGCACGGACCTATTCACACCACAAAAATTTTATTTATATTTTATGCTTACATTTTGTTTGATTTACTTAAAACTCCCCACTAAAATAATGAAATGCCCCCACTAAAATTATGAAAAATTACCCTTACATCCCTCTCAAATAAAAAAAATTCACCCACTCACAAAATTTTCTAGGTAGTCACTGTCACTGTCACTGTATGCATGCACAAATCTGTGCTTTGGCATATAGTATATATATGCGTATATGTACATATAAGCTACCTCGTGGTCTGTTATGTTGTCCATTAGCCGAGCAATGGTAGTTATAGCTACAATGAGTTTAGGTTTATGTTGTAGCCATTCGAATGCCTCAGTGGTAGCAACTGATCCCATGGCCATGAAGGATGATACTGCGAGAAGGTAATAACCACTACTGATTAGGGCATTTGATATGTACTCATCATATGATGTCATTTTTTTTTCACACACCGCACAAGAGTTCCCTTAGAGGACTTGAACCCCAAACCTCACCCTTTGGGAGAAATGGTTATACCATTAGGCTACAATGCCATTGGTAATGGCATGTATCCTTCATTCAACCACTTGGCCTCAATGTAGTAACTCCTCGACAGCTCTTGAAAATTGTGTTACAAGATACAACAAATTAATTAAGGAATGTCTTACCGTATCATCTATACCGCAAAAAATATTATATATATATATATATATATATATATATGAATGAATTGAAATCAACAAGTTCCTTTTAGTACTTTTGATACTCAAATTTTTATATTTCTTTATTTCTCAAATATTCAAAATTTGAACACGTAGCTAGTGTAAGACATACTGCATCTTTTGAATAATGGACATTGTACAATCTTTCTTGCTTTGTCATTTCTTTGTCGAATTCTTCACAGAGATCAAGGAGAGCTCCATACAAGATCTTCATGTATTCTGGGAGCTGATCAATGGCACTTGTTTCCCACCTAAAATTAAGTTGAACATATGTCATTTCCAGATTCATCCGGTGAATATATAATTTGCTAAGTAGAGATTTTGGAGGGATAGCTGATTAATTATTGATTTTTTATGTACATAATGTTTGTAAAACTAATTCTAATTAAAAAGAAACTCCAAAAACAAATATATATATATATATATATATATATATATATATATATATATATATATATATATATGTGAGATCGAGCTATATAACCTCTGAGTGGCATCGGTAAAAAGTTTGAGTTCTTCAAGTGTACCATACTCATCATAAGTATCATCCATAGCTGACGCCATCGCTACAATCTTTGTGAGCATGACCCTTGCATGGGAGTACTGAGGTTCAGAAAATGTTGCCATAGCCCAGAAATAGCACTCAACCACTCTACTTCTTGCATAAGAAAGTTTTGACTCAAAGCCCAACTGCTTCCACCACCTAATTCATATATACATATATATGATGAATTACAAAAGAGAACTTGGATTTTCACCAGTTTGCATCCTTTATATATATATATATATGGAGGGAGAAACATGCATAGAGAATCATGTAAGACAAAATTACGTCCCACATGATTTTGAACTCTATATTTTATTTATGTTGTGGTACAGTGAAATAGAAATTAGGTTGAGTTAATTGTTGGTTAAGAAATAATGTGATAATGGAAAAAAGTCTCCTACTTTGTATCTAACTCTGATAGAGAGTGAGACTTATGGTTGTAATAGAAATCGGTTCTCTCTCTACCTATAAATTTGCATATATTTCATCAGTTATGTACACTTACAATAATAGTTTAACGTAGGGGTGTTCAAAACCGGTTCGGTTCCGGTTCGGTTCAAGTTCATTCTATTTTAAAAAAAAAATAAAATACCAAATATTAAAAAATAATATAATTATAAACTAAATTAAAAAGAATATTTCAAAATTTCAATTATTACAAACGCAAAGTTAATTAACACATATCAAATTATAACTTATAATTTTAAATATAATATATATACATATAAAGGTAAGAATATTACACTAATAAAAATAAAAATATATATAAAAAAAACGGTTCGGTTCCGGTTCCAAAGGGGTAAGAACTAGAACTAAACCTAAAATTTTGGTTCTTTGATTTTTGGAATCGGAACTGAACACCCTGGTTCCGGCCGGTTCTGGTTCCGGTTCCGGTTCCGTTATTGAACACCCCTAGTTTAACGTGTGCAAAAGGTCAGGAGAGAGAAATCCAGTTTTCTTTAGGTATTGTTGTATGTGCATATTTCAGGATCAAATTAAAGCTTTGCAATGGTCATGGATCAAGATTGATGAATCAAACGTGAAGATTTATGAATCGAAAAGAGGTTTTAATATTATCATATATGTGAGGTATTTATGATTTATTTTCCGCTTTAATAGTAGATCGTGAGTATGATAGAGTTCTAAAATTTAGAGTGAATGTTTAGCGATTTGTGCATTATGTTTTTGGATAAATATTATGTTTATTTTAAAAATCACGTTACCTTGAGATGTGGAAGAGTTCTTGCTTATGCATTACTTGTACCAGATTGAAGTCAAACTTTGCAAACTTGAGTAACAAGTCATTTCTACAAGTATCCTCTTCATAGATAGAGATGTAATGCCTTGCCTCCAATCTTGGGATGCCTTTGTGGAGGGGTTGCTTAAGTGCATGCATCACTTGCATTGTAAGACTAGGGCTCAAGTTATCGGCCGCGATGGACTCAAGGTGAGTGGTGGTGAAGACAATAGCCTCATCCAGAATCTTTTCTCCATGTATCCTCAAATGTGCAGCTTCGTACAAGCTTAGCATGCCCTTCACATCCCTAGTAATGTTTTCATTCAACTTACCATTGCAGTCTTTAAATTTGTTGAAGACATCTGTTTCACCATCCACAACATTATATTAGCTAGCTAACCATCTCTAGAGATATATAAAATGATATGTGAATTAATTGAAGAACACTACATGGGTCCTGTCCCATGAAGATGAAGTTCGAGATGTGACCAATTTTTTTTTTCCTAAAATAGAAAATGGACATAACATCCATAAAAACAGAAAATAATATTGTCAATTTCTTTTTAAAAATATTTTGCCACATGTCCGAATAATATTAGACCACAACAGGGAAATGGACGAACTTCATCTTTATGGGACTGGACCCATAGATTGTCCTTAGTTGCATACTAGTATTATATAAATATGTGTACATGTTATATGATGAGGAGCTTGATTACCACAAGACGTGTTATACCCATGTTGTCTGAATACTCGAAAATGTACAGCAACTGTATTCAAATCATTGTAGTCTCCAATATTTTTGGAGTGGGAATAGGAATGGAAGATTTGTTCGAGCTGTTCTTCGATCTCTTTCTCGAAGTGATAGAAGATACCTAGGCGTTCGAGTGTGTTGATCAATTTCATTTTCTCTGTTGCTTTAACTTATACATTGACTAGCATGCTTCTCACTTCTTCTTTCAATACTTGGATCTCTTTGGAATACATTTCATATTCCTGAATCATGTGTAAAGAGAGCAATTTAATTGTACAAATTGGTCATTATTGTAACGTTTAACTAGGAACCAAGTTCACATGAGTAACAACTTCCAACTGAAATGACTGTGTCACTCGGTGTACAACATGCCTCTTTCAGCAATAATGTTTTTCAAAAAGAAAGAAAAATAAAATAATAACAACAACAATAACTATTGAGAGGGAAATCTATAATAATAATCAATTTTTGCTGTATCTGCAGAAGTATTATAGTGACAAAAAACACTCTCCATATGTTAAATACCTGGATATATATAGTTCATATAGATAGATATGTTAAATACCTGAATATCTAAATAGAATGAAGTGATGAAACGATCACCCCATAAACTAGGGTCGAAGTTTGTTGAAGGGCGAAAAGTTTCAAGGTGGCTGTTCATGGGATGACAAGCTGAGGCCATTTAAAGATGGGAGGAAGTTTAAGGTTTATTGAAATAATGCACCTTTACATATACCTATATTTATAGAGAGATAGGAGTGGATATTTAGAGAGAGAGAGAGATAGGAGTGGAGACTTAGGCCCCGTTTGGAATTTTGTTTTTGTTTTTGTTTTGGGAACCAAAAAATAAGAATTAATTCTTATTTTTATTCTTGTTTTGGGAATCAAAAAACAAAAAAATTTCAATCATCTTCATCGCCTTCCTCCTCTCAAAACACATACACACACACACATACATATACAGATTGAATACACACACATCGATCGCCTTCCTCCTCTCCCTCTCTCTCCTCCATCGCCGCAAATACACACACATACACACACGCATATACACATAGTTCACACACACATACACACACATGTCGGCTCTCTCTCCAAAAGATTAGGGTGGAAATTCGAATTGGGGGTGGAGGTCGAAGGGTTTCTGGTTTCGAATTGGGGGTGGATGTTGGTTGTGGTGATTGCAGGTGGTGGCGGCTGGTGGTGGTGTCGTGGTGGTGCCGATTGGGTTAGGGTTTCGAATAGTCTTTTCTCCACTTTTTTTTTTTTTTTTTTGGAAAATCTGAAAGAGAACAAGAAAAGCCTTTTCTTGTTCTCATATTTTCTACATTATTCATGAACTTTGTTTCCAATACAAAAATAAAGTGAACAGTAATTAAATGATCCAAACATGTTTTTGTCCCCAAATTGAGTCCAAAAAATAAAAGCATAACATAAAACACCATTTCCAAACAGGGCCTCAGGGACAGAGCTAGAAATTTTTTTTATTAGGGGAACCTTTAAGAGTGACAAATATATTTTTTTAAAAAAAACCCCGCGAGCGTGGCGCAGTTGGCATGGACGGACCTTTTAATGCTTGGACTAACAGTATCCAAGTTCTAGAGTGTGGGTTCGAATCTTAGCTTTTGCGTACCGTGACTTAACGTTATACGAGTTGTGGGGCCGGTTCATGTAACACCCACAAATGACGATCTCCTTGGGGTCTAGGTCTCAGGGAGATCATCCTTGGATGTTGGATCTTTTCTTTTACATTAAAAATAATAATAATTAGGAAAATAGTTCAAGATACATTAATAATTCATTTAAATAAAATTACAATTGTCTTCGACGACTTTTCATATCTTGAAAGCGTCGAATGATAATTTCATTATCTAGGCCAATAGAGATATCTTTTCAATATAGGCTACCTATCATTCATCCATTCCTCTCTTATCTTATTACACATTCGAGTATTGATGATTTTCATAGCAAAAAATGCCCTATCTACAGTGAGTCTGAGAGAGAGCTTAAAGTGAGAAATAGTTAGGATTCAAATTGAAACGTTCAATTACAATTTGAACACTAACTCTCTCATCTTATTGCGCATTCGAGTCTTGATGATTTTCATAGCAAAAAATGTCTTCTCTATAGTGAGTCTAAGAGAGAGCATAAAGTGAGAAAGTGTTAGGGTTCAAATTGAAACGTTCAATTACAATTTACAGCTTAGGGTAAATAATTAAATTGTTATTTTGGGTTGGGCTTTAATTCTAAGAAGTGAGTTGTGGGGTTTAATCAAATTATATGTTATTTTGGGTTGGGTTAATTGGTTGTGGCCTGGTGGGTTAGATAGATTAGGAATTAGGATTTCCCATTAAATATTTGTTAAACTAATTTATATATTACATAAAAAATTTAGGTATTTTTATTTTTTTCGCATAATAATTTTACTTTTAAAATTTTTTATTCAAATCTTTGAACTTGAGGGGCAATAAGCAAAAATTTGAAAGAATTTAATGGGGTCAAATATAATTTTTTTCTATAAACCCCTTAAAAATAATTTGAATTACTATTATAAATATATTTTTAAAAAATTTAATGGGGTCAATTGCCCCCTAAGCCACAAACGTGGCTCCGTGCCTTGCACATGATTAGATAGACATTTTATGAGAGTACAATCTCTACCGACAGACTAAGTGTTTGTTTGGTACATGGAGTTAGTGTGAAAATTTTGGTTTTAGGTTATAAAATATGACCCAACCCATGTTTGGCTAATATGGTTTGGGCTAATAATGACAAACTATGGTGTACCAAATACTCCATTTTTCATACCATCTCAATAGATGGTTTGTGGGTTTGGTTTTGTGTGATAGAAACCAAAATCATTCTTTAACTCAAATAATTCAATTTGGTGTATCATTGTTTAATCCAAACCAATCCATTTTTTACTATATATATAAATATTCAAAAATGAAAATATTTTGAAAAAATAAAATATTTATGGAAAAATAAAATATTTCGAAAAAATAAGAGGAAAAAATATATTTCGGGAAAAATAAAATATTCGGGAAAATAAATATTAATTTCTGGAAAAATAAAATATTTATTATTTTTTGAAAAATATACAATATATATATGTTTTTACTGGAATCTTTTATTTTTCCAAAAATATATATATTTTTTGAAATATCTTATACAAAATCTTCTATCTATGCTTCTACACTAGTAAGTTGAAATTTCATTGGGTGTTGTATTATGTATCATTTAAATTGTAAAAAAATATTGAAATTTCAAATGGAATAAGATTATAAATTTTTAAACTACATATATGAAGCAATTGAATATTTCTTGCAATATGGTGAAATATTATTATCCAATATTAATATTTTTTATAAATTTTTTTTATCCTTATATGTATTTTTATTTATATATTTTATTTTTTAAAACATATATATTTACAAAATGTTATTATAAATAAATAAAATAACAAACCATTCTAAGTTATCAAATATGATTTGATTTTAGAATTTCAGCTCATACCAACTCTACCAAACATGCTTTGATTTTTCACCTTTACTTTTTCTCACACCAAACCATCTGCATCAAACATAATTTCAATTCAGAATAAAATAATACAAAATCTAACTAATCCAAACCAAAACTAAAATTCAACACCGCAACGATTGTCAAACATATACCAAATTCTTAGTAACGTGGAATGATCTTCATCCATATATTTTTTGTGTGCATGAGATAGAAAATTTAATTCCAGACAACGTATTTATGAAATGTCACATTCAAACATCGACTTATGTGACTTGACTTAAAAGTGAAGAATAGTCTCAAGGGAAACAAAATCAGAGTAGTGACAACAATGAATTGGTAGGACCATAAGTTTAATGGCAACAATGTGACATCTCATAAATACCTTGTTTGGAATTAAATTTTCTATCTCATGCAAACAAGACATTTCACGTATGTTACTTTGGAAATGAGTTATTTTTGTTCCTGTGTCTCTTTAATAAAAGACTTGCTTTTATTTTTCTCACTCTAAAAATAAAAAAATAACTTTGTTTGGAGTGTAATTAAAATTTTATTCTCACACACAAAACACACATACACGCATACGAACAATCCTTTCTTCCCCAAATCTAATCCATCACCCATCATCTTTCCCACAGGCACCACACTTCATCTCCACTGATGCACCCTCCACCTCCACCACCCTCTGTTGCAAGGCGAAGATCTAGGTTTGGACAAAGAAACTCATATCAAAGTCAACTATCTTCAGCGTCGCCGAAATTGCAGAGCCAACCACCTTCATTATTGCCGGAATTTGCGATTTGGGGTATTTCAATTGCAATTTGGGGTTTGCAGAGTATATTGGGTTTCGATTGGGGTATGGATCGGGTTTCATTTGGGGTTTCGATCGGTGGTGGTGTTGTTGAAGTGGTGGTGGTGGTGGGTAGTGGTGTCGGCAAGCTGTGTATATATATGTGTGTATGTGTGTGTATATATATATATGGTGGTGGTTCTGGTGGCGGTGGTCGGGGTTACTCTTCATGATGGTGGTGATCGAAGAAGGAGTTGATTTGGTGTTTTTGTGTGTTTTTTTCTTCTTTGAGAACAAGAACAAAAAAATAGGTTTTTTTTTTAGTTCTTAAATTTTGAATTAAGGCTGAAAAAATATGTTTTTTGTCATCAACACTGTTCACAAAAACAATAACAGATTTTGGGCTCCCAAACACTTTTTTGTTCTTGTGAACAGTGAAAAAAATAAGAACAAAAACGGAAACAAGGGTTCCCAAACGCACCCTAAGAATTTAGTCTGTTGGTAGAGATTGTACTCTCATAAAATGTCCATTTAATCATGTGCAAGGCACGGAGCCACGTTTGTGGCTTAGGGGGCAATTGACCCCATTAATTTTTTTTTATATATTTATAATAGTAATTTAAATTATTTTTAAGCGGTTTATAAAAAAAAATTATATTTGACCCACATTAAATTCTTTCAATTTTTTGCTTATTGTCCCTCAAGTTCAAAGATTTGAATAAATTTTTTTAAAGGTAAAATTATTAGGCGAAAAAATAAAAATACCTAAAAATTATATGTATTATATAAATTAGTTTAACAAATATTTAATGGGAAACCCTAATTCCTAATCTATCTAATCCACCAAGCCACAACCAATTAACCCAACCCAACTCAACCCAACCCAAAGTAACTTATAATTTAATTAAACCCCACAACTCACTTCATAAAATTAAAGCCCAGCCCAAAATAACAATTTAATTATTTACCTTAACTTGTAAATTGTAATTGAACGTTTCAATTTGAACCCTAATTCTCTCTCACTTTAAGCTCTCTCTCTCAGACTCATTGTAGAGAAGACATTTTCTGCTATGAAAATCATCAAGGTTCGAATACGCAATAAGATGAGAGAGTTAGGGTTTAAATTGTAATTAAACGTTTCAATTTGACCCCTAACTATCTCTTACTTTAAGCTTTCTCTCTCAGACTCACTGAAGAGAAGGAATTTTCTGCTATGAAAATCATATAGACTCGAATGCGCAATAAGATGGGAGATAAATGGATGAGTGATAGTTTGGTAGCATGTGTCTGTGTGCAACACGTGTAAATATACATGCATATTTTTTTGCATCCACCCATGAAATGGAAAAAAATAAAAAATATGTTTGGTCGACATTATGTCATGATTAGAAAGACAACTAATTCGGTAATTTTGAAATTATTATTCTCACAAGCTGATGCATAAATAAAAAATTAATTTAATTATTTGCATGTCGATTTGTGATTGAAAATAATAATTTCGTAAGTCTTAGCGACATATGGACTATAATGTCTTTGTATCTTGGAATCTTACTCATTTTTGTTAAGTGTTTGCTCATTTAAGTTATGGTATGATATTCATTGCATTAACAAACAAAGATAGTTAATTCTTTTAGTTGAAATTAAATTATTGGTTATTAAAGAACACATGTTACTTAATTAGCTACTATAAGTATAATAATATTGTATGTGTCGGTTTTGAATTGAGGGGATATCATAAGAGGGAAAAAGGTTCATATATATTGTAAGGGAATTTTTATTGGCATGTCTTATCAATAATCATGTTGGGTAGTTTAGGTATATTGGAGAATACAATTGCAGAATTAATTATTAAAATTCAGGAACTGTAGTGACATAATTCTGGCTCCTCACACCAAATCTTTTTGGAGTGCAAACAAATAAATATTATTCCATAATTGAAGATTTATAGTCCATAATTGAAAACTTATCTCTCTATAAATATGAAGAGATATTGAAAAGAAAAGACAAGCTTTGAGAGCTCTGTAATTCTTCAATATAAAATATCTATCTGCAGACAAAGAGAGAGACAGAAAAATATTGATTGATTGTTATTTTTATGCATAATTGGATGACCTAGATATTGAAAAATCTACACACCATCTGTTGTAATATGTGTGCTTTGATTCGTAAGAAGCGGAGCCGCCGTCAGAATACGGAGATCGGAACAGAAGGCTTCGTGGTAGTGCGAGTGAATCAACAACTTTTAGACGTCGAGTGTAGAACGGCAAATCAGGAGCTATTGTAAGTCTCATCTTCATAGAGTCTGTATAACTTTTGATTCATAATATATTGATACCAGAGGGTACCGTGGCCTGTATCACATGCAGGTCGGCGACATCTCACTTGGACAAAAGAGGTTTTTCGAGTGTAGAAAGAGAGAACTAGTATATATACATATATATATATATGGGTGAAAGGCACAAAACCCCCTACACTATCAGGAATGTGCAAATTACCCCCTTATAGTTCAATTTGTGCAATTAAGTCCCTATAGTTTGGCAAAAATGTGCACAAAGATCCCCTGCGACACTGTTCAGGGAACTTTTCCGGCAAAAAAAAAAAGGCATGTGCGTTTCACATGCTGTTTAGTTTTATAAATACCCAAAATGCCCTTGTATTGTTACCAAAATGCCCTTCATTTAAATTATATATGTGTATATGGTTTTAATATTAATGTACACAATATACATTTCACTCTCTCTCCTCCCTCTTCTATCAAATCTGCAACATTTACGAGTTGATTTAAGATTTTTGAACATTTCAAAATTTGTATTGAAAAAGTTACAAGCGGATCAAATAGCTCAATGATATTTCCTCTTCTTTCAATTAGGAATGTGAGATATTCGAATTTCCTAGGAGACAAAGTGTGTATGTGAGAAAAACTTAACTTTCAAAAAAACAAAAAAAAATTAAGAAACTTGCCTTTCAAAAATTTTAAAATATAACAAAAAAAAAAAAAGTTGAGTTAATCAGTGCTCTGAGATTTTATTTTCATCCTATACATATTTTCGGTGAAAATCATGACTTGTGATTTGCGTGGAATAGTGATTTTGTACAAATTTCGGGTCTGCATTGGGTTGGAGTTCAAATCGGGTTGGGTTCGGGTTGAGCCCGAACCCAACCCGAAAACCGGATTGTTAAAAGAAGATCAATCTTGATCGTCAGATACTATAATCCAACGGTTGAAATAATCCCCAAATTTAACCCTAAAAATCTTTCCTTCTCACACTCTCCTCATTCTTTCGCCTCTCTCTACCTCTTCTCATTCTCTCGCCTCTCTCTACCTCATGGGGACGAACCCAGTTTCTTCATCGCTACTCCCCGCCGTCCGCCGCTGCATCATTCCGCCGTGCACTGCCGTGCACTGCTGCTGTCGTCGGCCGGCTCTCTCCATCTCTCCTAATGTCACTGTTTTCTGATATGGGGGATAATTGTACATGTATATATACAATTTGCCATATGTGTATATGTCATCATAGTTTGAAATCTATATAGAACTTGTGATTTTGAACCAATATATATATATATAAAAGTTGTTGGTTGAATTTATAACATCTCTGTACATCATACATATGTGTAATATATACATCTAACAATAAATTCATCAGTGCACTTTGTACCGTTTTGTGACCTGTAGACCTGTGCATCCAGTATATGCACAAACGGTACCGTTTTGTATATATGACATTTTTTGTCATTTCATATTTACCCCATTCATTATATTTAATTAAAAAATAAAATAATAAGGGTATAATAGTAAAAGCACAAGTCCATCACCGGAAATTGGCTTAGAGGGGTCAAAGTGTATGTTTTATAAAGTATGGGGTGTTTTAAAACCTATATGGGGGTTATTTGCACATTCCTGATATTATAGGGGGGTTTTGTGCCTTTCACCCATATATATATATATATATATGTATGTATTTGTGGGTGGGAGGAGCCGTTGGTTTTAGAGAAATTGGGCGTGAAGCTTTCTGAAACTTCCGCCAGTTGACGGAGAAGATAATCTTTTGACCTATGGGCCGTTGGGCCTGCCTTTTTCACAATCTATGGGCCCATACGCCTACAGATTCAAGATCATATTAGAACTAGTTTGGTGAGTGAATATATTTTCTAAATGAATTGAGTAAGCCTTTCCTTATTTTATAAACTGTAATATTGCCATTTTATATATATTATTTAAATGAAAATGAAAACATTTATCAAAGGTAAAGGTTAAAATAATAAAAGCAAATACATTAAATTCATAGAAGAATAATCAATCTTCCATACGAATTGAGTGAAATTCGAATTATAGAGTTTTTTTAATATTTATACAACTTAACTATTCCATGAAAATATAAAAGATATCATTTCTCATGCATGAGAAGTGCTCTTACATGGTTCAAGACCACCTTAAACCAACTTCAAACCATTCATGAACTAAACAACATACTAATTAATGGATGAGATCATGAGATAAACCCAAACCCCTATACCAATTAAGCACACCAAACCTATATATGCTTATTCATATATATATATATAGTACATTAAGCAAACTCCATGCAAACACAAATTCCGAGTCCATGCATGCATGCTCATGATAAGGGTATGGGATCGATGAACAATGCCACGATGTGATCTTTCAACCCTTTTTCCGGGTGAGTGTAGCCATCATCGAACTTGTAAAACACATCCATTACACGAGCGAGGTTGAGAATTCTTGTGAGGAGAGACACTGAGACCGAGTTTGGCTTGAGGAACTCCTCATTGATGTCCTTCCACGCAGTTTCAATCTTCTTATAGAACTCATCGGTCACCTCTTCCTTCGACATGCCATGCTGCTTCATGTAGCATTCGATCCCAGTAGCTGTGTTTCCCTTCTCCTTTTCTTCCTTCATATGCCCAAACATCCATAAACATTATTTTACATGTTAAATAGTGCTAACATTCTTGTCCCTAAACTTTAATAGGTTGGTTCAATAGAAAAAACGTAGGACTACCTTTGAGTAAGTATTAACTTTATGTTCGATTCTTCGATATCATGTTGATCTAATGAATTAATTGTGGCAAATCTCCAAACACTTTTACTTTTACTTTTACGTACAAAGAAATAAAAGTATTTTTGAGAAGCTGATACTCATCTAACTTCTTTAAAACCCTAATCAAAAAGTTCTTTAAAAAAATAGTCAAACACCGTTAATTCAGAACAACTTCTCAATTCAAAACGTGATCAAAACAACGTTTGAAAAGCGGATTGGTCAAATTAAAAATAATTAACATATACATGCCTCATCATATGCATGCAGGGACCTATTCACACCCCAAAAAATTTATTTATATTTTATGCTTACATTTTGTTTGATTTACTTAAAACTCCCCACTAAAATTATAAAAATTACCCTTACGTTCCTCTCAGATAAAAAAATTCACCCACTCACAAAATTTTCTAGGTCCGTCACTGTATGCATGCATAAATTTGTGCTTTGGAATATAGTATATATGCGTATATGTATATATAAGGTACCTCGTGGTCTACTATGTTGTCCATTAGCCGAGCAATGGTAGTTATAGCTACAATGAGTTTAGGTTTATGTTGTAGCCATTCGAATGCCTCAGTGGTAGCAACTGATCCCATGGCCATGAAGGATGATGCTGCGAGAAGGTAATAACCACTACTGATTAGGGCATTTGATATGTACTCATCATATGATGGCATGTATCCTTCATTCAACCACTTGGCCTCAATGTAGTAACTCCTCGACAGCTCTTGAAACTGTGTTACAAGATACAACAAATTAATTAAGGAACGTCTTACGGTATCATCTATAACGCAAAAAATATTATATATATATATATATATATGAATGAATTGAAATCAACAAGTTCCTTTTAGTACTTTTGATACTCAAATTTTTATATTTTTTTATTTCTCAAATATTCAAAATTTGAACACGTAGCTAGTGTAAGACATACTGCATCTTTTGAATAATGGACACTGTACAATCTTTCTTGCTTTGTCATTTCTTTGTCGAATTCTTCATAGAGATCAAGGAGAGCTCCATAGAAGATCTTCATGTATTCTGGGAGCTGATCAATGGCACTTGTTTCCCACCTAAAATTAAGTTGAACATATGTCATTTCCAGATTCATCCGGTGAATATTTAATTTGCTAAGTAGAGATTTTGGAGGGATAGCTGATTAATTTTTGATTTTTTATGTACATAATGTTTGTAAAACTAATTCTAATTAACAAGAAACTCGGAAGACAAATATATATATATATATGTGAGATCGAGCTATATAACCTCTGAGTGGCATCGGTAAAAAGTTTGTGTTCTTCAAGTGTACCATACTCATCATAAGTATCATCCA
The DNA here is from genome assembly GCA_963922005.1 of Cornus suecica. Classification (NCBI taxonomy): domain Eukaryota; kingdom Viridiplantae; phylum Streptophyta; class Magnoliopsida; order Cornales; family Cornaceae; genus Cornus; species Cornus suecica. The sequence continues at coordinate 97,849,075 of OY998238.1, forward strand.
TAGCTGACGCCATCGCTACAATCTTTGTGAGCATGACCCTTGCATGGGAGTACTGAGGTTCAGAAAATGTTGCCATAGCCCAGAAATAGCACTCAACCACTCTACTTCTTGCATAAGAAAGCTTTGACTCAAAGTCCAACTGCTTCCACCACCTAATTCATATATACATGTATATGATGAATTACAAAAGAGAACTTGGATTTTCACCAGTTTGCATCCTTTATATATATATATATGGAGAGAGAAACATGCATAGAGAATCATGTAAGACAAAATTGCGTCCCACGTGATTTTCGACTCTATATTTTATTTATGTTGTGGTACAGTGAGATAGAAATTAGATTGAGTTAATTGTGGGTTAAGAAATAATGTGATAATGGAAAAAAGTCTCCTACTTTGTATCCAATTCTGATGGAAAGTGGGACTTATGATTGTAATAGGAAACCGGTTCTCTCTCTACCTATAAACATGCATATATTTTATAGGTTATGTACACTTACAATAATAGTTTAATCGTAGGGGTATTCAAAATCGGTTCAGTTCCTTAAAAACCTTGAACGAACCGAACCGATTTTTCGGTTCGGTTCAAGTTCATTCTATTTTAAAAATAATAATAAAAAAATACCAAATATCAAAAAATAATATAATTATAAACTAAATTAAAAAGAATATTTCAAATTTTCAATTATTACAAACGCAAAGTTAATTAACACATATCAAATTATAACTTATAATTTTAAATATAATATATATACATATGAAGGTAAGAATATTACACTAATAAAAATAAAAATATATATAAAAAAAATGGTTCGGTTCTAGTTCCGTTCCGTTCGAAAAGGGTAAGAACTGGAACCGAACCTAAAATTTTGGTTTTTTGATTTTTGGAACCGGAACCGAACACCCCGGTTCCGGTTTGGTTCCGGTTCCGGTTCAGTTCGGTTCTTGAACATCCCTAGTTTAACGTGTGCAAAAGGTCAAGAGAGAGAAATCCAGTTTCCTTTAGGTATTGTTGTATGTGCATATTTCATGATCAAATTAAAGCTTTGCAATGGTCATGGATCAAGATTGATAAATCAAACGTGAAGATTTATGAATTGAAAAGAGGTTTTGCTATTATCATAGATGTGAGGTATTTATGATTTATTTTCTGCTTTAATAATAGATTGTGAGTATGATAAAGTTCTAAAATCTAGAGTGAATGTTCAGTGATTTGTGCACTATGTTTTTGCATAAATATTATGTTTATTTTAAAAATCACATTACCTTGAGATGTGGAAGAGTTCTTGCTTATGCATTACTTGTACCAGATTGAAGTCAAACTTTGCAAACCTGAGTAACAAGTCATTTCTACAAGTGTCCTCTTCATAGATAGAGATGTAATGCCTTGCCTCCAATCTTGGGATGCCTTTGTGGAGGGGTTGCTTGAGTGCATGCATCACTTGCTTTGCAAGACTAGGGCTCAAGTTATCGGCCGCGATGGATTCAAGGTGAGTGGTGGTGAAGACAATAGCCTCATCCAGAATCTTTTCTCCATGTATCCTCAAATGTGCAGCTTCGTACAAACTTAGCATGCCCTTCACATCCCTAGTAATGTTTTCATTCAACTTACCATTGCAGTCTTTAAATTTGTTGAAGACATCTGTTTCACCATCCACAACATTATATTAGCTAGCTAACCATCTCTAGAGATATATAAAATGATATGTGAATTAATTGAAGAACACTGCTTGGGTCTTATCCCATGAAGACGAAGTTCGAGATGTGACCAATTTTTTTTTCCTAAAATAGAAAATGGACATAACATCCATAAAAACATAAAATAATATTGTCAATTTCTTTTTAAAAAGATTTTGCCACATGTCTGAAGGGAAATCGATGAACTTCATCTTTATGGGACGGGACCCATAGATTGTCCTTAGTTGCATACTAGTATTAAATAAATATGTGTACATGTTATATGATGAGGAGCTTGATTACCACAAGACGTTGTATAACCATGTTGTCTGAATACTCGAAAATGTACAGCAACTGTGTTCAAATCATTGTAGTCTCCAATATTTTTGGAGTGGGAGTAGGAATGGAAGATTTGTTCGAGCTGTTCTTCGATCTCTTTCTCGAAGTGATAGAAGATACCTAGGCGTTCGAGTGTGTTGATCAATTTGATTTTCTCTGTTGCTTTAACTTCTGCATTGACTAGCATGCTTCTCACTTCTTCTTTCAATACTTGGATCTCTTTGGAATACATTTCATATTCCTGAATTAATCATGTGCAAAGAGAGCAATTTAATTGTACAAATTGGCCATTATTGTAACGTTTAACTAGTAACCAAGTTCACATGAGCAACAACTTCCAACTGAAATGACTCAGTGTCACTCAGTGTACAACATGCCTGTTTCACCAATAATGTTTTTTAAAAAGAAAGAAAAATAAAATAATAACAACAACAATAACTCTTGAGAGGGAAATCTATAATAATAATAATAATCAAATTTTGCTGTATCAGAAGTATTGATAGTGACTAAAAACACTCTCCATATGCTAAATACCTGGATATATATAGATAGATAGATAGATAGATAGATAGATATGTTAAATACCTGAATATCTAGGGTCGAAGTGATGAAACGATCACCCCATAAACTAGGGTCGAAGTTTGTTGAAGGGCGAGAAGTTTCAAGGTGGCTGTTCATGGGATCACAAGCTGAGGCCATTTAAAGATGGGAGGAAGTTTAAGGTTTATTGAAATAATGCACCTATATATATAGAGAGAGAGATAGGAGTGGAAACACTGTGGAGTGATGTTTGAGTGTGACATCACATAAGTACCTTGTTTGGAATTAAATTTTCTATCTCATGCACACAAAAAATATATGGATGAAGATCATTTCACGTATATTACTAAGAATAGTCTGTCGGTAGATATATGTCCATCTAATCATGTGCAACACGTAAATATACATGCAACTTTTGGATGAAGATCATTTCACGTATATTACTAAGAATAGTCTATCGGTAGATATATGTCCATCTAATCATGTGCAACACGTGTAAATATACATGCATATGTTTTTGCATCCACCCATGAAATGGAAAAAAATAAAAAATATGTTTGGTCGACATTATGTCATTAGAAAGACAACTAATTCGATAATTTTGAAACTATTATTCTCACAACAAGCTGATGCATAAATAAAAAATTAATTTAATTATTTGCATGTTGATTTGTGATTGAAAATAATAATTTCGTAAGTCTTAGCTATATATGGACTATAATGTCTTTGTATCTTGGAATCTTACTAATTTTTGTTACAACAAGCTGATGCATAAATAAAAAATTAATTTAATAATTTGCATGTTGATTTGTGATTGAAAATAATAATTTCGTAAGTCTTAGCGATATATGGACTATAATGTCTTTGTATCTTGGAATCTTACTCATTTTTGTTAAGTGTTTGCTCATTTAAGTTGTGGTATGATATTCATTGCATTAACAAACAAAGATAGTTAATTCTTTTAGTTGAAATTAAATTTGATTACAATATTGGCTATTAAAGAACACTTGTACTTAATTAGCTAGTATAAATATAATAAAATCGTATGTGTCGGTTTTGAATTGTGGAATATCATAAGAGGGAAAAAGATTCATATATATATATACATTGCATTAGTCGATAGAGTTACTCATCTCTGCTAATGTGCCCCAATACAATTTGAATATATTTTTTTTTTTGTGAAATATATTTTTATTTTATTTTTAATAAAAATTTAGTCTAGTGTTCGCCGTTAAAACTACCATTTTATGAACTTATTACGGGAAGTTTTGTATCAACCTCGTAAAAAGTACCTTTTACGAGCAAAAATAATGGCCCCTCATAAATATAATATCGTAAAAACCCATTTTTCTAATAGTGCACCCTCCACCTCCACCACCCTCTGTTGCAAGGCAAAGATCTAGGTTTGGACAAAGAAACTCATATCAAAGCCAACTACCTTCAGTGTTGCCGGAATTGCAGAGCCAACCACCTTCATTGTCGCCGGAATTTACGATTTGGGGTATTTCAATTGCAATTTGGGATTTGTTGGGGGTTCCGATTGGGGTATGGATCGGGTTTGTTTAGGGTTTCAATTTGTGGTAATGGCGCCGGTTCTGGTGGTGGTGGTGCCGGCAAGTTGTGTATATATATGTGTGTGTGTGTGTGTATATATATATATATATATATATATGGTTCTGGTTCTGGTTCTGGTTCTGGTGGCGGTGGGTGGTGGTAGTGGTAATGGTGGTGGCGGCGGGTGGTGGGGGTTACTCTTCATGATGGTGGTGATCGAAGAAGGAGTTGATTTGGTGTTTTTTTATTTTTTATTTTGAGAACAAGAACAAAAAAATATGTATTTTTTTGTTCTTAAATTTTGAATTAAGGCTGAAAAGATATGTTTTTTTGTCTTCAACACTGTTCACAAAAACAATAACAGACTTTGGGCTCCTAAACACATTTTTGTTCTTGTAAACAATGAAAAAAATAATAACAAAAACGAAAACAAGGGTTCCCAAACGCACCCTAAGAATTTAGTATGTTGCTAGAGATTGTACTCTCATAAAATGTCCATCTAATCATGTGCAGGGCACGGAGCCACATTTGTGGCTTAGGGGGCAATTGACCCCATTAAATTTTATTTTTTTATATTTATAATAGTAATTTAAATTATTTTTAAGCGGTTTATAGAAAAAAATATATATTTGACCCTCATTAAATTCTTTCAATTTTTTGCTTATTGCCCCTCAAGTTCAAAGATTTGAATAAATTTTTTTAAAGGTAAAATTATTAGGCGAAAAAATAAAAATACCTAAAAATTATATGTATTATATAAATTAGTTTAACAATTATTTAATGGGAAACCCTAATTCCTAATCTATTTAACCCACCAGGCCACAACCAATTAACCTAACCCAACCCAAAATAACTTATAATTTAATTAAACCCCACAACTCACTTCTTAAAATTAAAGCCCATCCCAAAATAACAATTTAATTATTTACCCTAACTTGTAAATTGTAATTGAACGTTTCAATTTGAACCCTAACTCTCTCACACTTTAAGCGTTCTTTCTCAGACTCATTGTAGAGAAGACATTTTATGCTATGAAAATCATCAAGACTCGAATGCGTAATAAGATGAGAGAGTTAGGGTTCAAATTGTAATTGAACATTTCAATTTGTCCCCTAACTCTCTCTCACTTTAAGCTTTCTCTCTCAGACTTACTAAAGAGAGGGAATTTTCTGCTATGAAAATCATCTGGACTCGAATGCGCAATAAGATGGGAGATGAATGGATAAGTGATAGCTTGATAGCCTATATTGAAAAGATATCTCTGTTGGCCTAGATAATGAAATTATCATACGACGCTTTCAAGATTAAAAAGTCGTCGAGGAGAATAATAATTTTCTTTAAATGAATTATTAATGTATTTTGAACAATTTTTCTTCTTATTATTTTTTTAATGTATCTATCATTTTTAAAGGTTGCCCCCAATGAATTTTTTTCTGACTTCGTCCATGTGTCTGTGTGCAACACGTGTAAATATACATGCATATTTTTTTGCATCCACCCATGAAATGGAAAAAAATAAAAAATATGTTTGGTCGACATTATGTCATTAGAAAGACAACTAATTCGGTAATTTTGAAATTATTATTCTCACAAGCTGATGCATAAATAAAAAATTAATTTAATTATTTGCATGTTGATTTGTGATTGAAAATAATAATTTCGTAAGTCTTAGCGATATATGGACTATAATGTCTTTGTATCCTGGAATCTTACTCATTTTTGTTAAGGCCCTATTTGGTTCGTGGTCTGGTCTCATGTGGTTTGCTGTCATAATGGTTTTTTTGGGACCGGACACTGTTTGGCAACACGGTTCCAAAAAAACAAGGACCACTTGGGACCAAAGGGGTAATTTGAGATAACAAAAAATGATGGTCTCAAGTGGTCTTATATATACAATTGTCTTAACACATGGGACCATAAAATTTGAAATATATATATAAAATTAAAAAATATATATAATTTGAAAATAATATATAAAATTAAAAAATAATATAAAAAATTTGAAATAATGTATAAAATTTGAAAATAATATATAAAATTTGAAAAATAATATATATATTTTAAAATAATGTATTAAATTCGAAAAATTATATAAAAATAAAAATTAATATATAAAATTTTAAATATATATATATATAATTTAAAAATTAATATATAAGTTTTAAAAATTAATATAAAAAATTTGAAATAATGTATAAAATTTGAAAAAAAATATAAATTCAAAAATAATATACAAAATTAGATATATATATATTTGAGAAAATATAAAAAATTTGAAAATAATATAAAAAATCAAAAATAATATATAAAATTGAAAAAAATAATATAAAAATTCGAAATAATTTATAAAATTAGGAAAATATATTATTTTTGAATTTCTTATATTATTTTCAATTATTTTATATTTTTTCAATTTTTTTATATTTTTCATACTTAATATATTTTTAAAATTTTATATATAATTTTTTTTTTTTTATTATTTTCCAAACATAAGCCAAACAGCTTGAATAAGACCATAAGACCAGACAACTTTACCAAACAGACTTTCAGAACACCACCCAGATAAGACCGGACCGGACCGCCTACCAAACGGGCCCTAAGTGTTTGCTCATTTAAGTTGTGGTATGATATTCATTGCATTAACAAACAAGGATAGTTAATACTTTTAGTTGAAATTAAATTTGATTACAATATTGGCTATTAAAGAACACTTGTACTTAATTAGCTAGTATAAATCCCCCTTGAAGTGAGCTCTCGCACTTCTATTTATAGACGCGAGAGTCCAGTAGTTCTCGCGGATTTATATTGCCACGTCAGCACCTGTCTCGCGACATGGTTCCTACATACCAATCCGCGACATAAATATCCTGCACAGTATCATCTCGCGCCCTTGACTACGCGAAACGGATTCGTGTAATCTCATGCGCGGATCATATTGGGCTCCGTGACCTGTGATCCGCGCCTGTTTCATCACGGATCTGATTTTTCCTTAGCCAAGGAACCTATGATGTATAGCTTTGCTGGGTCATGAACTTTGGTATGCATACCTTTTTCATGACCCTGAATACTATCGGCCTCTCTAAGGTACTCTTGCCTAGGACAGTGTAAATAAGGTTGCGACCCACTATTTACTCATCCCAAGTATTTCCCCTAGATTCCGAGTAATACTCGCTACGCGAGCAGCATATAGGGTTATGAGTTTCTCATGCGAGCTATAAAACACATCAGTTCCCCATACCTCCCTCTATATAATGCAAACTCTCGCGTTAAAACCTTATTTGGGCCATTTTCCAATGTAATTAATTATTTTGGTCAATCTCCCAATTAATCTGTGTGCAACACGTGTAAATATACATGCATATTTTTTTGCATCCACCCATGAAATGGAAAAAAATAAAAAATATGTTTGGTCGATATTATGTCATTAGAAAGACAACTAATTCGGTAATTTTGAAATTATTATTCTCACAAGCATATGCATAAATAAAAAATTAATTTAATTATTTGCATGTTGATTTGTGATTGAAAATAATAATTTCGTAAGTCTTAGCGATATATGGACTATAATGTCTTTGTATCTTGGAATCTTACTCATTTTGGTTAAATGTTTGCTTTTAAGTTGTGGTATGATATTCATTGCTTTAACAAACAAAGATAGTTAATTCTTTTAGTTGAAATTAAATTTGATTACAATATTGGCTATTAAAGAACACTTGTACTTAATTAGCTAGTATAAATATAATAAAATCGTACGTGTCGGTTTTGAATTGTGGAATATCATAACAGGGAAAAAGATATATATATATATATATATATATATATATATATATATATATTGCATTAGTCGGTAGAGTTACTCCTCTCTACTAATGTGCTCCAATATAATTTGAATATAATTTTTTTTTTGTGAAATATATTTTTATTTTATTTTTAATAAAAAATTAGTCTAGTGTTCGCGAACTTCTTCCTCGGCATTATTCTTTTACTATTATAACAATGACATAATTTAGAGGAAGTTTCTCTTCACAAAGATTTGGATTTTACATTTAGATATTATAAAGTCTAGCTCTCTATCTAGCTATGGGATAGGATAGTATAAAACAAATCATAAATTTGAATTTCACCTTAGATCATAGGTTACATATTGACTTCCTTTATTTATTTTTAATTCTTCTGTCGTAGTAGATCATGTCATATTTTTATTTGATTTAATTTCGAGAGATCATAGTATTTGGTTTAGCGTTTTGCCCTTGAATGTGATTATAATAAATTGGTGACTTGCATATGTTTGTTATCCATTTTAAGGAACTCCTTAGTCCTTACTTCACTTATGGGTGTAAGGAATTAATTATCTTTTTGCTTAAAAATTAATCTCACCCAAAATCATATACATAATAAAATTAATAACTCTCCTTATTAAACAATAAAAACACAACAAGAAAATATCACTCACAAATTTACCACTTTTACATTCTCTATCTACCTTTCTAATCTCACAATTTTTCTCTTCAGTATTTCTTTTAAAACATCCTAGCCACCGTACTCCCATATATATATATATGAGAAAATAGAGTAGTAAACAAGCTAACCTGGTGTAGGGGTTCGGATTGATTAAGTGATGTGAATATAGTTTCTACACAAATTCGTCAGTAAGATAACGGCAGTAATGCTTTTATTGTTTTTTTATTTGCTTTACAGAGAAATGAAAGAGAAAAAAGTAGCAACAAGTGTTTGCGGAATACTTTCTCTCTCTAGAAATTTCTCCTTTTGTTTCCAAAAATCCCCCTTGAAGTGAGCTCTCGCACTTCTATTTATAGACGTAAGAGTCCAGCAGTCCTCGCGATTTTGTATTGCCACATCAGCACCTGTCTCGCGACATGGTTCCTGCGTACCAATCCGCGACATAAATATCATGCACAGTATCATCTCGCGCCATTGACTACGCGAAACAGATTCTCGTAATCCCATGCGCGGATCATACTGGGCTCCGTGAACTGTGATCCGCGCCTGTTTCATCACGGATCTGATTTTTCCTTAGCCAAGGAACCAATGATGTATAGCTTTGATGGGTCATGACCTTTGGCATGCATACCTTTTTCATGACCCTGAATACTATCGGCCTCTCTAAGGTACTCTTGCCTATGACGGTGTAAATAAGGTCGCGACCCACTATTTACTCATCTCAAGTATTTCCCTTAGATTCGGAGTAGTTTCGCTACGCGAGCAGCATATAGAGTTATGAGTTTCTGATGCGAGCTATAAAACACATCAGTTCCTCATACCTCCCTCTGTTTAATGCAAGCTCTAGCGTTAAAATCTTATTTGGGCCATTTTCCAAAGTAATTAATTATTTTGGCCAATCTCCCAATTAATCTGTGTGCAACAAGTGTAAATATACATGCATATTTTTTTGCATCCACCCATGAAATGGAAAAAAATAAAAAATATGTTTTGTCGATATTATGTCATTAGAAAGACAACTAATTCGGTAATTTTGAAATTATTATTCTCACAAGCATATGCATAAATAAAAAATTAATTTAATTATGTGCATGTTGATTTGTGATTGAAAATAATAATTTCGTAAGTCTTAGCGATATATGGACTATAATGTCTTTGTATCTTGGAATCTTACTCATTTTGGTTAATTATTTGCTTTTAAGTTGTGGTATGATATTCATTGCTTTAACAAACAAAGATAGTTAATTCTTTTAGTTGAAATTAAATTTGATTACAATATTGGCTATTAAAGAACACTTGTACTTAATTAGCTAGTATAAATATAATAAAATCGTACGTGTCGGTTTTGAATTGTGGAATATCATAACAGGTAAAAAGATTCATATATATATATATATATATATATTGCATTAGTCGATAGAGTTATTCCAGTCTACTAATGTGCTCCAATACAATTTGAATATAATTTTTTTTTTGTGAAATATATTTTTATTTTATTTTTAATAAAAAATTAGTCTAGTGTTCGCGAACTTCTTCCTCGGTATTATTCTTTTACTATTATAACAATGACATAATTTAGAGGAAGTTTCTCTTCACAAAGATTTGGATTTTACATTTAGATATTATAAAGTCTAGCTCTCTATCTAGCTATGGGATAGGATAGTATAAAACAAATCATAAATTTGAATTTCACCTTAGATCATAGGTTACATATTGACTTCCTTTATTTATTTTTAATTATTCTGTCGTAGTAGATCATGTCATATTTTTATTTGATTTAATTTCGAGAGATCATAGTATTTGGTTTAGCGTTTTGCCCTTGAATGTGATTATAATATATTGGTGACTTGCATATGTTTGTTATCCATTTTAAGGAACTCCTTAGTCCTTACTTCACTTATGGGTGTAAGGAATTAATTATCTTTTTACTTAAAAATTAATCTCGCCCAAAATCATATACATAATAAAATTAATAACTCTCCTTATTAAACAATAAAAACATAACAAGAAAATATCACTCACAAATTTACCACTTTTACATTCTCTATCTACCTTTCTAATCTCACAATTTTTCTCTTCAGTATTTCTTTTAAAACATCCTAGCCACCGTACTCCCATATATATATATATGAGAAAATAGAGTAGTAAACAAGCTAACCTGGTGTAGGGGTTCGGATTGATTAAGTGATGTGAATATAGTTTCTACACAAATTCGTCAGTAAGATAACGACAGTAATGCTTTTATTGTTTTTTTATTTGCTTTACAGAGAAATGAAAGAGAAAAAAGTAGCAACAAGTGTTTGCGGAATACTTTCTCTCTCTAGAAATTTCTCCTTTTGTTTCCAAAAATCCCCCTTGAAGTGAGCTCTCGCACTTCTATTTATAGACGCGAGAGTCCAGTAGTCCTCGCGGATTTGTATTGCCACGTCAGCACCTGTCTCGCGACATGGTTCCTGCGTACCAATCCGCGACATAAATATCATGCACAGTATCATCTCGCGCCATTGACTACGCGAAACGGATTCTCGTAATCCCATGCGCGGATCATACTGGGCTCCGTGAACTGTGATCCGCGCCTGTTTCATCACGGATCTGATTTTTCCTTAGCCAAGGAACCAATGATGTATAGCTTTGTTGGGTCATGACCTTTGGCATGCATACCTTTTTCATGACCCTGAATACTATCGGCCTCTCTAAGGTACTCTTGCCTATGACGGTGAAAATAAGGTCGCGACCCACTATTTACTCATCTCAAGTATTTCCCTTAGATTCCGAGTAGTTTCGCTACGCGAACAGCATATAGAGTTATGAGTTTCTGATGCGAGCTATAAAACACATCAGTTCCTCATACCTCCCTCTATATAATGCAAGCTCTAGCGTTAAAATCTTATTTGGGCCATTTTCCAAAGTAATCAATTATTTTGGCCAATCTCCCAATTAATCTGTGTGCAACACGTGTAAATATACATGCATATTTTTTTGCATCCACCCATGAAATGGAAAAAAATAAAAAATATGTTTGGTCGATATTCTGTCATTCGAAAGACAACTAATTCGGTAATTTTGAAATTATTATTCTCACAAGCAGATGCATAAATGAAAAATTAATTTAATTATTTGCATGTTGATTTGTGATTGAAAATAATAATTTCGTAAGTCTTAGCGATATATGGACTATAATGTCTTTGTATCTTGGAATCTTACTCATTTTGGTTAAGTGTTTGCTTTTAAGTTGTGGTATGATATTCATTGCATTAACAAACAAAGATAGTTAATTCTTTTAGTTGAAATTAAATTTGATTACAATATTGGCTATTAAAGAACACTTGTACTTAATTAGCTAGTATAAATATAATAAAATCGTACGTGTCGGTTTTGAATTGTGGAATATCATAACAGGGAAAAAGATTCATATATATATATATATATATATATATATATATATTGCATTAGTCGATAGAGTTACTCCTCTCTACTAATGTGCTCCAATACAATTTGAATATAATTTTTTTTTTGTGAAATATATTTTTATTTTATTTTTAATAAAAAATTAGTCTAGTGTTCGCGAACTTCTTCCTCGGTATTATTCTTTTACTATTATAACAATGACATAATTTAGAGGAAATTTCTCTTCACAAAGATTTGGATTTTACATTTAGATATTATAAAGTATAGCTCTCTATCTAGCTATGGGATAGGATAGTATAAAACAAATCATAAATTTGAATTTCACCTTAGATCATAGGTTACATATTGACTTCCTTTATTTATTTTTAATTCTTCTGTCGTAGTAGATCATGTCATATTTTTATTTGATTTAATTTCGAGAGATCATAGTATTTGGTTTAGCGTTTTGCCCTTGAATGTGATTATAATAAATTGGTGACTTGCATATGTTTGTTATCCATTTTAAGGAACTCCTTAGTCCTTACTTTACTTATGGGTGTAAGGAATTAATTATCTTTTTGCTTAAAAATTAATCTCGCCCAAAATCATATACATGATAAAATTAATAACTCTCCTTATTAAACAATAAAAACACAACAAGAAAATATCACTCACAAATTTACCACTTTTACTTTCTCTATCTACCTTTCTAATCTCACAATTTTTCTCTTCAGTATTTCTTTTAAAATATCCTAGCCACCGTACTCCCATATATATATATATATGAGAAAATAGAGTAGTAAACAAGCTAACCTGGTGTAGGGGTTCTGATTGATTAAGTGATGTGAATATAGTTTCTACACAAATTCGTCAGTAAGATAACGGCAGTAATGCTTTTATTGTTTTTTTATTTGCTTTACAGAGAAATGAAAGAGAAAACAGTAGCAACAAGTATTTGCGGAATACTTTCTTTCTCTAGAAATTTCTCCTTTTGTTTCCAAAAATCCCCCTTGAAGTGCGCTCTCGTACTTCTATTTATAGACGCGAGAGTCCAGTAGTCCTCGCGGATTTGTATTGCCACGTCAGCACCTGTCTCGCGACATGGTTCCTGCGTACCAATCCGCGACATAAATATCCTGCACAGTATCATCTCGCGCCCTTGACTACGCGAAACGGATTTGCGTAATCCCATGCGCGGATCATACTTGGCTCCGTGACCTGTGATCCGCGCTTGTTTCATCACGGATCTGATTTTTCCTTAGCCAATGAACCAATGATGTATAGCTTTGCTGGGTCATGACTTTTGGCATGCATACCTTTTTCATGACCCTGAATACTATCGGCCTCTCTAAGGTACTCTTGCATAGGACAGTGTAAATAAGGTCACGACCCACTATTTTCTCATCCCAAGTCTTTCCCCTAGATTCCGAGTAGTACTCGCTACGCGAGCAGCATATTGTGTTATGAGTTTCTGATGCGAGCTATAAAACACATCAGTTCCTCATACCTCCCTCTGTATAATAAAAGCTCTCACGTTAAAACCTTATTTGGGCCATTTTCCCAAGTAATCAATTATTTTGGCCAATCTCCCAATTAATCTGTGTGCAACACGTGTAAATATACATGCATATTTTTTTGCATCCACCCATGAAATGGAAAAAAATAAAAAATATGTTTGTTCGATATTATGTCATTAGAAAGACAACTAATTCGGTAATTTTGAAATTATTATTCTCACAAGCAGATGCATAAATAAAAAATTAATTTAATTATTTGCATATTGATTTGTGATTGAAAATTATAATTTCGTAAGTCTTAGCAATATATGGACTATAATGTCTTTGTATCTTGGAATCTTACTCATTTTGGTTAAGTGTTTGCTTTTAAGTTGTGGTATGATATTCATTGCTTTAACAAACAAGATAGTTAATTCTTTTAGTTGAAATTAAATTTGATTACAATATTGGCTATTAAAGAACAATTGTACTTAATTAGCTAGTATAAATATAATAAAATCGTATGTGTCAGTTTTGAATTGTGGAATATCCTAAGAGGGAAAAAGATTTATATATATATATATATATATATACATTGCATTAGTCGATAGAGTTACTCCTCTCTACTAATGTGCCCCAATATAATTTGAATATAATTTTGTTTTTTGTGAAATATATTTTTATTTTATTTTTAATAAAAATTTAGTCCAGTGTTCGCGAACTTCTTCCTCGGTATTATTCTTTTACTATTATAACAATGACATAATTTAGAGGAAGTTTCTCTTCACAAAGATTTGGATTTTACATTTAGATATTATAAAGTCTAGCTCTCTATCTAGCTATGGGATAGGATAGTATAAAACAAATCATAAATTTGAATTTCACCTTAGATAATAGGTTACATATTGAGTTCCTTTATTTATTTTTAATTCTTCTGTCGTAGATCATGTCATATTTTTATTTGATTTAATTTCGAGAAATCATAGTATTTGGTTTAGCGTGTTGCCCTTGAATGTGATTATAATAAATTGGTGACTTGCATATGTTTGTTATCCATTTTAATGGAACTCCTCAGTCCTTACTTCACTTATGGGTCTTAGGAATTAATTATCTTTTTGCTTAAAAATTAATCCCCCAAAATCATATACATAATAAAATTAATAACTCTCCTTATTAAACAATAAAAACACAATAAGAAAATATTACTCACAAATTTACCACTTTTACTTTCTCTATCTACCTCTCTAATCTCACAATTTTTCTCTTCAGTATTTTTTCTAAAAAATCCTAGCCACCATACTCCCATATATATATATGAGAAAATAGAGTAGTAAACAAACTAACCTGGATTGATGAACAAGCCAATCCTAAAAGGAAGTTCCTAAGATTATGATCTCCTAATAAAAAAAAGAAAACTGAATAACCAAATTTTCTTGCTCCTTAAGGTTGCGTTTGGTAACGGTTTGGTGCGGTGTTAGTTTTTGGTTTTGTTTTGGGTTGGGTTAGATTTGGTTTGATGTGGTTTTATTTTGGTTCCAAACCATATTTGGTGCAGATGGTTTTGGTGTGAGAAAAAGTTATGCTGAAAAACCAAACCATATTTGGTAGAGTTGGTATGGGTTAAAAGATATTAATATTAATATTAAAATTAAAATATATTAATATACTAAACAGGCCCTAAGAAAAGAAGCCACTAATAATAACACCACTTAAATTTTGTCACATTCTAATAGTCTCCATATTAGCAAAATTTCTCCACCTTGACTTAATATTTTAAAACGAGTTTATACACCATCTTTGGAATTGTTCTACCTAATAGTGTATTTCCTAACAATACATACAAATTGCCGACCTTCTTTCCAATGAGCGTGATACGTGGTCCTCTTCTTACTTTCAGTATTCCATAATTTGCTTTAAACCAACAATCTTTTGACCTTCTTTTTTGACACTCTTGTATGTAATATCATTTTTCTCCGCAATAGAAGCATGGTCTCTCCAGAAATGCCTTTTGGTTCCATGAAGCTCCACCTTGCCATCTATTGTGTCCTGATCGGCTTAGTAGGTCGGCTTAAAATATGCTTAAAAATAGACCCTAAATACGACATCATTTTGCCTATCGCAAGCATACGAGTCAATTCGTAGTATAGGATACTCGTTACGCGAGCAGCATATAGGGTTATGAGTTTCTGATGCGAGCTATAAAACACATCAGTCCCTCATACCTCCCTCTGTATAATACAAGCTCTCGCGTTAAAACCTTATTTGGGCCATTTCCCCAAGTAATCAATTATTTGGGCCAATCTCCCAATTAATCTTTTACTTGGGCCGGTTTCCCCAAATATACCAAACCTTGGGCCATATCCCAGATGAATAAATCCTCGCGGATTAACCTTGTCGCGAGTTACCACCTTTACATTTTTTCCCCATTGCGCTTTGATACTTAGCCAAGTATTAAAGTGCAATAACCTGTGACTCGCGAATGAGAGTACTTTATATTGTTGTTTTGAAAGCCGCTTTTCCCCAAGCCATTTTTGCCTTTTTCTTCGCGGATGAAGTATGTTTGCTACATCTCGCGAACCTCGATCAAATCCACTAATCTTCCTTTACAGTTTATTTGTTTTCCGGCCAACCTTGTGTATGTACATATTTTGCTTTTTCCCAAATATTTCCTGTTTTTCCCAAATTGTCCATTTTTTTTATCCGCGACTCTTTTTTATGCGCTTGGTCATGCGACCTTTCGCCTTCCTCGCGCATTTAATGCGCCGTTTCAGTTTCCGCGCCCAACCCTTATATATTTTCTCATGTCATTTTCACCTTTCACAACTTATATTTTCCTCAGAGCACCATTTTTTCAAGCCTTTTGTTTTGCACCCCTTTTCTCATAACTCATTCCCTTTAGCGCATACCCCATTGCTTCAATAAAGCTATTCGCAAGTTTTGTTCCACCATGACAAAGACTTCTACACCAAAACTTCTTGTACTTTCTTCTGTGGTTGTTCCCTCTGTTCCTGATGCTTCGAAGTGGAAGAACGCACCATTTTTAGACTCTCAAGATACATTTTGGGCATCTGCGAGAGACCTTCATTCCCCTCATATTTCGAGCCAACCTCTTACTCTTGATTATGATAATGAAGCAGAACCTGTTTTTATTTCCCTACTTTCTATTCCTCGTTTTCTTGTTGAGAGGGGTGACGCGTCATTTTCCTTTATTGAGTATGAAGGACATGTTGCCCCATCACTGACTAGAAGATGTGGTCCAGTCACATTCTTAGTCAGGACCGTCATCGCGCCACCCTGGCCAAGGCTGGCATTCTTGAGTCCATAGAGCTGTTTTCAGACTTCTATGTCCGTCGCTATGTGGACGCACTGACTACTTTGATTTCGCGTTGGAGCACATTTTCCCACACCTTCATTGCTTCCTGGGGGGAGTTCACTCCTACCATTGAAGATGTGGTGGTTCTATTTCGGCTGCCTGTCTTGGACTCGCGCCCTATCAAGCGCCTTTAGTTGAGGATGAGGATAAGAAGATCCTCAAACAACTTCGCGAATGTGGACAGTACGCTTGCAAGCGAGGTAGTTGGTTTGACAAGGGCATACTTCTTCCTGAGCAGGCCATATCCAGTCGCCCGAAGTTGTCCTATTCTGCTTGGTGCCACTACTTCTTTCGCGAGTACTCTTCGCGAAAGCCAGCTCCTGGTGAAGATCGTGAGTCTGCTGCTGGGCCTCAATTCAATGGCCCCTTAGAGCTGGCTGGCTTCCTCGCGTATTGGCTTGACTGTTACATCTTTCAGGGCAAGCCAGAGGATCGTCCTAGTCGCATGGTGTTCCTACTGGCCGGCATGCTGTCGCGAGGTGTGCGCGTTGCCTTAGCGCCCCTCTTTCTTGGCACCCTGTAGTCCCAGCTAGATACCCTTGCAAATGACTTTGCCCGTTCTTTGGGTAGGTACGAGATTAGTACCCATATTTCAGGTACATTCCTTACCCTTTTCCTTTTTGAGCGTTTCCCCAGTTACGCTCCCATTCCTGTTTCCCTTTCTCCTCATACTTTAGAAGCCAACGCCCATATCCTTTTGAAATCGCGGGCTACCCGCTGGACTTCTCTCTCGTCTTCTCAAACACTTTCTTCCTTTATTGACTCCTTTTTCTGAATTTTCTTGGTGTCCATACGCCACTCCTCTTGAGGGTTTCTATTCTCCCGACTTTTACCCAAAGGAGGAGATAGTTTCGTATGACATAGCGGTAGATGATCATCTTATTTTCTCGACCATTACCCATAAGTGTCACCTTCCTATTTTTAGCAAAACTTTTGATACTATCACATCTTATAACTAGACATGTCAATGGATAGGATTTTGATCCGAATCCGATCCGATTAACCGGATATGGATTGAAAATAAAATCCGATAACCCGATTAGGATCCGAATCCAATAATCCGATTTCTTAACAAATTGGATTTGGATTTATGTCAATCCGATCCAATAATAACCCGATCCGATATAAAATATATATATATATATTTATATATATGTGTATATATTTAATATTGTACATGTATATAAATGTTAGTTATTAATTATTTTATTATTTATTAATAATGATTGATCATAAATACAATTATTAAAAGTGTGAATAATTTTAGAGTTTTAGTATTTATTGATTTTTTTATTTTTTTAATTAGATATTCGGATAAGATATTCTATAATGAAGATCGAATATGAATTAATTAAGTGAAAATCTGTCGAATTATCGGATTCGGATCGCGGATCGGGAGTTTTTGTCATCCTTGTCAATAGACTTATCAATAATCCGATTATGATCCGAATCCGATCCGAATCCGATATTAACCGGATATAGATTGAAAATAAAATCCGATAACCCGATTAGGATCTGAATCCGATAATCCGATTTCTTAACAAATTGGATTTGGATTTAACTGATCCGATCTGAATCCGATCCATTGATAGGTCTACTTATAACCCTTCGCATGTAGCAAGGTAGTTAGGTTTTGATCAGGCCATTCCCCCTCCTCTTCCTCTATATCGCAAGGACAATTTTGACAGGTGCTTTATCGCATTTCACGAATCCATTGAGAGGAGTGTTCGCATATTTTCCACAGTTATTTTTATCCAGCCTGGCAGTCGCAGAGGTGGAGTGACTTTAGCCTATCATGAGTTCTGGAAGGAGCAACTAGTGAGGTTCCAAGGTTTCATGGCTGAAACTCCCCCTGTTCCTACTCCAGTTCCAGTCTTTCTTGCAGACCCCTTTTTAAAGCTACGCAAGGTTAGGGCCAAAGCTACACCAAAACAACATACTCAGCCTTCACAGCCTCAGAAACCAAAGGCAGTGACTCGCAAGCGGTCTCTTCGCGAGGAGATTCCTCTCGTGAGACAACCTAATTGCGAGGAGCCTATCCGGAAGGAGGCCATCCGTGAGGAGCCTATCGCGAGACGTCTGGTAAAACTCTTACTCCTTTTTCCTTTGATGTGTTATGTATTTCCATATGTTGTTACTAACTCCTCTGCTCTTCTACAGCGTTCCAGTGCCCAAGCTACAGGTATTTTATTAACTTGCTGGATCATGTTCCCTTGTCTACTCGTCTAAAAGATCTTTTTAATGCAGCAGTACTGGACAGTGTGCCTCTCACGCAGAAGAAAAGAAAACTCACCAAAGCCTCCACAATTCATGTGGCAGGAGAGACTCCTGATTCAGAGGAAGTTCCTTTAGTTCGCAAACACAAATCCTCCCACGATATTCCAGCTCCTGGTGCTTCCGATCTTGCTACAGAAGAGGCTTCTTTGGCCGAAAGGCGCAGGCTTGCTTTGGCCAAGTTAAAGAACAAAAAGAAGATTGATGCAACCTCGACATTGCTAGAAACTGTCGTTTGCGTGGTCGAGGATATGAGGACTGGAGATGATGCAGAGGAAACAGAAGTCGCCAGTATACTTTCTAATTTACCCAGGACAGCTCTCTCCTAGAGTATGCTTCCAACTCTTACTATAATACTTCGCACTTATTTCTAATTTTGCTTCTGATTCATTATTTCTAATATTTCGCATTTATCCTTTGTTTAGGCCCTCGCGAGACTTTATCTCCGCATGCTCCAGCCTCTCCAAGAGATGGTCCTCATTTTTTCACAGCTTCATCAGATGACGAAGACCACCTCACCATCAACTCATTATTCAGCAAGTCCTCTCAGCCTACTCTTGAAGAGGAAGGAGACGATGACACTTCTTCTGCATCCCGCGATAATGTAATTTCCGCGACTTCAACTCCCGAAGCTGATCATGAGATATCCTCAGATCGCGAGGTTGGGGAGACCACTGTGTCTCGCGATGCCTCTCCCAAACTGCCTTTCATCCCTGTTTCCCCAAAGGTCGTTGATGATAGAGCAGAGGATCCAGATTTTGATGATAGGCATTTGCAGCCTCTTGATGGTGATCTTGCATCTGAGGTTGCTGCAACCTTCGCAGACCACCCTAGTATCAAGAGATCCATTTTTGGCACCCCTATCCCAGAGGTTGAGGGAGGTAACTTGCTTGTATCACTTTGTCCTTCTATTTGAATCTTAATGCCAAGATGTGATTTTAACATGTGTCATTTCCCCTCTTCCTTTTTTTTTAGGTACCAACTCCAAAACTCAAGAGATGATTAATGAGTTATTCCATGATGCTCAGAGGATTTCTGAGGGTCAAACAGTATTCCCTTCGGACACTCCTGCTGAGGCACACACAGAGGCACTTTCATCCCCATCTCGCGACATTGTACCGGATCCTCGCGAGCCTACTCGCGCCTCTACTTCTGATCCTCCCGAGTCTATTCGCGACACAGCATCCACTTCGCGCATGCCTACTATTGTACCTGTCTATGATGCTGATTCTTCAGTGCCAACACCTTGGTATCAGTGGTTTTGTTATCCGCGTGACATTCTGGTGCTAGATCTGATAGAGGCAGCTCATCAAGAGACTTTTGCTCATATGGAAGTTCATGAGCCACTTTTGCAGACGGTCCACCTCCAGCTTGTTGCAGATGTGTTCAGGACCCTTTCAGAGACTGCCATTCAGGACCTTGTCCCTGATACCCTTCCGAGATGTTATGCCCGTATAAAGGACTGGAAGAAGGTAGGGATGGATGTGTCCTAGTGGGAGACCCGTCTGGCTGTCATTCAGAGACTCTATGATCACCATCTTATTGAGCTGAGGGGTCGCGATGCTCTTCAAAGAAAACATGCAGAGATTACAGAGACTCGCAGATAGTTAGCACTGCTTGAGGAGGATGAGAAGAAACTTCAGGCTTCAGCTGAGCATCTCGGGTAGGACCGTTTTTACTTAGAGGAGCATGAGGGTTTCAAGTTGTCAGATCTCATCACTCGAAACCTTTTCTAGCCCATCATTTGTATTATTATTTTTTAGACTGTCCTCTACTTGTAATCCACATTTTTGTTGTATATCCTTGTATGGTGATTGTAACTTTGACATGCTTTATACACATGGGATGCTTTTTTTGATGCATTTTCTTTATTTGAAACATATTTTCATAGCACCATAATCCGCAATGCCTTCATGCTTGATACAATTTAATCCATTTCACATTCAGAGGTCTCTCGCGAGTGACTTCATGCTCCATCATGTAATACCCACTGCTGCCATCACTTACAATCACATACGGACCTTCCCACTTAGCTTCAAATTTTCTTACCCTTTGCCCCCTCATGATTGCCGGTACCACTTTCAACACTCTGTCCCCCTCCTTGAACCATCTGTACCGTACCCTTTTGTTGTAGCTCTTTGCTTGTTTCTTATTGTACTATTTCTGATTTGTAAAGGCTTCTGCTCTTGTTTCCTCCAATTTTTCTATCTCCAGTAGCCTGTCCTCCAAGTTGCTTTTAGTTGCCAATATTTTAGCAGTCACCTCTAGTTCTGTAGGTAGCACAGCCTCTGCTCCGTAGACTAATGCATAAGGGGTCATGTTTGTCGCATTTCAGTATACAGTTCGATGCGCCCACAGTGCTATTGGAAGCTCCTCCACCCATTTTTTTTTATTATCATGCACCAGCCTAGACAAGATTCACATTAACGCTTTATTAGAGGCTTCAGCCTATCCATTTCCTTTTGGATAGTAAGGTGTGGACTTGTGATGAATGACTGAGTATCTCCCCAACAAATCCTCGACCTTACTATTAACAAAAGGAGTCTCATTATCTGACAGTATCACCTTTGGTATTCCAAATCGATAAATGATATTTTCCTTTATGAATCGAACCACATTGGCTGCTGTCGTCCGTCGCAGCGGGATAGCTTCTACCCACTTTGTGAATAATTCAGTTGCCACTAAAATCCATGCATGTCCCTAAGCTTGTGGCGTGATTGGTCCAACTATGTCCAGTACCCAAGTGTGGAAAGGCCAGGGTGTAGCTAAACTGTGTAATTCAGCTCCTGGAGCATGGATGAGATCTCCAGGACCTGACACACATGACATTTCCTGACAAAATCACTGCAGTCCCTTTCCATTGTTAGCCAGTAATACCCGGATGATAACAACTGTTGAAACATTTTTCTAGGGCCCTGGTGTCCAAACATGTGGACGTGTTTCAATATCTCCCCTGCCTCCTCTTCGCTTACACACTTCATCAGTTTTCCTTCAAAGCTTTTGCGGAACAATTTCCCTCCTGTAGGACAAATCACGAGGCCAGTTTTCTGAATCGCGGGTGATCTTTTTCAGGCAAAATCCCTTCTTTCAGATAATGCATATATTTATCTCGCCAGTCTATCATGTCTGCTACATTACCTTCGCTTGCAGATGGATATGCATTACAGTTCTGACAACTACTTCGTATTTTTACTGCATCATCCTTCATACTTGGCCAAAAGAAACCTTCGCGCTGCAAAAATCAATAGAGACTGACATCTGTTTGACCACACATTTTCTTGTGAGCTTTCTGTAGCAGTTCTCCTATCTCGTCTATTGCCACACATCTGGCTAGAATTCCTCCAGCCGCTCTGTAATATAACACACCTTTTATGATCAGGTATTCTCGTTTCAAGGTATTGTTATCATTTCTTAGTAGAGCATGTACTATTTCTGCTCTCCAATCATGCTCTTCATACACTTCTGATTTTCCCCCGTTACTGACCACAGAGTTGTTTCTTCGCATTACTTGCACAGAAGACTCTAATCCTTGGAAACGTAATTGCGATCCCAATGTTGCTAATGCATCAGATCGTCGGTTTCCCTCTCGTGGCTCGTGCGTAAAACTCACAGTCTCAAAGCCCTCTATCATCTGACGGATGAGAGTTCTGTAAGACACCAAATGAGGTTCTTTGACAGCATATTCCCCTTTCACTTGTTTAATGACCAGTTTGGAATCTCCTCTTACATGAAATACTCTTGCCTTCAACTGCTGAGCCATCATCAATCCCAGCGCTAACCCTTCATACTCGGCAATATTATTGGTACAAGGAAAGTCAAGTTTGTAAGCCATGACTAATTCCTCTTTTGTCTCCTTATTCTTTAGTACGAAACCAACTCCTCCTCCTTTTTCTGTAGATGATCCACCGAATTCCAAAGTGAATTCTGCACTTTGTTCCGTACTTGCCGCTCCTACTTCCTCCACCTTGGGCTCAGCTCTTCTAGGAAACAAAGCTAGCAAATCTGACAAGGCCTGACTTTTTATTGCTTTCGGTCTAGAGCATGTGATCTCATATTCAGATAATGCTAATAACCATCGAGCAGTTCTTCCACTGAGTATGGGCTTCGTGAGTAGATATCGTATGGGGTCACTTTTGGTGATTAGTTATAATAGGTGTGCCAGTAAATAATGTCTGAATTTTTGGGCTGCGAATATTAAAGCGAGACAGTGTTTTTCCAACGATGTGTATCGCGACTCTGGTCCTTTGAGTACCTGACTGATGTAGTAAACAGGCTTTTCTTCCCCTTCATGTTGTTGGGCCAACAAAGCTCCCACGGATTTATTGGTGGAAGTGAGATACATTATCAACGGTTTTCCTGACTCGGGCGCTACTATTGTTTTTGGTGATGTCAAAATCTTTTTGATTTTCTAAAAAGCCTCTTGCTGCTCTTCTCCCCAGCTATATACAGATTTTTCTTTCAACAATGGCATGAGTGGGTGAGTTACCTCTGCTAGTGTCGGGATAAACCTCCTCAGATAAGATATCTTCCCCATAAAAGTTTTCAATATTTTGCGAGTCGTGGGTGGAGCCATTTCTAATACTGCCTTAGCCTTTGTCGGGTCCATATCAATGCCATGCCGATGTACGACACACCCCAAGAACTTTCCTTCTGGTACTCCAAAGGCACATTTTAGGGGATTCATCTTCAAATTATATTCACGACATCATTGCAATACTTTTCGCAAATCACCCACATGATTTTGCACGGTTCTGGATTTTACCACCAAATCGTCGACATAGTCCTCCACAGTTTTATGCATCAAGTCATGGAATATGGCTGTCATGGCGCGTTGATACGTAGCCCCGGCATTTTTAAGCCCAAATGGCATGACCATATAGTGGAAATTCCCCATTGGGGTACGAAAAATAGTTTTCTCAGCATCCTCCGGCGCCATCTTAATCTGATTGTACCCGCTGAATCCATCCATTAACAAGAAAATCTCGTGTTCTGAGGTTGCATCCACAATGGTGTCAATGTTGGGTAGAGGGAAGTCATCTTTTAGGCAAGCCTTATTGAGATCGCGATAATCTACACATACGTGTATCTGCCCAGTCTTTTTCTTTACAGGCACAATGTTCGCGAGCCAGGTCGGATGTTGGGTTGGCTTGATGAACCCTGCTTTCAGCAGCTTCTCCACCTCTGCCTTAATTTGTACCTCCAAATCGGGATGAAATACTCGTTGCTTTTGCTTATTTGGTTCTGATGTGGGGTGCACATGGAGATGGTGGCTTACCAATCCAACATTGAGTCCCGGCATTTGACTATAGCCCCAAGCAAAGACATCCCGAAACTCCTTGAGCAATTCCACCAAAGCATTCTTAGTTTCATCGGGCAGCGTACTGCTTATGAAAGTAGGTCGTGAATCTGTGTCGTCGCCTATGTCCACTTCACATAACCCGTGCTCCGGTCACAGATTGGTTTTGAATGCTTCAGGCTCAGTGACCAAATTTATTTGTATATCTGCTTTTTCTGTCCCGGGGTCCGTGTTAACTGTGCAAGCTCCGGACCCCTAATCCCGCCATTTGTACACTACTCGTCCATCGGGAATTTTGACTTCCCTCTTCCAGTTCATTCCATTCTGGTAATGGTGTAGCGAAAATGTCGGGTCCATCTTCCTCACTGTACTCCGAGAAATAGACTGCATCCGCGAAATGGGCCTCCGATGCGCAGAAAGGGCTCTTAAATGCCTTTACAATCATTATTCCCTCTCCCCAGTTGGCCTTCATCACCTGATGATAGGATGATGGTACCACACCATATGCATGCAGCCACAGTCTGCCTAGCAACAATTGATATGATGGTTCCCCTTTGATGACGTGAAACTTGGTGGGCCCTCTGATCTTTCCAATTTTAAGGTCTAATGTCGCGAATCCGATAGTGGCCTGCTGGTCTCCATTAAAATCAGTGACTGCAATAGTATGATTCACGATCTTATTTTTAGGAAAATTGATCATTCGCAAAGTGGCCAATGGGATCAAATTGACTGACGCTCCCCCATCCAAGAAAGCTCGTTTCATCTCCCAACCGTTTACGGTGGCTGGTACATATAGATGTCGATTGTGGAGAAAAGGAATTTGTCTGTCTGCTTCATAAAATGTGATCTTACTGGAGGCCTTCTCATGCTGCGGAATCACAATGGTATGATTGAGTGCGGCAACTATTTGTTCTTTCAAGAATTCCTTCACATGTTCCTGTATTAGGAGTTCATTGAAGAAGACGTCTATCTTAGCATTCTCCTTGGCTTCACCCACTGGCGGGCATTCATACTTGGCGGCATTGCTCATATCCTCAGTACTGTCTCTGGCAGTCACCACAGCCACATGTGCAGGGAAAGGCTCATGAACTACATTATTTGCCACTTCCAAGTCTCTCGATGCTATTTTTCGGTGTACCAACCCGCGAAACGCCCAACAGGCCATCAGGGAATGCCGAACAGTCCTATGATAGGGACAGTAGTTATTCTTCATCCTTTCCTATCTTGGCGGTACCCTTTGTACTGGAGGTAGCGATATGACATGATCTGCAATCCATTGATTCAGTAAGGCAACTGCCTCTTTTTCACTGAAAGGTAAGGGAGGTGGTTCAGATCTCCTGGCATGCTCTTCCCTGGGCCTTTCATTTTATGTTGCTACTACCATTGGCACCCGCCTAGCACTGATATTTGGTCGTGTCGGGGGAGCCAAAACTTCTCCCAATCTTCGAGCATTATCAACAAGTGAAGAAAAAGTTTTGAACTCATGATTGACCAAATGTACTCTGTATTCCCGCAACATTCCTTCTATACAAATTTTGATCAATTGCAGTTCAGAAATTGGCTCATGGCATTACAGAGCAGCCTCTCGAAATCTCCTGACATAGATTGTCGCTTCCTCCCCAAAGCGTTGTCTTTGCCTTGTGAGTGAAATCATCAAGACCTCCTCGTCTGCCTGGAAAAACTTGGTGTAGAATTTGAGCACCATATCCGTCCAGCTGGACACTGAAGTTGGAGCGAGACCGTTATACCATGTGTATGCAGTTCCAGTTAGAGATTTGGAGAACTCTCTAAGCTTCAAATACTCATTATTTCTATGGGGTCCCATGGCATCCGCGAACTTGGATATGTGCTCTCTTGCGTTTCCCTTCTTGCCATCAAATTGATGAAAGCTTGGTGTTCCATAATCTTCTAGATAAGGTAAAACCATAATGTTGGGATGGTACGGTGGGGCAATTTCCACTTCATCTATTTCAGACTTCTCGTTCAAGATAGCCTGCAGCTGCTCCTTGGTGATGTATGACTCTTTCTCAAACGCCTTTGATCATGCCCGTGGTGCCTCCCGAAAAAGCTCATACGCTGATAATTCTGGATTTGCTTGATTATCCATCTGTGGTGATTCAAGATTTGGCGCTGAAACACAAGAGGCCTCCATGAAATGAAGTATAGCCTTTTGCGTTTCTTGGATGCTGAGAAGAGTTTGCAGCAGAGCTGTTGACAATTCTACTGAACTTTGTACTGGATCTGCCATCGGAGGAGTTCCTGTCTGATCTGCACCAACATTCGCGCGCCGACGCTGTCTTCGCGCTGGTGGAACTGGTTCACCTCCTTGTGTTTGTGCTGCTGCCTCCTCTTCAGCATGCTCGGCATGCCAGGTCGGCGGACGACCTCTCCGGCAAGTCTGACGAGGCTCTACTTGTGTAGAAGACATCTTCTCCCCAGTGAAATCGCCTTTAATGTAGGGGTTCGGATTGATTAAGTGATGTGAAGATAGTTTCTACACAAGTTCATCAGTAAGATAACGACAGTAATGCTTTTATTGCTTTTTTATTTGCTTTACAGAGAAATGAAAGAGAAAACAGTAGCAATAAGTGTTTGCGGAATACTTTCTCTCTCTAGAAATTTCTCCTTTTGTTTCCAAAAATCCCCCTTGAAGTGACCTCTCGCACTTTTATTTATAGACGCGAGAGTCCAGTAGACCTAGCGGATTTGTATTGCCACGTCAGCACCTGTCTCGCGACATGGTTCCTGCGTACCAATCCGCGACATAAATATCCTGCACAGTATCATCTCGCGCCTTTGACTACGCGAAACGGATTCGCGTAATCCCATGCGCGGATCATACTGGGCTCCGTGACCTGTGATCCGCGCTTGTTTCATCACGGATATGATTTTTCCTTAGCCAAGGAACCAATCTTGTATAGCTTTGTTGGGTCATGACCTTTGGCATACATACATTTTTCATGACCCTGAATACTATCGGCCTCTCTAAGGTACTCTTGCCTAGGACGGTGTAAATAAGGTCGCGACCCACTATTTACTCATCCCAAGTATTTCCCCTAGATTCCGAGTAGTACTCGTTACGCGAGCAGGATATAGGGTTATGAGATTCTGATGCGAGCTATAAAACACATCAGTTCCTCATACCTCCCTCTGTATAATGCAAGCTCTCGCGTTAAAACCTTATTTGGGCCATTTTCCCAAGTAATCAATTATTTTGGTCAATCTCCCAATTTCTCTGTGTGCAACACGTGTAAATATACATGCATATTTGATGCAGGGGGATCCGAGTCAGACGATGCCGAGCTGTCAGATTGCTCATTGATGGCGCTGGATTACCTGGAGCGGGAGGATCAGCGCAAGAATGGCAAGAAATCGTAATCCAGCCTAATTGGGGCAGTTTCCGTGCACGTGTCGATTTTTTTGCCATAACTGGAGCTACGAGTGTCGGATTCGCGCCCGTGACCCCAATTCGGAAAGCTAATCTCGGCGCGGAAAGCTACGCTCGGTGCACATCGTTTCGAGCCCCAAATCCGCTGTTTTCCTTTTCGATTCTTTATTTTTAGTTATTTTTTGCTACTTATGGTAATTTTTTATTTGTCAATTAGGAGATGATTCTGAACCCGATTTGGGCCAGATTTTTGGCAATCTTTTTATTTTTTTCCATGTTTTGTTTTGGTAGGACTTTTAGGGTTTTGCTATTTTTAGCAAAAATCCCATTAGGGGTCGATTTTCAGCTATTTATACCCGGCTTGTGGGTTGTTTTTATTCATTCTTGATTATACATAATTATATAAAATTCCAGAGTGTTCTCTGAATTTTGGGTCGAATTTCTCCCTTTTCTTTCTTGCAAATTACCCGTTGCGCTAGCCTGCAGAATAATCTCTATTCTGTCCGGCGTCAATATTTTTTTGCATCCACCCATGAAATGGAAAAAAATAAAAAATATGTTTGGTCAATATTATGTCATTAGAAAGACAACTAATTCGGTAATTTTGAAATTATTATTCTCACAAGCATATGCATAAATAAAAAATTAATTTAATTATTTGCATGTTGATTTGTGATTGAAAATAATAATTTCGAAGTCTTAGCAATATATGGACTATACTGTCTTTGTATCTTGGAATCTTACTCATTTTTGTTAAGTATTTGCTCATTTAAGTTGTGGTATGATATTCATTGCATTAACAAACAAAGATAGTTAATTCTTTTAGTTGAAATTAAATTTGATTACAATATTGGCTATTAAAGAACACTTGTACTTAATTAGCTAGTATAAATATAATAAAATCGTATGTGTCGGTTTTGAATTGTGGAATATCATAAGAGGGAAAAAGATTCATATATATATATACACACACATTGCATTAGTCGATAGAGTTACTCCTCTCGACTAATGTGTCCCAATACAATTTGAATATATTTTTTTTTTTGTGAAATATATCTTTATTTTATTTTTAATAAAAATTTAGTCTAGTGTTCACGAACTTCTTCCTCGGTATTATTCTTTTACTATTATAACAATGACATAATTTAGAGGAAGTTTCTCTTCACAAAGATTTGGATTTTACATTTAGATATTATAAAGTCTAGCTCTCTATCTAGCTATGGGATAGGATAGTATAAAACAAATCATAAGTTTGAATTTCACCTTAGATAATAGGTTACATATTGACTTCCTTTATTTATTTTTAATTCTTCTGTCGTGGTTAGATCATGTCATATTTTTATTTGATTTAATTTCGAGAGATCATAGTATTTGGTTTAGCGTGTTGCCCTTGAATGTGATTATAATAAATTGGTGACTTGCATATGTTTGTTATCCATTTTAATGGAACTCCTTAGTCCTTACTTCACTTATGGGTGTTAGGTATTAATTATCTTTTTGCTTAAAAAATAATCCCACCCAAGATCATATACATAATAAAATTAATAACTCTCCTTATTAAATAATAAAAATACAACAAGAAAATATCACTCACAAATTTACCACTTTTACTTTCTATATCTACCTCTCTAATCTCACAAGTTTTCTCTTCAGTATTTCTTCTAAAAAATCCTAGTCACCATACTCCCATATATATATATATGAGAAAATAGAGTAGTAAACAAGCTAACCTAGATTGATGAACAAGTCAATCCTAAAAGGAAGTTCCTAAGATTTTGATCTCCTAATAAAAAAAGAAAACTGAATAACCAAATTTTCTTGCTCCTTAAGAAAAGAAGCCACTAATAATAACACCACTTAAATTTTGCCACATTCTAACAGTCTCCATATTAGCGAAATTTCTCCACCTTGACTTAATATTTTAAAACAAGTTTATACACCATCTTTGGAATTGTTCCACCTAATAGTGTATTTCCTAACAATACATACAAATTTGCCGACCTTCTTTCCAATGAGCATGATACGTGGTCCTCTTCCTACTTTCAGTAGTCCATAATTTGCGTTAAACCAACAATCTTTTGACACCAATGCACCCAAAGAAATCACATTCCTTCTAACATTTGGAACGTGATAGACATCTGTCAAAGTTTTTATCAATCCATTTGTTGTCTTGATATTAATTATCCGATTCCTACGACTTCACAAAAAAAATTATTCCCAATAAATTTTTTACCAATAAATGGTTTGTAGGAGGTAAATCATTCTTTATGAGGACGCACATGATGAGAACTAGCAGAATCAAGAATCCATTTATTTGTTTCATCCTTTTTGTCAATAATTGATAGGGCTTCAAGCACATTATCATTTTATTCTCTTTTCTCGACAACTGGAACGGTGTTGAACCCACTTTCTTTTCTTTTCTTTTTTGACACTCTTGTATGTAATATCATTTTTCTCCGCAATAGTAACATGGTTTCTCCATAAATGCCTTCTGGTTTCATGAAGCTCCACCTTGCCATCTATTGTGTCCTGATCGGCTCAGTAGGTCGGCTTAAAATATGCTTAAAAATAGACCCTAAATACGACATCGTTTTGCCTATCGCAAGCATACGAGTCAGTTCGTAGTATAATATAGCTTGATACATGATTTATCGATCCACAAAGACTAAGTCGTACTCTAAATTTTAATAAAATAATATTCTTGAATTGTAAAGATAGTTTGATTTTGATTTTTGATATTAAAATAATTAAATAAACAACTAAACTAAATAAAACAAGTAAAGATAAATTGAGAAAATTTAATAGAGAAAAAGTCTAGGGCGTATCTAGCGTCACCACTAGCTTCGTAATGTAAACATGATATTCATTTTATTTCGAAAGGGAGAGACATCTCCTATAAATCAAACTAGTGTCGCTGTAAGCGAGTTTCTAATCCCCGTCAAATGTTACATTTAATCGAGCTCCGTCACAATTCATCTTCGGATCAAACATGATTTAGACATGTCATTACCCTATACTACTCCTACTTGCATTAAATTAAAAACACATCCATTTCATATTCCCTTAGCATGAACTGTCCAAACTAAAGTTTCATGTTTTAAGTACCGTTATATAGATAACTAACAACCTAACTTTCGGAGTTCAAGCTCGTAGCAATTAGGTGCAGTTGTGCAAGAATTAACAAAAAATCAACCTAGAATAGATAAAATGAAAATTCTTATTTAAACATGAAGCACAAATCTCTTGTCTACATAACCATTATAGAAAGTGCTCTTTAGCTTCCCCTTTCACATTAAAAATAAATAAACGATAGAGTACATTACATTATCTAGGGTTTTTCTAGAAACCCTAGTTACCGTTTAGTTGCCCATAGGTGTCAGTGATAGCATTGTTGATGATGAACTCGACTCTATGGATCTCCTGGTGTTCTCTTCTATCTTTTTTCCTCTCGTTGCTATTCCTTTTGTCGCTCTCCTTTTTAGTACTGTTGAATAGGCAATTACACCATCAATCTTGAAACACCAATATTGGGTTCCTTATGCATCCTCCATCGGTTACTTGGGGGGCATGGTCCTAGGAACTTGAGCACTACAAGAACCAACACAAAAATTAAAAGAGAAAAATCAAACAGAACCCATAAGCAAATGGCTAATACTAATATAAATATTTGCATACATAATGTACCCTTTTTGTTTGAAGTAATGTTATATCAAGAAAAGCTGCAGCATAAAACTACATATTAACACAGATCATGTAAGAGTTATAGAAGAGATGTCAAATGCAATCAGAGAACTTTGTTATGAAGGCCATGTATGTAAACATGTACCTCATTAAAGCTTGTTTCCATTCATCGAGTGATCTCAGAGCACTATACCTTTTGACGTTAATTATCACTCTCATGGCTTGATTTGTTTTCACTTGATATCAAAGACTTGAAAAAATATGGAATGACAAAAAAAACATTTATATAGCAAATAATTCACCTGATCCCAAGACCAATCAAACTCGATGTTTGCAGACTCCATAAGTGCTTTGAATGCATTTTTTGCCTCCTTGGGAAAGAATTATAAATGGTTTAATACCTGATGAGGTATCTGCATCAGGGCATGGAACTTCCATTGTAGAAAAGGAAGAAGCAACTGAGGCGTGAGAATTTGCACTCTCGTGCATTTTTTGTCCACTGCTTAAATTCATATTCAAACATCAAATCACATAAAATATTAATTTGAGGGAAGCTTGGGCATTAGTTGGGTGGATTAAGCAGTATTAAGCTTCGGCTCATGATGAAATTTATCCTATTAATTTATTAGCATCAAATCAACCTGAAACCTGCAGAGAGAGCTCCCTAATGGGCATTTTATCAAACACCCATCATGCTATCACCGCTATAAACATTTCTTCATCCAAATCTCTCTCTAAACTCACCAAAACTGGAACACAAAAGGGCTCTCCAAAGCCCCAAAAATTCAAACAGGCCTATACACAACCAACGACTAACATGAAAAATTGAAAATTAACGCCACAATAGCAAACAATCTTGATTATACTATAGGACTTAATGAAGAACAGAGTCAACAATTGCCACCATCATAGACCCAATTTTTTTTATAAAAGCATACACTCTACAACAAGCAAAAATGATAATTAAAACCATAATACTAATCAATCTAAAGCACAAATCATATAATAAATGATGCTACATAAAAAAATCTCAGAATCTGCCCTTTATAGAGAGTAGCGAGAGAGACCAAATTCCTTAAACCGTAATTGAAACTGAGAGAGGGAAAGAGAATATGCAGATGCAAAGACGAATCCTCGTTACCAAATAGAAGAAGATAAGAAGACCAACCTGAAATTCTTACACTTTTCGGACGCTTTTTTCCCTCTGTAACTCAGTCACCGATGGAACCGCCGTCACTGGTCAGTCGGAAGGTCGCCGTCGTTGGTAATCCATAGGGTTGCCGTCGGATTCGCTGTGTTGGGTAGTACCCGAAGGTGTCGGTTTGGCTTGATCAATTTTGGGGAAGTTGGAATGGAATGGAATGGATGATGAGAAACCCTAACGTAGGTAAAAGAGCAGGAGAGTGGAGATTAAGCTAAGTGTATGCTGTGAGTATGTTAAAAAATTAAAAATAATAACAGTAATAACTTGGCACGAGAATGAATAGTTCTTAAAAAAATTATATTTATTTACAAGGAAAAATGGATCCCGTAAATTTAAATTTCATCTAATTATTTACGGGATCAAACATATCCCGTTAATAGTTCAAAAGTACCCCGTTAATAGACAAAAAAACAACAACGAGACTCGAGGCGCTATTCGTAAAACAAAAATTCAAATTCAAAATAGAAATTAAAATCTTTGATGGGAAAATGAATTTTTTTAAGAGTAATAAGTACTTATTCACGAGTACAAAAGCACTCCGTAAATAAAATTGTTATTCAATTATTTACGAGATGTTTTACCTCCCGTTATAACAAAAAAATACCCCGTTAATAATAAAAAGATTAACGAAATGTTTGACTCCTCGTGAATAAGTGTATTTACGACTATTTTGCTAGCTTTCGTTAAAACTACCATTTTATGAACTTATTACGGGAAGTTTTGTATCAACCTCGTAAAAAGTACCTTTTACGAGCAAAAATAATGGCCCCTCAAAAATATAAGATCGTAAAAACCCATTTTTCTAATAGTGCAGCCTCTACCTCCACCACCTTCTGTTGCAAGGCAAAGATCTAGGTTTGGACAAAGAAACTCATATCAAAGCCAACTACCTTCAGTGTCGCCAGAATTGCAGAGCCAACCACCTTCAGTGTCGCCGGAATTTACGATTTGGGGTATTTCATTTGCAATTTGGGATTTGTTGGGGGTTCCGATTGGGGTATGGATCGGGTTTTGTTTAGGGTTTCAATTGGTGGTAGTGGCGCCGGTTCTGGTGGTGGTGGTGCCCGCAAGTTGTGTATATATATATATATATATATATATGGTTCTGGTGGCGGCGGGTGGTGGTAGTGGTGGTGGTGGTGGCGGCGGGTGGTGGGGGTTACTCTTCATGATGGTGGTGATCGAAGAAGGAGTTGATTTGGTGTTTTTTTATTTTTTATTTTGAGAACAAGAACAAAAAATAGGGTTTTTTTTGTTCTTAAATTTTGAACTAAGGCTGAAAAAATATGTTTTTTGTCCTTAACATTGTTCACAAAAATAATAGGGTTATTCCCACCGACACCCCCTCAAAGAGACCATAATCCCACACGGACCCCCTTGATATTGAGTATTCCCACACAGACCCCCTCTGACAGACGGCCGTTAGTTTTATTGACCTTTTTATTATGAAATTACTAATTTGCCCTTCGATATATATTTTAAAAAAGGGTAAATTGCAGTAGCACCCCCTAAGGTTTCACTTATTACATTAGAGTAATATATAAAGTATGAAATTACTCATATGCCCAAAATATATATATATATATATTACGAAAATATATAAATATATATTACGAAACAATATATAAATTATAAATTTCAAAAATAATATATAAAATTCAAAATATATATATAAAATCTGAAAATGCAAAAAAAATATAAAATTTTGAAAAATTATATTAAAATCTGAAAATATATAAAAATTTAGAAAAAAAATATATAAAAAAGGGAAAAATATATAGATTCAAAAAAATATTTATATTTCAAAAAAATACCTAAATTATAAATTTCAAAAATAATATATAAAATTTGAAAGAAATATTTAAAATTCAAAAAAAAATGTATTAAAATTTCAAAATATATATAAAATTCGAAAAAATATATTTTAAAATTTGAAAAATATTATAAATTCGGAAATAAATATAATATTAAAAATATATATATATTTCGAAATTATTTTTTTTTGAAAAAAACATATTAAATTTCGAAAATAAATATAAAAATCGCAAAAAACATAATAATAAAAAATATATATAAATTTTGAATTTTTTTTTTAAAAAACATATTAAATTCAAGACAAATATATAAAATTAAAAAAAACATATAAAATTCAAATAATATATATTAAATTTCAAAAATAATTTTAAAATTCGTAAAAAACATAAAAAATTATAAAATTTGAAAATAAATATAAAATTCAAAATATATATATATTAAATTTCAAAATAAAATTCTCTCTCTCTCTCTCTCTCTCTCTCTCTCTCTCTCTCTCACACACACACACACACACACACACACACACACACACACACACACACTGCACAACACACACACACCTCTGCACAACACACACACACACTGCCGCACACATATATATATATATACACACACACACACATATATATATAGATCTATACATATATAGACACACACACATATATATATATATATAGATCTATCATATATATAGCAACATCTATATATATATATATATTACCCGTATATATAGTATATATATATACGGGTATATATAGCATCATATATATATGTATATATGGGTATGCAATATATACAATTCCAATCTTCATTCTCTCTCCCAATTTCCCACTTCCAATCTCTCTCTATATATAAATTAGGGCTAGGGTTTTAGGATACCCAAATTGAAGAAGAAGAATGATATGTAGGTCATTTTATATCATTTTGAGGGCAAAATAGACAATTCACAGGGTGGTTAACGGCACAATTTAACGGCGTGGAGATGGAGGGGGTCTTTATGGGACAAAATTCAATTTTGAGGGGGTCTGAATGGGAATAGTGAATATCGAGGGGGTCTATGTGGGATTAGGATATCTTTGAGGGGGTGTCAGTGGTATTTACCCAAAATAATAACAGACTTTGGGCTCCCAAACACATTTGTGTTCTTGTAAATAGTGAAAAAAATAATAACAAAAATGAAAACAAGGGTTCCCAAACGCACCCTAAGAATTTAGTCTGTTGCTAGAGATTGTACTCTCATAAAATGTCCATCTAATAATGTGCAAGGCACGGAGCCACATTTGTGGCTTAGGGGGCAATTGACCCTATTAAATTTTATTTTTTTATATTTATAATAGTAATTTAAATTATTTTTAAGTGGTTTATAGAAAAAAAAATTATATTTGACCCTCATTAAATTCTTTCAATTTTTTGTTTATTGCCCCTCAAGTTCAAAGATTTGAATAAATTTTTTTAAAGGTAAAATTATTAGGCGAAAAAATAAAAATACCTAAAAATTATATGTATTATATAAATTAGTTTAACAATTATTTAATGGGAAACCCTAATTCCTAATCTATCTAACCCACCAGGCCACAACCAATTAACCTAACCCAACCCAAAATAACTTATAATTTAATTAAACCCCATCACTCACTTTTTAAAATTAAAGCCCAGCCCAAAATAACAATTTAATTATTTACCCTAACTTGTAAATTGTAATTGAACGTTTCAATTTGAACCCTAACTCTCTCACACTTTAAGCGATCTCTCTCAGACTCATTGTAGATAAGACATTTTATGCTATGAAAATCATCAAGACTCGAATGCGCAATAAGATGAGAGTTAGGGTTCAAATTGTAATTGAACATTTCAATTTGTCCCCTAACTCTCTCACTTTAAGCTTTCTCTCTCAGACTTACTAAAGAGAGGAAATTTTCTGCTATGAAAATCATCTGGACTCGAATGCGCAATAAGATGGGAGATGAATGGATGAGTGATAGCTTGGTAGCCTATATTGAAAAGATATCTCTGTTGGCCTAGATAATGAAGTTATCATACGACACTTTCAAGATATAAAAAGTCGTCGAGGAAAATTATAATTTTCTTTAAATGAATTATTAATGTATTTTGAACAATTTTTTTTATTATTATTTTTTTAATGTATTTATCATTTTTAAAGGTTGCCCCCAATGAATTTTTTTCTGACTCTGTCCTTGTGTCTGTGTGCAACACGTGTAAATATGCATGCATATTTTTTTGCATCCACCCATGAAATGGAAAAAAATTAAAAAATATGTTTGGTCGACATTATGTCATTAGAAAGACAACTAATTCGGTAAATTTGTAATTATTATTCTCACAAGCTGATGCATAAATAAAAAATTAATTTAATTATTTGCATGTTGATTTGTGATTGAAAATAATAATTTCGTAAGTCTTAGCGATATATGGACTGTAATGTCTTTGTATCTTGGAATCTTACTCATTTTTGTTAAGTGTTTGCTAATTTAAGTTGTGGTATGATATTCATTGCATTAACAAACAAAGATAGTTAATTCTTTAGTTGAAATTAAATTTGATTACAATATTGGTTATTAAAGAACACTTGTACTTAATTAGCAAGTATAAATATAATAATATTGTATGTGTCGGTTTTGAATTGAGGGGATATCATAACAGGGAAGAAGGCTTCTATATATTGTAAGAACATTTTTATTGGCATGTCTGATCAATAACCATGTTGGGTAGTTTAGGTATTTTGGAGCATATAATTGCAGAATTAATTATTAAAATTCAGGAACCACCGATCGATCGGTGGAATCCTCGATCGATCGGCAGCGCTGACATTGGAATTCGTGCGAAACTGTAGTGGCAAAATTCTGGCTCCTTGTACAAGCATATTGAGGGACAGACTAGTCCATTCACAACTATTACTTGGTCCTCACATCAAGTCTTTTTGGAGTGCAAGTAAAGAAATATTATTCCATAATTAAAGATTTATATTCCATAATTGAAAACTTCTTTCTCTATAAATATGAGAATATATTGAAAAGAAAATACAAGCTTTGAAAGCTCTGCAATTCTTCTATAGAAAATATCTATCTGCAGAGAAAGAGAGAGATAGAGAAAAATATTGATTGATCATTCATCTTCTAGTTCTCTCTAGTTTTTGGGGTTATCCAATTGTGCTACAACAGTTGTTATTTTTATGCACAATTGGATGACCTAAATATTGAACAATCTACACACCACCTGTTGTACTGTGTGTGCTTAAATCCGTAAGAAGCGGATCGTCGTCAGAGTACGGAGATCGGAGCAGGAGGTTTCGTGGTAGCGCGGGTGAATCAACAACTTTTAGACGTCGAGTGTAGAACGGAAAATCATGACCTATTATAAGTCCCGTCTTCATAGAGTCTGTATAACTTTTGATTCATAGTGTATCGATACCAGAGGGTGTCTGTGATTTTTACTTGGAACTTTTTCCAATGTTTTCCACGTAAAAAATGTGTGTTATTTTACTGCTTTAAATTATGTTATTATATTATTATTGGTTGATTAATATTAATTGTGAAGATGATTAATTTGTGTGAAGAAATAAACAATAATAACCCTATCATCAATCTGCAAACGTATTATTGTTCCCGGAATTCACGTTTCAGGGTACACGGTTAATTGCGAACATTCTAGGTAGCAATCGATCGAAACAATACGTGATCGATCGGTGGCACAAGTGATCGATTGGTGGTACTGTATAGGCCCAATTTTGGGCCTAGGCCTGTCGTACTTACAAAACTCAACAAAGAACGAAATATAAGGCCCAGACAAAGCATAACAAGCCTATGAAGCCCAAATGATGAATAAGTTGGAAGGAAAATTCAAAGAGCCACCAACTACAAATCCCATAAATCATGTGTAAGATTGATGATGAACAGAAATTAAGCTCAATTAAACTCTTACCAAAAATCATAGATTTCCTCCGTATAAATATAGAAGAAACCCTCAATGAAAGGCATCCAATACATATTACCAATTCTCTCTCTGATTGATTACAATTCCCCTCTCACTTTGCTCAATTATTATTATTCTTTATTTTTCTTTAACGTTATCTGCTATAGATCTTTTAGTTTCCAATTTGTCGTTGATTTCGCTCAGTCACCACAAATGGGCTCGCACTTTTGGCACCATCTGTGGGAATGAAAGTTCCTGTGTGGTCATTATGAGATCTATGGCTGGAAGCGGAGAACAATCAACTATGCCACAAGGAGTTGCCAATGTTACAACGTGTGGAGGCCCTGGAGAGGGAAAATAGAGAATTGAAGGAAAGGCCGAACGACTGGCACCCCCCGTTGGCGATCGCATGAATGATCTAGAAGATAAGGAAGAAAGTAACCGCCAGCAGGGAAGTTCAGCCGATTGGTCCTTGGCTCGACGACGGGCGAAAGAAACGAAGCAGAACGGTGGAAAACCCAAACGGGTCGAACCTCTCGACATGATGGCCAGACTCCATAAGATCGTGGACGAGCAAGTCAAGGATCTCATAACACAACCACCAACAAATATGGCGGTAGAGATGATAAATAAAATGATTGAGTCACCGTTCAACGAGGAGATCAAGGGGCACAGAAGGCCTGATAAGTTCCAGATGCCAACCTTTACCAAGTTTGATGGAACGCAAGATCCGATTGAACATTTCTTCTATGTAAAGCAAATGATGACACTAGACATGGCCGATGATGCGCTGATATGCAAGGCCTTCTCGACTAGTCTCACAGGCCCGACGCTACTATGGTTTCACCAATTTCTTGGCGGTTCGATCGACTGATTTTAGAAACTCATGGAGTGATTTCTGGCCTAATACTTTGGGAACCGAAAGCAAAAGAGGACAATATCCAATCTATTCATGATGAGACAAGTGAAAGGGGAAAGCCTGAAAATTTTCTTATCGCGGTTCAATCTGGAAATGCGAATGATTCCAGGGTGAGATTAACCTGCAGTTATGGAAGCCTTCAAGGTGGCCATAGAGTAGAGGACGAGCTTTCACAGATCCCTGGTGAAATACACACCCTTAAATATGGGGCAACTCAATTCAAGAGCCTAGGGGTATCTCAAATTGGAGGAGGACGAATCTACAAGGGGACATCGATCGGCTCTCGTGAATGTGGAAAGAAAGTCTAAGGACAGAATAACAACCAAAAAGACGGAAGGATCCAGCAATTCTCGTACGACGACCAACCGACAGCAGGAAAAAAGACCGCGCTTCGAGGGACTCATGAGACACCCCTCAGAACGACTCTGGCTACATTATTCAAAGAGAACAAATCAAAAGAAATCTTTCGTCCACCACTACCGCTGAAGACACCACAAGAATTGAAGGATCGATCAAAGCATTGCACTTTCCACAATGACTTCGGTCATCTGACAAATGATTACCAAAACTTGAGAAAATAGGTCGATAGCATGATTGTCAGAGGTGAACTCAGAGACTACATCATTCGGGGAACCCGTGGCAACGACCAATCAAAAATTAACAAGTTGACCTACACGCAGCCGGTGAAGGTCATTGATACAATTCATGAAAAACCAGAGGATGATGAAGAAAGCAAAGCCCTACAACGTTCCAAAATGGGAAATGCAGGATTGGCGAGGTAAACACTATCCACACTGTCCCAGCAGTAATTATATCATTCACACATGAAGATCTAAGAAGAGTCAAGTTTCCCCATGAGGACCCTTTGGTGATCACGGTCATAATCTCCAACTGCCTTGTGAAGCAAGTATTGGTAGATCTCGGAAGCAGTACGGACGTATTGACCAAATCAACATTCGAGAAAATCAGAATCAGTACAGATCTGATCTGGTCAACAGCGAATCCTCTGGCCGGGTTTGATGGAAAGAGAGTCTGCCCGATCGGAGTATTGACCTTACCAATCACTGCAGCAAAACGTACTCTGACAGAGAACTTTGTACTAGTCGATGTTCAACCATCTTACAACCTGATTCTAGGGAGAGGATGGATCCACAGAATGCAAGGGGTTCTGTCCATATTGCACCAAGTCATGAGATGCATCGATCCATCTGGAAGGGGATTTGTCGACATTCTTGGAGATCAAGTGGTGGCGAAGGAGTGTTACACGATCGTGTCCAGGAGCTTGAAAAATACGAGGAGTGATTCCCTCTATAACAATTACCGAAGCCCATCACTCAGCTAGATGAAATAGACAAACCCCTGGAAGAGACTACGAGAGTAAAACTAATTGAAGGTAGAGGTGACGGAATGATGAATATCGGAATGAGCCTAAAGCCGAAGGAAAAGGATTGTTTGGTCGCTTTACTGAGGGAAAATATCGATGTCTTCGCTTGGGAGCATGGGGATATGCCTGGGATCGATCCACAAGTAATAAGCCACAGTCTGAACGTATGATCGGAAATGGAGCCAATACAGCAATGACCAAGGAGGATCGGTGTTGAACGAGGAAAGTTTGTGTCGGAAGAAGTAGAGCAGTTATTGGCAGTAAGCTTCATCTGAGAAGTACACTATCCACAATGGATCTCCAATGTCGTTGTTGTACAAAAGAAGAACGGGAAGTTCAGAACGTGAATGGATTTCACAAATCTGAACAAATCTTACCCGAATGATAGCTTCCCATTACCAAAGATCGATCAGATGATCGACGCTACAACAGGATATGAACATCTCACCTTTCTCGACACCTATTTTGGATACAATCAGATTCCAATGAATCCTAAGGACGAAGATAATACGTCTTTCATCACTGACAAAGGGAATTTCTGCTATAAAGTCATGCCCTTCGGTCTGAAGAATGCCAGGGCAACCTACCAATGGCTTGTCAACAAGATTTTCAGGATGCAGATTGGGGTAACCATAGAGGCATACATGGATGACATGATCGTTAAAATTAAGTTCAAGAAAGACCATTTAGCACACATGAATGAGGTGTTCTACTCTCTACGATCGTACCAAATGAAGTTAAATCCAGAGAAATGTACCTTTGGCGTCACCACCGAACCGTTCCTCAGCTACATAGTAATAAATAAGGAATCACAGCTAGCCCAGTTCAGGTCCAAGCGCTCATCCAGATGAAAGCACCCAGAATGGCCAAGGAGGTTCAAATACTGACGGGACGAATCACAACACTCAGCAGGTTCATCTCTAAACTCTTTGACATATGCAAACCCTTCTTTGACGAGCTCAAGTCCGGACGAAGAATTAAATGGGGTTCGGAGTGGGAAAAGGCATTCGATAGCCTAAGAACCTATATGGCAAGGCCACCAATCTTAGCAGCTTCTAAAGGGCAAGAAAAACTAATACTCTATCTAGCCATCTTAAAAAATGCAGTCAACTCCGTACTACTGAGGGAGGAGAATGGATGCCAATACCCCATCTACTATGCCAGCAAGACTCTACTCGATGCTGAACGTAGATACTCGAAAACTGAAAAGATCATCCTAGCCTTGGTCCAATCCAAAAGAAGATTATGTCACTATTTCGAATCACATCTGATTATCATCCCAACAACCTTCCCCATCAGGTCAATCCTTGTCAAACCAGATTTTCCCGATCGAACAACCAAATGGGCGATCAAACTAAGTACGTTCGAAATTAGTTACGAACCAAGAGTATCTATAAAAGGCCAAATTGTTGCATACTTCTTGCTTGAGTATGAGGGCGAAGAAAAGAGCAACGAAGAGTAACCCCAATGAAAACTTTATGCCGATGACTCCGTGAACCAGCTGGGGGCAAGACTCAGAGTCGAACTAGTATCACTAGAGGGTACCAAGCTGCAGCAGTCCATCAGATTGAATTTCCCAAATTTAAACAATGAAGCGGAATACGAAGCATTGCTCGCTGGTCTTAGATTAACAAAATAACTAAACGTTCAAAGCATCGAGGTGTACAACAACTCGCAGCTAATCGTCCACATAGTAGAAGGAAATTATATCGTAAATGGACAGAGGATACAAAAGTACAAGAAGGCAATAGAAGAAGAATTGTCCATTTTTCAGGAAGTAAAATTCGTCTAAATTCCCCGATCGGAGAACACAATAGCCGATCACATAGCAAATCAGCCCTCAGTGGCTGGTGAACATTTGATTAGAATAGTCCCAATCAATGAGCTCGATGAACCTTCAGTTGAAAATAAAGGAGAAACATGCGTTGTTCCTTATGAGCCGAGTTGGATCAATCCGATTTTAGTATACATTCAAACAGGAACTCTCTTTGAAGAAAAACGAGAAGCAAGAAAAATCAGAACGACCGTCGTCAAGTATGCAATTTTAGATGATACCCTATATCAAAGATCGCTCACTGGACCTTATCTGAGATGCCGACTCCAACAGAGTCCAGGGAAGTACTCAAATAACTACACGATGGAATTTGTGGAAATCACACCGGGGGCAAATTGTTATCTTAGGGAGCTATCGCACAAGGTTATTTCTGGCCCTATATGATCCGAGACGTAGAGGACTATGCTCAAAGATGCGACAAATGCCAGTGCCACGCTAGCATTATCCATTAGCCCCTGAAGTTACTGCACGCTATGGCAGCCCCAGTTCCTGCCCGATGGGGCATGGACGTTGTAGAACCTCTGACCTGAGCGACGTCTAATCAGAAACATGTATTATTAGCAACGGACTACTTCACCAAATGGGTCGAAGCAAAGGCTTAGATTCATGATGGATAACGGTGACCGACTTCATACTGAACCACATTATCTACCATTTCGGCATACCAAAGTACATCATGATGGATAACGGGACAAATCTAGACAATCAACATGTAAGGAAAGTGTTGGATGGGTACAGGATCAACCAAAATTTATTATCAGTCAGTTACCCACAAGTGAATGATCAAGCCAAAATTACCAATCGAACGATTTTCAACGGAATCAAAAGCAAACTGCAAGGAAAATAAGAGAAGGGTTTATGGTTAGATGAATTACCTCGAATCCTTTTGAGTTATCGTACGATCCCAAGGAAACCTACTGGAATGACACCGTTCGCAATGGCTTATGGAGTGGAAGCAGTCATACC
The DNA here is from genome assembly GCA_963922005.1 of Cornus suecica. NCBI lineage: Eukaryota > Viridiplantae > Streptophyta > Magnoliopsida > Cornales > Cornaceae > Cornus > Cornus suecica. The sequence goes on from OY998238.1 coordinate 97,892,593, forward strand.
AATTAAGTTTGAAGTTCCCACTATAAGGACACAGTGCTTTGATCCGGAACAGAATGAAGCAATACTCAAAATTGAAGGAGATCTGATCAAAAAGAAAAGAGAAATGGCAGCAATCAGGCTAGCAGTCTACCAACAAAAATTAAGGAGAGCTTATAACAAAAGGGTTCGACCAAGATCATTTCAAGTTGGTGATCAAGTGCTAAGAGTGGTCGCCAAAAGAACAAATAAGTTAGACCCGACTTGGGACGAACCCTATACAGTTGTTGAAGTCATCGGAAAAGGAGCTTACAAGCTGATCGATCGACATGGGGAACTTATCGAATGGCGCAAATTTAAAACATCAAAGACCGCTACACGAATTAAGTGGCACAAATATCAAACATCAAAGGCTACTACGCGAGTAACATGAATTTAAAAAAAAAAAAACAGAATTCAAGAACCGCTATACATAGCAGCAAGAAATTTGTAAGACCATTACACACAGTGGCATAGAATAAAAAGACTACAAAGTTAAGTGGCACAAAATTTGTAAGGCAAAGATCACAAAACATCCTTATTGATGATATTTTAAGGGCAAAAATCATCATGCCATGCAAAAACTCTCTAAAAAAAGAGTATGGCATCAGTTATCAAAGCAAAAAGTTTGTTAAAGTTATTATAGACCCATTGAAATAAATTGTTCAAAATTAAGGAACAAATGAACCCTGAAGTGGTGCACCACATTCCTTAGTAAATTCCTGGTCGACTGCATCAACGATCTGTGCTGTACGGGGAGCCCCAATATCACGAACGTTGGACGTAGCAATAGGCTGAGCAATGGGGAGCTCACCGATCTTGAGGAAATGAGCAAACAGCTTCTCAACATCGTTGGGCACCGGATATTTATAGGGATGCTCGACTCCACATGCCATATCATGAGCATCTACATCAGCATACTTTCTCGCCGAAGGCTCCAACTAAAATTCCTCAGTACAGAATCTGATAAAGAACCATCTGGCTTCATAAAGGTAGGCACTTATTAGGATCAACACTGGTAAAACATAGATTTGACACAGTATAGTCACCAACAGTCTTCACATCCTGAACAGGTTCGAGCAAGGCTTTGGCATCAGTTCAACCTTTCTATGTCTTTGGAAACAAGATGATCGATTTCAACAATCTTTTTTTCTGAATAAAAAGGCCTTTGCCTTTTGCTAAGGGGTTGCTAGTCTGATCAGTATTGTTCTGATTTGCCTTCCTCTTCTCAGCAGCAGATCTTCTCGAAGCAGGGAGAGGAACATCCATAACAACGGCAACAACTACACTTTGAGAAATCAAAAGAAGACTCTCAACAGTCAGCAACACTTTACTAAATGAAAGATTGGAAAAGACTTCCCTCCGCAGGTACTCAAGCCTTGGTGCTAATCGATCAAACATAAGAGTATAGATTAAAACAGAGAACTAACATACCAAAGAGAAAAAAAAAGCAAACTCTAGGGACAATTAGACACTTTCCAGGGTGAGTGATCGACCCCTTGGATAATTTACATTCGCCAAACGATATGGGGATTGGGTATTTTGAAGAAGCTTTTACCTTCCAGAAAATCAGCAATCCCTTAAGTTCAAAATTTCTCTCCCTATTCAAAACCAACATAGACGATAAAACCCTCAAAAATTGAGGGTTACTTGCAATGGGGTCAGTCCTAACTTGTTAACAACGATGTGATAGAAGGGATGAAGCGGGAATTTTAAGGCTTGCAGATGACTAACAGATAAAAGAATTTAGTTTTCACCAACATTTTCAAAAATTCTAAAATTAAGGAAAGACGAATACTCGGTGATCGAGACGTCATTCGGGATAGGAAGCTTCAACCATTCTTTTCTAGGCATAAATTTTGGCAAGGACTCACCGGAAGTTACAGTCGCCAGAGAAGACGACTCCCCAGGCTCAACAACAATAGGGTTTCCTCATAAACCATTTTTCTGCTATCATCACTCATAGTTTTTTCAAACGAAAGATATTGCAAAATCAAACACTAAATCAAAGAAGATATAAGAAGATCTAGCATATGTGCAAGTTAGTGAACATGTGAGGGGAAAGCTTGACCCTAAATCACATAAATACACTTTCATTGGATATGGCGGTGATGAGTTTGGTTACAGCATGTGGGATGATCAGAACCGAAAGGTGATCCGAAGTAGAGATGTAGTATTCAATAAGAATGTTATGTACCAGGACAGGCACACGACAACCTCGAATCCTGAAGCACAGAATGATCATGTATATCTTGAGTTAGAGGATGTTCAAGACAATGAAGAGGCACAACAGATAACTACGAGTCCCCAGTCAGAAGAACATATTGCAGAAAGTAATACTCAACAAGATATTACACCGCAGTCTCCGACTCCTATTCCTGTACCTAGGAGGATTTCATGGCCGCATGTGCCAAATTGGAGATATATAAATTATTTGTTGCTCACAGATGAAGGTGAACCAGAATGTTATGATGAAACATGTAGTGCAACAAATGCGAACTAGTGGGAGCTTGCGATGGAAGATGAGATGAAGTCCCTTATCTCCAACAAAACATGGAAGCTAACCGAGTTGCAGGTAGGAAAGAGAGCTCTCCATAATAAATGGGTGTACATGATCAAAGAGAAACATGATGGTTCCAATAGATACAAGGCAAGACTTGTAGTTAAAGGCTTTCAGTAGAAAGCAGGAATCAACTACACTGACATCTTTTCTCCGATTGTAAAATAGAATATCATTCGTTCAGTTCTTAGGATTGTTGCAGAAGAGGGTTTGCACTTAGAGCAGTTAGATGTCAAAATTGTTTTCCTTTATGGTGACCTAAAGGATGAGATTTATATGTAACAACCAGAAGGTTTTTCAGTGAAAGGGAAAGAGAAGTCAAACGCGACAAAGTTTGCAAGGCATAAAAGTCAAACCCGATAGTGGTTGCAAGACAGAGAAGTCAAATGCAATAGAAGTTGCATGGTTTATACAAGGCCAGATATTGCTCATGTAGTAGGAGTTACGAGCAGGTTCATACCTTATCCCAGGAAGAAACACTAGGAGTTAGTGAAGTGGATATTGAAATATCTATGATAGTTGAGATTCAAGGAAGATGGCAGAAAGAATCCAGCCAACATGTTGTCCAAAATGGTGACAACAGAGAAACTGAAGTTGTGCTTCACTTTAGTGGGTCTTCAAGCGTGAAGACAGTAATGAGCGCACCGTAATGCACTGATCATTGATGGAGTTGATTGTTGGATGAAAAGTCGTCAAATGAGAGATTGTTATATTTGGTGCCTCCTTTTCTTGTGGGGAAAGTTAAACTTAGCCACCAAGCAATACTTATTTGTGTAGGAGATTTATTTGAAGATTCCTTATTGGAATTGGTTTTAGATACCAATTGTTTTGTTTACCACTCAACATCTACTATAAATACAGGGTCTAACCTATTGTATTGGACACAGAAAAGAGAGAGAGAAGGGGAAAATCCAGATTAATATTTTTCTTGGTGTGAGTGAAACACCGGGTGAGCGATACACATGTGAATGAAACATTGTGTGAGTTGTTGATCTGATGTTCATCATATTGTAATCCTCTCATTGATAGTGATTATTGGTACTTTCCGTGAACGTAAACTGATTTGACCAAACCACATATAAATCTATGTGTGTGTGATTTTGTTTTGCAATTATTTGTGTATGTTTTCGGTTCGATCTTGGACGGGTGTAAAACCCTCACAATTCCATGTGCCGATGTTTGTTTCAGTGATTGAAGAACTCATGTTTCATATGTTTTTGTTTTTAAGAAAATTAACTCCACGTTTTTAAGAGTGGATTTTGTGCACAAGTGGTTGTAGAAAAATTTAGTTTCTTTATTTAAAAACTTAAATAGAAAACGGATTCATTTGTGAGAGCATAATTTAATTAGAAAAAAGAAATTAAATGTGCAAGTATAACTTATTTTTAAGAAGTAAAGTCTCATGCCCATAATAATAATAATAATAATGATAATGTAGTTCTCCTTTTAGAAAGTCGAGTAAGATGAAACAATCAATCTGTCCATCTTAACCTTTCAGATAAATTTCAATGACATCCTCCAAAATTTAACTATATTTTAATTAGAAGCAAACTTTGATTCTGATTATCAATTGGACTCAAAATTTTGACATTGCATTTCACTTACATCATAAAGCCACTTTTTAGTAGGGCTGCAAATGAACCGAGCCGTTCGTGAGCAGACTCGAGTTCGGCTCGTTAAGAGCTCGGCTCATGCTCATTCGTTTAGTAAACGAACCGAGCTTGAGCACAATTTTTAGGCTTGTTTAGTAAACGAGCCGAGCTTTAATATTACTAAGTTCGGCTCGTCAAGCTCGTGAACATGTTCGTCTAAGTTAAATAGTAAAATTATATCATATTTGACAAAATAAAGTGTTTAAATTAAACAAATTATGAAGATTATTGTGAAAAGATTATATAAATTAGGCGGCTATAACATAAAATTCATTCATAAAAAATTATACTAGTGAAAATATTTTAAAACAGACATGCAACAACTCAATCCAGACAACTATTAGGAAGAGTAATATATGTTGCACTGAAACGAGTCGTTCGTGAGCAAGCTCGGGATCGACTCGTTAACTCTGGCGTTCGGCTCAGGCTCGTTCGTTAAACAAATGAGCCGAGCTTGAACACATTTTCTAGGCTCGTTTAGTAACTGAACCGAGCTTGAACATTCCAAAGCTCGGCTCGGCTCGGTTTGTTTGCAGCCCTACTTTTTGGTATGAAATGTCAGTACTACCCTTGACTTTAAATGAAATTATGAAAAAAAAATAGTATTATGTACAAGGGTTAATTTCAAAAACCCCCCACATGTTATTCAATTTAATCAACTAACCCCTACTGTGTCCACTTTGCCCCATATACTATCCAATTTCATCACTATGCCCCATCTTCCTCACATTTTGAGTCAAAATGTCTAAACTACCCTCCTTTAATAGTATAAGGGGGTTTAGTGAAATTAACCCTTAAAAAATTATTTTTCGAAAATATATTATATTTTTCCTAAAAACTATAAATTTCAAAATGTATATATATATTTCCGAAAATATGATTTTTTTTCCGAAAAATATATATTATGTTCCAAAATATGATTTTTTTTCTGAAAATATTTTTTTGCGAAAAAGTATATGTTATGTTCCAAAATATGAATTTTTTCCAAAAAATATATATTATGTTTCAAAATATCATTTTTTATCCAAATTTTTTTTTTTGCGAAAAAGTATATATTATGTTCCAAAATATGATTTTTTTTCGAAAAATATTTTTTTTTGTGAAAAATATATATTATGTTCCAAAATATGATTTTTTTTGCGAAAAATATTTTTTTTTTGCAAAAAAAATATATGTTATGTTCCAAAATATGATTTTTTTTCGAAAAATATTTCTTTTACGAAAAATATATATTATGTTCCAAAATATGATTTTTTATCTGAATATTTTTTTTGCGAAAAAGTACATATTATGTTCTAAAATATGAATTTTTTCTGAAAAATAATTTTTTTACGAAAAATATATATTATGTTCCAAAATATGATTTTTTCTGAAAAATATTTTTTTTGCGAAAAAGTATTTATTATGTTTCAAAATATGATTTTTTTTGTGAAAAATATATATTATGTTCCAAAATATGATCTTTTCCGAAAAATATTTTTTTTGAGAAAAATATATACTATTATTTTCCAAAATATGAATTATTTCGGAAAAAAATAATATTCCACCTAATATTACATTTGAATCTGATTAACCGAACCTCATTTCCAAAAAAAAAAAAATTTTGCGAAATATATATATAAATATATTTTTGAATTTATAATTTTTGCGAAATATATAATTGATTTTCGAAAAATAATCTTTTTAAATGGTTTGTTTCACTAAACCCCCTTATACTATTGAGGGTAGTTTAGGCGTTTTGACTCAAAATGTGAGGTGAGGGGGCATTATGATGAAATTAAATAATATATGGGGCAAAGTGAACACAGTGAGGATTAATTAATTAAACTGGATAGTATAAGGAGATTTCTTAAAATTAACCCTATGTACAATAATTAATACATTTTTTCTTTTGACAAGTAAAATGTCACTGAGGCCACCATGATAACTTGGAATTTGGATGAAGGTTTTGTATACTATAATACAATGGATATTTTTTTTGATGGGCTAGGTTATTTGGGTTTTGACGGGCGAAATATAATTTGGACTCGGACTGGCCTGTTATTACAATATACTTGGGCAAATATCGAATTTTGACTTATTTAAAAAGGCTCGTTCTATTGGAATTTTAAGATTTGGGTTTTGGGTCACCTAAAAGTCTTTGGGCTACATTCGAATAAATATATTTTGGTGTTTTCGACCCCTTCCATTAATCTGTACTTCAAGGTTTTTTTTTCATCCTCCATAGTCTACTTATCTTGCGTCGTAGAGCCTTAAGGCATGTTTGGTTCAAAATTCTGAAAACTCAGTTATAAAATGTTTCTATCATGAAAATTGGTTTTCGTTTTCTCAAAAAAATAATTTATTCTTTGAGTTTTGAGTTCTTGAAAATTATTTTACGAAAGATAAATCAAGCGGCCTCCCAGTACGCATTTTCACTAATTTGTGGTATCAATCGATCTATCTATCTTGCTCTTAAGTTTGAAGCAGACACGGACTTACATACAAGATAGTGGGGGTGAATTTTTTTTTTTATCCTAATTGTTCCTGAATTTCAAATAATATATGAATTTGTCCCACTAAATCCATTGTAAAAAACCCTTAAAGCCCCCACTGATTTTTTTTTTTTTTTTACCTTTATCTATCCCTAAAGTTTAAATAGTGCAATTATACCCCCACTCAACTCAATCTCTAGGTCGGTCACTGGTTTGAAGTATATGCGTTTTTGACATTAAAAAGATGGGTGTGATTCTGTCCAATTTCGAATTCGTATGCATGTTCAAAAATGAACGACTTGACTTGCATTTTATTGTATATGAATTAGTGTGATATAAAGTTATAAACACGAGGAAGTGTGATGGCTATTTTTCTTCAGCCATATGATGCAATATTGTGGGATAATAAAGTGTTATTGGACCATTGTTTGTTTGGTTAGAAAAGCACTTCCATTTTTGTTGTAAAGAGCAACACTATCAAAAAGGTTTCTCATGACAAACACGAGCTCTATATTCTATAGTCACTCAAATGGAACATCTTTTGTGGTCGGTAGTTAAGCAAATCTATTGATAATTTTTTTTTCTAATTTAATAGTTAATAAAAATTATTGTATTAAAAATGAAGATTCCTTTAAAATAAAAGAGATTACAAAATACTTTTTTCACTATACGCGGTAATTAATTCACAAATCATATTCATATGTCATGCGAGTGTTTTTTTCTCTGTGTAAGAATTAAATTTATAATGAATATTCAAAGTCTGGTATAACGATTTTTTTATGGAGATAAATTTATAATGAGGAAATATATGTCTTTCTCAATTTTGAATAGTTGCCAGAAAAGTTAAATGATTTGGGGACAAGAATAAAAATTAGAACAAGACATTCACATAATTCCAAATCAGAGATGAAAAACCAGAACCAGCCCTGTTATGTTTATACTCAGAAATTATATCTACCCTTAGAATTATTTATATTAGAATAATTATAAATTTAATAAATTATAAGTTATCCCCTAATTTACCCTAACTTTAAGAAAATTTATATATTTTGACGCTTCTAATATATTATCAAATTTACATATCTCTATTTATCTTTGTTAGAATCCCTACATTCTGAATTTGTCTTCCGGATTAATCAACAAGAAGTGGCTTTGTTTACAAGAGGACGATATATAGTCAAAAACTAAAAATAAAAACAAAATACAAAAAAATAAAAAAGAAAAACTCAACCTAGTGTATGATGGACCGACCACTTCACACTCCCCACCCTTTTAGGGTCTTTTTAAATCTATCTTATAGTAGTGCCCTCCAAAGCCTATACATTGGTTTTGTATCGTTTGGAATATTACTCTGTCTCACTAAATCCGCTCTTTGTGGCTGCAAAACCCCCCCGCCAGATTCTCTCTCTCACACACACACTGATACACACAAAAACACACACTGTCACATCTTTCTTCTATCCTTGGTTTGATTTTTCCTCTCTCTCAATTGCTTTATTGTTTGAAATTCCTCGGAATATTATTCTATATGTGGCCGCAAAAGCTCCCAAAATTGCTCATCTCTCAGGCATACTCACAAACACCTTACCGTCACTTATTTCCTTGTCTTTGTTTTTGTTGTTGCTCTATCTAACTTGTTTTCTTACTCTGTGTTTAGGAATTTTGGAGGATGCCCAATTGAATTTACATGAAAACCCCTTCCATGGATTGATAGCTTGAGTTATTGGTGCCTGCACAACCCATAAGCAACAATGCAATCTTCAAGTGTGACTCAAGAGTTCAGTAATGTCCTTACTTTTGTATCCAAATTGGGTTGCTTTGCAGATTCTAGGTTTGGTAACTTGAATTCAGAAGCCCAGGCTTCAAATTTGTCCAATTACTTGTTTTTTGATGGGTTTGGAGGTTGGGCTGGGGAGAACAAGTCTAAGTTTGTTGGTTCATTGAGCTTGAGTAGTCGAAGTGCTTCGAATTCGATTAGGAGGGTTTTTAATGAGTTTAATAGGGCTATTAGGTTTCATTGTGAGAAAATCCCAATCGGGTTTGCCTCAGTTGGGGTTGGTTCAGAGGATAATAATGGGGTGAGAGAAGATGGGTGTGGTGTTTTGGAGGATTGTGGAGTGCCCATGAATGGAGTGGGGTCGAAGAATCCAAAAAAGGTGCTTATTTTGATGAGTGACACAGGTGGGGGTCACCGGGCTTCTGCAGAAGCTATTAAGGCTGCCTTTAATGAAGAATTTGGGGATGAATATCAGGTTAATTTTGGTGGATTGGTTGCAGTTAATTTGGAAAAAAAAAAGAAAAGAATAGGTGTGTGTATTTAATTGTTGATTTTGTTCTATGTTTTTAAAGTGTATGTGTTGCAGGTGTTTGTTACTGATTTGTGGACAGACCATACTCCCTGGCCGTTTAACCAATTGCCAAGAAGTTATAACTTCTTGGTGAAACATGGGCCTTTGTGGAAGATGACATACTATGCTTCTGCTCCGCGTCTGGTGCATCAATCCAATTTTGCAGCGACATCGACATTTATAGCTAGGTGAGACTACATTTACTTACATAACTGATTTGATAGTTACATTTTATTGACTTTGGGTGTATGAAGTGGATTAAGTATCTCATGAAATCTGCTTATTAAGCTTTGTGTTGTATTGAATATAATTCCATCTATGTAGTTCCTTAAATGTTTTCAAAATAGACAAGCCTTTTCTTTCATTGTTTCCTTAATGGTTCCGAAATGACATTAGATGTGCTTACAACCTTGCACATTAGAACCAGTCCACAAGGCTCCCATCATTGTGGGTCTGGAGGGTCTCAGTTGGTAATCTCGTACGATTCATATTCTTCTACATCATCCACCATGCATAAAAAAATTTGTTGCTAAATCAGATGGCAATTACCCACGATATTCTGAATGACATAGTTTGTAAGTGAAATATGCAAAGTTGCATGCTATCCTTCTTGTATCTTTCCCCTTTTCCTTCCTTCTTTACTTTTCTGCTTTCCTTTACATTCCCCCCAGCCATATATCTTAAATTGATTTGCTACTCTTAACTCAGTGATTGTTGTTGCCTAACATTTTGCCTGATTTTAAGTTCTTTATGGTATATTGGAGCATATATTCAATTATGTGCAAAATTTACCTTAACCCTTTCTTCCAGATTTATAGTTAGAATAGCAAGGCATTCTGATATCGATGAGCCATAAGTTAAAACATGACTCTGCTAGACCTTATCATCCTACTTTGTGCCTATGAGTCATATCTAATAATGTTAAAACCCTGGTTTCCAAGTATAATTAACATGTCGAACAAGGAACCTCAACAGAAGATAAATTGACTCAAAGCTAACTACTGGTAATGGTAATTTGTACGAAGAAAACTTATTGTCCTACCAATTCATTGTTGCCACTCCTCTGATTTTGATTCTCTTGAGATTATTCTTCACTTATAAGTCAAGTCACATAAGTCGTGTGTAGGGGTCACACTTCGGAGCTCCTCACATGAATTTTCATGACTTGGGGGTGAATTTTCTTCACTCTACACACATGTGTAGAGTTCGCAATTTAATTTTGGAATCCTTCGATAATTCGTGGATTGCCAAGTTATGTTGGTCAGTTGTGAATGTGTACAAATGACAAGAAAAATTATTGTTTGTTTAAAGGGAAAACAAGAAAAACTACTACTAGGTCTCTACTTGTTTCTGTCTTAAATAAAACAATTCAAAAATATAACTACACTACTGTTACTGTGGGAGTTCGATTTTTATTAATAAATGATTATGATAATACGTAAAGTTTAATAAGTACCTATAGTAAAGTAATTGGACTATTTTTATTAATAAATGAAACATGACTCGCTCGCTTTATGTAACTTTGCTTGTAACCACTAACCTCTCTCGTGTAAAGAAAGACTGTCTCATATTTTTGCTGTTGTAACTTTTTAGTATGGTACCTCCCGAGTATAAAGAAAACATGATTCTAATTTAGTAGTTTCCGATTACAAGTTGATCTATTAGCAGACGACTACATTCTTATGTTTGTATTTGTTTCTATCTGCATCAAGTTTTTTCTTTCGTTTGTAGTCTGCAACCTTTTGTTTGCTGCTTGGTTGCTTCTTGTCTTTGAAGTTCCATCAGACGGAAACAATTCTTGAAATATTATAGTTTGATCATCTATCTTTCAAAGTCAGTGTGGAAGCTAAGGATTTATTCTCTAAGATAGGTGTTTTGACTATGAATTGTTCTATTCTAATTATTTTACCCTTTAATTTCCACAGAGAGGTTGCCCAAGGTTTGATGAAATACCAACCAGATATTATAATCAGTGTACATCCTTTAATGCAACATGTTCCACTTCGTGTTTTGAGGGCAAAGGGACTGTTGGAAAAGATTGTGTTCACCACTGTAGTTACAGATTTGAGCACTTGTCATCCTACTTGGTATGTCCTGTCCTCATTATGCTTTTCCCTATATAAAATTCTTAGGTAATGGATAATCTTATGCGTGTTTATGATGTATAGGTTTCATAAGCTTGTAACAAGATGCTATTGTCCAACAGAGGAGGTAGCTAAAAGGGCATTGAAGGCTAGACTTCAGCCTTCTCAAATTAAGGTTTATGGCCTTCCCGTGCGACCTTCGTTTGTTAAGCCTGTTAGGCCAAAGGTTGGTTAGCTCTCTAACTCATAGGCATTGAATCATGATGTCTTTCTCACATGTTTGTTGTTTGTTTCAAATTAATGTTTATGAGGGAACTAGTACTCCTTGGGTCGAATCATTGCAGCATGAATTACATATGGGTATCATTTTGATATGTGATGCTGCTAGTTTAATTTGACTGCAGAATGCATCATATTATTGAGTGTAAATAAATTAGGTGTGTATGTCTTGGTGTGAGTGATTGAAAAGAAATTTCAAAATGGCACTTAGGATGCATGTTTGATGATTTTTTTTCAGGAGTCGTTAGGAGGGGAGGGGACCTACTGACTGCTGGGTCCTGCTTTTAAATTTGCTGTAGTTGAATTATCAGAATAATCTTTAGTAGTTCTAAAGGGGAGTGACTCTTGGTGTGCATTGGAGGAGTTTGAGTGGCTGGGGAAGGAGAAACGGGTCGAGATGGAGACGTTGGAGGTAATAGATTCGGTAATGCTTGGGTGGGTTAAGAAAGTTGGCTCGTCATGGATTATGTTGGTCTTAACCCAGGTTTGGTATGATTAAAAAGGTGATATCTTTCTTTGGGATATGGCTCAGAATGAGAGCTGTTTTTGTGAAAGAGCTTTCGAGATGGGAGATTACTCATGTCGAGGATCACAAAGTAGGTTTGCATCAAGGTCAGCATTTAGCCAATGGTGATTAACAATAATATTAGATAAAATAACAAAAGGCATAAGGAGACCATCCACAGTGTATGATAAATGCTAATTACTTAGTTTGTTTTAGACAAATTTTGAAGAATTTCCAGAAATAGAGAAAATGTATTAGTTCAAAGGCTTTATAACTTGGTAGGACCTGAACAAAGCACATGGTATGTCCAGTAGTACTACAGATAATGATAACATACCAATGAGTATTCGACATCATTGGGTTATTATTAAGGATTAATAATACAAAGTGGCGGCAAGATAGATTAAGATGTAATAAGTAGGATAGGGAAGTGGATTGGGAAATTGACAATCTAGGGGTTAGGTTACCCATGTGGTAAAAGATTATCGAAACGGTTGAAAAGGCAATTTTTTGGACAATTATTGAACCACACGTCTTGTATAGAGTAACATGTCAGACATCGGGAAAGAAACAAAATAACACATTATTACAGAATGTAGGTATGGATGATGGGGATAACTAGAAATGAACATGTTTGAGTGGAGCCATCAGTGATAATAGGCTTACACGTTGGGCACTTTCTTTCTTTCTTTTATTTTATTTTATTTTATTTTTTTGTTTTTTTGTTTTATCCTGTTAATGTTATTGTGTAAATTTGGGAACATGTCGTGCAACATGCAGTTGTGATGATTCCTTTGAAATGATGCGAAGAATTATACATGTAACTATTTCAGAATGTTTAATTTCTAGGAGGAACTTAGGAAGGAACTAGGACTTGATGAGGATCTTCCAGCTGTGCTGCTGATGGGTGGTGGGGAAGGAATGGGTCCCATTGAGGCTACTGCTCGGGCACTTAATAATGCATTATATGACGAGAGTCTCGGGGAGCCAATTGGTCAGGTTCTTGTGATATGTGGCCACAACAAAAAGCTTGCCAACAAACTGCTTTCCATCAATTGGAAGATTCCTGTGCAGGTAGAAACTCCCCTCAGAATTTCCAACCACTGCCTTGGTTATAATTTGGCTGATTTGTGCATTTTTATACCTAGTTTCCATGAAGTAGGTATATTTGCCTGTAATGGTCAATGGTTACATCTCTTTTACCGAAAGTCCTGGTGACTATATGATGTATTTTAAGATCTGTGGCATTTGTGTTCTGAAACACAGTATTTGCTATGCATCTTTTTTCCTTATCTATGTCAGAAATATATAGTTGAAACCTGAAATTACTCCCTATATTCCTGCCAGATGTGCTAGACAATCCCAAAGTCATGGATCTGATTTTCTTCTGTGTGTTTATATCTGAACTTCTACAATTCTCAAGTCCAGATGTGTCATGTAGACACAGACACGAACATCCACGGACACAGATGTAGAGAAATAGGACACAAAAACATGCATGCAGAAAAAATATGTTGAATCTATGTTGGCGTGCTTACATTAAGAAGATTCTCGTGAGTTTTAGGTAAAGGGGTTTGTCACTAAAATGGAGGAATGCATGGGAGCCTGCGATTGCATTATTACGAAGGTAAAATCTCTCACAACTTTGCGACCAAATTTCTTTTTTCTTCTTTCTTGATCCGTTATCATCAGCTGATAGTAATTTGTTTTTCTGTAGGCTGGTCCAGGGACAATTGCAGAAGCTATGATCCGAGGACTCCCCATAATTCTGAACAACTACATCGCTGGGCAGGTATTTTTTTTTAATATTCTACCTTTTTTTGTCTCTGCTGGATACTACTTTCCTTGCAACTTGCCATCTGTGACTGTTATCTGTCTTTTTTTCTTCTTTTTTTTTTCCTTTTTTCTCGACCAGAATATCTTCTATTGTTTTTACTGCTCCAGAAAATTCCCCTTCTAGATCCCCTTGCATGTAAATTAAGCAAAACCTTGATAACCTTATGCAAACAAAAAATATTTATAGTACCTACTAATTTCTATTATGATACTTTTTGTTTTTTGTTTTTTTTTTTGTTTTTTGCCATTTGAGAGAAGTCTTTACATTAACTATATATGCATCAAGAGGTAAGGTAAATATAGAAAACATAATCCACAAACTTGGAGAATCATAAGATGATGTTGTATATAGTTCAGTCATATTGATTCTTGAACATTTGTAGCTATCATTTATGCTCCCTAAATAATGAGTCAACTAATCAACAGGTAACAAATAGAGTCAGCTAATCAGTTCCAGCGATAGTTGACTCAAGTACTTAAACATTTCTTGTTAAAGGAAAATACATTGTCCATCAACATACACAATCAAGGCTGCTTTTCTTATTATATATGTACACATAAACAAAACCAAGGTGTGCATTAATAGCACAACTTTTTCCTTTAGTTGTTCCATTTTTTGTTATTATTACTATTACTTCTCTCACTAACACTCCGTTATAAAACCCCAATTCCAGTTGGTCGCAAATAATGCGATGTCAGCGTACATCCTTTGTAATGTCCTTCAGATGAAGTTGATGTTCAAAAGCATCATCCGTGTACATATGTAATGACACACCACCCAACCGCCTACACACCCAGAGCTAGTAGTGGACACTACTTAATTACTAGCTGACCTGCACCGATACACCTAAGTTGCATGCATGTCCACATATCCACCCACACGCACACATATAGCCGCTTGTAGAAACCACCTGCCAGCTAAAGTTAAAGTGCTTTTCAGAACTTCACCTTGCCTTCTCCCTCCGATGGCATGTTTTACATACCGAAGGATGGCAGTGTGCTTCAAGAAAGCTTTCTTTTCTGACTTTAGTGGGAAAATCAATTTAGGATGCGGAAAGATTTAGTCTGCACAAGTGGTTAATGCCTTGTGCTATTACTAAAGTATAGTAGATTACAGAGTTTACAGTACATAGTCAATGTGGAAATTTTTGTTTTTGTTTTTTCAATTGATGAAGTTAATGTGGAAGTTCAGCAGATTGAGAACTTTTTCGGAAATTTGGCGTTCTGTGTACTTCATTTTTCTTTAAATACATTACAGGAAGTCGGGAATGTGCCATATGTCGTGGAAAATGGATGCGGGAAATTCTCTCAGTGCCCAAAAGAGATAGCTAATATTGTTGCTCAATGGTTTGGTCCAAAAGCAAGTGAGCTCAAGACCATGTCACTCAATTGTCTGAGGCTGGCAAAGCCAGAATCAGTATTCAAAATTGTTCATGATCTTCATGAACTGGTCAGACAGAAAAGCTTTGTAGCCCAATATAGTGCCACTTAAATCTGTTTTTCTGAAGCCATTTTTTTTTCCCAGTTTTGCAATAGAATGTATCATGGGCCAAATTTTAACATTTTTGTTCCTCCTTTTTTCCTATCATTGTATATGACAGTGTAATAAAAAGAAGTGAATAAGTGAATTTCCCAGAAATTAGTGTTCTCTACAAGTATGATCATAAACTGGCAGATATTATGGGGGATTTAATAACTGTGTTAGAAATGGGTCAATCTACTATTTAACCTTGGATCTTTTTTCCTACTCATATGGTTAATAACCCAAAATCAATCATAGGAATAATGGTATCAAACTGATCCAACATTGGAGGGTATTTGTTGTATAAGGAGTCTGGTTCACCGTAACGAACCGTTACGGTGCTTATTGTCCGTAACATTGAGCCCCAGATTGTCCGAGTCTATTACCGTTTATTGTCCGGTTCGTAACGTTGAGTTACGGCGCTTATTATCCGTAACGTTGAGCCCCAGATTGTCTGAGTCTATTACCGTTTATTGTCCGGTTCGTAACATTGAGGCCCAGATTTGTAACGTTGAGGCAAAGATTGTTCGAGTCCGTTACTGAAACTGATACCATGTGTTGATCCTGTTACCTATGTCAAAGAAGTCCAAATTATTTTATTTACATTAGTATTTGGAACATTGCAAACAACTTGCTAATAAAACCTGATTTTGGAATATAGGTATGGATCCTTCACATCTTTAAAAGAAGGTAAATAAGATTTCTTAGTTCAAAAAAGGTTACTTCAATGTTTATTAGGGAAAACAGAAGGGTATTTGTTTGCACAATTTTTTGGTTCTTTGGTTTGTTAAAACAATTTTTGTCATCTCAGTTCCTTAAAAATAAATAAGGAGACGATTTGGGTATACAATAATTTTCTTCATTACATATTGTGTTTTGCATTATTATTGAAAATACTCGGAAGTTCCTGACCAAACCACTTGCATTTAACTCATGCAAGCCAATATTCAATTTTTAAGTCCACTAAATAATCATTAATAAGATAATAAATTTTTTATTTTGAGTAAATTACAATGACCTTGTTGCAGCGTAAACGAACTCACACAAGTAAAATATTTAAAATTTATTACAATTACATCCCTTAGATTTGATCGTGAACTCAACAAAACCCCCAAATCGAAAAGGAAAAAATGACAATAAAGACCTTCAGAAGAACCTTATATTTACTGAAATGACTAAAAAATAAAATAAAATTAGAATAGACTTTTCACCATAAATTTTACCTCAAACACTTCACCTAACTAAAATTTGTCTAAACCTCAGGGGTCCCACTTAACCTTAGAGTCCTTGTTAATATCAAATTGCGGGAGTGGTTTTCATTTAATTAAAATTTTATCAACATTAATACGAATAATAAATAAAAATAACAAAAGAAAAGAACGAAAACGACGTGGTTTTACATCTGAAAATCTGGGAAACAAGGCGATAAAGGATCGAGGAGGTATTCTTCAAAACAAAAAAAGGATCGAGGAGGTAGGTTGAAATTGGGAACAACGCCGATACAGATACAGAAATACATATAGAGACATGGACAAAGGAAAAGGAGTGATGGTGGGAGGTCGGAGATGGGCCGTTGATTTCACCGACAATTCCACTACTCCTTCCTCTCGCGACTTCCCCGATCCACATGGCTTCGTCAGAGCTTCTCACGATCAGGTACACCCCTATACATAATATATACATATATATATATATATATATATATAGTTTTTGTATTTGTTATTTGATTTGCTGATTACTCTTCTAGGATGAATCAACGCTCAGCCGCCAAAAGAAAGATGCCGAAGCTACTTGGAAATCTCAGGTATTTCCAATCCGCTGTCCACAAAATCTCACACTACCCTGCAATTTTAGGGTTTCGTTTTCACTCCGTTCTGACTTTGAATGATTTTAGCTATTTATGTGTTTGATTTTATTGTCTCCTACCGTTAATCAATTTGCGATGTAGTTCCATATCGAAATTCAGATCCTATTACCAAGTCATTTTTTGTTTGATTAGGATGAATTTGAAATTATTAGATGCAATGGTTCTACCACTGTCATTGTTAACTTTACCTCATTCAATAAAATAAATTGATTGATTTTGATTTTGATTTTTATTATTTTTATAACTTACTCCCTCTGCCCATACTAATAGTTTGTTACTTCAACTTTAGTTGTCCCAAAATAGTTATCTAGGATCTAACACCAATGCAATATAGTCTTTAAATTTCCAAAATTGATTAAAAACAAAAAGTATTCTGTACACTAAAGAAAAGACACAGAGGACTAGAGGTGGAAATTAATGTACTGTCAATATAATAAGATATACTGTAATAAAATTACATCCCCTTAAAAAGTAAGAAAGTCAAGCATGGACTATTATTACAGGACCAAGGAAGTACTAAATTTTTATGGGACCGATCACGATGTGGTATGACTGTTGTAACCGATATATTCTGCCAACCTTGACACCATGTCTATGCCTTTTTTATCTTTCCATAATTAGACCTGTTCTATCTATTATCTATGTACCTCATATAGACCATAGGACCAACCCCCAACCAAAATTTAGAATAGAAATAAGCACAAGTAAAAAAGAATGTGAATACTTCGTGAATTAGTTTATATAATTCACTAATGCCGCCAGAAAGGTGCGCAAATGCTCAACTGTTGTTCCTTTATTTAGCAATATAACCTTTTTATTTTCAACTCGTTATCCTAGAAAGCGATTGCAGATGTTTAAGACAACGCATGTCATCCCGGATTTCTTATTTCCACATGAAAAAGAAACAAGTATGGTTATTTGTTCATGAAAGATGTGGGAAACTATAATCTATTAACAACTTGTTGAGTGTGGAATTAGGGACAGGGTTTAATTTTATAGAAGAAAGGGAAGAGGAAGATGATAACCCCTCCTCTTATTTGAGACTTACAAAGGAGGACAAACAGGAAAAGGGGAGTCATTTCCCCTCCTTGGATTTGGGAGGTTATACAAAGCCAAAAGAGGGGAAATCTATATTTTAATTTGTAAGAAAATATAGACATCCGTTTTTGTAAAAACAAGAGGAAATATATTAATTACAAACAAATTTTCCTTCTTCCACTTACCATACCTTTTTTAGGAGGAAAGCATAACTGAGTATGGAGGAGTTTCTCCAGCCTGCCACCCCTTTTTTTTTTTTTCAATCTTTTCCCCTCAAAATTCCAAAGGAGGGAGGGACATGTACATGTTAAATGCCAGTTTCTCCTGCTGTTACATCTAGAGTAAGAAGTGGTGCTCCATATCTGCTTTCATGTTGCACGTGTACAATGTCCGTTGGGTACAATGGACAATTACTAGGCATGTATAAGGGGCCATGTGAGCTAGGCCAACGGATAAAGAGCCTAATCGCCACTAAAAACATGGTAAGAGCCTAATCTTGGCAGGTTGAGAGATAATCATGAGTATGCTATGATTTTGGTAGGATCTCTTCTTGTAATCCATTATGGCCATGCTTTTATTGTTGATGGCACATATTCTTACCTTGATTTGCAAGAGTTTTGGAGATTCAGAAACATAAGAAATCTGCATTTTAAAGATGATCTATTATTTTTCTTTTCCTGAAGTTGAGGCAAATACACACCATTGTCCCCAAGAAAATCTATATTGGCCATTGTAATGTGAGAGCAAGTAATGCAAGCTTTGGTTGCAATATCTGATTTGAGGCCACTAAACGCATTAAATTAAATTTCCTTGCCTCTTATGTCTCTCCGACCTTTTCTCTGCTTTGATTTCCCTATTTTTAGAAATAAATTCAACCCATGATTTATAACTCATATGTGTGAGCAGAAAGCGTGGGAAGTGGCACAAGCTCCTTTCAAAAATTTGCTAATGATGGGTTTCATGATGTGGATGGCTGGAAGCACAGTGCATTTGTTTAGCATTGGTATTACATTTTCAGCTCTTTGGCAGCCTATAAGTGCCCTTCGAGGGGTTGGGAAAGGTGAGACTCCAGAGCCATATTGAACTATTCATCTGCAACTTCTTTGTTTCGTTGTACTTCTTTCCTGTTCATTTTGTTTCATTGAAAGAGGTTTTTTATTATTATTATTATTTTTATGTATTCAATTATTATCATCTGCAATTATTTATTGCTCTGTGTTGTTTTAGGGTGCGACTTCCTTGTACTATAATGTAAAATAAGCTCTTCTGGGCAAGAAGTTTTTTTTTTTTTCATTCTAATTAGGCTTTGATTGCATTACTCAATGTATAATTTATTGTCTTATATATGTGTGTTCTCGTATTAGATATCTGTCCAGAAAATAAACAGCGAAAATTAGTGGAAGAAACTATTTGATTCTCACTTGAGCGGTGCAATGTTCAAGTTCATGTTTCCATTTGATTCTTCATTTGTTTTATATTATATATTTCGGTGATTGTATTAGAGAATTTTCTTCTCATCTTTCTCCGGAGCTCTAATAGGAGCTGTATACTTGTCTTTATTGCCTGCTGCTTGGTGAATTATATTTCAAGAATAATTGCAATGCCTTTTCTAGCATTCCACTAGCCGTTCAATATACCAAGAGAAATACATTCTAGTTTGCATATGAATTGTTAATTTTCCGAAGTCATTCTAGTTTTGAAGTGTACAAGACATCTGGTCTCGTGGCCTTATGGTGTAGTTTCAAGTATTCGTATCTTTTGGCATCTGCATATTCTCTCACAATTTCTATGCAGGTCTCCATTTTATTTTTTGACCTCAATTGCATAAATTGTCATTTTTTATTTTGCAGTTTTTGAGCCCTTCGCAGACAGTAAAGTGGACCTCCTTGCACCTAAATTACTATTCATTGCCCTTAATTTGGGGGGTCTAGCGCTTGGTGTCTGGAAGGTGAGCTGTATAAGTTAATCCAATATAAGAGTTTAGCGGTTCTAATATTCTTGTTTATTCATGCCAAAGTCATTTGATGTTTATTGACGGGAAAACTCATTTGATGTTGGCAGCTTAACACGTTGGGGCTTCTTCCAACCCACGCATCAGACTGGGTTTCCTCCTTATCCCCTGCCCAGGTTCGATAGTTGTACCTAACAGTCATTCTGTTTTAGTTTGTTTCTTTGGTGTAGAAGTTCCTTTTCTCCTGCAGAAATAATTATATCAGTGGTTTGTTTGCTTCTCTGAATTAGAGAATTTAATTACTATGACTTGATGAGGAACTACTAATACAATTTTTTTTGTCTATGCTAACAAATGTGTGAGGCTTATGCCTTGTATCTGGTGATTCTAATATCATCCTATGAACAGCTGCAAAAATAAGAACTCAAAAGTAAAGTAGTATTAATAGGTTCATCTAGTTGATACCACCACAACTACAGTAAAAGTTCATGTAAGAATCAAGATTGTAGCACTTTAACTCTATAACAAGTTCGAGTCTTGCAAGGTTTTGCTTATTTACTACATTGCTTAAATTGTTTTCCCCTTGCTATTGCTATATACTATTTCAGATATGATATATTGAAGTTTCTTGGGTTATGCCCAAAAGCATATCTTGATAAATGGAACTTCTCTTTTGCTATTTTGTGGTCTATCTTCAAGATGGTGGATTGCAATATTGCATATAATTATAGTAAGACTTTGAAGTCTCAAGGTAAAAAGCGTGAATTCATAAATTTTCAAGTGGAGTATATGACAAAATTTCTGAAGTTGAAATTCTGCTCAAGTAAGTTCTACATGTGGTTAAGTTGGGACTTTAAACACATATTGGTGCACCAGTTTTTTGTTTATTTTTTTATGATAAAATCATAAAAGGGGTGTCGGGTGTTTTGTCCTAACTAGTCCATGGGAACCATGCAAATCAACCCTTCCACTCGGATCGGGTAAAACTTGCACTATGTCTGCTGTCGTGGCTCCAATGGGAATTGAATCTTACACCTAATGCTTCATTAGGTGCCAAAGTCAAAATCTTTCCCAATTGAGACAACCCGTTAGGTATCGGTTTTGATTTTGCTTTTGCACCATTTGCCGTTAGTGTTGGAGGATGCCTGTCTCATCCTACACCCATTGAAATACTACAACTGAATGCTTCAGCGACCGTCAAATTTATTATATTATCTGTTATCTCCTTGAAGCAACAACAATGGAAGCTTATAATACCTCAAAACTATTGTGTGGCCCAATCACTTCGTAACTGTGTCGATGTTATGTGGAAAACACAATTATCTATATATGTAGCATTTACAACCGGAAGACATCTGAAATTTGTAATTTCTTGTAACTTAATTGTTGAATTTACTTGTAAAAAAAACTTTTGTTAAATTCATTTCTTGCTTTATTTATTTTTGTAACTAATTTAATTTTTAAATTTATTCACAAGGATTCCATTTTGGGCAATACATGATATCCCTTTCACAATCAAGAATGATTTGTTTTCAGGAAGTTGAGTACTCTAGCGGTGGTTTTTAAACCACGCAATAAAGGTGGTTGCTGAATGTGGCTTACAGAAGCTCTTGGAAGAGAATCAAACTTGTTGATGAGGAAGGAACTCCGCTGATGCTACTGTAGCTGATCTATCATTGTCGACTTTGGGACAGTACATGGCATAATTTGATTGCTATGATTTTCATAGACTATGTATCAACATATTTCCTGGGTCTCGAGAACTAGTTTGTGGTACCCTAAGTGGCCCTTTTTGTCATTTTTTGGTGAAAATATGTAGGTAATGTTGCAATTTATCCACTAGTGAGGCAGAGGTCAGAAAACTATGTAAAATGTGATTTGCAATAGTGATTTGAAATTGCACTAGAATCTTAAATGGTTCAAGTAGGTAACTTCTGAAATATTATGCAGTTTGGTTTTAGTATTGGATTGATTATTATTACTCTTCTATGCTACCAATCATGGTTCACCGTCTTAACGGTATTTTGACCGGTTGTTACCGTTACGGATCGATATATCGGTGTGGTCCGGTTCCCACACCCGAACTGGCTGTTAGTCTGTTACGGTGGTCGTAATCTCGATTTCCATTGCTTCCGAAAATGCTGTAATTTTAAAAAATTTGGATATAGTTGTTTGCATGACACCACAAAAACATACTAAAGTTTCTCCATACAAAGAATTCTTTGTTTCTCTATGTTGTGTCCTGATTATTATTTTCCCAAAATTATTTTGCAAAGAAACATGCTAAAGTTTCTCCATACCTTTTTTTAAATTATTTTGTATTGTTGGAAATAAATTATATCTTTTATGATTTTAATTTTTTATTTATTTAAATTTAAAATTAATTTAATAATATTATAACAAATATATCATAAGTATTGAAATAACGACAACACCATTAGATTTATTAATAATTCATTATGTATATTAAATCTCTTTAAAAAATTAAATTAAATTCACTGAAATCTATCAAAAAATCATATTTATTCATTCATGTTGTCAAAAATATCCAATTAGAACATTGTTTACAAGATGTGTAAGATTTTAAAAAATTCACGATTGTGATAACCGAGTGCCGTTACGAAACTCCGATACTGACCCGAGTCCGTTACACCGATATCATTACCGTTACCGTTATAACGACCGATACCGCTACTACGAACCTTGCTACCAATGCAATTCATGTAAAAATGGAGGTTGAAAGTTGTTGTTCTACCTGTGATTTGGAGATAATTGCAATTATGGGAGAAAATAAATCCATGATTTACTCTTGCACATTAGACATGCTCAGAGCTCTAAGAAATGAAACCCTGTTTAGATGTATTAACTTCTAAATTATTCAACTGGTCCATAAAAATTCTTCAAATCAGAAATTACACTTATGCTCAAAATCAATGATGTTTCCTTCCTTTACATGTACTCAACAGTGTACAAGAACAGTAAAAAGAAGAAATAAAAAATAATAAAAAATTAAAGAAGGATGCAAACCTTGAGGAACACAGTCAACAATTTCTCTAGATTTGCCTCTCAAATTCAATCTTTGCTTGGTCATCTTTTTCCATTTTTATTATATTTCAGTTGATATTGAGAAATAAAATCATTTTGATACTGATGTTTCCGAAGGCTATAATAGTCCCTCTCCATTAGCAACAAGGGACACAAGTTCCACATTCTCAGTTTCTGGAGCTGCACTACCTTCTTGTACACTCAGCATATCAGCTGGAAGAATCGTCGTGTTGGCATCGCTTCTGGGCACCAAAAACAGCAGACAAAGAGGCGCGACTCTCAAGACGTTCCGGATCAAAATGGCCAACCATAGCTTATCAAATTGCGTTCTAGTTACCCTCAAGAAATGGAGCAGAAAGCCTCCTCCCCATGAAGATGAGAGACTCCCAAAATTATCGATCGACATGAGCAAGGCAAAGAAAGTGCCTTCAATGCCTGAGGGGCAAAGCTTGGCGGCAAGGACCAGAAGTGGCATCCATTTAAGCTGTCCAATCATTTGGCCAACGCTTCCATCGATCACCACAAAGACGTAGTCAGGTATGCCGAATTTCAAGTTTAAGCGTAGCACTAGCGCCAAGTCCAGCATCCCCGATATGCCAGAGATCAGCTGAGGCCACAAGAGCAGGTCCCTAAAAGGATAGTCTTTTAGACTATGCTGATATAGAATTGCCCCCAAAAGTGCCCCAACTGAACTGATTGATAGAATGTAACCAACAGTCTCCTGCATAAGTTACACAAAACTATGCTTGAAATGTCATGCATAATCAAAACACATAGCAGATACACCCACATGCTTTGCTTATACCATTTATTTATCTCCTTAATGAAATGTAGACTATGTAGAAAACTTCTTGTTTGGGATGAGCTCCCCTTTTGAGCGCTATTTAATATATACTTATTACTTAATAAGTATATATAGAAAACACCTAGTGACTATAGTATGTGCTAAAATAAATAGGATTCAAAGTTCAAACAAACGAAAAACAGGTCAAGGAAGCAAGAGATAAGATGGTTTATGATCTAGGCATGAATGTAGAAATACTCTAGGCCAACCA
Organism: Cornus suecica; assembly: GCA_963922005.1. Lineage (NCBI taxonomy): Eukaryota > Viridiplantae > Streptophyta > Magnoliopsida > Cornales > Cornaceae > Cornus > Cornus suecica. The sequence goes on from OY998238.1 coordinate 97,916,824, forward strand.
TAACTTGATTCAGGTTGTGCTCAGGTAAGGTGTCAGAACAGCCGAAGGAATCGAATTAACCTGAGTTCTAAACCATCTTCATAGAATCATATATACATTAAAACTTGTTCTTTTTGTCGTGCCATAATCAACGGTTTTCTATCTCAAAGGCGCAACTACAGTTGAATAATCTGTAGCTGCGCTTTATTAAAAGATAAAATGTCAGGTGTGATGACTTCGGACAGAGAAAAAGCAGAAAATATCTACCTGAGAGAAGGATGGACCAGTCTTTGCGTCAGTGTACCAATAGAACATCCCTTCGTGGATGTTCAAACTCAGTGCAATCGACGAGTACATATATAAACATGGCCTCCACACATCTGGGCATTTCAATGTTGTCCACATAGCCTTAGCAGCATCAATAAACTTCTGGTTTACCTGGTACCAAGACATAACATCAGACTTGCGGTGTTGACGAGATCAAAGAAATAAGAATCAACAGAGAAGGGCATGTCTACCTGTCTGTAATCAAAGTTTGGAGTATAAGGTTCCTTGAGCACAGTCCCAACTAGAAGTACAAGTACATATGGGAATATCAGCAAGCCAAACACCCCCTTCGACACGACAAAAATAAATAAATAAGTAATGTTACAATAGGTTAAAAGATCAGATTTTGTACTACATTATAATTTAACAAGAAAATAAAATAAAATTGAGGTTGTGGTTCAAATGATGAAGAGAAGTTAACCTTTGGGCCAATTAAGTGAACAAAGATGCCACTCAAAAAGAACCCCACTAGAGCTCCAATAGAGGAACTCAAAGCACATAAGCTTTGTATGTCAGATGCAAGAGAAGGTTGAGTACGGCTGTTCTGCGCCACACAAGCATCAACGGTGACATCTGCTATTGCAACACCAGCACTTCCTGCTGTTAAAGCCAATAGCGCAAGTACGATATGCAGCTTCTCGTGCATTGATATAAAGAGCATGGAAATCACTCCAAGAACACCTGAAATCAACATTAAGCAATTTATCTGATCAAACAACCGGCCGTTGAAACAATTTTTCAGTTTTACTGAACCCTTTGAATGTAGGTTTACCATCTGTATACAAAATGATAACACCTGACAAAAGCACCTTAGAACAGCTTGGGCATAGGAATCTCCACAGTCACCTCTGCATGGCAACCTCCTATTTTGGGGGCACATTAAGTAGAGAAAATAAAAAACAAGTGAGGTGTGAGATATAATTAGTTGTATACTTCTGTCCTCAAATGGGAAGCAGTCAAACTAGATCTTCTCAATCTAGACACTTTACTGCTGCAGTCACTAAACGCGGGAATGAATGATGAAATGGCAATGGTAGAAAGGGTTTACTTATTAAACTATTACTGATCATTCCCCAACTGTAAAGATAATGTTCAAATTAGATCAGCTTAAATCTTGTGGGGATGGGTGTGAATTGCTAGGGCACTCTCTCAAGCAGACTTTGGTAAATGCTCACATTGTGTGAACTTAAAAGACTGACATTCAGAAAGACCATATGTTTTGTTCTGCTCAAACGTCTTTGCGGATAAATTCCATTCGCAGCCTGTTCATAACACTATTGTTCATGTAGCTGGCACACTTTAATATGGGAACTTCAACACAGCAAATTTGATGATTGAAAGCTATGGATTGTAACCAGTGTATATTTTCATACTACACTATGTATACAAAAGTCAATGCTGCAATAAGATTGACAGCCACAAAAGTATTGATGTAAAACAATAAATGGTCTCCAAAGTCACTTTCCCCCAATAAATTGGTCTCAAAAAAAATAAAAAAATAAAAAAAAAAAGGGCAGAATGCAACCATATACTTCAACCTATTTCAATGTAACAAGTAACAGCAAGTCATGTATTCAACAGTATCACAAACACAAGAATGCTTTTTCAAATGATTTACCTGCTAAAATGAAGTAAGGTCTCCTCCGGTGGCCGAAAACAGGAACAACATCAGTGAAGAGGCCCCAAATAGGCTTGATAATCCAAGGAATGTTGATGATTCCTGAGTAAACCTGAGATTCAGAAGGCTGTACTTTCTGCACATCCTTCATGTAATACCCCATGGCTACCCTACTCATAGCTCCACCCAATCCCTGACTGATTCCATAAACAACCACTACTCCAAAAACAAAAGTCCAGTGCATTTCCATGACAAGCATTTTAAACCAATAGATTGGAGCCCAGAAACAACCACAGAACCCTCCTTTGCCTTCACTTTCCTCCACAACTTCACCATTGATTGGAACATTCTCTTCCTCCACCATCACTTACTTTACTTGGACAAATTTCAAGAAACTAACAACTACCCACCTCATAAATCACAGTTTCCTGAACTGGGCTTCTCAAACTTTGATCAAAATCCCACAGATTTTGTAACTTCTGAGCTGGGTTTCTTGAAAACAACAACCACCCTTTTGAAGGATCAATGTTGCCTCAATTGGGGATCCAGAATTTGAATGTACGACTTTGTGAAATCTAAATGAAACCCATGTTTCATTAAATGGTTATTTGCTATATTTGTGATCTAACAACTTTCTTTTGCTATGCAGTTGAACCAGAAAAATCCAAGAAGTCAATAATTTATTCAATGTTAGTATCACTTCATGAAGTTTATCAAACAAAATGAAAAAAAGTTTGGTCTGCAATTGTTTTGGATGTAAAATAAATAAATGTTTTGATAGAGGTGAGAAAGGAGGAAGTTCCAAGGATCAAGGATGTCAAGTTGTCAACCAATGTGTGTGTGTGTGTCTGTGTATTTTAATTTAATTTAATTTTTTTCACTCAAGAGCCCTTCCGGTTTTTTTGTACAAACAGTAATTAATTCACCGCCCAAAGTATTTAAAAAAACAAAATCGAAGTGCCAAAGACTTGAGGTCTCCAGGCAATTCGGGTTATCGGGTCGTGCTCGTGTTGACCCGAACATGAAATGTCTGGATCTGAGTATGACATGATTAATATTTGTGTCGAAGATTTTAAACACTAACATGTTATGTTATTTAAACAGGTAACACGACACTACCCGTGTAATCCGTTTAAAAAATTGGGTCGTGTTGTTTTCAACCCGACATGAAATTTTTGACATGTTTAAAAAAATCAAATTAATTTTGACATGTCACAAAGATAAATTTTTGTAAAATTTCACCCATCACCATTTAAATAAGCCAAAAATATAAGTACAAATAATATAACATTACAAATTACTTCAATTAATATAATAATAGTCAAGTTTTTTTTTTATTATACACAAAAGAGAAAAAAAGTGATCTTCAGTTTCATCAAATGACATTGTTATCCTTCCATAATATTCTAATTTATCATTTTAATTTTTAAACGGATTGGGTTCAAGTAAACGTGTCAACCCGACCTGTTTGACACGATTAATTAATTTCGGGTCGTGTTCGGGTTACGATCCGAAAAATTTCTTGTCGTGTTCGGGTCAACCCTTTTTACCCCTTGACCCTCTTATGTTCAACCCTAACCCTTTTAAATGAGACCGTGCTCGTATCGTGTTCAATTTTTCCAACTCTAGGTCTCCATCTCAACAATTGGGTTGTTTGTGTCGGTTTCATAGAATGATACCCAAAAAATAGATAGCTTAATTAATTAAAAAATAATAATTGGTGAAAAGAAAAATAACGCCACAGGATAAAACTATATATGTACATATGTCCATATATACATGTTAAAGCAATTTAAAATATGTTTTTCTTCTTTTTATTTCTTAAACATGAATATACGTACTCACTATTGGAAAATACTATTTGATATAAAAATAAAGTACACACAATTAGTGATTGATATACATGTCAATGGAGGTAAAAAGAAAAAAAGATATACATGTCAATGAAATTGATTTCATCTTTTTCAAAGCTAACAAAAATGTGTGTTGGACTTTATTTAGTGAAAACACTGCAAAAAAATGTTACTCACAGTCTCATAGATTATCTTCATAAATAATCCTAAAGTGTATTTCTCTTTTCGGGAAAAAAAAAAATCAATTCAATATGCAACATACTGGTAAAAAGGAAGAGTATACCATTTATCAAAGAAGTTATTAGTTAAAATATCAATTAGTAATTTAAATGACAGGTAAAATTTGTATGAAATGTTTGAATAAGAAGAAGACATAACTCTCATTCTAGTCACCTTACTAAATTTTAAAAATTAATAATAAGATTTTGTAAATGACTTATTTAGAGTTACCAATAAATTAACCTGTTGATGAATTGCCACTAATCGACTCATATATTAATTAAATAAGTAAAAACTTGAATTTCATTTTCAATAATAATTAGTTCCAAATAACGTTAACCTGAACTCACAAATGTAATTAGAATTTGGTGCAATTTGTATAATATTAAGATATGACTTCATTTTGGATCTAACTATCGAAGTTCAGTACTACAATTTTTTCTATTATATATTTTCTTTTGGGTGAGTAAGATAAATTAAGAGGAAGAGAGTAAAAGATTGAAATACCAATAGAGGCAATACGTGGTTGTTTTTTTCCTTCTAACATTTTTTTTTTTTTTCTGTTATAATTTGTTGGTCTTTCACTATTAAAAATTAGTGTTAATTTTATTTACATCCTCTCACTCACGTTTGGGTGCCGTCGTCGGCCACCACCACCAGCAGCCCCGCCTCCTCCTCAGCCGCCCACCTTCCCCCTCCTCTCACACGCATATATATATATAAATACACACACATTTATATATATAATGCATACATCTATATATAGAGAGAGAGAGAAAAGGAAGGTAATACAAGCAAATTCTAAGAAAACCCACCTAGGGTTTGGATCTACCACAAAAATTTGACAAAAATTTAGTGTTTATATGTTTATATACATATATAAATATATGTGTATATAGACCTAAAAGTGTTAATATTTTGAGCAGCCTTCCAAATGCACACTAACATAAAGTGGCCTCAACTGATCCCATGTGTAAACATTTGAGGCCACTTTATGTTAGTGTGCATTTGGAAGGGCCACTGGTTAATACAATTTTGGTGGACAATTGGTGTTATTGTCATAGAAATAGCTCGGTCAAAATACCAACAATATGTATTTATGTGTGTGTGTGTGAAGTTGGTAATGGTGATGGTGGGATGGGAGTGGTGGTGGCAGCAGCCGCAGGTGGTGGCAGGGATTAAGGTTGGGGTTTGGGTTTTTGGATTTAATTCAAAAAATTAAATATGTATTTATAAAAATTAAATATTTGGGATTGGGGTTGGGGGTTTTTGGATTTAATTTTTATTCACAAATTCAAAAATTTAGTTTCCAAAAAAATTAAAAATTTGTCTGTAAAAATTAGTTTTCAAAAAATAATATATATATATATATATATATATATATATATGTGTGTGTTTGTAAACATTAAAAGAATAAACTAATTTCCAAACACATATTAATTTTTTTATATGAGATTCAAACTTTTTCAATATATATATATAAATATGAGATTCAATTTTTTTATTATAAATATGTGAAAATTAAATATGTTAGTTCTAATCCATTAATAAATTGAATATGTGAAGTAATTCAATAATTTTTACATATAATAAATTTAATTAATTTAAACTCATAAAAAAGAGGATTAATTTTTTTCATAAATTTATATTAAATTAAATTATAAAATTATGTTTAAATATATATATATATATATTATATTTTTAAAAATAAAAAAAATAAAATTAATAAAAACTATATCCTTATTTTCAATCACACCTAATGATATCATGAAGAAATTTACACTTTTCCCTTTTTACCGTTTATGGTAAGGTAAATAAAAAGCATCGCACCATGACTTGTCATTTGTCAAGTGACACCTTTCTTAATATGAAGCCAAGCGTCAGCAGATTTTGTCAACTTCACCTTTATGTATTATCATATATGTATATACATCACAATGAATCTATCCCAATCCACACAATCAAATCAACAGACGTAACCAACACGCAGAATGCTCTTTTTGTGGATTGGTTAGATTCATGGTGATCTACTCCTAATTTATAAGATTTTTTTTTAGAATTTAATTTTTTAACATATTATATTAATAGTGAATGGAATATTAATTTTATTATTTGTCTTATTATAATAATATGATAGTTTATTATGTAGATAATTTATATTTTCAATATATGAATGATAAGTTAGTAAAGTGACATGATAAGGTGTTTTGACTTTTTAAAGTTGACATTTATTTTGAGACAGAAAAAAATAAAAAATGAACAACGAAGAAAATATAAAAATAAATATTTATTTTGAGACGGAAAAAAAATAAAAAATGAACACTTTTATGAGGTAGGAGTATAAAATAAGATGCATGAAGACAAATAATGATGTCGGATTCTTATACTATGTGGAGACTTCTCATTCGAAATTGTGTTTTTATTACCATGTGCAAAAAATAAAATAAAATAAATTAAAAAATTAAAAACTGTTTCGATTTATTACGTTGCACCCTTGTAGTCTTTATCGACATACATAGATTCCATTGCGAGTTGCAATAAACAAATAGGAAAAATTGGCGAAACTCCCGACTATTACAATTTTCAATTAACCTCCAAATACAAATAACTCTTTCAAATTATATATTTATTATAAATAATTTTAAATTTTTTACGAAATACAGATTAAAATTTTAATATATTATATTAGCACATTTTTGAGAAAATTTTATAAACGACAATTTTTATATCATTTATTATATGTACAACAACATTAAAAAAGTAATAAAACAAAGCATCAATTAATAAAAATAATTACGATGAAAAGAAATATACTTTTATAACCAAATATTGCCATCCCTAGTAGTTAGCTCTTTTAATTATTTATTATGTCAAATTTGTCCCTGTGCCACTAAAATAATGCAACTTCACATTCTACCATGTGATAATATATAAAAGAAAAAGGGAAAATACCTCTCATTGGGACGGTCAACAAAAGTTCGATATAGGTGAAAACCAACGTTTCAATTTTTTTATGATTTTTCAAAGGATCTAAACTTGAGAAAATAATTTTATTTTAGAGTTAAATACCATTTTTGTAACTCCTTGATAATTGATAGACAAGGCGTTGAACTAACATGTAATTTGTAATATTCATAGGTAAGAGCAGAGGTGAATTGAGTGGTGATATGGAAATATAATATATTCAACAACGTAAATCTTATATATATATAATACATACATACATACATACAGCGGTCCGCCCTGCCCAAGGCAATCTAAGGTAATCTAGGTAATCGCCTTGGGCTCAGGCCAAGAGGGGACCTCAAATTTTTATTTTTATTTTTCTTTTAGTAATATAAGTCTAAAATTTATTAATTAGTTTTGGCCTAACAAAAAATAAACTCTAACCTATAAGGGGGCCTTATATTTATTCTTGCATTGGGCCTCAATTTTTTTTAGAAATATCAGGGCGGCCCTGTATATATATATATTAAATGTTGTGGGGGAATTTAGTATTTGTAACAACCATTACAACACTCACATGTTGAAGTGTGTTATCAAGTAATTTTTTATAGTAAAGAAGATCTACAGAAAAAAAGGATTAACTAACTTATAAGAAAAGATACACAACAACTTCTCTATATTATTTCATTTCAAATTTATAACCTGAATAACACAAAAGAACAATTTTAAAGTTGTGGTGTACCTTTCTACTCCCTCTGTCCCAAATTATATGTTTATTTGGGGAATCTAACATTTTGAGATGATGATTTTTATTGGTGTGATAGTGAATGAAAAATTAATTTTACCCTTGGTCCCACCAAGTGATGTGATATTTGTAATTTAAATATTTTATAATTTGAATGATTGAATGGTAAATTGATAAATTGACCAAATAAAGTGACATTGACTTTTTTTATTTTGGAATGGGTTGAATAGTGAATGTGGATACTTAAATTGGAATCGGAGTACATAATAACAAAAAAATATATTAAAAATTAAGTCTCTTTCTGTACTACTAATTTTAAAGTCTTTGAAAAATTCAACCAATACCAACCAATTACTTGACTTTTATTTTAATGCTATGATTCGGCACTTTTGCCCCTTGAGTTGAATTATTATTAGAAATCTTCCAAGGAATTCAATAAGTAATATGCCTTGCCTTTTCTTTTCCACTTTTTCTCCAAAGCTTCAAGTGTGGTATATAAATTATTAAATTTCTTGGATGAAAAGTATCATTTGTTTTTGGGTTAATTTCAGTAAATCCCCTATACTAACGAGATTAATCAACTAATCTTTACTTTGTCCACTTTGCCCCTATACTATCCAATTTCATCACTATGCCCCCTCACCTCTCAAAATACCTAAACTACCCTCAATAGTATAAGGGGGTTTACTGAAATAGATATATTTCTGAATTTATAATTTCCAGATTTTCCAAAAATTCCGAAAATATTAAAAATATATTATAATTTCCAAAAATTCATAAATATCAAAATATGAATTATTTCCGAAAATATAATATATATTCAATTTTTTTTTTGAGAAATATGAATTATTTTCGAAAATAATTCATATTTTGATATTTATGAATTTTCGGAAATTATAATATATTTTTCATATTTTCGAAATTTTTGGAAAATATGGAAATTATAATATGAAAATATTTTTCGAATATAATATAAATTCAAAAATATATATATATATTGCCAAAAAAATATTTTTCGGAGGGAGCATATTATTTTCCAAAATATGAATTATTTCGGAAAAAATAATATATATTTTTTGCAAAAACATTATTTTTCGGAAAAAGATCATATTTTGGAACATAATAGTATATATTTTTTGCACAAAAAATATTTTTCGGAAAAGAACATATTTTGAAACATAATAGTATATATTTTTTGCAAAAAAAAAAAATTCGGAATAAAATTCATATTTTAGAACATAATATATACTTTTTACCAAAAAAATTATATATTACACAAAATATTTTTTTTTGCGAAAATGTATATATTATGTTCCAAAATATGAATTTTTTCCGAAAAATAATTATTTTGCGAAAAGTATATATTATGTTCCAAAATATGAATTTTTTCCGCAAAATAATTATTTTGCGAAAAGTATATATTATGTTCCAAAATATGATTTTTTTTGCGAAAAATATATATATGTTCCAAAATATGATCTTTTTTGAAAAATAATTTTTTTGTGAAAAATATACATTATTATATTCCAAAATATGATCTTTTCCGAAAAATAATTTTTTGCGAAAAATATATTCTATTATGTTCCAAAATATGAATTTTATTCTGAAATTTTTTTTTTTGCAAAAAATATATACTATTATGTTTCAAAATATGTTCTTTTCCGAAAAATATTTTTTTTTGCAAAAAATATATACTATTATGTTCCAAAATATGATCTTTTTCCGAAAAATATTTTTTTTGCAAAAAATATATATTATTTTTTCCGAAATAATTCATATTTTGGAAAGTAATATGCTCCCACCGAAAAATATTTTTTTGGAAAAATATATATATATATATATTTCTGAATTTATATTATATTCGAAAAATATTTTCATATTATAATTTCCATATTTTCCGAAAATTCCGAAAATATGAAAAATATATTATAATTTCCGAAAATTCATAAATATCAAAATATGAATTATTTTCGAAAATAATTCATATTTCTCAAAAAAAAATTGAATATATATTATATTTTCGGAAATAATTCATATTTTGATATTTATGAATTTTCGAAAATTATAATATATTTTTAATATTTTCGGAATTTTCGGAAAATCTGGAAATTATAAATTCAGAAATATATCTATTTCAGTAAACCCCCTTATATTATTGAGGGTAATTTAGGTATTTTGAGAGGTGAGGGGGCATAGTGATGAAATTTGATAGTATATAGGGCAAAGTGGATAGAGTAGGAGTTAGTTGATTAATCTGAATAGAATAGTATAGGGGTATACTGAAATTCCAAATTTTAAAACAAAACAAACAACCGAATTGTTGGGCTCAAAACCTCACAGTTCAGTCCTTAGCACTGCCATACTACTATATGTATATATAATGAATCTTCTTTATAATTTCGAATTTTGTTACTTTGGGCGCTAAAAGAATTACTGATTTGTAGAATAAAATCAAAGCTAAGAGCTGATAATTCGTGTTAACAGGTCGACTTACGTGTCAACATGTAATCTGATACTAGTCGACACGAAAATTAAACATTTTAAATATGATACAATCCAACACGAAAAATAAAAAATAAAAAATAAAAAAAAAATTGAATTTGAATTTGACACGATTCAGTAATAGTTTATTAATATATTTCAATCTATGAGCAATTAGAGAACAAAAAATATGAGCAAATAAATATTATTGTGTCAAACGTGTCAAGTCGTGTCAGAAATTATCAGCTATTGAGATTTTTAAAAAAATAAAAAAGAAAAAAAAGAAGAAAAAAATGGTTGTATGGTTGGTCAAGTGTCAGAGTCATACACATCCAGGACATCCTCCATTCCTAGGAAGTTCCTCCTCTCTCTTCTCTCACCTCGATCAAACCATTTTTTCTTTCATCTAAAACAAATCTACGACACTTTTTCCTCTTTAGTTGGATAATCTTTGGGTAGATTTTTTCTTTCATCTAAAACAAATCTAGGACACTTTTTCCTCTTTAGTTGGATAATCTTTGGGTACATAAAGTGGTATCAGCAAATGCGAGTTTGAGAAAACTATTGGGTGTGTTAGATTTGTTGGGTCAACTGCATACCAAAATAAAGGAGTCAGATCAGAGCTTCCATAGATTTTACTTCCAAATTTAGCAAATTAGGAAACATGGGTTTCCTTTAGATTTCAAAGATTTGTACTTTTCAAACTGCTTCAAAGCCAAAAACAAATCATTAGCCAGTTTAGAGATTCAATTTTTCAAGAGGACTTCCAATCAAATTTCTGGATCCCCATTTCAGAAGACACTGATTCTTAAAAAGGGTTGCTGTTGTTTTTCAATATATCCAGCTCAGAAGTCGAAATTTTTCTAAGGAATTTTCGTGAAGTTTGAGAAGCCCAGTTCAGGAAACTGTGATTTATGAGGTGGGTAGTTGTTGGTTTCTTGAAATTTGTCCAGGTAAAGTAAGTGATGGTGGAGGAAGAGAATGTTCCAATCAATGGTGAAGTTGTGGAGGAAAGTGAAGCCAAAGGAGGGGTCTGTGGTTGTTTCTGGGCTCCAATCAATTGGTTCAAAATGCTTGCAATGGAAATGCATTGGACTTTTGTGTTTGGAGTAGTGGTTGTTTATGGAATAAGTCAGGGTTTTGGTGGAGCTATGTTTAGGGTAGCCATGGAGTATTACATGAAGGATGTGCAGAAGGTACAGCCCTCTGAAGCTCAGGTTTACTCAGGAATCATCAACATTCCTTGGATTATCAAGCCTATTTGGGGCCTCCTCACTGATGTTGTTCCTGTTTTCGGCCACCGGAGGAGACCTTACTTCATTTTAGCAGGTAACAATTTGTAAAACCATTATTCCATTTGTTCTTCTAGCGAATTTGTAAAACCATTATTTTACATTATTCTAGAAATGTAGGGAAGAGAATATTATGTTGAGGTTGTATGTGTAAGGACATGTTTGGATTGATTTTTCAAACGCCTTCTTTTCTTTTGGCTTCCTGGAGGTAAAAGCTATTTTGAAAGGTGTTTTTGACAAAAAAAAATTAGAAGCTGGGTACCAACTTCTGCTTCTCTTTTTCTTCTACAGGAAGCCAGAAGCAGAAGTTATGTCAAATAGGACCTAAATAGAATACAATAAGCCATGCTATATATAGGAACGAATTGGCGTTTTATGAGGGTGAATAAGCCAATATGGCAACTAGGAGATAATTTATATGGTTACTTATTACATTAGAATAAGTATAGGTATATTGACAGCATTAATTCTGATTTATATTGACGGCATGTTGTGTTGTATTGTAATAGTTATAATTATAATAATAATCATCTTAAAATTCTGGTTTGGGAAATGGAAAGGTTACCGAGTTTAAAGCAGATGTCATAGGAAGGTGATCATTCTGGTATTTATAATCAGAAACAACTAGTAGTAAGTTTTGGTAGGAGGAAATAATTTTCAGTAGGATTACAACAAACTCGATGCTACATGCATATGTAATATTTATGAATACGATAAAATAACAAAAGTCTTATAAGAAAACGTGTAAAGAATTGTCATCAATTAGAAAATTACTACAGAAGCTACTGAGTTGCTTATAGATTAGGAGAACTAAAACAAATACAAGGACAAAATCAATATTACAAGGAAACATTAAATATTTATTACAATTGCTTCACAATTGAAAAAAAACTAGTATTATTTTGTTTGGTTGGACATTCTGTGCTAGGGAACTATGGAAATTGGGCAGAAGCAGATTTCTTAATTGCTTGGTGGAATCTGGTTCTCACAGTTATAACTCAAATCTAGAAGATTATTGATCTGCAGCTTCGGAAGCTAAAAAAAATTATTGGTTGAGTAGATTATATTCAACTTCTAAATGTGATAACCTTTCCTTGAATGTGATTAACAAGAAAGATCTGTGAGCAGCATCGAAATGTGGTCTTTTTGTATGTAGACTTGCTAGGTTCACACAATTGAAGATTTGCAAATGACTACTAGAGAGGGTGCCCTAGCAATATAAGATATATTTGTGTATAGTGGAAGTTTATGCTGACCAATTGGAAAGCTATATATATTGTTGGGGGCTTGGGATCGTTAATAGTTCAATGAGTAAACTACTACCACTGCCAATTCCCATTCATCCCCTCATCTAGGGACTGCAGCAGCAATGTCTAGGTGGAAAAGATCTCGATTTACTGCTTCTCATTCGAGGCACAAATAAGTTTTTCCCATGGAAAACTGAAAAAGAAGAATGTGTTGTGAAATTTTTTTTTATCTGTTTTTCCTACTCGTGTCCCCAAATTGGAGGTTGCAAGGCAATTGTGAACGAAGATTCCCATGGCGAAATTGTTGTGAAGTATTATGACATGCAAACGATTAGTTGCTTGATGTGATGGAAAACCATAAAACCATAAGAATTGTTTCATTAACTAGTTGTTTGACCTGATTAGCTCAATGTTGATTTCAGGTATTCTTGGTGTGATTTCCACACTCTTTATATCAATGCACGAGAAACTGCATATTGTAGTTGCACTGTTGGCTTTGACAGCAGGAAGTGCTGGCGTTGCAATAGCAGATGTCACCATTGATGCATGTGTGGCACAGAACAGTGGTACTCATCCTTCTCTTGCAGCGGACATGCAAAGCTTATGTGCTTTGAGTTCCTCTATCGGAGCACTGGTGGGGTTCTTTCTAAGTGGAATCTTTGTTCACTTAATTGGTCCGAAGGTTAGCCTATGTTCATCATTTCCGCGAAACTGTTTTCCAAATATATAATTATGCATTAGAAAATGTGAATTTTTTTTACCTCTTGGAACAAAATTTTTATTTCTATTTTCAATGTCAAAGGGGGTGTTTGGCTTGCTGATATTCCCATTTGGCCTCGTATTTCTACTTGGAACTGTGCTTAAGGAACCCCACACGCCGAATTTCGGTTACAGCCAGGTAGTCATGGCCTTCTGTTGATTCCTTCATTTTCATTAGCATCCGATCCTGACGTTATATTCTGGTACCAGGTAAATCAGAAGTTTCTTGGTGCTGCTAAGGCTATGTGGACAACATTAAAATGCCCAAGTGTGTGGAGGCCATGTTTGTATATGTACTTGTCGATTGCATTGAGTTTGAATATCTACGAAGGGATGTTCTATTGGTACACAGACTCAAAGGCTGGCCCATCTTTCGCTCAGGTAGATACATTGTACTTTTTTTTTCTGCATGAAGTCATCATGTCTGATTTAACTAACGTACGACTACATCTTGGTTACCAACAAAAGAAGGTAAGGTGGACAGCAGCAGATTAGTAAATAAAAATGAATGTGGACAAGATTCTGGAATGAATCACAAAAATAGAATGGAATAGTCGGAAGCTAGAAACATCAAATTTTGGTGCATCAACCCAAGTGCAACCAATCCCATCTTCAACCCGAGCTCTCCAAACAATGCTAAAATCTTTGAATTAGAGTTGTGTTCGGATTGGAAAAATAGGGTTATAATTTACGCAGGTCTCAGTTTATTCTCGGGTTAGTATGTCTACATGGGAATTAGTTGTCCCACCTCACTAAAAAATAAGAATTATGGGAGGGATGTAGTATGTGAAGTTGGTTTAGAACCTAGGTTGAGGTCAAAATCATATTGGTTGGCTCAAGTTACGTGAGACCTTAACTAGGCTCAATATGAAACAAGTTTGGGTTGGAATTTTAAATTGTTGCCCTATGATGGCCCATGTCGCCTGAGTGAGAGAAGTTGCTGGTACAAATAAAGAGGGATACCTTCTATCAAGAACCCTGCGCTGTGTAGATTTTGTGATGATGTTTTTCGAAACAACCCCTCTTGAGACCCAAGACCCGTATAAACTTGTCTACGCTTGTGAGATTGACTTTGATATATACTATTCAATTTTTGTCTGGAGATTCCCAACTATACCAAATGTCAGTACAACCCCACATTATGGAGATACTTTCCGCTTCGCCCATCCTCCATGCGCATCGTTTTCAAAACGCATTTATACAGGCAGGAGACATCTCCCTTAGAAAAGAACCAGTGACGTGGATGTTGCAATCCCTGCCGAACATAAGCCATCATACTCGCGCTTCCTTGATAATTCTCTTAATTTAGCAAATCCAAAAACTTTGCAGTTGGATTTTTCAAAACACTAGTAAGATAAACAAATGTATGCTAGCAGGGTTAAAAAGGCAACGGAACTGGTATAACCAAATAATTTAATCTTATCCTATATTAAATTCAATAATTCCCAAGTCAATTCATTCTCATTTTTTTTTTCCTATTATGCATTAACATTTCAAGCATAGTAACGAATTGCATATTTGAGCTCTTGAAGATTCAGACAACTTCTGCTGCAATGCCAATAAGTTGATCGATTACTTGATTTATTCGAGTGCTTTATGACATGCAGGAGACTGTTGGCTACATTCTATCAATAGGTTCAGTCGGCTCACTTTTAGGCGCAATCCTGTATCAATACAGTCTAAAAGAACATCCTTTCAGAGACCTTCTCTTCTGGACTCAGCTCCTATTCGGCCTATCAGGAATGCTGGACTTGGCGCTAGTCCTACGCTTAAACTTGAAATTCGGCATACCTGACTACTTCTTCGTTGTCATTGACGAAAGCGTTTATCAAATGATTGGACGGCTCAAATGGATGCCCCTTCTCGTGCTCAGTGCGAAGCTATGCCCTCCGGGCATTGAAGGCACTTTCTTTGCCTTGCTCATGTCAATCGATAATTTCGGGATTCTCTCAGCTTCATGGGGAGGAGGCTTTCTGCTCCATTTCTTGAAGGTTACTAGAACGCAATTCGACAAGCTCTGGCTTGCCATTTTGGTCCGGAACGTCTTGAGAATCGCGCCTCTTTGTCTGCTGTTTTTGGTGCCTAGAACCGATCCAAACGCTTCGATTCTTCCAGCTGATATATTGAGTATGAATGAAGGTATTGGAACTCCAGAAACTGAGAATGTGGAACTTGTCTCCCTTGTTAGCAATGGTGATGGAAGGTAGTATTAGGAAACATCATTTTGGATATAGTTAGAGTACTCATTACTCAACATCAACCAGAAACATAAGATAACCAAGCCTTGATTCTATTTGAGAGAAGCAAATATAAAAAATGTGTGTTATAAGTTATAACCATTCATTGTCTCTATTCATTTGTTTTGTAAGAGTAATTTGTATTTTTATTTTATTTTTTGGAAAAATTATTTGTACTGTTTTTGTACTGTTGAGTTCATGTAAATGCAAGAGACATATAGAAGATGTTGTGATAAACTATAGTTTCAGCACTTAATTTTGTCAATTTTTTGTGGATTGGTTGTGTATTTTTGCAATGTTATAATGGAAAGGTCTCAAAAATTGGGCTCACGACCTTCAATTTTTCTACATTATATGTTTTTCTTTTCCTCACACTTCACTTGTAAAGTTACTTATTTCTACAATTCATCTTATACATTTCACATTTTATCTTATATAATTAAAAACTCAAATGCATAGTAAGTTGTAGCATGGTTTCAACTTCTATCAGAAAAACGTTCCTGTTCAATCCAGCTCGGGTCAATCAAGTTCTCAAATTCAGTTTTACTAATAAATGTATATTATATATGTGCAAGGATGCCTTGCATGAGTACCGTGATTAGTCGAGGTGATAAGTTGGTCTAGATATCACAATTATTAAAAATAAAAATAAATAAAAAAAGCAGAAATTTATAAAAATTTAATGGAGACAAATCTCATTTTTTTCCTTATATTCTCTTAAAAAAACTTGTATTAGTATTAAAAATAGCAAAAAAAAAAAAGAAATTTATGGGGGACAGTTGCCTCCAAATGGTAGTTGTGGCTCCGTGCCTGTATATGTATTTATATTATTATTATTTTCACATATATTATGGTTATTCTAGATTTTCTAGTACTAATAATACATCATGTGACTATAAAATTAATATATGTATTAAGAGGTGTCACAATCACTCGACCCATACTAGCATCAAATTTAAATTTTAATCATTTATAGATTTATTCATTAGCTGCAGACTTAAAAAAGAATGGTCCTAGTAGTTGGAAATTAAATTTGATCCTTCCTCACTAGCACTTTAATCAGGAGTATTTGCTCATAAGGAGAAACTTTCACTAATTGATGAAATTAAAGTCCTATAATTTCATAAAATAAAAATGGTGTTCATGTGTATGTTTTGCTGGATATTTGAAAATATTATTCATTTTTCAAACTGTCATTAAAAAACTTATTTAACATTTTTGTACATGTAAATTATATTGTTATATAGAAAAATATTGCAAAACCGTTACATGAAAAAAAACTAAACAAACAAACTTATCCTCGGTACAAAGAGTGATACTTATAATACTATTAGTTAATATAGAATAATTTTTATTTTTATATTGTCATTTAAGGCAATTTTATTTTTTTAATTGTAACTTTAAATTTGTTTCTTCAGTCACATGTCCAATTAAAAATTTCTTGAATTTAAGACCCTATTTTACACATTCGGACTTAACTTGGAAACCCGACCCATTAACCCTAATTGCAAACCTAGTCTCCAAACTCCAAAACACACAGATACACACAATATAAGCGTGTGAAGTGTGTGAATGGAGGAGTGTTGGATCTGTAACCAAACAGGTGAAAGGCGATTGCCCTTATTCCGGAGTAGGGTTACTCTTCGCCCCTACCACCCAGATCTCTTCTTAGGCGCCAAACTGCACCATCACTTTCTCAAACCCACCAAACTGGTAAAACCATCAACACCCTTTTTAGCTTATATATATATATATATATATATATAAACACACACACACACGCACATATATATACATATATACATATATATATATATACATATGTATATATATATATATTCAAGCTTTGCTATTCAATTATTTTGTTCTTCTCTCTTCCCTAAATTTCGTGGGTTGATTGAATTTGGTCCTTCTCTTGGCTGTAGAATCCTAATTTGAGAAAATGAAACAATTCAAATTTTGTAGAATTTTTTTGTAGTAGCCTCAATAACTCTGCGTCAAGAGATCAATATCTTGGAACCCACTTCAGTTTGATGAATTTGATTTAATTACTTAGAAAAGTCTCAATTTTGAATATAAATTTGGCCGTATATTGAAATTTTCAGGAAGGACAATTAAAAAATTCAGTGGAATTTGTATTTATTCTAAATAAATTATTGGAACCCAGTTCAATTTAATGAATTTATACTTCAATTATCTAAGTTTCATGAGTTTCTTTAAATTTTGCTTGCTTTGCTTTCTATGTAGAATGAATTTGTTTTTTTCCATTGTTATTTTCAGAAAGAACAATCAAATTTAATAAATATATTCAGTGGCCTCGATCACTTTGAATCAAGGAAACAAAACCTTGGCACCCACTTCAATTTGATGAACTTATAGTGTAATTGTTTAAGTTCATCGTTTTTTCTTAAAACTTGCTTGCTTTGCTTTCTGGGTAGATTCAATTGGGTCTTTTTTATGGCTTTACATTGCTATTTTCAGAAAGAGCAAGTTTAAATTCAATAGAAATTTAGTCTCAATCCCTTTGCATCAATTAATCAAATTCTTGGAACCCAGTTCAATTCAATAAGCTTATAGTTCCAATGTTCGAGTTGCACTAGTTTCTCTTCTGCTTCAGTTATCTGAAAGAAAAATATGAATTCTCTCTCTCCAAAATTTTGCTTGCTTTGCTTTCTGGGTACATTGAATTTGATCCTTTATCCTACATTGTTATATTCATAAAGGAACAATTCGTATTTATATTGATATTTTCAATAAGGACACTGCATAATTAATAAAATTTCTGTAGTAGCCTCGATCACTTTTGCAGTAGTGAATCTTAATCCTAGAACCTAGTAAACCAGCGTCGGACCTGCTAGGACGAGTCGTCCCTGCTTTAAGGGCTACTTTTGGATCATAACAGCGATAAGTGTGTTAGGAAAAGGATTAGGGCGCTTCCTTTGAACTAAACCATTCACCCCTTGATTCCTAACTTCATATGCTACATTAACTTTGCCACCTTAGCATTCCCAAGCTAAGTTACACTCTATTTAGAGTGTGGCATGTGGTATTCTGTAGATTTAGCCCAAAATGTGTAATCACTTTCATGAACCGTTAGACTGGCCATCTCTCGTATTGTTCTGTTCTCAAGCCAATAACACCATTATGCTAAGGTGTTTTTGGTGCTGAAAATCCATTAACCAATGACACAGAGGTGATTTGTTTGCTATTGTCATGGGCAGATGGATGCTTAAATTATATTTTTAATATCCGAAGAATGGGTAGCCCAGCTCCTGCAAGCAGTGATCGTTTAAGGACATACTGGACGCCAACTATGGAACGGTTTTTTATTGATCTTATGTTGGAGCATACGCATAGAGGGAATCGGATTGGCCATACATTTAACAAGCAAGCATGGACGGATATGCTTGCTGTGTTTAATGCAAAATTTGGATCTCAATATGACAAAGATGCTCTGAAAAGTCGTTACACAAGTTTATGGAAGCATTTCAATGATATCAAGAATCTTCTTGGCCAGAGTGGGTTTTCTTGGGATGAGACACGACAAATGGTGGCAGCTGATGACAATGTGTGGGATGCATACATCAAGGTGCATTACATTCTGTGGTTTGTACATTTAATTATGTCTATTTTGTTACCGTCAACTCACAGTTGGGCAACATGCAGGCTCACCCAGAGGCACGGATATACAAGACCAAATCTTTGCTGCATTTTAATGATCTATGCTTGATATATGGTTATACAAGTGCTGATGGAAGATACAGCCGTTCTAGTCATGACATAGATATTGATGATGAACTCCAAGGAATGAATGGTGTGTTCCTTTTTTCCTTTTTCAAACCTAGACCGAGGCTAGGTTAGCTGGTGCCTGGGAAAAGTACTGTATGGATATGTAACTAATAAGGTCTTGTGCTGCTAATGCTTGAAAATGGAAATTTCAGCTCTTAAAAAGTATAAGTAACCAGTTAATAGTCGTGCGCCACCTTTCCATCATGCTTTACTACATCCTCTGACAACAAGTTTCCAACTCCATTTTCACATGGAACCTCATTTATTTAAAGTATTTTCTAACAATCTTGAAAGCATAATAATAGCACTTCCAGCCAAAGTAGGCAGCCATTTGTTTCTATCAAGGCATATCAGGTAAACATTTTGAAGTTTATTACAAGCTAAAGCATACTCTTACAGCTTAGCAATTTATGGACTATGTTCTACTTTGTTTCGTTCCTCCCCCAAAAAAGGGAGGAAAGAAAGAAAGAAGACAGAAATACAAAACACCTGGTGCCTGAAAAACTGATTGCCCTATCAGATTGCCCTATTAGTATTCATATTTCCTGACTTCAGAGAAAAAAATTGTTCATCAATTTGTGAACCATATGTTATGATGAAGGATTGACTACCTTTTTATATTAAATTTCTTGGTACAGGTGATGGATTGAATACCCCAGCCCTTCTAAATATTGATCGTCCAAGGACAGAGTGGACCACTGAGATGGATGAATATTTTATTGAGCTATTGCTTAACCAACAAGGAAGAGGCAATAAGCTTGATAATAAATTCCACAAACAAGCATGGGAAGATATGCTTAATTCGTTCAACGTGAAATTTGGTCCCCAACATAACAAAAGGATTTTGAGACATAGACACAAGAAATTGTTGAAGTACTACAGTGATATAACAGTACTGCTTAAACAAAATGGTTTTTCCTGGGATGAGACACAACAAATGATAGTGGCTGATGATGATGTTTGGGATGCTTATATCAAGGTACCCCACTCATTTAAAATTTGTGCTTCTTTCTTGTTGATAAGTGGCTTACATAATATGAGTGTAGGCACACCCACAAGCACGGTCATACAAAACAAAAATGTTACCGACTTATAAGGCTTTGAGATTGATTTTTGGAGATGCAATCGATGACGGAATTCAGAGTGATCTGCATGAGGACAAAGATTTTAAAGATGCAATCTCAGGAACAAAGTCTGGTGCGTTTTGGTTTTCCGTAATCCATCTGGGATTTCCGTATTATTTATGACAAAAATTATCTTACTATCTTTTTATGAATGATTTCAATACCAGCATCTTTTTTTTTTTCTTTTTTCGGATGGGTCACGGGATATAAGATTTGGTTCATGATCTTGGGCGTGATGTCTCATGCGAAATTCGTGATAGTCTGTGGTCAAGTAGAGACATGTATGTAGAAAGAAGTGGGCAAACCTTACAAAGAGTTGCTTTTGTTTTGTTTTGTTTTGTTTGATAGTTGTTCAGTGATAACAGATGCATACTTGCATGGGATATTTGACATTTTCATGGGAGTGCTCTTATTTTCTTTTTTTATTATTTAGATTGATTTTTTCATGTATGCTAAAATGCAGGTCCCTGAAATTTTTTCTATTTATTTAATTAGGAATCAAATCTAGTCTATCGTTTACAATATTAGACTTGATATGTATACTGAGGATGTTATAATCCAAGCTATAACGAATATGAAACTTAGATAAATAAATATAGGAAATTGACATGAGAGAGAAAATAAGTAGAGAAAATGAAGCGGTAAGCTTTTTACTTTCTCCCTTCGAAATAGTAAAAAGCAAATGATTCTACAAATAGAAAGAAAAGCAATGGAGAAAAATTATTGTTGAAAACTATATTTTCCTTCTACAGTCAGTTATTTGAGTTTTGAGAAAAGTAAGTACTTCGATTCCATTTTGGGAAAGATATATCATTATTACCTTGATGAAAAACTCATAAAGGATGTGCATTTTAGCTAAACAAAATCTCACAAGCTTTAATTAAACGTAATTATAAGGAACAAATTAGAAAAGTACTTTGATAACTTATTCAAAGAATTGCTATAGAACGTTTCGTTGTTATTATGGTCATTTTCAGACGTGAAAGCTCTATCAATAGAAGCATTCTAGCCTATTTTTATTTAGAGAGGAACGATTCCCTCGTCTGAGAACCGCCATTAACGCACTATTCCTCCCCCACTAAAAAGAGCGATTGAGAATCTCGAGAACCTAAACAAAAATGCATGGTAGCTCCTGGCATCAGTGACGACCAAGTCATAAGACCGTAGGCGCACCTGAGCGCAGAGTCTCTCTCTAAAATCTAGGTTAGGAAACTGGGACTCAGTGGTGGAGATGAGCATATACTTTAATAGTTTCCTTGTTCACACCATCTAACATAAATGTCTGGTAACGAATGTTTATGTAAATTGATTAACCATCACGTTATCAATATTGTATATGTGTAGATAAATTAATAAATGCAAATGTAAATGTAATTATGAGACGTTACATCAAGTACTTTTAAGATAATGTACTTCCATTTTTATTTCATATGATTTGGACTTCAGAAGCAAGGCTAAAAGGATGTAATTAATGAATGTCCAAATACCCGCACACAGAGACACATGCATTGTTTTGGATTTTGCAAAGGTATTTAAAATCCATTCTGAATTTAGAATGGATTATGCAAAGGTATTTATAATCCCTTTGGGTGCATGCAATCACCTGCAAACCTTGTGCATCATCTAATCCTGGAAAGAGTACAACCTAAGACTTCTGTTTTCTTCGTCCCCCAATTTATATGATTTGTAAAGGTTTTTCAGTTCTATTAGGCTTCGTTCGGTAGGAGAGATTTGAAAGGATTTGGGGAGAAAAGAAAAGAAAGGATAGTGCTACATGTGTTTGGGTTGACATCTTGAAGAGAAAAGAAAGGATTTGGAGGGATAAGCCTATAAATATAAAACACTTTGGTGTTATCCTTCCAAAAATGAGAAGATTTGGAGAGAAGAGAAAGGATATCAACTTTAAATATTAAAATGACAAAACTATCCTCTATAATTAAAAGAACAATTTTATTAACTAAAGGATATACTAGTAATTTAATTATTATTCTTTCTTTTCTTTTCTCTTATTTGGCTTATCCAAACAAGAATGGTATCATTTATTTTCTTTTCTTTCATAATCTATCCAAACATAAATTTAAAATATTGTTATCATTTTTTTTCCCTCATAACTAATGTTATCCTTTCTTTTCTTTTCTCTCTTGTCCATCCAAACGACCCTTATTGAATTTGTTGGACTTCATTACAATACAGGGAAACCCATTTGTTGTGGGTAGCAATTTGTTTAGCTCTGGCTGTTGATGCAACCAATTAGGTTCACCTCAAATGCGTCCAGTGTAGTAGTTAAAAATTTTAGTGGGGAAACTAAGAACTTGAATTTCATGATTAAGGTCATTGTTGAACTTGATATGGTTCTTTGAAATCCCAAATCTTTCAAGCAACGAAAGTTTACCTGTAAACACTAGATGTTGTTTTTGTAGGCAATGCACGTTCGAGAACATGTTGGACGCCACCGATGGATCGTTTTCTCATTGACTTGCTGCTAGACCAGGTGCATAGAGGGAATAGAATTGGACATACATTCATTACAGAGGCTTGGATATACATGGCTATATCATTCAATGCAAATTTCAAATCTCACCATGATAGAGATGTTCTGAAGAATCGATACAAACATTTGAGGAGGCAGTACAATGATGTTAAGTTTCTTCTTGACCAGAGTGGGTTTTCCTGGGATGAGACACGAGAGATGGTGACAGCTGAAGATCACGTTTGGGATGCTTATCTAAAGGTATTCATTGACTCATATTGTTGCGTTTAAATTGATTTTTATTGCATAATATAATGTGTGCAGGCACATCCTGATGCTCGATCCTACAGAGTGAAAACCGTACCAAGCTATCACAAATTATGTATTATTTATGGGCAAGATAACTCTGATGGAAGATACAGTCGTTTGGCAGTCAGTGTCGACTCAGAAAAGGAACTTCCTATTCCAACAGGTACATGTCTATAGTTTGCTACAATTGAATAAGGTTATATACTGCAGTGACAAATTGTGCTATCTCTAGAAGACAAAGTGAGTCCAGTTTCCTCTTAGAACAAGTATGAGTTGTGCTCAAGTCTGAAGAGGAAAATTTGGAGGTTTATTTTATGCTACTTCAGCTAAATACATGATACTTGTTTGAATCTGATCCAAACCTTTCCTTGCTTTGCGGATTCTTCTCTTTCAATCGCCAGTGACTCATAAGTTTTACGAGATTTCGACTTTGCATGACACGATCTCATACAGAACTTATGAAAATTTTCTCTATAAGTTAGATAATCTGCATGGTTCCCGAGTTGTTTATGACTTCCAGAGATGACTGGGATAAAGATATGTGCTTTCTTTATGTTTTTACTTTAATTCCGTTATCAATGTTTTACTAACAAATGTGATTGATGCTCACACACAAAAAACTTCTTGATTTGTTCTAGGACTAATTCCGAAGTTATTCCCCGGTTTTGTCATTGCCTCATGTAGGATAATACTGAAGAATTTTAAATAACGCGTTCATGGATGATATCTGGGCTGAAATATGGACAACTTCTAACAACTAGGATTTAGTGTTTGAAAGGAAGTATTTTCCTCCATACATGGAAAAGGAATTTAAATAGGATTGGATTTTATTGATTTGAAATCACTGAAACTTCTTATATATTGGATGGAGGAATTTCCACAAATGCTTCAAGAACAGTCTGGAAATTGCTTATAGGGCAGTGAAATGGTTAGGGTCACCAGTCAGCAAAATAAAACAATGGCCCATTACTCCAGTCCGGGCCAGTTGAACATGAGTTTATTTGGATGACTTGACTATGAAAAAGAAAAGATGAATAAACTTAAGTGTAATCGTGAAGAATAAGGATTGGTATCATAGGGTTTTAGTCAGAGTTCGCAAATGGGCCAAACTAGATATAAGGGGGTTGGGGGAGGGGAAATTGATCTTTAACATTCAAATTTGAAATGCTAACCTAAATTGGAATTTAAACAACTTTAAACAGTATTTGAAACTAGTTCTCTCTCTCTCTCTCTCTCTCTCTCTCTCTCTCTCTCACACACACACACACACACTCACACTGCACGATCACCATTAACGGGACATATTATTTATCAGATTTAAGACTCAATCAGAGGATTCATGTGGCCAACTCCATTCATATGGGATTAAGGGCAGGGATGATGAGGATTAGGACTCTGTAGGAGGGCTACATTGGACCTGTACTGTTGCATTAGTATGGAGTGTAAATAGATGTGATAATTTTATGAAGGTTAATTTTTAAATAATGTGGTATTATTTGATAGAATGAAACAACAACAACAACAGCAACAGCAACAACTATCAAGCCATTCCCAATTATTTGGGGTCAGTTGCATGAATCACATGTTTCTGTTCCACTCTATTTAAGGCCATAGCTTCAATCGATCTACATGCTATCATATCTTTCTTTACCAACTCTACTATGTTAACTTCGGTCTTCCTCTTCCCCTAGTATTGTTTTTTGAAATAGTAGTATGTTGAAAATTATGAGGAACATCTGGAATTGCTTTGGAATCTAAATTGGGAGTAAACTTTATATTTGGAGTCCGTATGAACCAATATAGAAGGGACAAATATTGGAGCTGTAATTGGAAATGTTTCTCTTTGGATCTGGTTATAGTATTATAAATGCAAGTACTTTGGTCATTCTAGACTCATCTCAGTTTCTATTCAGGACAATTTGGAACTACGTTACTATTTGTGGTATGCAAGCTCATTTTAAGTTGAGCTTCATACAAGTGCTTTTTTCCAATTTGTAGGTGAAGGAGAGGATGCACGATTTCCTGCTAGTAATACTGATCCTATGATAGATTGGACCCCACCAATGGACCGCCATTTTATTGACCTTATGTTAGAGCAAGTGCATCTAGGGAATAAGGTTGATGATACCTTCAACGAACAAGCTTGGGTCCACATGATCATGTCGTTTCAGGAAACAAATGGGCTTCAATACGACAGATTTGTGCTAGAAAATCGGTATATACACTTGATAAAACAATACATTGACATCGGCAATCTTCTCAATCAGAATGGATTTTCATGGGATGAAGTTCAGCAAATTGTTGCAGCTGACGATGATGCATGGGAAGCTTATACCAAGGTGCAGTTCTCTAACACTTCAAAACAAAATTTAATCTGCTACAGAAGACCCCCCCTATTTGTTACCAACATATATAGCTATTAATTGAATTCCAACCGGCCCTAAAATGTGGTCGGTTTCTTGTTTATTGTAACCCTCATTACTGAAGTACCTTACACATGTCCCTTTGCAGGACCACCCCGAGGCGATCTTGTACAAAGATAGAATCCTAGGACATTACAATGATTTGTGTATGATTTTTGGGAGCAATGAACAACTGATCTGTCAAGTCATGGGGACAGAAACTGACTATAGTCCCCTAATTATGGGGATCGAAGAAGTTCCTGAAGATCTACAACTCCATGACATAGATATCAAGACATCTGATCACAGCAAAAAGCGGCCAGCTGTGACACCATCAGTCTCGGGACGTTGTAGCAAAGTGCAGAAAAATGGCAAGGAGGAAATGCAAGAAGCTTTTTCTGACATGGCCGATGTATTCTCAAGGTTTGTGACCAAGAAAACAGGCAAGAACTTCATCTCAATCGAAAGCGCCATTGATGCACTTCAAACAATACCTGACATAGACGATGAGCTTTTATTGGATGCCTGTGATCTTCTCGAAGATGAGAGAAAAGCAAAGACTTTTTTGGCATTGGATGCCACACTGCGAAAGAAGTGGCTACTCAGAAAGCTTGGTCGCTTGTGACTCTACATGTCCTGAAGAAGTTATATTTTAGTATGTTGATCAGCTCGTGTTCCAACTGTTTAAAGTTAGGGTAGACGGAAGCCGAGCAAGTTTTTTCGTTTTAGGTTGGTAGATTTGAGCCAGTTTTGCTAGAGATTTCGGAGCTTTGAGTTGCAATGTTAATACTCCTTGTGAAATTTTGAGGACTGGTGAATATTTGACGTTAAAGCAATGGTTATCAATAATGCAGCAATTTTTGTTATGTCCAAGAATCAAATTTAAGTTAGCTATGTCTTGAACATTCCCACTCACTTGACATGATCTGTAATCTCAGTCAAATGTTCGAATACAAATCATCATCTAAATGGTACATCTTCAGAATAGATAAAATCACAGAAGTCATTGTCTATATGTTATATGAATCAAGTTGGTCGCATTAATTGTTTTTTCTGAATTGTTTCTTGCCGATTGATTGGCTTTTTTTTTAAATTTTTCTATGCAGGATTCCCTTTTAGCCGTGTTGCATTTACAGATCCAGTCTACAAAAATTAAAAATTTATACTCCAAAACTTTTCCATCTCTCCATCTCCATCTCCCATAACTTCAGCTTCTTCCCAACAGAGATTTATTTACATATATATATATATGTGATTTCATACATAAATACACTTGTATTTTCCTTCCGTAGCACTTTCCGGCAGATCCCCGCCGGCAGGGTGTAGACAGCCAGCACCAGGAGGTTGACGAGCCCGCAGGGACAGCCGCAATCCGCCGGCGACCTCCGCGAAGCGAGGGCTGCCGCCGGAGCGATTGGAGGAGGTGGAGTTGCTGGCCAGCAGCGGGTGGAGCTGGTTGACCGACGGGTTGATGGGTGTAGAGTTATGGTTTTAAGGTTTTCAATACTCTATTATCCAAATATTTGTAAATATTATATTATCCAAATATTTGGCAATCAGATTTTGGTCTTGGTCTTGGTTTTGGTCTTGGTCTTAGGATTTAGGACCAAAACCATGTTTGGGTATGGTAGGTTTTTGTTTTTGAAAACCAGCCCAAGACCATCTAAAACCAAACCCATAAAAACATTTCTGGAATTTCCACTAATTAAAAACAAACAAAATTGACCAAATTGATTTCTGAAAAACAAACAAAATTGATTTCTGAAAAAACAAAAAAAGAGATACACAATCATCGTGGCCGAAATCCTTCTGGTCGCAGGACCCGAAGATCATGACCATGGGCCAAGTGTTGGCGCTGGTGTTGGAGACGCCGGCAAGGCCGTGGACGGAGCCAGGGACGGAGACAGTGAGGAGGATTTCGGGTTTTCCGGTGAGGTAGCCGTAGGCGGAGGCAGCGTAGCCGGCGGATTGGTCGTTGTGGAAGGCGAGGAATCGGATTCCGAGAGCGACAGAGCGATTGGCGAGGGAGGTCACCGGAATTCCGACTACGCCGAACATGTGGTCTACGCCGCCGCGCCGGAAAGCGTTGGCAATGAAGAGATTGCCGTCGACCATGGAGTTTTCAGGCATATGAACACACCTTGGAGCATTGTCTGTGATTTTAACACCATGATGCAGATTTCAGATTATATATATATAATCTTTATATATATAAATAATCTGGAATAAAAAATAATATAAATGTAAATTGTTTTTGAGAATTTTAAATATTTTTTAATTATATATAATTTTTCATTTTAATATTTTTTTTCAATTTTATATATATATATTTCATATTTATATATTTTTAATACATATTATATATATATATATATAATTATACCAATACCAAAATCAACTCCTTACCAAATATGGTTTTGGTTTTGACTAAAACCACCCAAGATCACTTGGTCCTAAAATCACAAGACCAAAACCAAAATCAAAATCAAGTTCCCAAACGGGCCCATATAGAGAGAGAGGGAGGGAGGGAGGGAGGGAGGGAGGGAGGGGAGCGGGAGAGAGAGAGAAGTTTTTAGAATATAAAGTTTATTTTATTTTTATAGACAGGAGTTATTGAATTGTATGCAGGAGTTCCAACTACCTAAGGCAACTAGTGGGACATGGATTGATTTTATAATTTGTTTATGTCCGATCTTCCATCTAACGATCTATAATGCATTATGTGAGAATTTTGAGATCTGAAAGCCGTTAAATATGGGATGGACACAGATTGGATTGGACCGGATTAAGAATATTTTAGATCCGATCCACTATTACCGGATTCCCAATTTTCGGAATCAATCCAATTCATTTGTCTAACGAAA
This sequence comes from Cornus suecica, assembly GCA_963922005.1. Taxonomy (NCBI): domain Eukaryota; kingdom Viridiplantae; phylum Streptophyta; class Magnoliopsida; order Cornales; family Cornaceae; genus Cornus; species Cornus suecica. The sequence goes on from OY998238.1 coordinate 97,945,485, forward strand.
TCAAACCAAATCGAACCGCGGTAAATTGAATTGGTTTCGCGGATTGAAACATAAACTCATATTATCTAAATTAAGGAAATAAATCCATACACTGCACAATATTATGTGAATCACATGACTAAGTTTAAAACATATCTTTTTTTCCTTTCTTAAAAGACAAGTTTAGAATTAATGAAAGATGCTACAAAGTCATGCAAATATACTAGGAGAAAAGTTCAATCTACAATGCTCCAAGAAGCCACACCCACCAGGTGATGATCAGAACAAAAAGTCACAATCTGACGGAACATAAGGACTTGTGTCAATCCACCAACTCAAAAAAAATAATGAAGTTTGTCTTTTGTGTGTAAATAAATAAATATATATATATAGATAATATAGACTTATAATTGATGGATCAATGAAATTATAAAATAATTTGTTAATTATTTTTTGTTTAAAAATATTTGTTTTAAATATATAAATTATTGTAAATCATCAATTCAAAGTAATGAAATTGACTTCAATTTAGTGAAATTGAGTAAATTTAAAATTCAAATTGGTAAAGTTGAGTGAAATTAAGTTTAATTAAGTAGATCCCCAATTCAAAGTAGAGAAATTGAGTGAAATTGATAAAATCCTCAATTCAATGTAATGAAATTGAGTTAAATTAAGTTCAATTTAGTAAATCCCCAATTCAAATTAGTGAAATTGAGAAAATCCTCAATTCAAATAAGTTAAATTAAGTTCAATTGAGTAAATCTCCAATTCAAAGTAGTGAAATTGCTAAAATTTTCAATTCAAAGTAGTGAAATTGAGTAAATTTCTCAATTCAAAATAGTTTAATTGAGTTTAATTGATAAAATCTCTAATTCAAACTACTGAAATTAAATTCAATTAAGTACATTTATCTCATTTATCTTTCTTTGTAATGGTTGAAAATACTTTAATTATAATTACGTTCTTGAAGAAGATGCATGTATTGAAATAATATATTATAATAATACATTTTAATGATACTTATTTGAATGTAGTTGTTGAAATTTAATATTTAATTAATTTTAATTTTATTCTTTAATGGATAAATGTATGAAAACAATAGGCTTACACTTTTATAATATTATAGATATAAATAGATAATTATTTAGTGTAAAATATGATATTATGATTTAGTTTGAAATAGTATATTAGTGATATAAGATATTATAATTTAGCTTAAAATAATATATTATGTGATATATTATTAATATAAATATATTAAAATATGTGTGAACAGTACCGGACTAGACCGGATTAACTGGATTATAAAAAATGAAATCCAGAAATGATTCATAAAAACACCGGATTCGATATTTTTGAATCCATGTCTAATCTAATCTATAATAAAACCAATTCAAATATTGAATTTTATAATTTTTTCAAAGTTTATATATGTTTTCGAATTTTATATATTTTTTCAAATTTTATATATGTTTTCAAATTTTATATATATATTTCAAATTTTATATAGTTTTTTTTCAAAATTTATATATGTTTTTGAATTTTATATTTTTTTTAGAAATTTATACTTATTGTTTTAGAAATATATATATATTTTTACATATTTTCCATTTTTTTAAAATTTATATATTAAGGGCATATATGTCATTTTACATGAAATTTGGTCAATTCGCACACAAATGAAAGGTTTGGGGTGAAATCAAACCAGAGGGTGTTATACGCACCATATGTATAGTATAGGGGTGTTAAAGGCTCGTGACCCTAAAATCAACTTAAATGATCCGTGTCCCTGGTGTACAAAGACCCTGTTTGGATTGACTTTTCAGAAGCCGTTTTTAGCTTCCTGAAAGGAAAGTTGTCTTGAATAATGTTTGACAAAAAATTTAGAAGAATTTTTGGACCTTGGAATAGCGTTTTAAAAAAGTTAGGGAGTACTACATTCTCAAAACGGCTTCTGCTTCTCTTCTTCTTCTGTAAAAAGCCGAAAACAAAAATTATGTCAAACGGGGCAAAGTATCCAATGAACTCTAATGTATTTATATACGTTGAAAAACATTATACACACATGTCAACTCAGAGTTTGATGTCTACTTTAATTATTAAAAAATAAATTTATTTATTCAGTATCAATTCATAATAGTGATCGAATAACATCATTCTTGAAAATATATACTAAATTAACAAGATTGTTTGAAATTGAAAATCTAATATAATTTAAATAAAAATATCAGTGTCACACAACTGCAGCATTTGATTTATTACAATTATTTTTTTTCCAAATTTAACCCCTGAACTTAATAACCCTTTTTCTAAAAATTAAAAATAATATATACTGAATGACTAAAAAATAAAAATACATATATCAAAATTAGAATAGAAACATTTGTTACATCTTAGAGATATTGAATAAATCTAAATATTTCACCTAGGCTATGTGTGTCCAAACCTCAGGGGAGGTAAATGTAATTTAACTAAATATATATATTGTCCAAGACGGCTATACTGATGATAAATAGAGCAGGGTTTAGGCGCCTCTATCATGGTGGGTCTGATTTCTCTCTCACTCATACAAACCCTAACCCTAATATCTTTTCCCCCTTCTCAGATCTCAGCTGTTTCCGATATTTCCTTTCATTGAATTCATTTCGCAAGTTAAAATGCAACTGCAATGGATCAAATAGCGCCAATGTTGAAGGTCCGCTCTCTTGCTCATCTGATCTGAAAATTTTTGAAATCAGTAATTTAAAATCTGTAAATTATTTTTTTGTAGATATAAGTCATTGTGTGTATAATATATACTGAGGTGGGAGATAGAGTCGTATGTGGTGTTATAAGAAAAGTGATTAATATCATGGTTGCTGTGGAACAAACATATAAGGTATATAACCTCTTCTCCATTGCTAGTTTCAACACTTTCTTGATTTCTAGTATTATAATAGGAAATGTGAGGTAAAATAAATTAGATGGTTAATGTGTATTTGATTTCGTGCGTGTATGTATGTGTAAATCAAATGTCCTAATTCTTGGTGAGGCACTCAAGGATGTGTACCTGCTGTAAATATGGACAGAAATCAAAATGTGGGCTTTAGGTGGGCATCTACTGAGCTTTAGATGCCCACAAAGGAACTACATATATTTATATAGTACTGAAGACCTAGACCTAGTTGAAGTAACAGTGTCTGACACGTGTGTCCGACATGGGTATATGATATGTGTCCGACATTTTTGCTAGGACACCTTACTTAATATAGATCTCAACGATTCCATGTTGCTATATTATTACTTCAAATGAGTGAGTTGACTAATTTGATTACTTTCTTTCATAAAAACATTGGAGTACGGGTAAGAATAAAATAAGAATACTAAGTAAAGTGAATGCTAAGCTATGTTCATGAGTCCTTACTATTAGATCTTTGAAACGTCTGACACCTGGATACATATATGTGTCTGACACACGTGGTCGAGTCCGTGTAACATAGATGAAGACCCTTGATATGATTGGGTAATTATATTTGACGATAACAAAGGAGAAGAAAGCATATTATGTAATTCTGAATGCCGAAGTGGATTTGCATTCTAAGTAGAATACTGGACATGTTTGCGAGTCACAGCCAATAAAATTTACAACTGGGTTTGTCTAGAATTTGGTTTGGTAATTACATTTTATTAATTGAAAATTCATCTGATACACACTTCTTTTTATGTGATCCTTTTTGAATTAGTATATATCCTGATTGTAGATAAACCTAGAGAGGGTAACAGTTGACGTTTCTCGACCTTAGTTCCTTTCTTTTTTTTTTTTCATTTAATTTGTTGCCTCACTTCAAGGTGGTTTCAAGGTCAGTACAAAGGTCCCAAGCTTTTTCGTTTTTTCCAGATCTTAGGTGCTTCTATGATTCCATCTTTTTGCCTCTGAGTCCCTTTATTTATTTGTTCATTTTCTATGTTCTTGTTTCACTTGATTTGTTTGATTATTTTCATTATTTCTTATATTGTCCATTTCTTGTGTGGCTTACTGTTCCTTTTTATTGCTTCTGTATTTGTCGATTTCTATAGGGTTTCTATGGCATATGGTAACCTAATAGTTATGATGGCTGACTATTTATACTTGTGTGTATATATATTTGAGCAGAATATATGCACTGCTTGTGGATTTGTATATAGATGCTATTTGATTTGGTACATCAGGTGCCTATTGTGTTACCTCCATATATAGAGAGTTCAATGTTTATCCTATTCAATGTTCTATATCTTAAGTTTTTTTAGTGGCATTTTTATCCTTTTGAACTTGCAAATTAGCGGCTCTCTTTGGTTCAAATTTGAAACTGGATTTTGTTATTGATGGTAAAAATTGGGAGTGATATGCTTAGTTGGGCATGTCGACAAAGTTTCCCGCACTTCCTTCAATGCTAATAATAACTCCACAATGGTTTTTCTTTTACTAAATGGTAATTGTTAATATTTTCCATGGTATATGTCTGTTTATATGCAGTATGGACACATTCACCTAAATTGAACACACCTGTCCTAATTCTTGGTGGGGCACTCAAGGATGTGTACTTGCTGTAATTCTTGGTAAAGGGAAGTGTGGGCTTTAGGTGGGCATCTAGTGAGTTTGAGATGCCCATAAAGGACCTATATATATTCAGATCATATCAGAGTCATTTGATATTGTAAAAATTCTCACAACTAATTTTAATGTGGGGTGATTTTTATGTATTTTATTTAATTTAAAAAGGTGTATATAAATATTTGATTTGAAAGGTGTATATAATTTGAAAAATGTATTGGATCAGCAGTGTCAGCTCCATACATGAAATGTTTATCCAATTGAGTTTTCTTTTCCTAACGGTTTCTTTTTAATCATGTTAGTTTTGGACTCTTTGGGTGCAAATTAAAACATGATTTTGTTCATGAAACATGATGGTGAAAATAGAGAGAAAATTCTGATTTCTTCGGAGGTAGACAAGTTTCAAACAATGCTAATAAGAACTCCACGATATTCTATATCATTTGAAAAAAATGCAAAATGAAAAATATTTGGCAGCACAGGTGTGTTTGTGTGCATGTATGAACATACACGGGAATTGTACCTAACTGTCCTAATTCTTAGTGGGGCACTCAAGTATGTGTACCTGCTGTAAATAGGGACGGAAAGCTATATGTGGGCTTTAGGTGGGCATCTTCGGAGTATGGATGTCCATAAAGGACCTACAGATATTCAAATCTCAGTCGGGAAATTTGATATGAAATTGCAAATTAAAACACTTGTATAGAGCTTATTATGTGTTGTGAAGTTTGAATGAGGACGTATGGACGGAGAGCTATGTGTGGGCTTAGGTGGGCATCTTGGGAGCTTGGGATGTCCATAAAGGAACTACAGATATTCAAATCGGACTAGGGAATTTGATATGAAATTGGTAAGTAATACACAAGTGGAGAGCTTATTATGTGTTGTGAAGTTTCAATGCTGATGGTGATTATCATTCTACTGTAAAAAGCATCCACCTGAGAGCCCAAAATGTTGGAGAGCGAATATTATCTTTTAAGCTGCCTAGAATTGCAGCGTTTAGGTCTATGCTCTCGTGGTGTACTTGACTGTGGGCCAACAATTGAGTCCCTAGACGTCAAGAAGATTACTTTCTTCTTCTTCTTCAAAATGATTATGTCAGGTATACTTTCATTGTCTGAATATCTCATAGGATCATCCTTTATAGCTGTTATCTGACTGCTGTTTTTGCAGATGAAAGCAAAGACTGTCACTGAGATCGTTTCAGAGGCAGAAAAGAATCTACGGTTATGTCCAGGTGCACTTGCAAACATGAGAAATTGTTGAATGGCACAATATGGAAGCACTTGAGCAAATAAGACCTGGAGGCTTCCCCTTACTAGGAGCATTTGCCTTGTATCTCTGGGCCAAGGATGATGTTCGGGCATACTGGGGTCCTTCAATGCAAAGGGGGTTATACTCATGTCTGACAGGTGTTTCGAGACACCTTTGACTGGCAAACTCTGCACCCTCAACAGAGCATTTTGGCCCTCTAGGCTGTGGTGTATTTATAACTAGACCAATGATTTGTTGTAGGGAAGTGGCAGACCCCTTACCTGAACTTCTGGATTTGTTTTCAAGAGTTTTGAACCCATAAAATAAAACCCTAAAAGACAGACTGCTTCTCTGGCACCATATCGGTTCTCCATGTGAGAGCCACAGGCTGCTGCAACAAAATTGAATCCTGCAGATCTTTTAGGAGAACTGCCTCACTTTTGGAGGACAATTTGAGTATTAAGATTCTTGCTTAAACATTGCCACAGGTGGGAGGTCGGTGTAATTTAGGCAAACCACTAGGGAGGTCTGTGTAATTACCCTTTATTTTACTGATTTTTTTTTTATTTTTTTTATTTTTAACCCACGTTGCAGATAATATGTTGTAGGCCCATTTTTCTCATCAGGCCCATCATACAAAGACTCACACTGGATCAACATACCTGTTTTAAAGCCCGAATAGAAAACAAAGCCCAAATAAAAAATAAAGTCCAAGGATATAAGCCCATTTCAGATTAAAGCCATTAAGGAAATGATCGTTTCAAATATATATAATCAAAACTGACATAAGATTTTATTATGACAGTTTTTGATAAACATTAAATTTCAAATTAATGTAGATATTGTCTTTAACATGTATTAAAACCCATTCATGTGGGAAAGACCTGGGGTCATGTATAAAAGAAAGAAAAAAGAAAGGGAAAGGATCCGAGATTGTTCCAATATTTGTTGATTCTTGAATTTTCTATTTTCTTCTTGCCATTATTCTCTTTCGTAGCTTCTGTTTATCTTACAAAAGTTGAGATTCGTTCGGCAACTTCGAACGGGTTTACACTTTTTGGCGCCGTCTGTGGGAACTCGATATCCAAATAGAAGTTATTAGATCAATGGCGGGAGAAACCACCACACAGCTAGGTGATACAGTTGCTATCCTTCAGCGTCTGGAAACACTCGAGAAAGAAAATCGAGAATTAAAGCAAATGTTAGATCAATCCGAACATCCAGAATTGCTTATAGCAGGGCGCCGTAATGGCCCTGGTGATGAAGAAGAAAACAATCATAATGAGGCAAGTTCAGCAGATCGCACAGCAGACCCTGCTCACACCCAACCAATCGCAAATGAAGCAAATATCAATAATCGTGCAGTTTCACTCGAAATGGTAACCCGGCTTTAAAAGATCGTAGATGAACAAGTAAAGGATCTTAGAACACAATCACCAGCCGATTTAGCCATTGAAATGACGGCTAAAATGATTAAATCTCCGTTTAGCCCCGAAATACAGCAGGCGAGAAGGCCAGATAAATTCCGGATGCCTAAATTCATTATGTTCGATGGGACACATGACCCAATTGAGCACCTGTTTCATGTGGAGCAGATGATGACTCTCGATATGGCTGATGATGCACTAATGTGCAAAGCTTTCTCTACAAGCCTAACGGGCCCCGCTCTGTTATGGTTTAGGCAATTGCCAGGTAGTTCGATCGATTCTTTCCAAACGCTGATGAAAAAATTCCTGGCACAGTATTTCGGGAATCGGAAGCAGAAGATGACCATTTCTAATCTGTTTACGATGAGACAAACGAAAGGTGAAACATTGAAGAATTTTCTTTCCAGATTCAATTTGAAAATGTGAATGATACCCAGTTGTGATCAACCAGCAGCAGTGGAAGCTTTCAAGGTAGCTATCGAACAAGGGACCAACTTCCATAGATCCTTGGTAAAATCAACACCCCTCAACATGGGTCAGTTGAATTCACGGGCGCAGGGATATCTGAGATTGGAAGAGGATGAGCAAGAAAGAGGCCATCGTTCGGCATTAGTCAGTGTCGAAAGCAAATAAAAGGAAAGGATAATCAAGAAGGCAGATAATACGAACAATCACCGATCGGCTCCGTATAGGCAACAGGAGAGGAGGCCAAGGTTTGACATACCTGAAACTTCACTCCGAACAACCTTAGCAAAGTTGTACAACGAGAATAAGGCGAAGGGTATTTTTCGACCCCCATTTCCGTTGAAAACGCCACCGGAGCTGCAGGACCGTACAAAGCATTGTGCGTTTCACAATGACTTTGGCCATCTAACCAATGAGTACAGACAATTGAGGAGGCAAGTTGAGACCTTGATAGCCAAAGGAGATTTGAAGGAGTACGTGGACAATGGAGTCAAAAATTTTGATCGGCCGAAGCCTAACAAAATTATGGGTGGGCAGCCGGTAAAAATTATTGACACAATCCATGGGAAACCCGAAGAGGACGAGGAAAGCCGTTCGGTTCAGCGTTCACGCACGCGCAATGCAAACAAGATCCGAAGGGTTGGGGAGGTGAATGTCATTCGGAACTACCCAATGCCCACAATATCATTTACACAAAAGGACTTAAGGCGTGTACAACTTCCGCATGAAGATCCACTGGTAATTTCGATCATAGTTTCAAATTGTTTAGTTAAAAGGGTGTTAGTTGATCCAGGAAGCAACACGAACATCCTGACTAAATCAGCTTTCGAGAAGATCGGTATCAACATGGAGGTGATCAGACCAACCGCCAGTCCGCTGACAGGCTTTGATGGAAAGAGGATTTGTCCGATCGGAGTCCTGAATTTACCAATGACAGCCGCAAAGCGAACTTTGACAGAAAATTTCATACTAGTAGACGTACAACCTTCCTACAATCTGATCATGGGAAGAGGTTGGATTCACCGAATGCAAGGAGTTCCTTCTACTCTACATCAGGTGATGCGGTGTGTTGACCCTTCAGGGAAAGGGTTTGTTGATATTCAAGGTGATCAAGTGGTGGCGAAAGAATGTTATGCCATCGTTACCAAAGGATTGAAAGGCGAAAGTTCTGAACGAAGCATGTAGCAATTACCGAGCCTCTGTGATCAGACTGACGATGATGAGAAGGCCGCAGAGGATACCATCACAGTAGATCTGATCGATAGGAGCAAGGGAAGAACCACCCGAATTGGAAAGGGACTGAACCCTGATGAAAGAAACAACTTGATTTCTATGTTGAGATCAAACATTGATGTTTTCGCTTGGGAGCACAACGATATGCCTGGGGTCGACCCAGGAACCATGATGCACACATTAAATGTTTACTCTGATGCCCAACCCGTACGACAACGACCCAGAAGGATCGGAACCGAACGAGGAAAGTTTGTAGCTGAAGAAGTTAGCCGTTTGCTAGATGCTGGTTTTATCAGAGAAGTTCACTATCCCATGTGGTTGTCCAATGTTGTTGTTGTACAAAAGAAGAACGGGAAGTTCCGAATGTGTGTGGACTTCACCAACCTAAATAAAGCTTGTCCAAATGATAGTTTTCCTCTGCCGAAGATTGATCGCATGATCGACGCGACTACAGGGTTCGAACGTCTCACCTTCCTGAATGCTTATTCAGGATACAATCAAATCCCAATGAATCCAAAGGATGAAGACAAAATGGCATTCATCACCGAACGAGGGACCTATTGTTACAAGGTCATGCCGTTCGGTCTCAAAAATGCAGGTGCGACTTATCAGCGACTGATTGATAGGATTTTCAAGACCCAGATAGGAGACACGGTGGAGGCATACATTGATGACATGGTGGTTAAAAGCCAACATAAGGATGATCATTTGAAGCACTTGGAGGATGTGTTCGCATCCCTGCAATCACACAAAATGAAGCTAAACTCGGAAAAATGCACTTTCGGTGTATCTTCCGGACAATTCTTGGGTCACATAGTTAATAAAGATGGAATCAAAGCGAGCCCAGCACAAGTTCAAGCATTGATTCAGATGAAGGCACCTGAATCCCCAAAGGAAATCCAGGTACTCACAGGAAGATTAGCAGCCCTGAGTCGGTTCATTTCCAAATTGTCAGATAGATGCAAGTCGTTCTTCGACGTCCTGAAGTCTAAGAAAACGATTGTTTGGGGGGAGAAACAGCAAGAAGCCTTTGATCAGCTGAAACTCTATATGGCGAAACCACCAATCCTTATGGCGCCCAAGAATCATGAGTCCTTAATTTTATACTTGGCGGTTTCTCCGAACGCAGTCAGTTCAGCGTTGGTAAGAGATGATGGGAGCAGACAATACCCAATTTATTATGCGAGCAAGACATTGCTTGACGCCGAGAGAAGATATTCAAAGACAGAGAAAATCATCTTGGCATTGGTCCAGGCAAAACGAAAGCTTCGACATTACTTCGAGTCCCATCCGATCAGAATTCCAACTACATTTCCGATCAAAGCAATTTTGTCAAAACCGGACTTCTCGGGATGAACGACAAAGTGGTCGATAGAAATGAGCATGTTCGACATTACTTATGAGTCACGAACATCTTTAAAAGGTCAAGTTGTGGCAGATTTCCTCCTAGAATATGAAGCAGGCGAAGATGAGATCTGCAATGTAAATCCAAGATGGTTGCTTTATGTAGATGGATCAGTGAATAGTCTGGGGGCAGGTGTGGGGATCGAACTAATATCCCCAGAAGGCACCAAATTGCAGCAGTCGATCAAATTGTCCTTTGGTAGTTCAAACAATGAAGCTGAATACGAAGCCGTGTTGGCAGGGTTAAGGTTATCAAAGGAGCTCCAGATCAAAGAACTAACTGTGTTCAGCGATTCTCAGGTAGTTGTAAATCAGATCACAGGAAGTTATAATACAAGCGAGGAAAGAATGTTGCAGTATAAAAATGTCGTTCAGGAAAAAATGCGGAACTTTCAGGTAGTCACTTTTAAACAAATTCCAAGGACAGAAAATCATGGGGCCGATCATATAGCAAATCAAGCATCCTCAGCAGGAGACGATATGGTCAGAATAATTCCGGTGGATGAACTATTCACTCCTTCGATCGGTAAAAAGAAGGAGGTATACGTGATCCCGTACGAGCCAAGTTGGATCGATCCAATCCTTGAGTATTTATTGATCGGCGTTCTACCTGAGGATCGACGATAAGCTGGGAAAATAAGAGCAACCTCTACCAAGTATTCAGTGATCGATGGCTATCTATATCGCCGATCGTCAAGTGGGCCCTATCTGCGATGTTTGACACCATCTGAAGCACAAGAGGTACTCAAGCAGTTGTACGATGGGACTTGTGGAAGTCATATCAGTGGTAGATCATTATCTCATAGAGCAATAACACAAGGATATTTCTGGTCGTACATGATCCGGGACGCAGAGGAATACGCAAGAAGGTGTGACAAATGTCAGAGACATTCGCATATAATTCATCAACCGGCAGAGCTTCTCACAGCGATGGCTTCTCCTGTTCCGTTCGCACGATGGGGGATGGATGCGGTCGGACCATTAACAAAGGCAGCTTCGAATCAAAAGCATGTGCTTTTGGCCACAGATTATTTCACTAAATGGGTGGAAGCAAAGGCTTATGTAAGAATCACTCACACTCGAGTGATAGATTTTATTTTGAATCGTATAATCTACAGATTTGGAGTACCAAAGTACATAATGATGGACAACGGCACAAATCTGGACAATCAGTACGTTCGGGCATTGCTGGACGAGTACGGGATCAATCAGAATTTATCATCTGTCAGTTATCCGCAAGCAAATGGACAAGCTGAAATAACAAACAGAACGATTTTCGCCGGGATAAAAAGAAAATTAGAGGGAATCAAAGGAAAAGGACAATGGTTAGACGAATTACCGAGGGTCCTCTGGAGCTACCGAACAACTCCTCGCAAGCCAACCGGTATGACTCCATTCGCTATGGCGTACGGAGTCGAGGCGGTAATCCCAATTGAGTTGGAAGTCCCCACGACAAGAACTCATCTATTCGATCCTGAACAGAACGAAGAAATCCTAAAAATTGAAGGTGATCTCATAGATGAAAAAAGGGAAATAGCCTCAATAAGATTGGCAGAATATCAGCAAAGGTTGATGAGGAGTTATAACAAGAAAGTGAAACCAAGATCATTTCAAGTTGGCGATCAAGTACTAAGGGTGTTGGCTAGCAGGTCAAACAAGCTGGATCCCACATGGGATGGTCCATACACAGTAACGGAAGTGATCGGGAAAGGTGCCTACAGATTGGCTGATCAGGATGGAAAACAAATCGAACGAGCTTGGAATGTTATACACCTCAAAAGGTATTTTCAATAAAATTTATATTGATCATTTTGTATGATAAAGATTCATTTCGAATCAATAAAGATATTATTCATATCTTCTCATGTTTCTGTTCAAACTGTAAGAGAAAGAAAAGCTCAAGTGAAAAAACTTGGCCAAAATACATAAGCCAATTAGACAAAAGACCATCATGAAGATGGCACCAAGTTCCTGTTTTCACAAAGACGTATATAGATACGCATTAAAAAGGTAGTTCAAAAGAACGCACCATCATGTTCAAAAAATATATATGGCACAACAGTGCCATCCGTTCAGAAAAAAAAACATCTATGCACCTCGGTGCCATCGTTCAGAAAAACTATATGCACCTCGGTGTCATCTGTTCAAAAAAAATAACTGCGCACCTTAGTGCAATCTTGTTCAAAAAATATATATGGCACAACAGTGCCATCCGTTCAGAAAAAAAAAAAAATCTATGCACCTCGGTGCCATCGTTCAGAAAAACTATATGCACCTCGGTGTCATCTGTTCAAAAAAATAACTGCGCACCTTAGTGCAATCCTGTTCAAAAAATATATAAAGCACAACAAGTGCCATCTGGTCGGAAAATATCTATGCACCTAGGTGCCATCCTGTTCGGAAATAACTTGTCCGAAAAACGCTTACCACAGGAGCATAAAAAATATACAGACCCAAAAAATTGTTCAAATGACAAAAACTTCTAATCAAGAAGGTGGAGGAGTAATATCATCAGTAGGAGGCTGCTGATTCTCTGAAGCTGGAACGGAAGGCTCAGTTGACACTTCATTGGCATCTGCCACAGGCTCTGGTCGTTCGGACGGAATGATCCCATGCAAAATAAATTGAGCTAAATCTTTTTCATCTTGGGAAGACTCGGGCTCTTTATATGGGTGAACGACTCCGCAAGCTGCATCATGGGCGGCCGGATTATCATATGTACGGGCAGATGGATCTGATGACATTTGGTCAAAGCAAAATCTGAACCCATCACAGAACTTTATGTCAAAGATGTTCACATATCTCCGGTGCATGTCCAAACCTCCCCTTCGGCAAATTTCTAAACCCGTCTTCAGAACGGCATTAGAAGTTTCAAGGTTATGGATCTGCTTAGTCAGCTCAGCGTTCCGATCAGATTCCTTCTGATGGAGTTTCTTTAAGCTCTCCACCTCAAGCTCCAAGATTTTCTTCTGCTTTTCAGCCAACATGGCGCATTTGTTAGCTCGAAGGTATGCATCATCAATGCTCTTTCTCTTATACTCTCCCATTTCCACAGCCTTAAAGAGAGCTAGAACATTGAACACAGACTGAAAAGAGAAGAAACGTTAAAAAAAAAAAAAAAAAAACTTTGGTACCTCTAGAATAGAAACAGGAGCCCTAACAAGAAGCTCGTTCTGATCAACATGCTGCTGAAAGAGTTCATCCTTGGGAGGCCACATGCCACGAGCAAGAGCCATCAAGGAATCAGGATCGGACATTGCCAACGTTCGGCGATTCAGAACACTACCATCGCTCTTTTCAAATTTGGGGATCCATTCACCTTCTGGATCAAACGATGGAGGAAAGCAACAGTCCGGAATAGTGTAGCCGCTCACAGATCTGGCTTTCTTAACAAGTTTTTCATGCTTTTCAGAATCATTTCTTTTTGTATGTTCAGAAGGGGGGCCCAGCAGCAACTTTTTCGGAGCATTACCACTATCTTCGATGTTCGTCCTCTTCAGATGCCCTTTTGTCTTCTTCGGATCTTCAGTCAGATCGACCACTTGGCCCTTGCCTTTATCAACTGTCGAGCTAGTTGGGGGAGTAGATTTTAGTGCAGTAGCACGCTTGGAGGCGGTGACCGGAATTTCCATGATAGTAGCCTTTGAAGCACTGGCAGCAATTAAATTCAAGTTTTGGGAAGTCAAAAGTGACTTGCTGGATGGAAGAGTTGCGAATATTTTCTCGTTCAGATATTCAACACGTTCGACTGTATACAAAACACAGGCATACGATCAGCAAATAAACAAATACGCAGATCAAAGTAAAACAGGCGAAACTTATAAGTCACAAAAATACACTTGCCAGAATTTTTGAATCCACACTTAAGTTTCTTACAAATACCGAAGGTCCTTGGCAGCGGATACGGGCCGGACGCATCCACTCTCTAATTTCCCCCAATTTTCACCATCTTATCTTTCCACTCTTTCTCAGAAAAAGGATTGCCTTCACAAAGTTTCAAGGTTGAATGGGGGTGCAGATGGTACCGACCGGGGTTTATTTCTGATCTGATCGACTTTGTAACAAAGCAGAAGATCACCCAAACCTAGGTTCAAACCCCGTTAGTGGTTCAAAACGAGCATAACAGATAGAACCCTGAAGAAATTAGGATTTACTTGCAAAGGGGTAAGTCCTAAAGAAAAAAGGATATAGTGATAGAACGGATGTAAAGGAAATCTAAGAACGGCCAAGTGATGTGCAGAGAACAAGACTTCGCCCGGTTCAACTTCTTCATAAGCTTTGAAACATCCTTTGGTATGTCAAACTCAATTCGGCACCTATCGGCTAAAGGCAATTTATGTAATTGTTTTCGGGAAAGTTTCTGAGATCTTGGTTCAATCGAATTGGGGGCAACCTCAGAAGAGGAAATAACAGGGGCATCATCAACAACCACCTCCAGAGAAGCTGCTATCACTACTCATTATACTTTTTGATTAATGAAAGAAATATGAATGACGTAAGAGAAAAACTAACATCTAGGAGTTCCTTGCTGGGAATCGTCTTCAAATGGAGTGAATCTGCTCTTGTAAATGAGGAAGAAATATTGAAGGAAACGCAGGAAATAAGGAAAGTGGCAGTTACACATGGCTCTTCGAATTCCCACCCTATTTCAAAAATGAAATGGGCTTGGGAATTGGGGGCAAAGTGTATGCTCATTTTTCTCATCAGGCCCATCATACAAAGACTCACACTGGATCAGCATACCTGTTTTAAAGCCCGAATAGAAAACAAAGCCCAAATAGAAAATAAAGTCCAATGATATAAGCTCATTTAAGATTAAAGTCATTAAGGAAATGACCGTTTCAAATATATAGAATCAAAACTGACATAAGATTTTATTATGGCAGTTTTTGATAAACATTAAATTTCAAATTAATGTAGATATTGTCTTTAACATGTATTAAAACCCATTCATGTGGGAAAGACCTGGGGTCATGTATAAAAGAAAGGGAAAAGGATCCGAGATTGCTCCAATATTTGCTGATTCTTGAATTTTCTATTTTCTTCTTGCCATTATTCTTTTTCGTAGCTTCTGTTTATTTTACAAAAGTTGAGATTCGTTCGGCAACTTCGAACGGGTTTACATATGCTTTGTTCTTTTGTTGGTGAATGAACAAATTGGAACCGTTAGCTTTTGCTGCTACAATATCACCTTGTCTCTTTTCAGGTCATAATGTCTACCAGCAGTGAGTCCTGAGAAACAAGTGGTACAAATCAACTGGTAAATTCTGTGAAAAAACAAGTATGATGATCCTAACTGGTAAATACTGTGGTACAATTGTTTTCTTAGGTAAACTTTTGTTCTGTTTTGTTTGTTTTTTAGTGAAATTACTTATTTCCATTTGTAATCAGAATTAAGAACACGGTGGTTCAAGTTTCAGACGTGTATTGAGATAATTTGTGAATTAGTCTCTGATATATGATTTAGTAGAGATCAATATATATATATATATATATATATATATATATATTTAGTAGAGATCAATATATATATATATATATATATATATATATTTATTGTTTTGTTAAAATCTTTGTTCTTTTATGAATACAGTTAAAAGGCCATTGTTCTTGCAACTTATTGGGAGGGAAATTTTTTCCAACATTGAGTATATGCAGAAATGGATGCTTCCAAACTCGAATAAAATTTAACGATGGTATTATTTTGAACAAATAAATTTAACATTGCACTACGCTCTTAGAATATGTTTAACCCAAATGAGACATTTGCTTTCATCAAACTAGATTTAATTGCATTGAGAGTACCTAATAAGATTTGAAAACTCATACTTTAGAATATTAAGGAGATACCGATAAAGTTAGGGCTACTGGTGATATTTGATAAAAATTTATTTATATTTGATAAATTTTTATTTACTCTATGTATATATACATTTGTGTTCGATTAACGTTGCACGTCCTATTTGAACAATATATTTGATATTTGATAACATTGCACGTCCTATTTGAACAATTACTTAGGTCATGATCGGTATGCATGATGGTTTTTTTTTGTTTTTTGTTTGGTAGTGTATCATTTTTCCTGATAAAATATGTTTGGTTAACTTTGTTTTGTTTTAAACAGTAAAAAATGTTAGGAAAAAATTACACATTTTTTTTAACAAAAAAAAATGTACAATTTTTTATTTTATTTTTCAACTATTCACTCAAATATATATATATATATATATACACGCCACTACCACAGTCACCGCATCCAACCGTTATCATCACCATCACCACCTCTTCTCTTTACTCCCAAAACATCACATATATGTATATATCTGTAACAAAATTATCTTTACCATGCATTTGTATTTTTCTAAAATTTACATCAAAAATACTACCAAAAGAACTTAATTTGGTGTGAGTGAGACTGGGAACATGCGTGTCAGATTCGCCAGCTGTATGAAAGCCAATTCTTTTTGTTTGGATGTATTTATGTAGCTTAAGGTAGGGCATTCATTGAATCATTATGTTACATTAAAAATTAAGAAACATATTTTTATATGGTTGATCGCTATCATTGTTTAGGAGGCAGGTCAATTTCATTTAATTATCAGCCCATAGTATTGCAATTTTTCTATTAGTTTTATCAAATGAACAAATTCAAAGATTTCAACTAGATATAGAGAGAGTCATGAATTGTCAAAATTAGCATACCTCGGTCATTCTAGAGTTCCCGAGGAACAGAGATATGTTATTATATATGGCTCCATGGATAGATTTTCTTGCTAAATACTAGCCTCTATCCAATTATAAGATTACTATATATATATACCCATGGGTATATATATATATATATATATATATGTGTATATATATATATGTGTGTGTGTATGTATTATGAGCTACTATTGTTAGATAAAATTGTAGCTTTACCAATAGTGAGATTCAAGTGGGAGATGTTTCGGTTTACATTTTTACTAATGTAATTTTCATAATTGACGGACAATTATTATGTCAGAAAGGGGTGACTGATTAGATAAAGTAAATTTAACATACTTGGCTTAATTTGCATTATTTATTTATTGAGATCTCATGCATTTCATTTGTAATTCTTTTTAATACCGAAATAAATTAAACATTCACGAAAAGAAAATTATCGCAATTGACCGATGATTAGAGTCTTTTTAAGGTTTACGCAAGAAGACACCAGAAATTATAATTGAAGCATTATTGATCTTCTATAATTATAAACAACAAAGCTTTGAAGACAAAGATTAACTTATACATCAAATCAGTCTTTTTCTTTTTCCATTTGTTATTATTCAACGAGTCTAAAGTGGTCGTCAATCACCCCCTCGAGATCATAAATATATATATAGATATATAGATTCTTTTACGATTCTCAGGATCAGATTTAGTTACAAACTTACAATCTCGTATAACTTGTTCAGGAATCGCGAAAGGGATGAAAATTTCACTGGCACAGCATATTGTCACGCCCTGCCTTAGAGGTTACGCCACACAGGCGCCACGCAGACGCTTCGTAGGATCCTACTTGGCATCCTACATGGCATCCGGAATATTCTAGACTTCTCCACACTTCTCCAGAATTCTCTAGAGTATTGTAGAGTTGTCTAGACTTGTATAGAATTGTATATACTAGAATTGTATAGAACATTCTAGATATGGAGGATTCTAGAAATCTCTCCACCTTTCCTTGTAAAGGCCCTTGGCCTATAAATAGAGGAGGGAGCTCATTTGCTCACCATCCACCCAACAATCCAAGTATCCATCCAAGCAATACAAGTTCCATTGCCTTCTAAGCTCTCTTGCCTACATTTCTCTTCTTACACACCAAGCTTCCGCATTCACCTAACTTTAGTGGCTCACTAAGCTAGAGACTCACAAAGGCTTACTTAGCACTTCTCAAGCATCTTAGAGGTGTCTAAGGCCGCACGGTTCCTTGGAAACGCCAAGTCCGTGACAGTTGGTATCAGAGCACGGTTCGTGAGGGATCACAACCTACTTGCAAGAGAGTATGGCAGAGATGAACTTAACCATCACCCCAGCCGTGGAGGAGCAAGAACGCGGCAGGGAGAATCAACGCCCACCCACTAACACCAAGGCAAGGTCGAAATCCAAGTCCAAGGACGCTCAATCAAGCCTTGAGACACGCATCGATGACATAGAAGGCACTATGGCCATCATGCAGGAGCGTATAGTGGAGACTCACCAACGCTTGGAAGAAATGGAGTCCGATGACGCCGACTTCCAAGACACCATGAAGGGACAACTCAATGCCCTTGATGGAGACCATCGCAAGGAGCTACGCTCTCTTCGCGACGAGATAGCCACACTACGTGGTTACATGGATCAAGAGCTTGGCAACCTTCGGACATTCATGGAGGACATGCGTGCCGATTGGGCCATTTGCAAGCAAGCCGTAGCAAACGGTGCCACTGCTACTCGGGAGGCCGGAGCTCCCAGAATCGACGTCCCCAAGCCCAAGTGCTACAAAGGGGAACGTGTTGCCAAGGAGGTAGAAAACTTCCTATTTGGCATGGAACGATACTTTGACGCCAAAGGGATAGTGGATGAGGCGACAAAGATCAACACCACCACCCTCTACCTAGTGGACGATGCTATGCTATGGTGGAGGCGTAGACATGGCGATATCGATAGAGGTACACTTTCTATTGATACTTGGGCTGATTTCCGTAAAGAGTTTAAGAGGCACTTCTATCCTGAGAATGCCGAGGAAGAAGCTATGGGCAGACTCCGCCGGCTCAAACAAACAGGGACCATCCGAGACTATGTCAAGGAGTACACTTCTCTCACCCTTGAGATCCCTGAGCTCTCAGAGAAGGAGTCTCTCTTCTTCTTCATGGATGGCCTACAATAATGGGCCAAGACAGAGCTAAGACGACGTGGAGTGAAGGACCTTGCCACTGCCATCACAGAAGCGGAGGCATTGATCGATTTCAGCTCCAAGAAAGACTTTGCCAAGCCCAAGGACAAGACCCGGAACTTCGGCAAAGGTGGGGGAGACAAGGGCAGCACTTCTAATGCCACCAACACTGCCCCTCACAAAGAAGGCTTCCGGAAAGATGGAGGCAACAAGCCCCATAAACAACCACCATCACCCTGCTTCATATGTGGTGAGATGCATTAGACACGGTTTTGCCCAAAGAAGAATACCGCCAATGCTATGACGCTTGAGCAGGAGGCACACATGGGTTCGCTTCAAATCCTCAATGCTATCAAGGCAAAGATGGAGGCCCCTAAGGCAGCACCTAAAGGGCTCATGTTCGTTGAAGCAACCATAGGGGGGACGTCTACTAGAGCATTGGTAGACACCGGCGCCTCCCACAACTTCATAAGCATCGACGAGGCCAAGCGACTAGGCCTCAAGTACACCAAGGAGGACGGTTCCATGAAGGTCGTCAACTCAGCAGCCAAAGCCATATATGGCACTGCCCGAGGCATACATGCCCACATAGGCCAATGGAATGGCCTCATTGATCTCTCGGTGGTTCCCATGGACGACTTTGCCTTAGTCCTTGGAATAGCATTCTTGGACAAGGTAAAGGCCTTCCTCATCCCCTACACTAACACCATGTGCATCATGGAGGGAAATACCACATGCATGGTACCGGTCGAACGAGGGGCTAAGATTGAGGCTCGCTCCCTATCTGCCATGCAATTCAACAAGGGGTACAAGAAGGGGGAAGTTAGCTACTTAGCCACCCTACTCGACTCACCAGAAGACCCCTCAGAGTCTTCCCCACATGAGGACATGCCCACGGAGATCCACTCAGTACTACGTGAGTACGACGATGTCATGCCCTCGGAGCTACCGAAGAGACTACCACCCCGAAGGGAGGTAGATCACAAGATCGAGCTGGAACCAGGTTCCAAGCCACCATCCATGGCACCTTACCGCATGGCACCACCAGAGTTGGAGGAATTGCGGAAACAGCTCAACGACCTACTCGATGCGGGCTACATTCGACCATCGAAGGCCCCTTATGGCGCACCTGTCTTGTTTCAACGCAAGAAAGATGGGTCATTGCGGATGTGCATCGACTATAGAGCTCTCAACAAGGTGACCATAAAGAACAAGTACCCCATTCCTCTCATCGCAGACTTGTTCGACCAACTTGGGGGAGCACGCTACTTCACCAAGCTGGACTTGCGCTCGGGGTACTATCAAGTACGTATTGCGGCAGAAGATGAGCCCAAGACCACATGCGTGACAAGGTATGGCGCTTATGAATTCCTAGTCATGCCATTTGGTCTCACCAATGCACCAGCCACATTCTGCACTTTGATGAACAACCTATTCCATCCCTACTTGGACCGCTTTGTGGTGGTATACTTGGACGACATCGTCATCTATAGCACCACCTTGGAAGATCACGTGCAACACTTGAAGACCGTCTTCCAAGTTCTCCGGGAGAACGACCTCTATGTGAAAAGGGAAAAATGTTCATTTGCCCAACAAGAGGTGATGTTCCTGGGTCACAAGATAAAGGATGGGAAGCTCTTAATGGATGAAAGCAAAGTGCAAGCCATACGGGACTGGGAGCCACCCACCAAAGTGCCCGAACTACGATCATTCTTGGGCCTTGTCAACTACTACCGCCGCTTTATCAAACACTACTCAGCACGAGCCGCTCCTTTGACGGACATGCTGAAGAAGGGACGCATATGGAGATGGACGGAGGAAAGCCAAATTGCCTTTGATGACTTGAAGAAGGCAGTGATGGAGGAACCCATACTTTGCCTACCGAACCACTCTAAGCCTTACGAGGTACACACTGATGCCTCGGACTTTGCCATTGGGGGAGTTCTCATGCAAGAGGGACACCCCATAGCCTATGAGAGTCGCAAGCTCAATGATGCCGAGCGGCGCTACACGGTGCAAGAGAAGGAGATGACCGCAGTCATCCATTGCCTTCGCACTTGGAGACACTACTTACTTGGGGCACGGTTCGTGATCATGACGGACAATGTTGCCACTAGCTACTTCCAAACACAGAAGAAGCTTAGCCCTAAGCAAGCACGGTGGCAAGATTACTTGGCCGAGTTCACTTATCGCTTGGAGTACAAGCCAGGCAAAGCCAATGTCGTAGCGGATGCCCTCAGCCGCAAAGCAGAACTCGCGGCCATTAGTCGACCACAACACCCTCTTATGGATCGCATCAAAGAGGGACTACAGCATGACCCCCTAGCCAAGAGTCTCATTCAACTCACCAAGGATGGCAAGACTCGACGCTTTTGGCTTAGGGATGATCTTCTCCTCACTACGGGCGACAGGCTATTTGTGCCTAAGTGGGGGAACCTGCGAAGGGAACTCATCAAGGAATGCCATGACACCATGTGGGCTGGACACCCAGGAATGAGGCGCACACAGGCAATCCTTGAGGATTCGTACTACTGGCCCCGGATGCGTGACGACATCGAGGCCTATGTACGCACTTGTCTTGTTTGCCAACAAGACAAGATAGAGCAGCAGCAGCCGGCCGGTCTATTAGAGCCACTACCTGTCCCAGAGGGTCCATGGGCGAGTGTTTCAATGGACTTCATCACGTGCCTACCCAAGTCTAATGGATGTGGCATCATCATCGTAGTGGTGGATCGATTCAGCAAGTATGCCACCTTCATACCTGCCCCTGCAGATTGCACGGCCGAGCAGACAGCAGAGCTCTTCTTTGACTATGTGGTCAAGCAATGGGGGTTGCCACAAAACATAGTGAGTGACAGAGACCCACGTTTCACAGGCCGCTTCTGGACGGGACTCTTTCAGAAGATGGGTACGGGTCTCAACTTCTCTACTAGCTTTCACCCCCAATCTGACGGACAGACGGAGCGTATCAACGCGCTTCTGGAGCTATACTTGAGGCACTATGTTAGTGCCAACCAGCGGGACTGGGCCAAACTCCTTGGAATAGCACAGTTTGCCTACAACTTGCAGCGGAGTGAGGCTACCAACCACAGTCCTTTCGAGATAGTGACCGGGCGACAACCCATAACGCCTAACGCTATGGCATCAAGCGGAGATGGCAAGAGCCCGGCAGCATACAGATTCGCCAAGGGATGGCATGACCAATCCGACTTGGCTCGAGCCTACCTAGATAAGGCAGGCAAGAAAATGAAGAAGTGGGCTGACTCCAAGAGAAGGCCCCTAGAATTCATGGAAGGAGACTTGGTCATGGTCAAGTTGCTACCCCAACAGTTCAAGTCTTTGCGAGCAGTGCACAAGGGGTTAGTACGACGCTACGAGGGTCCCTTCCCAGTTATCAAACGAGTTGGAAAGGTCTCCTATATGGTGGAGCTACCACCAAAGATCAAGATTCATCCAGTTTTCCATGTCAGCAAGCTCAAGCCTTACCATGAAGACAAGGATGATCCAACTCGAGGCATATCACACCGAGCTCCTACTGCCGTAGTCACTTCCTTCGATAAGGAAGTAGAGTGCATCCTCGCCGACCGACAAGCGAGCAGAAGCGGAGTCCCCAAGTACACAGAGTACTTGGTGAAATAGAAAAACTTGCCGGATAGTGAAGCAAGCTGGGAGCATGAAGACACACTTTGGCAGTTTGCAAAACACATCCAGCAGTTCAAGCAGAACGCGACGAGGACGTCACGAACTTAGGTGGGGGAGAATGTCACGCCCTGCCTTATGAGGTTACGCCACGCAGGCGCCACACAGGCGCCACACAGACGCTTCGTAGGATCCTACTTGGCATCCTACATGGCATCCGGAATATTCTAGACTTCTCCACACTTCTCCAGAATTCTCTAGAGTATTGTAGAGTTGTCTAGACTTGTATAGAATTGTATATACTAGAATTGTATAGAACATTCTAGATATGGAGGATTCTAGAAATCTCTCCACCTTTCCTTGTAAAGGCCCTTGGCCTATAAATAGAGGAGGGAGCTCATTTGCTCACCATCCACCCAACAATCCAAGTATCCATCCAAGCAATACAAGTTCCATTGCCTTCTAAGCTCTCTTGCCTACATTTCTCTTCTTACACACCAAGCTTCCGCATTCACCTAGCTTTAGTGGCTCACTAAGCTAGAGACTCACAAAGGCTTACTTAGCACTTCTCAAGCATCTTAGAGGTGTCTAAGGCCGCACGGTTCCTTGGAAACGCCAAGTCCGTGACAGTTGGTATCAGAGCACGGTTCGTGAGGGATCACAACCTACTTGCAAGAGAGTATGGCAGTGATGAACTTAACCATCACCCCAGCCGTGGAGGAGCAAGAACGCGGCAGGGAGAATCAACGCCCACCCACTAACACCAAGGCAAGGTCGAAATCCAAGTCCAAGGACGCTCAATCAAGCCTTGAGACACGCATCGATGACATAGAAGGCACTATGGCCATCATGCAGGAGCGTATAGTGGAGACTCACCAACGCTTGGAAGAAATGGAGTCCGATGACGCCGACTTCCAAGACACCATGAAGGGACAACTCAATGCCCTTGATGGAGACCATCGCAAGGAGCTACGCTCTCTTCGCGACGAGATAGCCACACTACGTGGTTACATGGATCAAGAGCTTGGCAACCTTCGGACATTCATGGAGGACATGCGTGCCGATTGGGCCATTTGCAAGCAAGCCGTAGCAAACGGTGCCACTGCTACTCGGGAGGCCGGAGCTCCCAGAATCGACGTCCCCAAGCCCAAGTGCTACAAAGGGGAACGTGTTGCCAAGGAGGTAGAAAACTTCCTATTTGGCATGGAACGATACTTTGACGCCAAAGGGATAGTGGATGAGGCGACAAAGATCAACACCACCACCCTCTACCTAGTGGACGATGCTATGCTATGGTGGAGGCGTAGACATGGCGATATCGATAGAGGTACACTTTCTATTGATACTTGGACCCCCTAAACGATGACATCAGCCTGAATTTTTTTTAAAATCCCTAAACTACCCTCAATGTCTTATCCTTATTCTGTTTGGAAACAAGGATAGTGTTTTTATCAATTAGACCCCCTCCCATCATTTAATAATTTAATTTGTATTAAAATTTAAAAATATATATAAAATTTTAAAATATATCTATTAAAATTTGAAAAATATTATAAATTCGAAAATAAATATAAAATTAAAATATATATATATAAATTTTGAAATTATTTTTTTTTCAAAAAAACATATTAAATTTCAAAAATAAATATAAAAATCACAAAAAACATAAAAAATTTGAAACAAATATATAAAATTTTAAAAAAAACATATAAAATTCAAAAATATATATTAAATTTCAAAAAAAATTATAAAATCGAAAATAAATATAAAATAAAATATATATATAAATTTTGAATTTTTTTTTAAAAACATATTAAATTCAAGACAAATATATAAAATTAAAAAAAATCATATAAAATTCTAATAATATATATTAAATTTCGAAAATAATTATAAATTTCAAAAAAAATATAAAATTTGAAAATAAATATAAAATTCAAATATATATATATTAAATTTCAAAAAAAAAACTAAATTCGAAAATAAATATAAAATTAAAAAAAAAAAAATTCTCTCTCTCTTTCTCTCTCAAACGCGCACACACACACACACACACACACACACATACACACACACACGCACACACATATATATATACACATATATATATATAGATCTATATATATATACACACACAGATATATAGATCTATATATATATACACTCTCGTCGCCGGCCGACTCCCACCGCCTCCCCGTCGGCGCCGCCCCCTCCCACCACCGCCTCCCCGTCGGCGCCGCCCCCTCCCACCACCCCCTCCCCCGATGGGTCTATATATATATATATATATAGATCTATATGTGTGTGTATATATATGTGCGTGTGTGTGTGTGTGTGTGCGTGTGTGAGAGTTAGAGAGAGAGAGAGAGATAGAGAGGAGAGAGAGAGAGAGAATCTGAGAGTTAGAGAGAGAGAGAGAGATAGAGTTAGAGAGAGAGAGAGAGATAGAGGAGAGAGAGAGAAAAAAAATATTGAATAGATATTGGGGTGTTTGGTTTGAGGGTTAGATTGATTCTAAAGGGTGTTTGGTTTAGGGTTTAAATTGATTTAGGGATTAAATTGATTTAAGGGGTGTTTGGTATAAGGGTATTTTAGACATTTCACACCATAAGGGGTGTAAATGAAGATATGCAAACCTGAGGGGTCAAAATGATGATAGGACAAACCTCAGGGGGTGGAAATGAAGTTATCCCTATAAAATTCAAAAAAATGTATAAAATTCGAAAACAAATATTTAAATTTTGAAAAAATATATAAAATTAGAATAAAATATATAAATTTTGAAAAATATATATAAATTTCAAAAAATATATAAAATTAGAATAAAATATATAAATTTTGAAAAATATATATAAAATCAAAAAAATATATAAAATTCGAAAATATATATATAAATTGAAAAATATTTAAATTCGAATATATATATTTCAAAATATATATATAAAATTCAAAACATTATATAATTTCGAAAAACATATATAAATTTAAAAATATATAAAAAAATAAATATATATATATATATAATTTGAAATATATATAATTCGAAAATATATATATAAAATTTGAAATATATATAAATTCGAATATATATATTTAAAAAAAATAAAATCAAAATATATATATTTTCTAAAACAAAATTCAAAAAATTATATAATTTTGAAAAACATATATAAATTTCAAAAAATATATAAAATTTGAAATATATATATATAATTCGAATATATATATATATAATTTGAAAAATATATAAATTCGAAAATATACATAATTTTTGAAATGATTATATGTTTTTCAAAATTATATAATTTTTTGAATTTTGTTTTTGAAAATATATATTTTTCGAATTTTTTTTTTGAAATATATATATATTCGAATTTATATATTTTTCAAATTTTATATATATATTTTCGAAATATATATATATTTCGAATTTATATGTTTTTGAAAATATATATAGATGCAAACCTCAGGGGGTGTTAGTGCAAATTATCTTATATAAAAAGAAAGAGAGTAAAGAATAGTGGCCAGTGGAGTCCACCATGAATTATATATATTTATAGAGAGAGAAAAAAAAAGATGATGTGTAGTGAAATGCGGTGCCCACCTAAAAAAAACATTTAGTCTTAAATTATAAAAACCAAAATTCATTTGATCTTTAAAAAAAAAAAAAAAAAACAAGACAAGACTAAACCAAACTAAAAATCAAACAAGCCCTTACATCTACCAACCTGTTTTTGTTTCCCTTGGACATCATTTTCCTTCGAAAATCTTAATAACTGCCTTGAAAATATCAAATAATCCCCTCTTTTTATATTTCTAAATAATTGATTTAATTGAAAGTGATTGCATTTACAACTTCTGCTTATTTTTCTTTGGTTGAGGCTTGATGAGGCATAATTTTTTTTCTTTTTATTAGTAAAAAATCAATGTTCTTTTTTCAGGGACGAAAAAGTACCATTAAACTACCCAGCATTTAGTATTTTTTTTTTTATGATTTGATTTTTCTTTTGTCACCTATATGATTTATTGAATCCCTCCCTCCTCAAGAGAATATACTTCATCAACACTAAAGCACTATGGTAGATGAATTTAATATAATAATAATAAAATAGAAGTTTGTAGAATTTAGAAATAGGAATGGAATTTAGGTTAAGTTAACAACAATATTTTATGTATTATTTCGTCGTGTATTTATTGGAAGGCTGCGTGTAAACCCGTTCGTAGTTACCGAATGAATTGTAATTTTTGTAATTTAAACATAAGTAATGTATTAAATAAATGACAGGGTAACAATGGATATTTGAGGAATCAGCAAGAATGGGGAAAATTTTGGATCCTTTTCTCTTTTTCTTTCAGTCTTTTTATACATGAACTTGATCTTACCCTCATAAATGGGTATTAAAACATATTTAAAACAATATCTTTACATTAAATACAGATTTACTGTTTGTAAAACCGTCACATTAAAATCCATATCAGTTTTTATTGTATATAATGAAACGGTCGGCTTTTAAGAGTTTTTATCATGAGATGGGCTTCTATTTTTGAACATTGTTTTCTATTGGACTTATTAATATATGTTGATCCAATGTTGCTTTGTATGATGGCCATGATGTAGAAAAGGGGCCTACACTTTGCCCCCAATTCCCAACCCCTTTTCATATTTTGAAATATGGTGGGAATTCGAAGCGCCATGTGTAATTGCCACTTTCCTTACTTCATTCGTCTTCTCCAACATTACTTATTCATTTACAACAGCAGACTCCTATTCTTTGAAGGCGATTTTCAGCAAGAAGTTCTTGAGGTTAGTCTTACTTATTTCATCCTTCATTTTTCTTTCATAAATCAAATATCATGAGTAGCGATAGTAGCCGAACCCCTTATCTGGAAGTGGTTGTGGATGATGCTCCCATTGTTTCTTCTGAAATTGTCCCCAGTTCCAGTAAATTGAAACCAAAAAAACTATCTTGTAAACAATTGCGAAAATTATCTTTAGCCGATAGGTGTAAAATAGAGTTTGAAATGCCCAATAATGTTTCGATTTCTGAGTATTCCACCGATTTGGACTTCAAATCGTATGAAGAAGTTGAACCGGATGAAGCTCTATTTTATGCGCACCATTTGGCCGTACTCAGATTTCCTCTTCATCCCTTCTATCACTACGTTCTTTTTTCTTTAGGGCTTACACCCTTGCAAGTGAACCCTAATTTTTTCAGGGTTCTATCTGTAATGCTCGTTTTGAATCGCGAACGAGATTTGAACTTAGGTTTGGGTGATTTCTTGTTATGTTACAAAGTTGATCAGATCTGGAAAAACCCTGGTCGGTACCATCTGCACCCTCATTCAACCTTGAAACTTTGTGATGAGAATCCTTCTTCTGAGAAGGAATAGAAATATAAGATGGTAAAAATTGGGGGAAATTGGAGGGTGGATGCGTCCGTCCCGTACCCTCTGCCAAGGACTTTCGGTATTTGTAAAAAATACAAGTGTAGATTCAAGAATCCTGGCAAGTGTCCCTTTGTACTTTTCGAATTTTGCCTGTTTTTCTTGAACTGCTTATGTATTTGTTTTTTATCGTATGTATGTGTGTTATATACAGCCGAACGTCTGGAATATCTGAACGAGAAGGTCTTTACTACTCTTCCTTCCAACAAAACTCTTTTAACTTCTCAGAATCTGAAATTAATTGCTGCCAGCGCTTCAGAAGCTACCATAATGGAAATTCCAGTGACAGCCTCCAAACGTGTTATAGCACAAAGATTTCCTGCCCCTGTCAGTTTTTCTGATGACAAAGGAAAAAATAAACTGGTCGACCTGACAGAAGAGCCGAAGAAGACAAATGGGCTTCTGAAGAGGATGAACACTGATGACAACGGTAATGTTTAGAAAAAATTACAGCTTGACCCCCCTTCAGAGCATGCAAAAAGGAATGACTCTGAGAAACATGAAAAGTTACTGAAGAAGGCCAAATCTGTGAGCGGCTATACTATTCCAGACTGCTGTTTCCCTCCATCATTTGATCCTGAAGGTTATTGGATCCCAAAGTTTGAAAAAAGTGATGAAAGTGTTCTGAATCGCCGTTCGTTGGCCATGTCAGATCCGGATTCTCTGATGGCACTTGCTCATGGTAT
Organism: Cornus suecica; assembly: GCA_963922005.1. Classification (NCBI taxonomy): domain Eukaryota; kingdom Viridiplantae; phylum Streptophyta; class Magnoliopsida; order Cornales; family Cornaceae; genus Cornus; species Cornus suecica. Next base: position 97,974,483 of record OY998238.1, read on the forward strand.
GTGGCCACCAAAAGATGAAATTTTTCAGCAGCATGTCGATCAGAATGAGCTTTTGGCTAGGGCTCCTGTCTCTATTTTGTAGGTAAATTTTTTTATTATTTTTTTAATGATAATGTTTCTTATTTCTTCAGTCTGTGTTTGATGTTCTAGCTCTCTGCATGGCTGTTGAGATGGGGGAGTACAAGAGAAAAAACATGGATGTTGCATATCTAAGGGCTGATAAATGCGCCATGTTAGCTGAAAAACATAAGAAGATCTTGGAAACTGAGCTGGAAAGCCTAAAGAAACTTCATAAAAAGGAAGCTGATCATAATACTGAACTGAAGAAGCAGGTGCACAACCTTGAGACTTCGAATGCCGTTCTGAAATCCGACTTGGAGATTTGCCGAAGAGGGGGAATGGAAATGCTCTGGAGGTACGTGAGCATTTTTGACATAAAATTCTGTGATGGGTTCAGATTTTGTCATGATCAAATGTTAATGGACCCATTTGCTCGTACATATGATGATCCGGCAACTCATGATACTGCTTGTGGTGTCATTCACCCGTATGTTGAGCCTAAGCCTTGTAGAGACGAGAAGGACTTTGCTCAATTTATTTTGCATGGGATCATACAGGCTAAACGACCAGAGCCTATTTTTGCAGACCCTTCTGTTGCAAATGATGTTTCAGCTGGACCTTCCATTCCTCCTTCAGAAAATCAACAGTTAACTACCGATGATGTTTTACTTTCAACTTCTTGATCAGAAGTTTTACTTTGAACAATTTTCATGGTCTGTAAAACAATATATATTTTTGATGCTTATGTGGTGAGCATCTTTGAACAGGTTTTGAGATGGCACTGATGTGCTAAGTATTTTTGAATAGGTTTTAAGGTGGCACTGATGTGCTAAGTATTTTTGAACAGGTTAATGTGTTTCTGGAACACAAATTTTTTAAGCGCTTCTTCGTGCGTCTTTGTTAAAGTAGGAACTTGGTGCCATCTTTTAAGATGGTCTTTTATTTTTGCCTATATGGCTTATATATTTTGGCCAAGTTATTTTACTTGGGCTTTTCATGAACTTTCTTTTTGTGATTGTTTGAACAAAAATATTGGAAGATATGAATGCAATATCTTTATTGATTTGGTACGGATCTTAGTATACAAACTTAGAACGAATTTTAAGGTCAACAAAATTTTATTGAAAATACCTCTTCAGGTGGATTGCATTCCAAGCTCGTTCGATCTGTTTTCCATTTTGTTCGGCCAATCTGTAAGCTCCTTTGCCGATCACCTCTGTGATTGTGTACGGCCCATCCCATGTAGGATCTAGCTTATTTGATCTTTTGGCCAATACCCTTAGTACTTGATCACCCACTTGGAATGATCTTGGCTTCACATTTTTGTTGTAACTCCTCATCAATCTTTGCTGATACTCTGCCAGCCTTATTAAGGCCATTTCCCTTTTCTCCTCCATGAAATTAATTTCAATTTTAAGAATTTCTTCATTATGTTATGGGTCGAAGAGTTGTGTTCTTTTTGTGGGGACTTCCAATTCAATTGGAATTACTGCCTCAACACCGTATGCCATAGCAAATGGAGTCAATCCGGTTGGCTTTCGGGGCGTCGTTTGATAACTCCAGAGGATCCTTGGCAATTCCTTTAACTATCGTCCTTTTCCTTCGATCCCTTCTAATTTTCTTTTTATTTCGGCAAAAATCATTTTATTTGTTATCTCGGCTTGTCCGTTCGCTTGCGGGTAACTAACCGATGACAAGTTCTGGTTAATGCCATACTCGTCCAGCAACTCCCGAACGTATTGATTGTCCAGGTTTTTGCCGCTGTCCATCATTATTTACTTTGGCACTCCGAACCTATAGATTATATGATTCAAGATAAAATCAATCACTTGAGTGTACGTGATTCTTACATAAGCCTTGGCCTCCACCCATTTAGTGAAATAATCTGTGGCCAGAAGCACATATTTTTTATTTGATGCTGCCCTTGTTAATGGTCCGACCGCATCCATTCCCCAACGTGTTAACGGAACAGGCGAAGCCATTACTGTGAGAAGCTCTGTTGGTTGATGGATTATACGCGAATGCCTTTGTCATTTGTCGTATCTTCTCGCGTACTCTTCCGCATCTCAGATCATGTATGGCCAAAAATAACCTTGTGTTATTGCCCTATGAGATAATGATCTACCCCCAATATGTCTTCCACAAGTTCCTTCGTGCAACTGCTTAAGTACCTTTTGTGCTTCAGACGGGGTCAAACACCGCAGGTAAGGCCCAGTCATCGATCAACGGTATAAAAAGCCATCAATCACTGAATACTTGGTAGAAGGTGATCTTACTTTCTTCGCTTCATGTCGATCCTCAGGTAAAACACTGATCAATAAGTATTGAAGGATTGGATCGATCCAACTCAGCTCGTACAGAATCATGCACACCTTCTTCTTTTTACCGATCGATGGAGCGAATAATTCGTCCACGGGAATTATCCTGATCATATCGTCCCCAGCTGATGATGCCTGATTTGCTACATGATCAGCCCCATGATTTTCCGCCCTTGGAATTTGCTTGAAAGTTACTACATAAAAATTTTGTGCTTCTTCCTGAACAGCCTTTTTGTATTCCAGCATCCTTTCCTCATTTGCATTGTAACTTCCTGCGATCTGATTTACGACTAACTGCGAATCGCTGAACACGGTTAATTCTTTAATCTGGAGCTCCCTTGCCAACCTTAAACCTGCCAGAACGGCTTCATACTCCGCCTCATTATTTGAACTTTCAAAACTCAGTTTGATTGATTATTGCAACTTGGTGCCTTCTGGGGATATTAGTTCGATCCCCACGCCTGCCCCCAGGCTATTCACAGATCCATCCACATAAAGCTCCCACCTTGGATTTTCACTGTAGATCTCATATTCGGTTGCCTCATATTCAAGAAGAAAATCTGCCACCACTTGACCTTTTACGAACGTTCGTGGTTCATAAGTAATGTCGAACATGCTCAATTCTATTGACCACTTAGTTGTTCGCCCAGAGAAGTCAGGTTTGGATAAAATTGCTTTGATCGGAAATGTTGTAGGAATCTTGATCGGATGGGATTCGAAATAATGTCGTAGCTTTCGTTTGGCCTAAACCAAAGCTAAGATTATTTTCTCTGTCTTCGAATACCTTCTCTCGGCATCAAACAATGTTTTGCTTGCATAATAAATTGGGTGTTGTCTGCTCCCATCATCTCTCACTAATGCTGAACTAACCGCGTTAGATGAAACTGCTAGATATAGAGTTAAGGACTCATGATCTTTGGGTGCCATCAGGATTGGTGGTTTCGCCATATAGAGCTTCAGTTGATCGAACGCTTCTTGTTGTTTCTCTCCCCAAGCCATCATTTTCTTAGATTTCAGCACATCGAAGAACGGCTTGCATCTGGCTGATAATTTGGAAATGAACCGGCTTAGAGCTACTAACCTCCCTATAAGCACTTGGATTTCTTTTGGAGACTCAGGTGCCTTCATCTCGATCAATGCCTGAACTTGTGCGGGACTCGCTTTGATTCCATCTTTGTTAACTATGTGTCCCAAGAATTGTCCGGAAGACACACCAAAAGTGCATTTCTCCGGGTTCAGCTTTATTTTGTGCGATTGCAGGGATGCGAACACATCCTCCAAGTGTTTCAGGTGATGATCCTTGCGTTGGCTTTTAACAACCATGTCCTCTATGTAAGCCTCCACCGTGTCTCCAATCTGGGCCTTAAAAATCTTGTCGATTAGTCGCTGATAAGTTGCACCTGCATTTTTTAGACCGAACGGCATGACCTTGTAACAATAGGTCCCTCTTTCGGTGATGAACGCCATTTTGTTTTCATCTTTTGGGTTCATTGGGATTTGATTGTATCCTGAACATCGAGGAAGGTGAGCCGTTCGAATCCGGTAGTTGCGTCGATCATGCGATCAATCTTTGGTAAAGGAAAACTGTCCTTCGGGCAAGCTTTATCTAAGTTGGTGAAGTCCACACACATTCGAAACTTCCCATTCTTCTTTTGTACGATGACAAAGTTAGACAGCCAATCGGGGTAATGAACCTCTCTGATAAAACCAACTTCTAACAACCGATTAACCTCTTCAGCTACAAACTTTCCTCGTTCGGTTCCTATCCTTCTGCGTCGTTGCCGTACGGGTTGTGCACCAGGATGAACACTTAAAGTGTGCATCATGGTTCCTGGGTCAATTCCCGGCATGTCGTTGTGCTCCCAAGCGAAAACATCAGCATTTGATCTTAACATGGAAATCAAACTGGTCCTTTCAGTAGAATCCAAGCTTCTTCCAATTCGGGTGGTTTTTCCTTTGTTCCCGACGATCAGATCTACTGTGATGGTGTCATCTTCCATCTTCTCATCATCATATGTCTGATCACGAACGTTCGGTAATTGCTATAAGTTGTGTTCGGTGATTTCGCTTTTTAGACCCTTGGTGACAATGGCGTAGCATTCTTTCGCTACCACTTGATCTCCCTGATGTCAACAAATCATTTCCCTGAAGGATCAACACACCGCATCACCTAATGCAGAGTTGAAGGAACTCCCTGCATTCGGTGAATCCAACCTCTTCCCATGATCAAATTGTAGGAGGGATGCACGTCCACCAACATGAAATTTTCCGTTAAAGTTCGCTTTGCAGCTGTTACAGGTAAATTCAGTACACCAATCGGGCAGATCCTCTTTCCATCAAAACCTGTCAGCGGACTAGAGGTCGGCTTGGTCAATTTTATGCTGATACCAATTTTTTCGAAGGCTGATTTAGTTAGGATGTTCGTGTTGCTACCTGGATCAACCAACGCCCTTTTAACTAAACAATTTGAAACTATGATCGAAATTACTAGTGGATCTTCGTGTGGTAGTTGTACACATCTCAAGTCCTCATGGGTAAATGATATTGTCGGCATTGGGTAAGTACGAATTACGTTCACCTCCCCAACCCTTCAGATATTGTTAGCATTGCGCATTCGTGAACGTTGAACCGAACGACTTTCATCATCCTCTTCTGGTCTTCCATGGATTGTGTCAATGATTTTTACCGACTGTCCGCTCATAATCTTATTAGTCTTCGGACGATCAAAAATTTTCGTTCCATTGTCTACGTACTCCTTCAGATTTCCTTTGGCTATTAATGTCTCAACCTGCCTCCTTAAATGTCTGCATTCATTAGTTAAATGACCGAAGTCATTGTGGAACGCACAGTGCTTCGAACGGTCTTGCTGTTCTGGTAGCGTTCTCAGCGAAAATAGTGGACGAAAAATACCTTTTGCTTTATTCTCGTTGTACAATTTCGCTAACGTTGTTCGGAGTGGAGTTTCAGGTATGTCATATCTTGGCCTCCTCTCCTGCTGCCTGTATGGAGCTGATCGTATGTTGCTCGTACCATCAGCTTTCTTGATTATCCTTTCTTTTGACTTGCTTTCCACACTAACCAGTGCCAAACGATGACCCCTTTCTTGTTCATCTTCCTCAATTCTCAAATATTCCTACCCCTGTGAATTCAACTGGCCCATGTTGAGAGGTGTTGATTTCACCAAGGATCTATGAAAGCTGGTCCCTTGTTCGATATCCACTTTAAAAGCTTCCACTGCTGCTAGTTGATCGCAACTGGGTATCATTCCCATTTCCAAATTGAATCTAGACAGGAAATTTTTCAAAGTTTCACATTTCGCTTGCCTCATCGTAAATAGATTAGAAATGGTCCTCTTCTGCTTCCGATTGCCAAAATACTGGGCTAGAAACTTTTCCATTAGAGTTTGGAAAGAATCGATCGAACCACCGAGTAACTGTCTAAACCATAACAGGGCTGGGCCCGTTAAACTCGTAGAAAAAGCTTTGCATATTAACGCATCATCAGCCATGTCGAGAGTCATCACCTGTTCCACATGAAAAAGGTGTTCAATTGGGTCATGTGTCCCATCAAACATAATGAACTTTGGCATCCGGAACTTGTCTAGCCTTCTTGTTTGTTGTATTTCAGTGTTGAACAGTGACTTAATCATTTTCGTTGTCATCTCGATGGCTAGATCGGCTAGTAATTGTGTTCTGAGATCTTTTACTTGTTCGTCTACGATCTTCTGAAGCTTGGTCACCATATCGAGTGAAACTGCCCGATTATTAGCGTTCATCTCATCCCCAATTTGCTAGGTGCAAGTGCGATTTGCTGAACTGGCTTCGTGATGATTGTCCTCTTCTTCAGCAGCAGGGTCATTATGTCGTCCTCCTGCTGGCAGTTCTTGACGTTCTGATTGATCAAGCCTTTCTCTCAATTCCTGATTCTTTTTTTCAAGAGCCTCCAGGCGTTGAAGGATAACAACTGTGTCTCCTAGCTGTGTGGTGGTTTCTCCCGCCATTGATCTAGTAGCTTCTAACTAGAACCTTCGTTCCCACAGACGGCGCCAAAAAGTGTAAACCCGTTCGTAGTTACCGAACGAATTGTAACTTTTGTAATTTAAACAGAAGCAATGTATTAGATAAATGACAAGATAACAATGGATATTTGAGGAATCAACAAGAATGAGAAAAATTTCGGATCCTTTTCTCTTTTTATTTCAGTCTTTTTATACATGAACCTGATCTTACCCTCATAAATGGGTATTAAAACATATTTAAAACAATATCTCTACATTAAATACAGATTTACTATTTGTAAAACCGCCACATTAAAATCCATATCAGTTTTTATTGTGTATAATGAAACAGTCGGCTTTTAAGAGCTTTTATCATAAGATGGACTTCTATTTTTGGACCTTGTTTTCTATTGGGCTTATTAATATATGTTGATTCAGTGTTGCTTTGTCTGATGGGCCTGAGGTAGAAAATGGGCCTACACTGCGGTAATGAATTATTGTGTATTTTAGAGAGTTCGACACTAATACCGTCAATAAATAAATAATGTAGAATGAAAAAGAAAATTTTATCATTAGTTGTGACGTCCCATATCGCCCGAGTATAAGTCTGAGGATGTGCTTATATGTGCAGTGTTGTCTCCTATTGGTATGAGGTCTTTTGAGTAGGAGCCCAAAAACAAAACCGTGCGGGCTAAGCCCAAAACAGATAATATCGTACCAAGTGTTGGAGCATGATGTTACATTAGCAACCCTCCTTTTGCCACTAAAAAAATTAAGTGGTGACAAATTTTGATTGGTTCTATTTAGGGTTACAAACGAACCGAGTCGAACCCAAATTTGCTCACGAACGACTCGTTTTAGTTGCAACATATATTACTTTTGCCAATAATTGACTGGATTAAGTTGTTGCATGTCTGTTTTTAACATATTTCTACTAGTATAATTTTTTATGAATGGTTTTTATGTATGGTCACATAATTCTTATAACTTTTTCACAACAATTTTCATAATTTGTTCAATTTGAACATTTTCTTTTGTCAAATATGAGATAATTTTACTGTTTAACTTATACGAGTTTGTTCACGAGTTTGGCGAGCCGAGCTTAGTAATGTTTAAGCTTAGCTCGTTTACTAAACTAGCCTAAAAATTGTGCTTAGGCTCGGTTAATTTATTAAACAAACGAGCACGAGCAAAACTCTTAATGAGTCGAACCCGAGCCAGCTCACGAACAACTCGGTTCATTTGCCGCCCTAGTTCTATTAAACAATAAAAGGAATAATTCAATAGTGATTCTTTTATGATTTATCATTAAGAACAATAAAAGGAAGAATTCAGTGATTCTTTTATGGCTTATCATTAAGATTATAAATATACCATCAGTTGGCCATTATATTCTAGTATAGTAAAGTAATGGGAGAAGGTAGTTGGTAAAATAATTCTATTAATAGTTAAAGGTTGTTGATACAATAGCTAAACTAAAAGAATAAAACAACATATATGTGTCACATATCTCTCTTTTCTTATCAAAGGTATATTTTTCAGATAATGAGTTGCTTTATTATTTCACTCATATTTTATGAACGATACCGGATAATTTGAAAAAGTGAATATAGAATATATATAGGATACATAATAATGATTTGTTACTTTATCAGCGTATTATAAATGGTAAAATGCACAAAACCTCTCTCAACTATCGCCTAGGAGCACAAAATCCCCCTCAACAACAAAAAAACCCCCTCAATTATTAATTGGGTGCAATGTACTCCTCAATTCGTAAATGACACATTTACCCCTAAATTAAAATTTGAAAAAGTATATAAAATTAAAAAATATATATTAATTCCGAAAATATATATAAAATTAGAAACAAATATATAAAATTCGAAAAAATATAAAATTAGAAAAAATATATAAATTTTGAAAAACATATATAAAATTCGAAAAAAAATATATAAATTTTGAAAGACATATATAAAATTCGAAAAAAATATATATAAATTTCAAAATATATATATATTGTTAGAATGTCATATCTTTTCTAATAAAGTAAATCAAACTACTTACCACCAACATCAATTAGTTGTCTTCTTTTATATTTATTTTTCTAAAATATATATATTTGTTTCAAAATTTATGTTTTTTTGAATTTTATATATATTTTTTGAATTATATATATATATTTTGAATTTTATATATTGTTTTCAAAATTTATATATTTTTTTCGAATTTTATATTTTTTTTCAAAATTTAATATATTGTTTTCGAATTTTCTATATTTGTTTTCAAATTTTATATATTTATTTCGAAATTTAATATATATTTTTGAATTTTATATATATTTTTCGAATTTTAGTTTTTTTTCAAAATTTAATATATTGTTTTTTGAATTTTATATATATTAATTAACCCTTAAAATAATTTATTTTATTTTTGTAAGGGTAAAATTATAATTTTGTAATGGGGATGGGGTAAATTGCACCCAATTGGGATAGTTGAGGGAATTTTTTGCCCCTTTTGTAGTTGAGGGGGGTTTTGTGCTCATGGAGTAATAATTGAGGGGGATTTTATGCACTTTACCCTTATATATATTATACCTAACGATAATAGTGGGAATTCTGTACTTAATTGATCCAATTATATGAGCTATATTCAAACCAATAAAATATATTTAATTTTTTAATATTAATTCTTTCAGTTATTTTATGACTTGAACAAAATTAATGTCAATCTAAAACAGAAAGACTATAAACAACATTTTTCAAGTGTTGATGAATAATTTGCTAAATATTTATTCTCATTTTTTTAAACAAATAGTATTAATCATAAATAATTAATAGTTTTTTTTGGGGGAAAAAAAAAAGTTTGAACAAAAAAAATTACATATTACAAATCATAAATTTCATATTTTTGTAATTTGATTTGTGAAAACAAAAAATTAAAAACAAGATGTAAATCTTCTGCTTCATCCTATAAAGCATGGACATGGACACGACACGATACGAAAATGTCGACACAACAAATTCCAAAAAAATAGGATACGACATGCCTCTGACACGTTTATAGAAAAACACATTTTTTTTTTATATATATGCATATTATATTGCACAAATACTTCATTTATCACTTATATAATGCAAACCAAATAAATTTATAAACAAAAATAAACAAATAAGTTAAATGGAATGTCTGACATGTTTAAAATTCTTCATTTCACTACCATCCAAATAATCAAATGCATCTAGCCCAACATCAGATATCTTAGTCTCTTTCGTTATATTGTAGAAATTTTTTTTTTATTGTAGACAAAAATTGTAATGTAAAATTACCAAATCTTTGGCTCTTTGTGATGTTATGTTGTTCTTGTTCAAATAGTGGATAAATGAATAGATGCTCCAATTCCTCTCACAAGATGAGGAGGAATAAAGATGTTCAAGTATCTTCAAAACCAAAGATTGGATTAAATGATCTATCAAATTACCGGCTTCATAAGTCATCTATTTTTCATGGAATCAACCGACTCATCGCGTGTCCGACACACGTGTGTCCTCTGCATATCCAATATAAAAAAAATTTATAACACGTTTTTGGCGTGTCGGACACATATTTTTAGCGTATCCGCGTGTCCGACACGGATACGTGTGTGAGATACTAGTACGAAAAACCTAGACGAAGTGTCCGTGCTTCATAGGGTTCACCCCCTTTTTTTTAACACATATTTAAACTTACTAGTATTAAACCGATTCCAATAATACAAAACTTAAAGTTCTATGTTAAAGTTCTCTCCTTGTTAGAATTATTTCCATTCCATCATTTTATATCATCAATCAAATACAGTATACTTTTTATTTTTGTTAAAGTTCGAGACTCCAAGTGAGTTTATTAATTTGTTTTTTAGTATTGTTAAAAAATATGGAGAAGGGAAATGGCAAATATTTGAAGCCCTCATTGCAAGGCTGCCATTTTTAGCTTTCTGATATCCTTTCTAAATCACGCGCTTTCTTTCCAATTGAAAAAAAAAAAAAAAAAATCCCTTTTTCCACAAAAATAGAAATTACCCTCACAAACACAAAATTCAAAAGAAAGAAAGAAAAAAAAACAGGAAAAAGAAAAAGAAAAAGAAAAAGAAGACTAACCAAACTCGCCCTAATTTTAGTTGGTCTCATTTTGGCAACTATTAGTCCATTTCTTTGTTGTGGGTGAGACTTTGGTTATTCTATATATATATATATAACACCTCTTACACACACTCACTGCGCATCTTTGAACCACTATTAACTCGACCTGTATAATATTTTTTCCAAACAAACAATTTGAAGGAGATCAGTCATCAGTTCCAAATCACAACACAGTCATCGCAAAGTCGTATAAACACCCCCCGCGCTCTCTCTCTCTCTCTCTACTTTTTATTGTTTCCACTGCAAGTCTCTTTCTCTGTATCCGCTGATCTGTCTTTATCTTCAATTGTTTAATTATTATTAATTTTTTTACTCTTCAGTCTATTTCATTTATTTTTTCTTGTTTTACTCTTATTCAACGTGAAAATTCCTGTGGGTTTTGAATAATTTCCGAAATAGATTTGGATTCACTTGCTGTTTTTCTCTCTACTTGCTCTGTTTAAGAACATTATACAGACACCCAATTGGCCAAGTACATCATTACCCTAAAATTTCTTGTGGGTTCGCATGTTTTTATGTAAATTTTGTGCTATATCATCATTATACTACCGATTATCATCTGGGTTCTCGTTAATTTGTGGGTATCATCGAATCTTGATTATTTTGATCTGTGATTGTTATTTGGTTTTTATCTTGTGTGTGTGTGTTTTGACAACGGATCGATGTTAGACTGACTTTGTTGAAGTCAATTAGTAAAGTCTGTTTATTATTATTATTGTTTTATACCAATAGCCAATAGATGATAAACTCTATGTTTAATTTTCTAATATGGAGGGCAAGTAAGGAAACAATACAGGAATCGTAAATCAGCTTTCCTTTTTCAGCTTTCTCTACATTTTCTCGGGAATATGATGGGAATATGGGTTTGACAGAATGATTTGCTTGTCCTTTTTTTGGGTTCCTATAAATTTTTTTTTTTGTAACTTGAGATTTTTCTGTTTAGTATTGAGTGAGTGAAAGTGTTAATGATGTTTAGAAATATAATTGTCATATTGGTCCTTACATATTTCTGAATCACCTAGTAGCATGTTTAGATGCTTGAATCTTGTGTTGGAGGAAATCCTCTATGTATATGTGTAGGATTTTATGGGGTTATTTGACTGAGACTTTTGGGTAAACTGATTTTTTGAGGTATTTATTGGTTTCAGCTAGAGATGGGTATATATCTCAGTACCCCCAAAACGGAAAAGCTATCCGAAGACGGTGATAATTCGGGGCTTAGATATGGTTTATCATCCATGCAAGGATGGCGTGCGACAATGGAAGATGCTGTTAGTAATCAATGAAACCTCCTTGTCCTCACTATTATTATTCTTTTTATTATGGTACTGTCCTTAGGATATCAAGGTGCTGTGTTTAAGTCCAATTACTTGCTTTGTCCTTTTTATCTGGTCTATGTCTGATGCATGCTTATCAAGATAATTAAAGCAAAAGATCTGCACTGTGTGCGTGTATAGATGCACCGTTAGGATAAGTAGGTGAATTCCTTTATCTCTTAAACAAGATGACAATCCATAAGTGTGATCTATTGAAACAGCTTCCAAAAAATTGTATTTGGATCTCCAAGCTAATTTAGCAATGTTTTTGTTGTTTAGAATGATATGATGTCTCCCTTGAACTACATAGCAATTCAATTGTTGTTTCTGATTGTACTCGCACTACATAATCTTTGGCATAGGTTTACTTAGAGATGTCACAAGCATGTATTAAGATTGTTTATTGACAGATTACAATTTATGCAACTTGTATGGTAATGTGTTTGTATGACCAACACTTGATTATCTTCTATAGTTAATTATACACTGAAATGTTCTTTGTTTTTATTCCCCCCCCTTTTTTTTTTCAGCATGCTGCATTTCCTGATTTGGATGCTTCCACTTCATTCTTTGGTGTTTATGATGGACATGGAGGTAAGAGCTTAGTAGTTCACATTTTTGGTACTTTTTATTTTTATTGATATATATTTGTAAATGGGAAGTACCAATGCAATATGGATTGGTTTGACTAGATCAATATAAGGTTTTATTAGTTACATTTTGGCAAGTGATAACAAAGTGTTATTCGTATTTGAAATTAAGAATTATTTTAGTAACAGTTACATCCAAAATGTGTTGGATAAATATGCAGAATTATCTGACGAAATGGTAGCATTCGGCATATTTCCGAAACAGACTTGACTGTTCATTAGAAGTGTTTGTGCTTAACCATTGAATTTATGAAAATCACTTTATCTGTGATTCAGTCATGTTCAGATGATGATTGAGTCGAGTGTGGGCCGATTTGGGCGTCGATTTTTATTGGTGAACCTATAGAACTGTTGTTAGAGCTTTTCAAAGCATTTAGTTGAAATGTATCTCTCTTGAGTGATAAAAAATAGTGAATTGTTGTTGTTATTGATGATTGTGAGGATTGTAACAATTGGGAACACCATATGTGGTAGGTTATAATGGTTCTTGGTGTGTAATGACTTAAAAAAAAAAATCTTAGAGCAATTGCAATTCATATAAATCCAGTTAAAGTTTAGAATAAAAAATTTCATCTTGTTTTACCAATACACTATTAGTTAAACTGCATGCTTGTCACCTCTTTTCATATCATCTCAATCTGTGTAATTTTTTCTTCTCCATCTTTAGCATTATCTTCAACAAAGACTGCAATTACTCTATTCTATCATTCTATTGTGAAGCTAAATTTGGTTAGTGATTTTTGACGTGGCCCCATGATTGTGTACATTAGTTGTCATAATTGGTTATGCTATATTGTCTCAATAAATAGTTGGGATATGATCCGGTCCATGGTCTGAAATGTAGGTTTCCTAGTATTCCCATTCATCGAAATACTTCTTTCGTCTTTAGCGGTTCAGTGAACAATATGATTTGTTAGATATGGTGTGACAAATATATTCATGACCAGTATTTCCAATACGGATCTCAAGTTCACTGTTTCTTGTCCTACACTATCTGATATGTACGGTAAATGGCTTTTTATGATACATTTGTACTCTGATTTTTCATGTTCTAGAAAACAATTTGAAATGGTTCAGGAAAAAAGAAACATTTATTGCAATTGTCCTTCTACATTAAGATTGGAAGGAAAAATATTCCTTTCTTCAGTTCCATGTACCATGAGTCTTCATATTTAGGACATGGGGTCATTTATGTATGCACTTCAGACATAAGGTTGAGTCCAATGCTATTGGACCTGAAAAATCTTTATAGATGTATGCTATTTGTGTTGCGTAATCTTTGTACGTAGTGGACTTCATTTTATTTGACACATTATTTGGATACTAGTTTTTGATACTTACACGAGTTTTCTTGGTCTGTTTGAATTACTAAGATGTCCTTATAAGTAGAATTATTTTTTGAGAACCTTAATATGAGATCTTATTGGTTTTTTCAATATATTAAGAGAATACCAAACCACATTTATGTTGGTAATACTGACCTAAGTTATTAAAGTGCAGGTAAGGTTGTCTCCAAGTTCTGTGCCAAGTATCTTCATCGGCAAATGCTCAAACATGAAGCATATTCGACTGGAGATATAGGAACTTCAGTTCAGAAAGCCTTTCTCAGGTTGTTATCTAAAATTTGAGCCCTTCCCCCAGATGTTTATAATGCCCTTCACTACTTCACCAGTATATAATTTTTTTTCCCTTTTTTTTTGGATTTAGAATTCCTTCCCCCCCCCCCCCCCCCTCTCTCTTCTGTCTACTAATCTCGAACCCTTGCCCTAGGCCCTAGGTTGGGTAGTAAGACCTGAAGGCATAGGCCAATGGTGGGCCAGTTATTATTTGGAATATTGCTTGGCCTGACTATTAGTCATCTTGATTTTGATGCATATTGCCTTTTGATTTCAAGAATATATTAAGGTATTTGCTAAAGAAATAGCAGTCATTTTCATGTTTCATTGTTTGATGCTTTGCGGTATTCATATATAAGAACAATGGACGTCTAATTATACCAACGCCCATATATTGACGATCTCATGTACTTTGGTCGTTGTTAAGGAATTGTGTGAACTTGTAATAATTGGAAACCACCTGGCATAATACCAGTGTTAATGCTTTATTTGCTGTGCAAAAAAGCTGATTTTTTTTTTAAATTTTTAATCCGAACATATTCGAGACTATTGTCTATATGCTTTGATTTTAGTGATATATTAGCACATGGGTTTGGCTGAGGTTATGACATTTGATAGTGTGGGATGGAAATGCACTCAAGTACTACCCCAAGTAGTTAGGAAAAATGCTTGATGGTTGATGTTGCTATGATTTTAGTCATTATTCACGAAGCTCCAAAAAGTGAGATGCTTGGAGACATCGAGTTTAACCACAATGCACACAGTGCAACTAAGTTTTTCTCAAAGAGTCAAGTAGTCACTAGAGGAATTAAAAACACTAGGAAACCTACAGAGTGTACATCGAGTTTAACCACAATGCAACTAACTATAATTTTTTTATATATATCCCCTGTATTAGTTTAGCAATAGACCCCCTTTGACTTAAAAACTTTCAATTCACCCTTGCTGTTTGTACACTGTTAGAAACTGGACAGAGTGTGCATTTTGATATCAGAAATCAATGTAATGGCCTTGGCAAAAGTGCCCCTTTATCATTTGTAAATGGCTCTGGAAAATGGATAATTAGTGTCATCTGTATACTAGCCCTACCTATATATATATATATTTATATAGCGAGCATGTGGTTAAACCATAAAAGTCTTCTGTATGTTAGAAAGTGGAGAGAAGCCCTGTATGCAATCCAAACCAAGACTTTGTCTGCGAAGTAGGGTGGAGAAAGTGGAGGGGCTGCTGTATAAGGCTCTCCTTTTCAAGTTTTCTTGCCCCATTAATTTGTATTTTGCGCTCTCAATGTTCATTAAAGTTAACTGCCAGATTTGCCTGACAAGAAAATGTTAAGACACCCATGGCCATGGATTAAGAGCTGGTTGATGCTTCTTCTCCTGAGAATTATGAGGTTTCACAATGTCAAGACACCTATGGAGGTTTTAAATTTGGACCCCTTCAAGTGTTATTGGTCAATCCTCAATTACTTTATTTGATTGCATGGAAACCAGTTAGAGGCAAGGAGATTACAGAACATGAATAGATTACTAATTGATACAACATTTAATTGGAAGTTCCTTCTTTTGTCTTTTTTTTTTTGGTGAAAAAAGATTGAAGTATTTTATGTGTTCTGAAGAGTTGGTTTTAGTGGCTGGGAGGCTTTGCCTATTTGTTATCCTTTAAATGGTCTGAATTTGAATATTCACTATAATTGCAAGAGGAGAACGTGTTGTTGCACTGAGAGAATCTTGTTTATTCATTTATGTTTACAATTTTTTTTCTGGGTGTCAGTTCTCTCTCTTTATCCTATAGTGGAATTTTGGGAGGACCCCGCCAGAGGGAGTGACATGAACCCATGTCATGCTATTGATTTCATATATGGGGAGCACTATACATGGAAGCAAGCACATACAATATTTTTAACAATTTGTCTGATTCCTCTTTGTTTTTGTTTTATTTATTTATTTATTTTTCTTTTGAACCAGGGTAAAAAATGTCCTTAACATGCACTGAAACTGATGTGTTCTCCTTAACTGTAACTTCTTGATAGTTAGAGGGTTGGTTGCTTCAATTGGGTGTTATTTGCAAATTGCAGATAGTTTAGGGGATTTCTGCTCGTACTTGGAACTGTCACCAATATAATTATTCCAATATGTGAACCATAACCTGTGTGTCCTGAATACAATTAATATCATAATCTCTGCGTTGTATATGGATACACATAATTTTTACAAGGTTATAATTATGATTTTGGAAATTCTGAACCAAATTAGGCTTAAAACCACATACTACTTGACCAGCATCTATGATGGCTTGTGTAATCTCAGCTTCTCAGCCCTTTTGTCCCTAAAAGAGGCAAGTCTTAAATGATTATGTTAAGCACTTTGTCAAAATTGCATAATCATTGTCCCTGTTGGCGTTGGGGGTCGAAAAGCCAGTCATTCTCTTAGTCCCATGCTTGTCCTTGGACCAAGTGGCATTCAACTATTATAACGTTGTAAAGAACAATACAATTTGATTCAAGACCCCAAGGGAAAATGTGCGAGTAAAAATTATATGTTTGCAGAAGAAGTTTTCACGTGTGGTACTCAATAGTAGTCCAGATAATTTTTTGTCTATTATTTGACACCATGTACTTGCTTGTGATCCTGTTAGTTTTATTTTTCTTGGGTGCAGAATGGATGAAATGATGCGTGGACAAAGAGGGTGGAGGGAGCTAGCTGTTTTGGGAGACAAGATAAACAAGTTTACTGGTATAATAGAGGGTTTTATATGGTCTCCCAGGGGTGATGGGAATGACCAAGTCGATGACTGGGCTTTTGAGGAGGTACTTGCTCACACCAAACACATATACTCTATTTATTGTCCTAATTTAAGGACAAAAGCAGATTTTCCTGGCACACACAACACATATTTATTTTTAGTTGTATCATTCGTGCAAATTTTCTTTTCCCCCTTTTGAACGTTTCAAGTTAGAGAGATAGGAAGTAGAAGTGGCTTCTGAAAGGTCATAGAGTTTAAAAGGTTGTCTTGTATACACCGACACATTTTTCTTTACTCTAAATTTATTTTTTTCAGTCAGAAAGCATCTTGTAACTCGATTTAGTATGATAGGGAACACTCTCTGACTTGCTAAGTACTTTGGGGAACACTCTCTAACTGCGTGTTCTGTGTGTGTGTGTAAATAGATATATCAACCTACTCTTGGCAATTAAGTTAGGTATTCCTCTTGTTCTCTCTAATGGACATCCTCTTTCCCACTCTTAAACCTCATCTGGAAATGCGCAGTAGGAGACATGCAAATAAATACAACAGCTAGCAATTGTACGTGCTATAATTATGCTTGTTCTTGGATGGGTATATCTGCCCGCCTCTCCCTCTTTTTCTTCTCTCTCACTTTCCACATCACCTGAGTTGAAGATTTACATATTATATTCAT
Source organism: Cornus suecica (assembly GCA_963922005.1). Classification (NCBI taxonomy): domain Eukaryota; kingdom Viridiplantae; phylum Streptophyta; class Magnoliopsida; order Cornales; family Cornaceae; genus Cornus; species Cornus suecica. The sequence goes on from OY998238.1 coordinate 97,992,042, forward strand.
CAGATTTTTTTTAAAAAAATTAATGCCTGTTGTATAAAGTAATTCGTTGATTAATCCCAAAATAGGATTTTGAACCCTTATCTTCTTTTTTCCCCCTGAAGCAATATATTTGGAGGGGTATCATTTTTATCATTGCGATCTTATTTGGTGTCAACCGATCGTGGAGAGGTGGTTTAAGGATGTCTTTGATGTATTTATTTTCACCTATACCTTGGAAGAGAATATAAGATTTCACATATATGTAATTAGGTCCTTGGTTTGCTTTAAATTCTGGAATGGTGCCAACACTGACTATGACCCTTTTATTGTTGAAATAGTCTCTCTCTCTCTCTCTGTCTGTTTGCGTGTTTCTCTACTTTCGCACCGTTTCCTATTTGTTACTCAAAGTTTATTACAAATTCTGCAAGTGTTATGATAGAAAGCTAGCATTTGCACACTTTATTTTTTTATTTTTTTTTAATAGTGAGAATTTGAAATATCTCTCTTCAGAATTTTTTTTCTTTGCTTGAAGCCTAGAACTTATTTGGAGCCTGGGATATTTAACAGATAAGCCTCAATGTTTAATGATCTGCTAAAGGAACAGAAGAATCTGTATATTTCCTATGCCACTTTATACAGTTTTATTAAGTTATAGCATATGGCTTGTAAAGACAATACTCATTTCCTGATGTTCAACTTTATTTCTCATGTCAATTGGAAGTTTCATACAGAACTTTTCTGATGAGTTTTCATTTTTCACTCTGTTACTTTTTGTTTGGCATTGTATGCATCGACTTAATTACTCTCGCCATTGCATTCAGGGGCCTCACTCTGATTTTTCTGGACCAACTTCGGGGAGTACTGCCTGTGTTGCAGTTATTAGAAACAATCAACTTGTTGTTGCAAATGCTGGTGATTCTCGTTGTGTAATATCCAGGAACGGTCAGGTAATACATAATGTTAAGGAGTTCTTCTCATGTTCAGATTCTTAAAGGAATGGTATTTTTGTTAGTAAGGTATGTTCTATGTAGATTGAGAATTGACTTGTGGAACCCCCTCCCAATAGAGAACATAAAGGAATAGATAAGTTATGAACTGCGGTTCTTGACCTTGAAGCATGGACATGCCTAAAATGTAGAATTATCGACCACAAACTTGGCTAAAAGAAGTATCCGTGTCTGACATGCAAAAGAAGTATCAAGATATGAAGTATGTGAAATTATTTGGAAAGTTTGAATAATGTGGAGGTTAAACATAGGAATTAATAACACTTATCATATGAATTTTTTCAAACAATTTTATTTACTTGATCTTTTCGTGCTTAGTACTTGTTTGAACTTTTAAATTGTAAAAGATTTTGTAAGGAAATGGTAAAGATGTTGCTTTCTATTGCAACCAAAATTTGAACTTTCAAACTTGCTAAGGCTAATCATTAAAGTTCAACTGTTGGAAAGCTGCGTTCTTCAACAATCTCTCTCTCTCTCTGACTTTGTTTTTCTCTTTTCTTTTGTCCTGCTATTTTTTCTTGAACACAACGTTAATTCTTGTTATCTATTTTTTTTTCTCATCAAATTTGCGTAAAAAGTTCACTTCATCCGTGTCTCTCTCGTCATTCTTCATACATATGTAGTCTTATGTTTAGTTATGGATTTAGATTACAAATACCTTTAGAAAGCAATTTCAGAAACTATACTTCAGGCCACTCTCTCAGATTTTTTCTTAAATGCGAGAATTTTAAGTTTTTGGTTTTGTTATCCAGGATCTCTTATTCTTAATTTGAGGAAAATTGAGATACGATATTAGCCATATGATATGTCATCACACATAAAACTACATGTATATATATATATCAAAATTTCTTCCTGGACAAAATTTTCAATTGACTTGTTACGATGGAGTCCAGTTCTATTCAGAACTATATGCATGTAGAACATATATGCTTGTTATTGAAATATTTCTTTTCCTACAGATTTGAAATGACCTTGGTTCACTGTGTGGCTCTTTGTGCAGGCATACAACCTTTCCAGAGATCACAAGCCTGACCTTGAGCTTGAGAAAGAAAGAATCTTAAAAGCTGGTGGTTTTATACATGCAGGACGAGTTAATGGCAGTCTTAATCTTGCAAGAGCTATAGGTACTATATCTGCCTGCCTGTGACCTTTTATATATCTATCTAGTTGCATTTTCCCATTGGTGGTCCGTAAGTTTGTACCTTTATCCATAGGCTTAGTTTTCCATTCTCCTACAAGATGCAAATCGCACATTAGTTGTCTGTGGTATGAAAAAAAAACAGAGAGAGTCACAATATGATTCGTGAATCTGAAGCAGCTAAAAATTAAATGGAGGCATTTCTGCACATACACAAATGTATAGATCTGTGTGATATGAAAAGATGGCAGTTCCTGTAGTTTCCTGAACTATAAAACTTGGTTTCTATTCTACTGCAGGTGACATGGAATTTAAGCAGAATAAGTTTTTACCTGCAGAGAAGCAAGTTATAACTGCCAATCCAGATATAAATTCTGTACGTATCTTCTTCCTTTTGCAACAGTAGCAATATGACATACTTGTTCTTGTTGTTGATTATCTTGTAGGTTCAAAAGTAGTAAGAAATGACTGATAAAAAGCCTTAGACCCTTGGATCATTATTGGGTCAGCTATGTTAAATATGTATTTTGACCTTCTGTTTTGTTTAAGTCCACAAAGCAAAAATGTACAAGCATGACAATTATTGGGGGAACTACTGTCCTAGTAATTAAATTATATACAATATAGAATAGCTTAGGACCATCTTGGTGATATGGGGGAGAGGGAGGGAAACCGGGGGAATTTAGTTCTGTGCTTTGGTGAAGATCTCCAAAATTATGAATCTACAATTGTTAGGTCAATGGTGGCTTAGAACATTGTTTCAAGAGTATTTTCAAAACTTAGATTTCATTGTACTGTTTCCAACCCCTTTAATTTTTTAATTCTTAGTGATAGTAGTCAACAAAATGCAGTGATCAACCATTATTCAAAAAATTTAGTCCATGTTTGTCTTTGAGTGCAATTATGGAACATGGAGTCTTGAAATTTTTTGCTGTATTGTATTCAACAGTTTGTTGAAGATTTTATAGGCTTGAATTGTTTCATGTGTGATTGACTGTAATCATCTTATGTATCTTGGATGTTGTGATCACTTAATCACGCCATGACTTGTGTGGCCTGCTTAAATTAGATGTTTTGTGGAATCAAGTGTATTAAGTTTAACACGAGTCACTTACAGTTTATTTTCTTCCTTCCATTCATCCCATCTCCAAGTTTGGTAGTACTTTGAAAAGTTTTCAAATTTATCACGTGGCTTATTTGTTATAGAAACATTGAATATATATCTCTGAACATTCCCCCTCATGATATTTATTTATTCTGTTATTAGGTTGAGCTGTGCAATGATGATGATTTTATTGTGCTGGCATGTGATGGTATCTGGTACGTGTCTCATGCTTTTCATTTCGAACTTGGTTGATTATGATGGTTGTGTAATGAAAAATACAGTTCAACATTAGAATTGAATGGTAAACTTTAGCTAGTCTACTAAGTTATCCTCTTCCATTTGTGGCGATGCATGTTTCATATAATGCGACACCCTTTAGCCAGGGTTGCTGTATTTCTCCAGTGAAATCACCTGACAAGCTCTTTCCCATTAGTTATTTTTTATCTCTGGGAAGTTTTATGGCAGCTGTCAGTTCACTAAGAGAACCGTTGAAGGCTCCATTTTTGTTTTTTGTGCATTTATGGATGGAGTCTTCCAAATTCTAGGGCAACCACTTGCAAATAAAGTTGGAGGTTGGTATGTCTGACTTTATGGGAGCCACTACTTCTAGCTCCCCGAAATGTAAATGGAAAAGGTCACGAGTGTCTTAATGGTAAGTGTGTCTAGATATGGTAGATGTCACTGACTATTGGAATGGATGAAGATATACTTGAAAGTTCCAGTTTTTCAATCAAATAACCCAATGTTGGCAGCACTTAATTGGTATAGTTTCAGAATATCTGAACTTGTGTATAGTGTCCCCTTTATTTGGCAATTGCTTTTATTTAGTCTTCCTTGGTTAAGGTTTATTGAGCGGAGCTATTTTGGCGACCCCAGAACTGCTTATTTAGAAACCGTTGTTGCTGCCCTGACTTTTGTGGATTTCCTTTTTCCAGATACGCCCTGGGTCTTAAATTTCATACCTGCGGACATTCTAGAATGCTTTCTAAATCCTTAACCATCAAATTTTGAAATCTAAGAAAATCTTCCTATAAATGAGTTCTCTATAATTTTTTCGTTTCTAGCTTTTATGTCTGTTAAATTACCGATACTGGGTGTCAATATCTAATGAACGGGTTGCTGTTGTTTGTGGTGAACTTTACAGGGATTGCATGTCTAGTCAGCAACTTGTGGATTTTGTACATGAACAGTTGAACTTGGTGAGTTTTAGAGATCCCAGTTGTAGTATGCTTTTTAATTTTCCACTTTAATTTGAAGCCTAATTCAAATTGGTGCTATGAACGAGCGTTGCATTTTGTTACTTTTGCTCTGGAGTACCCAAAAAATGCTAGAAAAGTAGCATGTCTTTTGCAGAGTAAAAGTGACCATGCATGCTCAATAACTCTCCGTGGAAATTGGCAAGTAATTAATGTGTTACCGAATAAGATGAAGGAAATATGTATTTTCTTTGTCAATGCTGCTATGTTGTTGGTGCAATAGCAAAGGTGATGTCACTGTAGGTGGTGCCTGACCAATTTTGTTGTTTTCATATATAATATTGGTATTTTAGGTTCTTTCTGAAAAATGGAAGAAAATATCAGTTGACGTGCTATATGGACAGTGCATATATATATATATATATATAGTCATTGATGCTTGAGATAAATTGACACGTTCGGTTCATTAAATACATATTCTTACCTGCATATCATTATCTAAGCACCGGTGTGGCGAATGTTTTTTTTCCTCCTTTTTCTTTTTCCTTTTCTGTTCTGGACCTCCATAAACATACTGGAAAGTTCGCATTAGAAATTAGTTTTATCTTTAATTTTTTTTAGAAGTGATCTTGATCCTTATATTGGGTTATATGCAGGCCATGCCTCTAAATTGTTTAATGGCATTATGCTGTTTGACACTGTTGTGATGTTATGCAGGAAAGCAAGCTCTCTGCGATATGTGAAAGGGTATTTGATAGGTGTTTGGCCCCTTCAACAGCTGGTGGTGAGGGCTGTGACAACATGACCATGATTATAGTGCAGTTCAAGAAGCCCATCCAGTCCGCTGCACCTTCAGAGGAGCTATCATCAGCTTCTAAGCAACCTGAAACTGAACCAAAACCGGCTGACAATGAATCGAGCTAGTGCTGATTCATAGGCAGTATCCGAACATCCATAGTGTGGTTGGAAGACTATTAAGCCGATCCCTTTTATTGATTCCAAACTTCAGATTTTTAGGTTGTGTGCAACCAAAGATGGTTTTGCTTCGTAAAAGGGTTCAGACACTAAGAAGGTGAGCATTTTGTGTTGTTCTTGTTTAGGTTTACGGTGATACGAAATAACCACTGAATTAGTATGTACAGAACTTTTCTTGTTCATAATTTTCTGTTGCAACACTGTTATTATTTGCTGACTAGGTCACATTGTAAACCTCATCTTTATGGAGTCTCAGGAACTTCATTTAGTCCCTCTAATGTGAAGTCATTACATAGTAGTAGTTATATTCGAGGCATTCATGAGCTTTTTTGCTGGTCATGGTTGGTATTCTAATTCTGATTATAGTTGGCATGATCAACTATTCCAACGCTGGCAGTTTTGCCGAAAGGCCTTAAAATGTTGATCCCATCGGCTGGAGATACGAAAATAGGCGGGAAAAGAATCAGTACGGTTGGTAGCAGTTTAGGCATGTTGGAGGAAAAAGGACTAACATGGTCTTCTGTGTAGTTTGAGGAGAAGATTTGAATACCTATGGATAAATATAAATACAGGTGGTATCTCAATCCAATAGTAGGAAGAGGTGTAATATGCAAATGTATTGGTATTTTATCACTTGCGCGTGTGAGAAATATCATTTCAACTAATTGGTTTGAGATATCACGTCAGATATATCCTCCGGTTTCATAGTTTGGAGAGAGATGAGTTTCTGTGACAAGTTCCAGACAATGAATTTAGACGGCCACCATCTGTCCATCAGAAAGTGTTGATCCCTAAACATGAGAGAGAGGAGGTATGGCCAAATGCTAGCCATGAGATGGGATGGGACCCCGCACTGGATCTTTACACCCACCTGAGAAGATTATTTTTCATGAATTTAGAGTTGACTGAGAATTAATCCTCCGCGACAGATCCAATGTGGGTCCCAAAGGTCAAGGCAATATCTGGACATTTTATAGTTTTTTTTTGGGTAATTTGCACTAACACCCCCTGAGGTTTAGGTCAATTTGACATCTAGGCCGGTCAACGCGATTGTTGTCCCAACATTCCCGAGGTTTGGTTTTTCTTGCAATGACACCTCCTGGGCTAATAAAATGACCAGAATACCATTGAGAGAAAGATGTCATGTGAAATGACTTTCATGCCCCAATCCCAAATATATAAAATTTCGAAATATATATATATAAATTCGAAAAAATATATAAAATTCGAAAACAAATATATAAATTTTGAAATATATATTAAATTTTAAAAAATATATAATTTGAAAAACATTTATAAATTTTAAAATATATATACAATATTCAATAAAATATATAAAATTTGAAATATATATATAATTTGAAAGTATATATATATATATATATATATATATATATATAATTTGAAAAAATATATATAATTCAAAATATATATTTTAAAAAACAAAATTAAAAAAATTATATAATTTTAGAAAAAAATATATATATTGGTAAAATGTCATATCTTTTCTAATGAAGTGAATCAAATTACTTACCACCAACATCAATTAGTGATCTTCTTTTATATATATTTTTTCAAAATATATATATTTTTTCTGAAATTTATATGATGTTTTCGAAATTTATATGATAGATCCGAATTTTATAAAAACAATTCGAAATTTATATATATTTGTTTCAAAATTTATATATATATTTTTTAATTTTATATTTTTTTTTTGAATTTTTACCCAACAACTCGGCTTGTCATAGATGAATTGTCCACGAATTTTTTTAGATTACCCATTTTATATATATAAATTCGAAAAATATATATAAAATTAAAAAAAATCAAAAACAATATATAAAATTTGATATATATATATATATATAATTCAAAAAATATATAAATTTTGAAACAAATATATATATATATATATATTTCGAATTGTTTTTTATAAAATTCGGATATATCATATAAATTTTGAAAACATCATATAAATTTCGGAAAAAAATATATATATTTTGAAAAAATATATATAAAATAAGATCACTAATTGATGTTGGTGGTAAGTAGTTTGATTCACTTCATTAGAAAATATATGACATTTTACCAATATATATATTTTTCTAAAATTATATAATTTTTTGAATTTTGTTTTTGAAAATATATATTTTTTGAATTTATATATATTTCAAATTTTATATATTTTTTCGAATTATATATATATATTTTGAATTATATATATATATTTCAAATTTTCTATATATTTATTGAAATTTATATATTTGTTTCAAATTTTATTTTATTTTTCAAAATTTAATATATTGTTTTCAAATTTTATATATTTTTCAAATTTATATATTTATTTCAAAATTTATATATTTATTTCAAAATTTAATATATTGTTTTCAAATTTTATATATTTGTTTTCGAATTTTATACATTTTTTTGAATTTTATATATTTTTTTGAATTTATATATATGTTTTTCAAAATTTTATATATTTGGGGTTGGGGCATGAAGGTCATTTCACATGACATATCTTTCTCTCAAGGGTATTCTGGTCATTTTATTGGTCCAGGGGGTGTCATTGCAAGAAAAACCAAACCTTAGGGGGTGTTGGGACAACAATCGCGTTGACCGGCCTAAATATGGAATTGACCTAAACTTCAGGGGGTGTTAGTGCAAAATTCCTTTTTTTTTTTGTTAATATGTGTGTGTAAGGTCACATGACCTTCACATTAGGGAATCCACCAACAATAACTATAGTTATTAGTAATTCGGCAAGAAAATCAATCACATTTGTTGTTGGCATGTTTCTTACAGAGATAGAGGGTGAATAATCTTTGTTGGAATGCCTATTATATTTGCCCTTGTTCTCCACTCAACCAAATATAATTTGACTTTTAAAGAATAACACATATTGAGAAGGGTAATTGGGGTACTATAAAATTTAACATTATGAATTAAATTCTATTTAGGTAACATTACTATTTTTTTATTTTGTTTATTTATTATTTATTTATTTTAAGTGACTGATATATATATATATATAAAAAACATATAAATGTTGATAAAATTACCATAATAATATTTTTGAATACTAATAGTAATAGTAATTAAGCAAATCTTCAAAAGGAGGTAATTGTAGGTATTCCTAATTATAGCTTTTTTGGATTGGTTTTTCAAAAATTGTTTTTAGCTTCCTGAATGGAAAAACCGTTTTGAACAATGTTTGACAAAAATTTTAAAAATTTTTTTAGGTTTTGGAAAAACTTTCAGAAGAATGATGGGGGTAACAATTTTTTTTTCTTGTGAAAAAAATCAAAAACAAAAACTCTACCAAAGAAGACCTACAAAAAAAAGTAAAGAAGCGTACAATATGGCTCCATATTTATTTGGACAATACTTCCTCCTGCCCCATGATGTGATTCAATAAAATATGGACACATGTCCTACATTTAAAAAATAAATAAGATCTGTTTTTAAATTTAATTGATTTATTATTGCATATTCACTTTCCTTACTTAAATTCAATATAGATATTTATACCATTGCCGAACTAACCAAACAAGAGTATAGAAAAATTGAATTTTTGGGTTTAGGAAGAGTTTTTTTCTTTTTTTATTTTTTGTTTTCTAGAAACGAAAACACATGACTTGATTTATTGAGGTCCTTGATAAGTTAAAGGAAGTTAAGGAAAGGAAAGCACATGACTTGATTTGTTGATAGATGAGATCAAGAAAAATGATAGAAGTGGTATTTTTGCCAGTTTGAGATCTGTTTGGAGACTACACGAGTTTCTTACTTTGCAAGTCTTTTGAGTAGCCCCATTTGGAATGGAATTTGTGATTTTAGGTTCCATTTCCTAGGACTTCTTAAATTCAAGTAAGCTAATTAAAGATGCAATTTGACCTTGCGCCATAATTCAATTATAAATACACGATTTTTTTTTTTATTCTATTGGTTTGGTAAATGTGTTTTTTTTTTTGTTATTAAATTTTATGTTTGAATCACATATTCGGTCAATTCGGGTATGTTATAAATATTTATTTTTTAAAATTAAATAAAACCCTAAGGGCAAAAATGTTCATTCACTAAGTTTTAAGAGCTATTATTAGTAAACTCTCCTATGATTTAAAAATGGATTAACTAACCTCCCTCCATTTCAGAAAACCCTTATATTGTTATCAGATTATATCAACTTACCTCATTCCTTACAATTTTGGACAAAATTGCCCCCGAAACTAGAGGGGGGTTTACTGATAAATGATTTTCTTTTATTTATGCCGAAAACTAATTTTTTAGGTAATTAGGGTAAAATATAAAAACAATTTGAACTACAAAATAAGTTCGAAATATAAAAAATATTTCAAATTACAAATGAGATTTTGTTTTTGCTTTTAACTTTGTTTTTTATATTTTACTATAAACGAAAATATAATAATTTAACCAATAGTCTTATGGTCTAATAGTATTTCCATTCCTCCCCAAAATTGGGAAAGGTCTGGGGTTTAGGGCTCATATGGGGGTGTGTGAGTGTGTGAGTTCCTTAACATTAAAAAAATAAAAACAAATAATTTATGCCGAAATAAAAAATTAATGTATCAATATTTTTATCTGAACTACCAATTAGGATAAAATATAAAAAAAAATAGGTCAGAAATATAAAAAATATTTTGAACTATAAATGAGATTTCTTTTTCATTTTAATTATATATATATATATATTACTATAAACGAAAAAAAAAATTAATTTATGCCAAAAAAAATCTAATTGGAAAGTTAATTTTTTTTTTATATATTTCATACTTGTTTTACATTTTACCCTAATTGTTAGTTCAAAAATAAATATTTTGGCATTAATTTTTAATTTTGGCATAGATCAATATTTTATTCGTTTATAGTAAAATATAAAAAATAAAATTTAAAAACAAAAAAAAATCTAATTGTACGAAATATGTTTTTTATATTTCGGACTTAATATTTTTTTTCTATTTTATCTTAATTGGTAGTTCAAAAAAATTATTGATACATTAATATTTTATTTCGATATAAATCAATTTTTTCCCGTTTAGAGTAAAATATAAAAAACAAAGTGAAAAATGAAAAAAAAAGAAGCTCATTTGTATTTCAAAATATTTTTTATATTTCGGACTTATTTTTATTTTATTTTACCCTAATTGGCAGTTCAAAAAAAAAATTATTTTGTCATTAATGTTTTTTTCGGCATAAAAAAAAATATTCGTTTATCAATAAACCCTCATCTAGTTTCGGGGGTAGTTTTGTCCGAAATTATAGAAAAGAGGACAAATTAATATAATTTGATAATGATAGGGGGGTTTTCTCGAATGTAAGGGAGTTAGTTGATCCATTTTGATACCATATGGGGATTTAATGATAATAACCCAAGTTTTTATTGGGAAATTGAATATGCAATAGTAACTTAATTAATCTTTAAAAATAGACCTGATTAATATTTAAATATATATAACACGTGTCCATATTTTATTGGACACGTTATGGGATATGAGAAAAATTTTCCTTATGGGATAGGAGACAGTCCTATTTAATATGCAATAATATAAGTGTGAAGAGTGCTCCCTATTTAATATGCAACAATTTAAAGCATAAAAGATGCGTGGTCCGGTTAAATGTAGGAAGTAGAAACACAAGAAAGAGACATGCATTCTGTATTAATTACTTAATTGAGATGTTATTACCAGATTGACAAAATATAAGCCATTATTTGATAGTTAATTGTTATTATTATATATGAAGACAAAAAGAGGTTTGATGACTTAATTGAGATATTATTATGAAATTTGATATACAATCAAGCCATTATTAAATATTCTATTTTTTTTCAATAGTTAAATATGTAAAAATTACAAGAAAATGCATGCGAGGTCCATCTTGATAAGTTGTTTGAGGGAGGTTTTTTTATTTTATTTTTTACATATATATTTTTATATATATATATTTAAGATGGGTGGAAAATCATATACTATTCAATATTTAAAATTTCAATTAGGTTATTAATATAAAATCATGTATAAAATCACGAGTAGAGCTGAGCTGATTACATTGATTGTGAAAGTTTATTTTATAATTCCTTAGAAAAATAAGACATTATTTAATATTCCATAATTTTAATTGAGTGATATTTTTTTTAAAAGCTGAAGAGTAGAGATGTACTTAAATATAAATTAGTTAGAAATTGTATATATAAAAAATACAATATCATTCAATATGATAAAATAATGTGATCTTATGAAGTTATATTTAATTATTCATAACAGTTACGTTTGTGAATTTTTATATTATAAATCCTTCAAATTTGACACATGATTCAACTCCATCTCTACTGTTATTTTAGGGTGGGAATCGTTAATAAAATTTTGCATAAAAAAAATCATTTTTTCTTAGTTATATGTCAAAAATGACATAACATTTTTACAATTTTTTTTTTTTTAATTGAGGTATTTAAACAGATTTTATGTTAGAGTTAAAGCAATATTCTCAATATGGCAAGTAAATATGGAAAGCATGATTTTTGTGAAAGTACGCACCGACTAGCAGTATACGTACATATATATACGTGTAAATATATGTATGTATACATGAAATCGACCCCCACTTTCGTTATTTTCCCGCTCCAAGTCGGCAATGGAGTACAAGCTGCGAACCCAAGAAGATGGAACTTCAAGTGGTTCGTTAACCCCTAATCCCTCTCTCTTCTTTTCCATCATCTTCGTGTTTATGATCATCTGTACTGTTATTTGTTTCATCTGCCTTTCATACATACATGTAATATATATATATATATATATACACACACACTTATATACAACTTTGTTTAGCTGGCCGCCAACCAAGTGTTCGACACATTGCCCCAACCGAGACTCTGATCATGACAGAACTCGAGAAGAGGAGGATGATAAGGGAGGAGATAATCATGTCGGGGCTTCGTCGGCGGCTAGAACTGGAAGCCGAGATGATGAGAGAGCTGCTGTTGGAGAGAGAAATTGCAATGCGGAGATGCCAAAACTCGCCTCTTTTCGATTCCTCTGTTTCTCTACTCTCAACCCAGTTCTTCAATCGCCAAGATGGGTTGGGGATTGGTGGAAGATTGAGAATTTTGGGTGGTTCACAAAGTGGGTTCAAGGACCCATATGGTGGGCTACTTGGTGATCAAATTCCTTTTGGGAGGCAAACAGGAGTGAAGGATGGGGTTGGGATCAAACCCGTGATTGATCTCAGTAAAGGGAAAACAATTTCTGTGAGTCTTTGATCAATCCCTTGTTTTAACTATGTTTATTCCTGATTTTTATATGTTTTCTTTTTTTTAGCTTTCACTCATTCTCTTTAGTTTTGTTTGATATGTATAGTTTTTAGGGACTTTCTGTTGGGTTTGGACAAACTATAGATCATTCAACTTTTATTGCATGTTTTGACTTCTCTTTAGATTTGACTGTTTGTATAGACACACAAAATGCACCCATCAAATTGTATAAATTTTATTTTACCCTTCTCTTAACTATATATAAGGGTAAAGTGCTAAATGTCATAATTTTATGAAATTATATTTTCCCCTTCTCTTTGTAGACACACAAAATAACCCCATCAAAGTTTTAGATAGAGATCAAGTTCATATATGGGTCCTTAGAAGCGACATAACTAAAATACTCAAGCCATCTCTTGGTATGGTGATGTGACCTCAGGTAGTCACTTGTTGAAAAATTCCTCTTGGGAACCCCGATAATTAAAAATTTGTTAGATTCGATGACCCAACTAGGCACGAGCAGGGTTATTCCAGGTATTATTGGATGGACCTCATCTCCACCATTTTTCTTTGGTACAAACTGACTATTATATGATTTGTAGGACATTGGGTCGTACATATGTTGCAATTAAAACGAGGAGAGAAGTAGTTGTATTAGGAAACTTGAGATCAAGGGAAAATGGTCTCTGTATTTGGTTTGGAGGTGGTCTCTTGCTCATCAGTGTGCAAGAAATCAAACTGGTTTATGTATATATTTACTCTAACATATGTATGTATATATTTACTCTAACACATGTATGTTTTACATATGCACCTATATGGAAGGTGATTTGATAAACTAAAAAACAAGTACCATAACGTTTAGAGTTCAATTTACTTGTGAAGTATTCCATCGTGAATGTAAATTGGGATTTGTTTTTGCAATTTGTTTGAATTTGAGTGTTGTAGTCACTCTTGTAAAGTTCACAAATATATATATATATATTTTTTGATAAGTAAGAAAGAATTGTATTAAAAGCACTCAGAAGGGGAGTGCCATGAACTAAGTTTAAACTTCTCTAACATTACGAATGTGTCATCGAACATACTACAGTGATAACAATTTAATTTTTCTACATTTATGTATTGAATTTAATTAACAATTAACACCATCATCATGAATGTTCTCATTGTGAGGTTATATTCTCTATTGTACTTGGAAAACTTATTGTATAGATTTAGCTCATGGCGTGCTATTATATTCTCTACTTTAATAGGTTGGTAGATGTAGTCCTATTATATAGTACTATCGTTGTGTCAAAAAATATATATATATAAAAAAATACAGAAGATATGTTGAAAGTTGATTCTAGGACATTTAATACCTAACCAGACATCCAAAAACGCATATTTTGAGACAGGGAGCAGTAGTATACAATAAACTAGATTCTACAAATCCATCATAGTGGAGAATATAATAATAAGCCATGAACTAAGTTTATACTTCTCTAACATTACGATTCTAGCTCATCAAAATGAGAGAGAGAGAGAGACTGTTTGGCTCAATTTTCTGTTTTTTTTTTTCCCTTTTTCAGAGAACTATTAGAAAACTGTTAAAAACTTGTTTCCTAAAAAATCAGCAGCCTCAAAGAACCCTTAATAGCTCTTGTTTGCTGATTTTATTTTTCTAAGTTCTCCACCCCCTTCCCTCCTCCTCTTAAGTTCTTTTGAGTCACTGCTATCCTTTAAAAGGGAAAGAAGAATGCTTTACAAATCTAAATTCTTTTGTTTGATGACTGCTCTATGTTTACTATCTTATTTATTTCGCTTGATAGTGTTCTTTAAAGAACGTATTTTGTTGAGGATTGGCTATAGGGGATCCATTTAGCAAGAATCTCAAGTGCTTGAGGAGAAGCGATGTATTGCAGTTACCTTTGGCTGTTTACATGCTGCAACATGCTAACATTTGGTCCCAATGAATTTTTCCATTTACATTGAATGAATTTTATTAATATATACTCATTGATGCACAGAAAATTAGAAAGTTAAAAATAGTTACTTCCTTATCACTATTTAACTTGTTAATTCTGTCAGTCTATACTGTGGAGCAACTATCAGATTTCCTTCTTTCTAGAGTTCTTGCTTTCATAATCTTCTTATTTAGTTATTTATTTTTTGGTAAGTCACTGATCGATACCATCATCGTTTTCGTACTATCCTTGTGTGAAAAACAGAAGATATGTTGAAAGTTGAATCTAGGACATCCAAAAACCCATCAAAATGGGGGGAGAGAGAGAGGGAGAGGGCCTGTTTGGCTCAATTTTCTGAATTTTTTTTTTTTCGTTTTCAGAGAACTGTTAGAAAACTGTTAAAAACTTGTTTGGTTGTGAGTTTTGTGATAATTTATTAGAAAACTGTTAATAGCTCTTGTTAGCTGATTTCTTTTTCTGAGTTTTCTTCAAAGAATCTTTAATTCTGCCAGTCTATACTGTGGAGCAACTATCACATATCCTTCTTTCTAGAGTCCTTGCTTTCATAATCTTCTTATTTAGTTATTTATTTTTGGTAAGTCACTGATCAATACCATCATCATTATTGTCATCTTTATCGTTATCATTGTCATTATTGTTATCATTATTACTACTGAATTTGTTACAAGTATTCCAATGCAGGTTAACCCTGTGAATCCCAGTGTTGCTGGGATAAAGAGGAAATTTGAAACAGGTTTTGCCACTGGTACTGACAAGAGCCCTTCAGTTAGTTTGGGTAAGAAGTTACACAAGGATTGGAGCTGTCCTCTCTGTCAAGTGAATTCCACCTCAGAGAAGGCTCTAAACGACCATCTCAAAGGAAAGAAACACAAGGCAAAGGAGAAGGCATTACTGAGAAGTAATAAACTTACGGACAACAGTATCAGCAATTCTAATCCGGTGGCCAATGAAAGCGAGCATTCCATTGATCATGCAATGTGCAGTGGTAGTATGAACCCAGAATCAAGCAACTGTCCGAAGGAAAAGGAGGAAGAAGGCGTCAAGAAAGTTCAACAAGCAGAGGATCTGAGGAAGATAAACGAGGGATATCCAATAGGTGAGACCACAGCGATGTTGAAGAGTACTGATTTCACATTCTGGTGCGAACTGTGTAACTTTGGGACTACAAGTGATGCACTAATGACAGCTCATCGAATGGGGAAGAACCACATGGCCATGTTGCAGGAAAATGGCGGCTGTGTAATAGCCGTAAGAAATATGCCTGATAATGTTCAGCATGTTGAGAATACCAAGGACTCCACATCTAAGGAGGGAAAGGATGAAACACTTGATAACACTAACACAGATATAGATGGGGAGAGAGCTGACAGGGAAGATAATGTTCAGCAAGTCGAGAAAACCAAGGACACCACAGCTAAGGAGGGAAAGGACGAAACTGTTAATAACACAGACACAGGTTTAGATTGGGAGAGTGCTGAGAAGGAGGAGAAGGAAAATTGGTCAAGTTGGCAGTGATTTGCTCCAGCTAAGAAGGTAAAGACCTTCTGCAGAAGTTTAAAATTCCCAAAAGAACAAAGAACACAGGAGACTGCTACATACTTATATTGTTAAATCTTCTTATTTAGTTATATAGAGCAAATTAATTTGAGTGAGTTGGTGTTTAATGTAGATACTAAATTCACTTGTTTTGAAATATAACAGATTGGAATTTTTTTTATTATGTTTTTTATGTGCATAATAGTATGTGCAAAAATGTGTCACACATCCATGCCATGTCCATGTATAGTCTGTTCGATAGGGTTCTCCAATAACTTTGAAGAGTCTGTGCAACATAGTTGCAAGACTTCGGATATTTGGGAGTTGCACTAACTCTCTGTTACAAAAGAAATTTTTTTATTTTTTATTTTTTATTTTTTATGTCGGGGGTCTTGGTGAAGCGATATGGTTGTTCCATTGTGACTTGGTCGTGGTTTGGAATAAGAAAATACGCGTCTCAATTTGAAAAGGTTATTTTTTTTTTAAAAAATATGATGGTGGATTTGATCTATTTGACAGCGTTAGTATTTTAAGGTGCTCTGTAGTACAGGACCATTAGTCCTGATATTATTCCTCATCTCATTTATATTTGTGGTATTTTTTTCTTTTTCCAAATTCGAAGGTAGCATTATGCGACTTAACTGGTTATCACCTGGGCAGTGTGTGCATTTTGTGTGTTATGGTATGGTGGAATTATCATTTAAGCAAGTTTAATTAATTTGATGCCACATTTAACAATTTTATTTCAATATACTATGGTCTATTATAAAGGTTGAACCATGTTAATGCATTTTAAACTGTCATAACAATTTTCATTCCTTGGAAATTTATTGTGGAGACTGGTTAATGTTCCAATCATTTACACTATTGACTAAAGATAGATAAAATGTATGCGCACACACAAAAAAAAAGACAAAATTTGTATGATTATTTTTATACAAATAGTGTGTGCATTTATTTTTATATAAATTAAGATAATGCTTGCCTCAGGTTCCTCAAATGTAATTTGATAAAAAAATAAAATAAAAATACGTGTGTCAAACAATCTGACAACATTTTCATAAGTTCAAATTCTTCCTATAAATAAAATCCACAAAATCTATTATTTAAACATATGGCATTAATTTTCATTCGACTCTTTTCGCAATGATTTATGTCAAAATGTGAATTCCTAAACGGAGAAGGGACATTAAAATATTTTTTTGAAAAGAATAAGATACATTTTAAATAAAATTAAAATATAAGAACCCAAAATTGAAACAAATCTTGAAAGGCCAATTATATAAAGAATCAATTACGATACCATATATGAACATCAATCGAAATACATAACAAATTTGGAGAAAGTAGTCAGAAGTTTCCCTAATAGAGATGCAAAATAAAACAAAATCCCAAAAAATTAAAAATAAAAATAAATAATGATATATGTATATATATATATGATAGAAAATTTAACAGTTTGTAATATTGATGTCATTACAAAACACAAACATGTAATAACGCTCATCATACAAGAGACACCAGAGAACTCAAAATATCCAAAAGCAGCCAACAACGGATACTTCTGTCCACCAAGTTCTCATTTAACCGATAAAATCTCTTCACTCTCTCTCTCTCTCCCCGAAATTGGTAAGCAGTAAAACCCATCTATATTTCTCAATTATATAGCTTTCTCATACGCAATTCAACAAACAACACTCCTGCATTGTACCAATGATGTATAGTTCATATGCAATTTGTATCTCTATGGTTATTAAATTGAATAGTCTCTGATAATTCATATATGGCTGTGATTATACTCTGTTCCCCAAGAATTTGCTGTAGTAGTTTTCACTGTACTCCAGTAAGTGATAGTAAACCTTGTGTTTCTAGTTGTAATGGTTCTCTGGGAGGAAGAAATTATGGAAATTTGAAGGTCTTGCCATGTGGGTCTGGGGTGAATTGGAAGAAACTTAGGAAAAAACATGTGGGTGTTGATGGGTTTTTGGTGAAAGCTTCACATGATGTGATGGTGGTGAATGGGAAGCAGCCGAAAAATGGCATGCCTTCTGAGGAAGTTATTAGGGTTTTAGAATCGATTTCGGACCCAATTGGGGCATTTTCATATTTCAAGTCAGTTGCTGAGTTGCCCAATGTTTCTCACACCACTGAAACATGTAATTACATGCTTGAGCTCTTGAGGGTTCATAGAAGGGTGGATGATATGGTGGTTGTATTTAATTTGATGCAAAAGCAAATCATATATAGGAGTTTGACTACTTATTTGACAATATTTAAGGGCCTTCAAGTAAGGGGAGGGATTCGCCAAGCCCCATTTGCGCTTGAGCGGATGAAGAGAGCTGGCTTTGTTTTAAATGGCTATTCGTACAATGGGTTGATCCACTTGCTTCTTCAATCAGGGTTTTGCAAGGAGGCTTTAGAGGTTTATAGAAGAGTGGTATCGGAAGGGATTAAGCCTAGTCTCAAAACTTACTCTGCTCTTATGGTAGCATCCGGGAAGAGAAGGGACATTGGAACTGTCATGGGTTTGTTAAACGAGATGGAAAGTTTGGGTTTGAGGCCGAACGTGTACACGTTCACTATCTGCATTAGAGTGCTTGGGAGGGCCGGAAAAATTGACCAGGCTTGTGGGATCTTAAAGAGAATGGAAAATGAGGGTTGTGGACCTGATGTTATTACTTATACAGTGCTCATCGATGCTCTTTGTAATGCAGGAAAACTAGATAGTGCTAAGGAAGTGTTTATAAAGATGAAATCTAGCAGTCAAAAGCCTGATAGAGTGACTTACATCACTTTAATGGACAAGTTCAGTGACTGTGGGGACTTGAGCACAGTAAGAGAGTTTTGGAGTGAGATGGAGGCTGATGGTTATGCTGCAGATACTGTTACTTTTACGATACTAATTGATGCTTTATGCAAAGCAGGGAAGGTTGATGACGCATTTGTTACATTAGATTCCATGAGAAAGCAAGGGATCTTACCTAATCTTCATACTTATAATGCTTTAATTGGAGGGCTTTTAAGAGTAAATAGATTGGATGAAGCACTAGAACTTCTTAAGGGCATGGAATTTCTTGGTGTTGAACCTACTGCTTACACGTACATCCTCTTTATCGACTATTATGGAAAGTCTGGAGAACCTGAAAATGCTCTTAAAACCTTCGAGAAGATGAAACATGATGGAATCGTTCCTAATCTTGTCGCTTGCAATGCATCTTTGTACAGTCTTGCAGAAATGGGTAGGCTTGGGGAGGCGAAAAATATCTTCAATGGACTTAAAAACAGCGGGCTTGCTCCAGACTCTATAACTTACAACATGATGATGAAGTGCTATAAAAAGGCAGGGAAAATAGACGAAGCCATTGAGTTACTCTTGGATATGATGGCAAGCGGCTGTTGCCCAGATGTTGTTCATATCAATTCTTTGATTGACACACTTTATAAAGCTAATCGAGTAGATGAGGCTTGGGCAATGTTTCACAGATTGAAGGAGATGAGACTTGCTCCAACGGTTGTGACCTTCAACACGCTACTAGCTGGATTAGGAAAAGAAGGCAGAGTTCAGGAGGCCATTGAATTATTTGATAGCATGTCTAAGCACCACTGCCCTCCGAACACAATAACTTTCAATACGCTTCTGGATTGTCTTTGCAAGAATGAAGAGGTTGATTTGGCCCTGAAGATGCTCTATCAGATGACAGGCAGGAATTGCAGTCCTGATGTGTTTACTTTCAACACTGTCATTTACGGACTAGTTAAAGGAAACAGGGTTAATGATGCATTCTGGTTCTTCCATCAGATGAGGAAATTCCTCTACCCTGATTATGTAACTTTGTGCACCCTCCTTCCTGGCATTGTGAAAGATGGTCGGATTGATGATGCAATCAAAATCACTGAGAACTTCACTCATCAGTTTAGGAAGCAGACAGCTGGCCATTTTTGGGAAGATATGGTGGAAGGGATTTTGAGTGAAGCTGCGCTAGAGAATTCCATTTTGTTTGTTGAAAGATTGGTGTCAGATGGGATCTGCAGAAACGAATCAGTTATGACACCTCTTATTAAGGTATTGTGCAAGCAGAAAAAAGCCGTTGATGCTCATGAGCTATTTGTCAAGTTCACAAAAAGCTTTGCAGTTAAACCAACCGTGGAAGCATACAATCATTTAATTGAGGGGTTTCTTGATGTTCATCGTACTGAAATGGCTTGGAATATTTTTAAGGATATGAAAGATGATGGTTGTGCTCCAGATGTTTTCACATACAACTTTTTGCTTCATGATCTCGGGAAGTCTCGGAGGAACAATGAACTTTTGGAACTCTATCAAGAGATGCTCTCCAGGGGATGCAAGCCTAACACCATAACTCAAAACATACTCATTTCTGGCCTTGTGAAGTCTAATAGTTTAGAGAAGGCCATAGATTTGTACTATGATCTTATGAGTGGAGATTTCTCTCCGACTCCTTGTACATATGGTCCACTCATAGATGGTCTCTTGAAGTTGGGAAAATTGGATGAAGCTAAGAATTTCTTTG
Organism: Cornus suecica; assembly: GCA_963922005.1. Classification (NCBI taxonomy): domain Eukaryota; kingdom Viridiplantae; phylum Streptophyta; class Magnoliopsida; order Cornales; family Cornaceae; genus Cornus; species Cornus suecica. The sequence goes on from OY998238.1 coordinate 98,012,750, forward strand.
AGGAAATGATTAATTATGGGTGCAAACCAAACTGTGCTATCTACAATATTCTTATAAACGGATTTGGGAAAATGGGTGATGTGAAAACATCTTGTGAGTTGTTTGATAGGATGCTTAAAGAGGGAATAAGACCAGATTTGAAGTCTTACACCGTTCTTGTAGATTCCCTCTGTGTGATGGGAAAAGTGGAGGATGCTATGCACTACTTTGAGGAATTAAAGTCGAGTGGCCTTGATCCTGATTTAATTTCCTACAACCTTATGATTAATGGCCTTGGAAGATCTAAAAGAATAGATGAAGCTCTTTCCCTTTTTGAAGAGATGAAGAGTAGAGGGATCAGTCCTAATCTTTATACCTACAACTCCTTGATACTCAATCTCGGGATTGTTGGAATGATAGAGGAAGCAGGGAAGATGTACGAGGAGCTCCAATGTAAGGGCCTTAAACCTACTGTCTTCACATATAATGCTCTCATTCGAGGTTATAGTATGTCGGGGAATCCTGATAGTGCCTATGCAATTTATAAGAAGATGATGGTTGGGGGATGTAGCCCCAACACTGGCACATTTGCACAGCTTCCTAATCAAGACTGACAATTTTGAGGTTCTTCAAGGGCTGCTCATACGATTTTTGATCCTTGTTCTTGAGGATCAAAAACAAGGTACATTTCTTTTTGACCTCTTCTTGAAATAATTCCAACATATGTCACCGTAACTTATTAATGTACAAACTCTTTTCCCGGCTAACCTTGATTAAGTACTCCATTCACTCTGACGTGGTGTTCTTTCACTTGCATTGTTTTGCTTAAACACTGTTCCAGGGGTTCTTTAGCCTGATATTGGCCCGGAAGGTAAACCTAGGGGCATCTGCAACCTCGGGGGTGATATTGGTACTGCGTTTTGTCTCTTGAAACATTGGAGGGTACCTGGTCCAGAATAATTAGACTGTACTTTATGTCCTCCAAGCCATTGTCGTCGAAGTATTCAATTACTGTAAATCATGTTCTTTAGCTTCTGTTATGTAAGCTACATCCAGTTGTGTAAATGCCACCTTTGATTCATCCTGGTTCAGAATTTGTTGGATATCAGTCAATGCACAATAGCAGTTCAATTTGTAACAACATGCTTCTATATAATCAGTTCTGTACTTAGATACTACATGATTTGTACTGTAAATAATGTTTTTACCTAAAGCAAATATACTGTATCTCGTGAAACTGTGTGTATTCTTGAGGAAACTCTTGTGCTATTGGTGAATATATTTTCCTCTGTCGTCTGATGTCATGGAATAATTTCTTGAATTTGTGCTGAATTGGCTTAGGCATACTTATGGTGAGATTTTTCATTTGGCATATCTATCAATTGTTAGTGATTTTCCAACTGGTTCTTCTATTTTGCAACATAAGTTTGTTTCCCCTATTAAAAGGGAATATGCAAATTTGTACATCATGAAATCAATTCTCACTAGCTTCATGAAGTTTATGGCGCGTGTTTTTTTTTTTGGCCGGAAGACTAAAATCTAACTATCGAGGACTTTGGACTATTCCTATTTAACGATTTTAAAACATATTCCACATTCATTAGACGAAGAAGATCACCATAAATAAAGATGCATGTAGATGTATGTGTGAAAGAATTTCAACTTCATTTTACATAGTGTATATTTTCCTTGGTAAACATTTGTAGGTGAGCTAATTTCATTTACACTTTCTGAACTATGTTTATACATTAATCGCACCCCTTCAACTATGCAAAACATCAGTTAGACTTCCTAATTAAGAAAGTTGACATCATTTGCATCCCCTAATCACTTTTGGAACTAAAATGCCCTTACCCAAACACCCACTATCCCTATTCATAAATATATATATAAAATTAGAAATACATATATAAAATTTGAAATATATATATAAAATTTGAAAAATATATATAAAATTCGGAAAAAATATATATAAAATTTGAAATATATATATAAAATTCGAAAACGATATATAGAATTTGAAATATATATATAAAATTTGAAAATGATATATAAAATTCAAAAAATATATAAAATTTGAAATATCTATATAATTCGAAAAATATATATAAATTTTGAAAGTAATATATAAAATTCAAAAATAATATATAAAATTTAGAAAAATATATATTAAATTCGAAAATAATATATAAAATTCAAAAAATATGTCTCTATTTTTGTGAATCCTTATTTTCAGTGGCCATGAATTGAGAACCACATGTGATGTTATGATATGGTTAGATGTGTTTTTCATTCACCATATACATGTGCATTGTTATATTATGAATGAGAATGTCAGCCCTCATTGAGACTTCAGTTTTTTAGGCTGTGAAAGTTCCTCCCAAAACCTCTAATTGACTATGCTTTATGTGGAAAATTATGTCACCCATACAGGGGTTGAAAAATTAAATGGTATCCCCCATTCCATGGATTTCATTATATATTATTTTTGAATTATATATATATTTTTCGAATTATATATATATTTCGAATTTTATATATATATTCGAATTATATATATTTTTTGAATTATATATATATATTTTTTCAAATATTATATATGTTTTTCTAATTTTATATATATTTTTTGAATTTTATATATAATTTTCAAAATTTATATATATTTTTGAATTTTATATATTATTTTCGAATTATATATATATTTTTGAATTTTATATATTATTTTCGAATTATATATATATTTTTAGGAATAGGGATAGTGGGTGTTTGGGTAAGGGCATGTTAGTTCCAAAAGTGGTCAAGTGATGCAAATGATGCCAACTTTCTTAATTAGGGGTCTGAATGATGTTTTACATAGTTGGAGGGGTGCGATTGATGTATAGACATAGTTAAGGGGTGTAGATGAAATTAGCCCTTTGTGTATTTACCTTTTACCAATAACAAATGTATAATTTGGATTCTGATTGAATAACAAATTTTTTTTTTTTTGGTAGCGATATTTGTTCCTACATTTTATTATAACAAAACAAAAAAAAAATGTACGCAGTGAATAAAAAATAATTGTGTTATAGTTTCAATTTTGTTATGTTGGGCATAGGAGTTTTTCGTGTTGCATGTTCGATATACGTTGTTACATTGTCGAGGTAATGGTGTCACATTTACAAAATAATTCTATCCATATAGATATATATACCAACTGAATCGAATCAAAAGGTGGAGAGTGAAGAGTCGAACGGATTAATATCTTCATAGTCCAATTTCAGTCTTTTTTTTTCTCTCTCTCTCTCTAAACTCCCACTCGGCAATCAATGGCGGCGATTCCTAGTGCCCTAACCGCACAAATTTCCAATTGCTACCTAATAAGCAACCACAGCAATTCTACCTCTGCTTCACTCTCATTCTGTAAGCTCTCTCTCTCACACACATTTCTGCATGGTTTGTTTGAATTTTAGGTAAATTGTGAATGCATATATATATATATATATATATACATACATCTGTACACACACAACTATTTATGTGTACTGTTCATTGCTTTTAGATATGCGCATTTTGGGATTTATTAATCACGTAGGGTTCTTACATATGGATTCAAAATAGAATTGTTTTGCAATTGTATGTACTTCAACTTAAGATTTTCTTATCTTTTTGTGTTTCGCAATTTGTGCTCTGAGTTGGGATTTCTGGACCTTTAATAGGATTATCTTTTCTTGGTTCCATTGATAGAATTGGGTATTCTACAATCATATTACTGGATAGGGAATTACTCTCTCTCTCCCTCTCTCTATTATATATATATATATATATATATATATATATATATATATATATATATATATTCCTTTACTGTTACATGATTGTTTAAATGTTGATATCATGAGGATTTGGTAGGGCGGGGAAAGGGTATGTAAGGCGTTTATTTTGTGGCACGCTCTGAAAGAATTGGCAAAGTGAGCATTTGGGATAAGTATGTATCACAGTGTAACCCTTTGTTAAATCAGAAAGTACCCTCTCCAGGCCTGCATCTTTTAGGTTATACGGAAGTAATTTAATGACTAATGTGGCGTGATTCAATAACAAATAATCTTTATATGTTCCAACTTCCAACTCAACTAGGGGGAATCAGTCGAGTCTGATTTCCATTCGATAAGTGTCAATATGGTTCCCACTGCTTCATTGAATATAAACCCTAATCAAAATTACTACCAAAATGTAAGTGAAAAAGAAGACGGAAAACTCCCTACTCCATGATTACATGTAACGTTCATTTATTTATTTATTGATAAGTAAGTATGAATAAAAAAGACGCTCAAATGGGGAGCACATCCCAAATACAAAAAGGCAAGGACTCAAGAGCCAAACATGTTACGCTCAAACATGTAACGTTCATAACAAAAAGATTTACAGTCCCAAGACTCTTTGTCAGTAATGCATCATAAATTGGAAAAAGTTACAACGAATGACTTGAATAAGCTCAATGGCATGCAATCTCACCCATTCGGCCATTCCTTTTTAACATGTAATGTCAATCAATAGATCACTAACTGTAATAAGCTCAATAGAGGGCATAGTGCAGTAGGCAGATATGATTAGATGATTTACAGTGCAAGTTTATTATCATCTGGTTACCCTCTACCAAGTTCCTTAATGTAATTCATGTAAAGTGAATGGTATCCTGTTTGCAACTAATTATGTGAGTGACCGAATGCGCAAGAATCAATAAGAATGGCATCCACATACACAACCAAGCAAGATGACTCTATTAAAAAATGTACAAGTTCATGACAAGCTGTTGCAAACTTCCGTTGCTGCTATATCCAGCTTGAGATTATTAGCGGCAGGGTTGGTGAACCAAGGGATAACAACACAGTCTAACCTAAAGTTGTCACTGGACGAATTGATATTATTACAAACCAATAGTGATGAACATAACCAATCTGAAACTGTTACGAGAGGTCTACATATAATCACAGATCTACAGTTGTATATCATATGTAGACTATTTATTTCAAGCTGAATGACCCAACTTGAACCTGTAATGGAATGGTCACTGCAATTTATAGGATCTCACTTTGTAAAACAAATTTATTTGGATACTATGTAGCCATTTCACGTGGCCATTGGGATCATATGGGATTATAACCCCTAGGTAACAATTACCCAGTCTTTTTTGTCTAGGATACACCACTTGTCTAAGATAATGTTCCAAGTTTATCCTATATGTCGCATATTGTAATTCGTAATCCAAAAAAAAATTCACCATCTTATTCAGTTTACATGCGAAACTTGGCCACGAACAAAACTAATACTAATGGTTATCTTATAATCATATTCAATGGAAGAACATCAATGGGATATCAGATATTGTCCTTTTTACATATCTTAAGAACAACTATCAGGGGTGGCAATTATTAGCCCCTTTTTTGCAAGCAATGAAAAGAGAAAAAAACACACGAACTGCACGCAAACACCTCAAATAAAAAGAAAAGAAGTAATGCCTTTGAATTTTTTATATATATAATATTTTTACTTAAAGCTGTATGCGAATTTCAAAACCTTGTTTCATAAGAAATGATTGCATCTTTGATTTCCGAAAGTTGTTCCATGGAAAATCTTTTTAACAGTTTCACTTGCAGGCTTGGTTGAACAATCTATGATGTGGGATATAACATTAGTTCCTACTTGCTTTTTAGGTAAACTAATTGCAAAAGCCAATAGAGTTGGTTCTCCAGTTCTATCATGGCCTGGTAGTAAGATTGTTAAAGCCCGAAGATCTCTTTGCGTGCATGGTCTATTTGGAGGGAAAAAGGAGAGTAATGACAAGAGTGAAGATTCGTCATCAAAGGTCCATTTGATTCTCTTTATGAGATGAAATTTTCCTTCTGTGGAATTTTCTATTCAATATATGTACATATATATTTATTTTATTTTTGATGCTGAAAAGATTTTAATTCCTTGAACTCCTATCAAAATATATTTCGTGTTCTAGTTGAGCTACACTCGTCATTACGTGAAATTTAAAGTGCCTATATATGCTTTGATTCACGTCTGGAAGTTTCTCTTACGTCTTCTTTGCAGTTTTATATTATTTTAGTTATTCCGTGTGAACTTTAACTTGTGTAATACATCAAGTGGATTTAGCAATACATATTGAAATGTGAGGTTATTAGCCTGTTGGAAAGCTCCGCTACCACTTGGGTTTGGTAATAGGGTTCAATATAACAATGATAGGCTGTTTCATTTTAAGAAATAAATCAATAACTACAAACACATTTATTTAGCAATAGAGTGGATATCACATCAGGAGATTAGATAATTTTATTGGAATATCGCTATACGATAATTTTGGTAATGAAACTGTCTAAAGTTGAGTGTACACACAATCATGCAGGTTTGCCATTTCAGTATAGTTCTTGAGTATCTTATTCTATTACAAGGTGAACCCACTCAATATGATAAATTAAAATGCTATTCAAATTATCCAGCAATATTTAAAGTTGGTTAATGTTCCATTTAAGGATTCATGGTGCGGTAATGGTAGGTAAACTCATTCAATATGATAATGGCATGTCATTTGCAAATTATCCAGCAATATTTAAAGTTGGTTAATTTTCCGTTAAGGATTCACCTTGCAGTAATGGTGCCAAAGATAATTATTGTGTTGTCATTGATATTGGAAGTAACATAGTGGTTGTTGATGCTGGAATGGTGATCCGTTTTGGTAGATGTGCAGTTGGAGGGCAGGAAGGGAAAAGGGTAGGAATGGATGGGCTTCCATTAGATGGAAAAAGGGAAGGGCTGGGAAAGGAAAAGAAGAGGGAAGGCTCTTCTCGTTGGGCCCACCATGTCCCTTCCTTCCAAAAGTACAAGGAAAGCCCCAAGTCCCACTTTATTTTGTTGTTTCATTTCTTTACTCTAAGGACCAGAATTAAATCTAACACAGCCCAGTTATTATGAATAACTTGATTCAAGGATGGAATTGGTTCCATAACTATAATACGAATACTATGGTAGAATCATTAAACGCATATATCACTGTTGATTTTTGGTTCATCCCATTTTTGAGTTTTGTATCATCATTGCTGGTTGTCATCAGGCTTGCTGTGATCTGAACCAAACGAGGTCGGCCATATGAATTCTCACACTTTCCTTTTTACCAGTTATAACTTTTAGTACATCTGTTCTTATTATTTGATTCCATATTATTTGTGGCCCCTTTTATCTATTACTATTTGTTTCATTAATATGGACCAAAGATAGCATAAATGTCACACGCTTCAAAGATTGTCTCTTATTTAAATTACTTCCAGATTTTACTTCTGAAAAAGTAAAATAAAGTAAATAAATTAATAAACTTCTTTGAGATTATGATCAACAGTGCGTTTGAGGAGTTGGTTAGATATTGTAGGTAGCTTTTGTATACGATGCTTATTGTATATAGTTCAGTTGCACCTGCTGCTTGATATTCAGCATGTTGATTTTGATTTGAGACTTTTACCTTACTATGCGCTCGTGTCTATTTTACGAAAAGGAGAGTGAAAAGTAAGACTACACTAAACAAAGAGCGAATAATGGTAATTTAACCGCACCCTCTACAGATCATGCCTCTTTTGCTATTCGATTAGGCTCTTTGCTGGCTGACCAAGGATCCAGCTAATATCTTTTGCCCAAGTAACAGTCCTGAGATCCATGATCCCTCTCATCTAGTTTGCTTACTTCGAAGTCCTAGATTTTTGCTTACTCTATCACCTAACCACACTGGTAATGCCACCGTGAACCTATAAGATGAAACCCGTAGAAGTGCCTCTACGTTTTTTTTTCCTCTTTTTTTTAAGAATCCGTTACCTCCAATACCAAGCTTCCACATATTTATAAGCTCATGGAAAATGAAATTGGTTTTTCTCCTAGTTGGGGGAGACCATGTCTGGGCCCAGGTATCCAAGTTTTCATAATGATTCTGCAGGCTCAAAAGCAACCCTTGCATTAAATACCGATAGGGATGAAATAAGAGTAGTGTTACCCCAGTCTTTTTGTGCATAGTAGATTTGTGCTCAAAATAACTTTTGTTCCTTCTTATCCAAAATAACCAATTCAATTACCTCTGATCCTTTTACAGTTTTCCTGAATCCTCCAGAAGAGATGTCCAGCGAAGACACTCTCCGTTGAGGGCAATGCAATGAAATCCAGTAGATGCGAAAAGTGACATATGGAGTAAGTGGAAATTAATGAATAGAAAGATGGTTGGAGTTTATGTTATGTCTTTCTGTGAGACAGCACATATCCACGGACCAAAGAACTTTCTTTTGAGTCGATATCCCTGCAGCCGGCTTCTAGAGAGCCTTAGTTTTCCCAGTCAGTCATGCACATAGAGGAAGAGTTAGATTGTCTTTCTTAGAAAGGAATATTTTGCCTAGTGCACTGGAATTCCATTTAGTCGAGTGAAAGGATCAGTTAGTCGAGTAAATCACTTGGACAGAATGTTAAGTTCAGGCAAGTTGGTGGAGTAGTTTATAAACATTGTTGACCAAGTCGTTGGAAGTATGAACTCTGAAATCTTTTAAGGCTGAAATGTGGTCGAACATATCCAAAGTTAAACATGGCCTTGTAATATGATTCGATTAAGTTCATGGACTGGTCAATGGGTATAGGGACCTTTATATGGTGTGCTTTAAATGCAGGGTGGATCTTTGAGTCCTATAAATCTAGGATTGAGCTATCAGGCAAGTTGGTTCAGAAATAGCTTTACAATAAAGTGTAAAACTCACCCAAGACTAATCTACCCAAGTCTTGATCGTTAACTCACTTAAATTGGTGTTACATCATCATATTGTTTGAATACATTTAAACTTTGCTGCTGATATGGGTATTACATGAGTTAGTCTATTACTGCTTTTGATAACCACACTCAAGTTGAATTATTTTATGGACACTTCAATTTGTTGACCTCAAAATTTTCCAAATTCGTTGGGTTGAGACATGGGGGTTTGTTTAATTTCTTAAGTAAAATATTGTGTTTTGGTCTTATATTATCAATATAGGCATTTTATTCGTATTTAAACAATGATTAAAATCAATTTGAATTCTTGTATATGTTTTCTTAGGTGCATGTCCAACCAAAAAAAAGAAAAAAGAAAGTTGACAGATATCCCATAACCATGTTCGAGTATTGCATGTCAAACATGGGAAATCCCTTATTTTGAAGAGAGTAATGTTGCCTTAATGTAGGAGTCCCATGAGGATGAGAAATTTAACTGGACGAGGAAAAGAAATTTCTCATGTCTGCTCCCTCAACTCAGATTCTGCCAGAAACGATACTAGTCCTATCGCATATTATGTTAATGCTTTCTATATATACATCAAATTTAATTGTTGGCTGTGATCTTATTGTCATATTATGTATTATAGGCTGGAATACTGGGTAACATGCAAAATCTGTACGAGACCGTGAAGAAAGCCCAGATGGTAGTCCAAGTTGAGGCAGTTCGCGTGCAAAAGGAGCTTGCGGCGTATGTATTAAGGACATCTTTTCTTATTTTAATTTAATGTTCTATTTATTCAATTAGTCAGATGTGTTGCTCTGGTTGTTTTCTTATTTATTTATTTATTATTTGCTATGCTTTTTACGTTTTTTCAGAGCAGAGTTTGATGGTTACTGTGAAGGTGAACTAATAAAGGTATTGTTTTCCCAATTTTTTTCTTTCAGTGATTAGAAGTTACCCTGAAAGACTTATAACCTGTAAATAAGATTGTTTCAAGAATTCGTTCAGATGCTGTAAATTGATCATAAATTTCCAAATTTTATCTGTCTTAAATATGGTTTTGATAGCATGACATGAATTCAATAGGCACATGAAATAAACTGTGAGTTATTTTCAGTATATAAAATTTGTATGAATTTCATTTCACTCTTCTGGTTCGATCCTTTAGGTTTATAAAAACCACCTTTTCACATTTTAATATAATTGTGTTGGATCACTTTTTTTTACTTTTCTATTTCGGTTCAAATTAATAGACTCCTTATAATCATGTTGAAAAAGAAATGTAAATTTATTGTCTTAAAAGGGACATCCACGATTCACGCTCCTGCAGAGGCCATGTAATTTGGGAAGTGCTGCTTTGTGACTATCAATTAGTTTCGCTAATTTTCCTCAGCAGTAGTGCATGATTTCACTTCGATGTTCCCGGAAAAATTCTATTTATTCAGTGGGCTCTTGACATGCAGGTAACACTTTCTGGTAACCAGCAGCCTTTGCGAACTGAGATAACCGAAGCTGCAATGGAGTTGGGAGCTGAAGTAAGTGAACAAAATTTGCTGTATCTGTATTTTATTGGTTGTTGATCATCTTCCTATGATCCTTGGCAATTGGCAATGCCTGTCTTATTCTTCAGCATAATGCATTACCCCACAATATAAGTTATTTTTTCTTAATTTTCTTGACATTACAAGTATAATAATCATAGTGGACTACAGAAACCTAGGGCTGTAAACGACCCGACCCGAGTAATGGCCTGTATGAGCTCAGCTCGCATATATTTCAGGTCGGCTCGAGCTCAAGCTGAGCTTCCACTCCTTTGTTCGAGCTCGGCTCGTCATTTTTCATGAGCAGCTCGAGCTCGGCTCGAAGCTCGTTTAACTTTTTTCTTTTTTAAATGATAAAATCAATTTCATCAGTATTGTTAACATATGTACATATATGTATATATATCTATATAATATCTTGAGACAATATATGAACATGAGTAGATATACATACACACATATATATACATATACACACACACACCATCTTTAGACAAGTTGATACCTACAAAATCAAACATTTGTCAACTTCAAAGGACTCACCGATTAAGCATTTGCATCTCACATATAATGCTTTTTATATCTTCCGAATGGCTTTAGTTGGTCTTGAATCTCATAATCATGGAAGATTATTAATGAATCAATTTATTGCTATGGGTATAGCTGCTCATCAATTCCTCTTTGGTAAAGATGAATCATGAGACTCACAGAAACGAAAAAGGGGTTCCTCCTCTGTGAATATAGGATGAGACCGATTAGGGTTTTGCTTCACCGTTCAAAAAAAAAACAGAGAAACAATGAAATGGGGGTGGGTTTGGGAAACAATGAAGGCTTGTGTTATATAAAAGTGGGTTGGGCCTTTAATGTGGATTGTATATATATATATATATATATATATATTATATAAATTTATAAAGTATTAATTTATTACGAGACCTAAACGAGCCGAGCTGAGACATGTTTGTGATTGCCTTGTTTAGTAAACAAGCCTAAATTTTTTGTTTGAGCTTGGTTCGTTTATCAAATAAACGAACATGAACCGAGTTCTTAGCGAGCCGAGCCTCGAGTAGTTCATCGAACGTTCTGTTCATTTACAGCCCTACATAAACCTCAAAGAGAATATGTCTATAGACCCTACTTGATCAGAGAAATTTTTGACACTAGCCTGTTGTCACACTTCTGTCACACATTTGTATCCATGTTGCATTCTACCAATTACTTTAGTTGCCTGCGTTTATTTTTTCCCCTTTTTTAATAGCACTACTTGTGAAATTGTTGTCTGCCATTGATTTAAGGACCACCTTATTATTTCCTTCATATTTTCTTGTACAAAGGAATCTACTACTCAATTTTAGATGAGTCACTAGTACCATTATTCACCTGTTACTCTTGCAAGTATGATTAAAATGCTTATGAGTCTTAAGATCACTAGCTCTGGTCTGTAAAGCATCCTCACGATTGAAATTAGAGTCATTCTGCGAATATCAGGCGTTAGGTTGAACCAAATTATGGGGAAAACTTCCTATTTTGATGTAGGTGGAAATGCATTTTTATAGGGTTTTGTTATAATGTTGGTTAATGCACTATTTCGCAGTTTAAGACTCTCATAAAAAAATCAACAACTCCATGCAGATTGTACAGCCATGTTCATAACACTGTTTAATTTTGATATATAATTTTATAGAAGATGCATGATATTTTTCAATTGTTGCAACATGTTTCTAAGGCTGCATATGCTTCCTAAATGAGAACTTGCATGATTAACTGAAACTCAATATCAGTTTAGACATGCATTACTGGATAAAGTTTTTCAAAAACACAATTATCATCTAGCGGACTCCAATCTTAATCAGATAAATCTAGGCAATCTTCAATTCTATAATTCAGTAATACACAGCTTTTATGTTGTAACTGACTTGTCCCAATTGCTTGTCATATAATTTCCTAATTTTCTCATCTTGTGTTATGGGTGTGGCCTTGCCCAGTTGCTTGTCATGTGATTCCCTAATGTGCTCATCTTCTTTTACGGGTGGCCTTTGTTGGCCTTATCTCCCGGTAAACGTAGACTCAAATCAATCTGATTCTCACACCGATTAAGATTGTCGCTTGCAAAGCAAATTTGATCTTGACCCAAGATTTCTAGCCTCTTTATAACCAATGCAAAATGTGCTAAAGGAAATTGGATGACATCTTCTTTTGCAACATTAATTCACTAAAGAAGAAAGACCTGTAGCATGAAAGTATTGTTTAATAGTATAACCATAAATCAACTATTTGCCCATCGGGTTCTGATACTAAATCATATTATATTATAGCATGCATATTGAGTTCTGAAGTTCTTAAAATTTGAATAGTGAATCTGGATCTTTTGGGTTGGTTGAATGGGAATATCTAGTAACGATGACTTGTTACATCATTGAGACTAGTAGATAGTAAAAACAATTTCATTCCAACTCCATAAAAGTATTAGTTCTTCTGTCATTTGATTGATAAGAGAACCATATCTTTATAACAGAATCTCAACAACAAAGGTCTCTAATTCTTGCTTTGTAGAACCTGTTTATTTTATTGATATTTATATCATAGGTCAGATAAACTGGATGATGCAAGATTTGACTCGATGAAATCATTGAATTGTTAGTGCGGATCTTCCTTCCCTTCCTTTGCTGCTGCTGCTTCTATTGTTCTTTTCATTGTTATATATTGCTCACATTATTTTTTTGGTTCGATAATATAAAAACATAGATAGTGTTTTTGTACCACTGGTATAGGGATTTGTTACCATGTATTTATCTATTTATTCTTTACCATGTGAAGAAACTTTCCCTTCTAGTGACCGAGGCATACAAGGATGCACACCAGAAGAGTGTTCAGGTGTGAACTATTTCGTTATGTAATCAAGCCGAAGTTCTCCATTTTATTCTCAGTTATAGGAGCTTGATCACTAATACCATTTTGTTTGTTTCAGGCCATGAAGGAGAGAATGAGTAATCTTGCCCAGAGCTTGGGAATGCCACAAGGCCTTGAAGGATTGAAGTGAAATGTATTGCTGAAGACGAGATATGTTTTCGTATACAAGTCTCATCATGAATGTAATGTGTTGTCATACTGGCCATATGTGGGGTGACTCAGCACTGTCAACACATCATTCTTAGAAATCTTTCATTTTGTATTTCTTTATGATTTAGAATAGCCTTTACCTGGTATTTGGAACATATCATTTTCGGCCAAACAAGATCGTTTAAATTCTGAGAGTTGGAACAAGAAGCACATTTGAAGCAGATGCTGCGTGCGCTTCATACCCGGATCTGTGTAGTTCCCTTTATCATGTAAAGCTTTGTTGATTAAGAAAAAGTGGAGAGAAAGTAAAGGAAAAAAGAGGTTCTAACTTGTATTGAACATCTGTTTTCTTGGAATGACAGTGAGATTATTGTTATTTTTATTTTATTTTATTTTGCTTTTCAGTAATTTGATTGAAAATACAGCCCCATTTATGTATACCAAGAAGGGAAATTCCTACAGCGTTCCTAAGGTGTCCTTAATTGAGTTGGATCTAAGAGTGGTTTATTCAATTGTTAATTTTTCATCTCTGATAACTTGTTAAGGGCTCAAATTCATATTACCCAAAGTTGTTTTCATGTTTAACAGGGTAGTGGTGTGATCATGTTTTTCTGTCAAATGGTGGTTTTGTCAACTGTAAGGGATGAACACAAGCCATGTTCCATGTAGCCTTCTTAGTGATTTTTCAACGAAGCATGCAAGCTAAAGTTTTCTTGGGCGAAAGTGATTTAGGTCATGACTGTCTTGGAAATTTGTCAACTGGTCTGTGTATGATATTGTGAAGACTTATGAGCACGAAAATTGGTGCCTTAATAATTCATCATCATCCTCCAACCCAGTCAAGATATTGCAAAAGTGGTGCTTTGCAGTCACAGGCAATAAATTAGTCATTAGTACTCCATAAATCAGATTGAGCATTAACTTGGTCATTGTACCCTTGTAAGAGATCAGTTTAGTAGGCATATACTAATTTCGTAACTTTTTTAGAAAGTACCGATACCGTTATTTAATATCGATATTTATTTTTATATTATATTTATTTACACACAAAAGCTTTCATATTATATATATATTAACTTAATATTACAATGTCACGAGACTTTCACGTGAGTCTAAACTAAACTTAAGAAACCCTAGAAGACTTTCACGCCCCTCTCTCTCTCATTGTGGCTGCCCCTCTCTCTCTCACTGCGTCTCCCCCTTACGCTCTCCTCACGGTTCTCACCAGCTCAAGCGTAGTCTTCTCTCCTCTTCGACAACGATAATTATAGATGAGTTTCCTTTTATTTTTGTCGAGCGTGAAGGTTTCCACAATTTTCTTAAAGTTTTGCAACCTAGATTTAAACTACATTCAAGTAGGACAGTGACAAGAGATTGTTTGAAGCACTCAACTCTTTTGATATTGAATCAAGTATCATTTATTTTTTCACTATAAATTAAATATGTTTTATTTATTCACTATAATTTATTTATAATTATTTGTTAATAATTAACTAAATTCAATCTTACGTTTGTAGTCATAACTAGTACTTGAGGACTTTTGAAGGTAGTACCGAAGTGCTTGCAATGTCACATTATTGATGGTAACTATTTTTTCACTATTAATTTTTTATATTTATAAAATATATGTACCTACTGACTCTGCTTTACTGCTTATGCTACAACTTGGTGGGTGTGCTACTATAGTATCATTTCCTGAGTTTTTTGGGCTATGGTTATCACAAAGGGGTGGTACTACAATTTCATTTGCGGTTGTATTTGTAATTTTTTTTTTTTGAGTCGGTGGATTAAAATTTCAGTGTGCTAATGCAATTCCAGTTGTGTTTTTAAGTCATTATGCTACTGTAGTTTCATGGTTGTGTTTTTAAGTCCTAATATATTGCAATGTATGAATTTATTCTGGTCATCACCTGGTGGGTGTGCCTTTTGTTATGGTCATCACTTGTTTTAAACTTGTACTTGTGGTTCACATAATTTTGTGCATTGTAAGAATTTATTTTTCTCAATTTAACTAATATAGGTTTATGTTTCAATCCGTAAAACCAATCCGGTTCACCGCGGTCCGGTTTGGATTGGTTTCATTAGACAAATGGATTGGATTGGTTCCAAAATTTAAAAATCCGGTAGTAGTGGATCAAATCCAAAATATCTTCAATCCAATCTGTGTCCACCCCTAGCTGTAACCCCCTATGTAAACATCTAGTGTGTTGTCCGATCAAATTAGTTTAGTTTGTGGCAATTTTAAACAATAATAGGGTTTAGTTAAAAAAAATAAGAACCAGATAATTAATTGAATATTACCCCCTTGATCTCAAGGTTGAGACTAAGGGGATAATATTCCCTATGTTATTTTTTTAGTTAAAAATAAATAAAAACCAGATAATTAACGGAATATTATCTAGTTTGCTAAAAAAACATGTTTGATATTGTCAATTTTATTATCCCCTATTATATAATGTTTCAGTGCACAAGACCATACCGCAACATGTTTTTTAACTAAACCCTATTAAACAATAATAGGGTTCAGCTAAAAAACTAAAACTAGATAATTAACTGAATATTATCCCCTTGGTCTCAACGTTGAGACCAACGTTAATGTTAACATAAGTCTTTACATTTCTTCTTTTTAAGATCCCCGTATTTGAAAATTCAATGTAACTTTTAAAACATTACTAATTTAATTTTGATTAATTAAATTTAGTGAAATTTTAAAAAAATGACGGCCAATATAACGAAAAGGGTTAATTTCATTTACACCTCCTCAGATTTGTTTTTACTTCAATCACACCCCTAAGATTTGAGAATCTCCAATTACACCCCCTCATGGTATGAAATGTCTAAAATATCTTTAATCCAAACCCCTCTTAAATCAATATAATCCCTAAACCAAACACTCATTAAATCAATTTAATCCTCAAACTAAACACCCCAACCACCACCACCCGCCACTAGCCGTTGTCGCCACCACCACTACCAGCCGTGCCGCCGCCGCCCGTGTGTGTATTTATATATATATGTGTGTGTGGATGGTGGGGATACATGTATGTGTGTGTATATATATATGTGTGTGTTTGTGTGTGTGTGTGTGTTTCTATGGCACTGTGCAGACGTGTGTGTGTGTGTAGAGATAAAGGGCTGGGGGTGGCTGCCATGGGTGGTGGGAGAGGTTGGGGTTAGGGGTGTTTGTATTTAATTTTTATTTACAAATTAAAAAAATTAATTTAAAAATAATTAAATATGTGTTTATAAAAATTAAAAGAATAAACTACTTTCCAAACACATATTAACTTTTTTTTATATGAGATTCAATTTTTTCAAATATATATATATATATGAGATTCAATTTTTTTTATTATGAATATTTAAAAATTGAATATGTTAGTTTTAATCCATTAATAAATTGACTATGTGAAGTAATTAAATAATTTGTGCATATAATAAATTTAATTTATTTAAACTCTTAAAAAAGAGGAATAATTTTTTTCATAAATTTATGTTAAATTAAATTATAGAATTATGTTTAAATATCCTTTTATTTTCATTTTTGTATTTTTAGAAATGGGAGGGATCAAATTAACAAAAATTATATCTTTGATTCCAAACACGTACACATAGTTAAGACATTGAAGGTATTTTAGGTATTAAAAACTAAATTTAGGATGATGTCATGCCTGATGATGTGTAAATTATGTGAATTTGAAAAAATAAGGAGTGTAAATAAAGATTCTCAAATCTGAAGGGATGTGATTGAAGTAAAAGTAAACCTGAGAGGGTGTAAATGAAGTTAACAAAAATGACAACTTTCATAAACTATTCACATTAAAAATTCAAATGAACAAAAATAATTACGAAAAAGGAAAAAATAAATTTTAATCCAAAATGCCCTTTAATGCATTATCAGAATGTAAGAATTAAATTTTCTGTAAAACTTTTGACGCATAATGTGAAAATTTTGAACTTTGAGTTTAAATTTTTTATTTTATCATGTAAATTTTTATTTCACCACGTAAAAGTTTCACAATTTTTTGGGGCATTTTAGTTCCACATATATATATATACCAACTTGTCAAATTTGTAACTATTATACTCAAAGTTTTAAATACGAAATTATTATTTTTTCATTAATTTTTTCTTGTAAATACATTTTGAAAATTGTCATTTTCACAATAGTGAGTCCAAAAATTGTCGTATTTAAATTTTTCCTTAAACTTATATAAGCAACCCAACTGAAAACCATCATATTACCCTAAATGATAGAACCACTAATATATAAATGTAAATTGATAATGTTACTGTGCAAAACAAAATTGACAATATCAAACATGCTTTAGTCCAAAAAATGTACTATTTTTAATCAACGCAAAAACACAAAAAAAAAAAAAAAAAAAAAACAAAACGCATGCCTTAGTTGACCATTGGAATCTGTATCACAAGTTATTAAGACTATACTTAATCTTTTATTCTATATTGTGTATATTTTCTTTTGCTTATTATTGCAAAAGAAATAAAAGTAGCTGTCGGCACTCAGGGTTTGGTATAAACTATTGTTTTCCATAGTGATACAGGAGGATGGAACTTTAAAATACCAAAGCAGAAGTTTCCTTTGCTTGTGCTTTAGTCAGTTTTAAAAGCAGCCACTTGGAACTTGGTAGTGTTTGAAATGTTTTTTGCGTTCGCTAGCAACGAGAACGCCAACAATAAAACATCTCGGATGACTAAAATATTTACAACATGTTTAATACTTTGAATAGTTGCAAAGGAAAATATCTAGTATTATTTTTCTGTATTCAATTATCTTTGCATTACAAATGTGAAAATATCTACCAAGTCCCAATATATTTAATTAATCCCTCTCTTCCACCATGCCGTCCCACGTACAAACAAAAGATCAGTCAACTAATTTACATTGCATATTCAAATATGAGGGGCCCAATTATATCTATAAATATGCATGTACATGAAGTGTGTATTGCATAGCCCTCACATCTCAGTCTTCAGATAAAAAAAGGCTAGTCACCTCTTTACCTACATCCTAAAAATGGCCTCCATCGAAGTTGCTAATCCCGACACTTTTCGCCCAGGAGCAAACTTCGAGCCTAGTTTATGGGGAGATCGTTTCAACTCATTCAATCTCGATAACGAGGTAACATTTATTTGTTTTCATATTTATATATATATGTACAGTATATGTAAATGTATTTATATATTTCAGGGAGTTTAAACTAATGCCTCCATGTAGTAATTAATTAAGTGGATCTTATATATTTGTGTCTGCAGGTATATGAAAACTATACTAGAGAGGTTGAAGTGTGTAAAGAAAAAGTGAGAAGTATGCTAGTAGATGCAGGATGCAAAGCAACGGAGAAAATGAATTTGATTAACACAGTGGATCGTCTTGGTGTCTCTTATCACTTTGAGAAAGAGATCGAAGAACAGTTGGAGAAAATCTTTAATTCCCCTGGTCACTTTCAAGATAATGAGGATTACAATGATTTGACCACAGCGTCGGTCCATTTCCGAGTTTTCAGACAAAATGGTTATAAAATGCCTTGTGGTAATTAAACCCCTCATTATTGATTACATATATATCAATAGAGACACTAATGCTTAACTTCTTTTACCTTTTTAATGCTTGAAATATTTTCAAGGCCTCCATTTTACATAATTTTTTGGTTCTCTAACTAATAAAATTGCACGCATGGCTGATATACGTACCATATATGGTGGCTTATTTGAACAGATGTCTTCAATAAATTTAAAGACAGCAATGGTAAATTCAAGGAAACTCTCACCGGGGATGTAATGGGTCTGCTGAGCTTGTATGAAGCTGCGTTCTTGAGGGTACACGGAGAAGATATTCTAGATGAAGCTCTAGTCTTCACCACCACTCACCTTGAGTCCATGGTGGCCCATTTAAGCCCTTTCCATTCAAAGCAAGTAGCGGAAGCCCTAGAGCAACCCCTCCGCAAAGGCATCCAAAGATCAAAGGCAAAGCATTACATCTCTACCTATGAAGAAGACGATTCGAAGGATGAAATGTTATTGAAGTTTGCCAAGTATGACTTCAATTTGGTACAGTTGTTGCACAAGCAAGAACTATGCCACATGTCTAGGTAATGATCAGTAGGTTAACTCTTTGTAGAGATGACAAGAGAGACAATTAATGCATTTTTAATTAATTTAACTTATCTCTTTTCCTGTATATAGGTGGTGGAAAAACTTAGACTTCGAGACAAAACTTCCTTATGCGAGGAACAGATTGGTTGAGTGCTATTTCTGGGCTATGGCTGCGTCTTTTGAACCTCATTATTCCTCTGCACGGGTCATACACGCTAAAATTATTGTTATGTCATCAGTTCTGGATGATACATATGATGCATATGGTACACTTGAAGAACTTAAACCTTTTACGGATGCAATACAGAGGTATAACATATATTTTCACTCTTTGCTCTTTATTTTTTAGAATATTTGTTTTCATATCCCATCAAAATCTATTGCACATGCAAAATCTAGGAAGGATAGTAGTATGCATATATGCGCACAACAATTGAGCATGTACCGAAGAGATTTGTTGTGGATAACTTTGTTTGATCTTCAACTGAATGAATATGGACACCGTCTTGTTAACTTTTAGGTGGGAATGGAGCGCCATGGACGATCTCCCGGATTACATGCAGTTTTTCTATAAAACTCTCCTAAATCTCTATGAAGAATTCGAAAGGGAAATGTCAAAGGAAGGAAGATCCTACAGCATTGAGGGCTCCAAAGTTGCTGTATGTCTCATATGTTCTATATATATATATAATTTCTTTATTTATATTATGACAAGAAACTCATACACTAAAACTAATGTTAATTACCAGTTTAAGGAACTATCGAGCAGTTACTTCCAGGAGGCCGTGTGGTACAAAGAAGGATACGCGCCATTTTACGATGAGTACATGGTCAATGCCCTTAAAACAGCAGGTTATTACTTGGTCACAGTATCATCTTATGTGGGCATGACAGGACATGCTACGGCCGAGGTATTCGATTGGGTTATAAAGAAACCTAAAGTTTTGGTTGCTTCATGCAAAATTGTCAGGCTAATGGATGACATAGTAGACTTTGAGGTATGTATATATACACAAACATTCTTATACCACTTGATGCATATGTTCTTTCATAACCTAATCCTGTCATATCCCTAAGTTTATATTGTGCCCTAATACAACACGCTACACCACGAGATACAACACTTATGCAACATGAGAATTCTGAATATTCATGTAAAAATTGGATAACCGAATGTGAATCATAACCTAGCTAGAATTGTTTTTTTCTTTTTTTTTTGGTAAATACCTAGAATTGTTTCATATATATGGAATAATGTAAAATTTTAATTAACAATTATAAGTGTTTATTCATTTGTAGGAGGACCTAGAGACTGGACATGTCGCAACAGGGGTTATATGTTACATGAGGCAGTATCCTGGAAAGATGACAAAAGAAAAGGTGTTTGATTTGTTCAATGAAGGGGTGGTGAATGCATGGAAAGACATCAATGAGGAATGTCTCAAGCCAAACTATACCACCAAGCATATCCTTAGGAGAAGTGTTAACCTCTCCGGACTTGTCGATTCCTTTTTCAAGACTACTGATGGATATACTCATCCAGGAAAAGTGTGGAAACATCATGTTATCTCTTTGTACATAGATGCCATACCCATATGATCAGCATGGGTATATGCTGCTAGTGCTTGCATTGAGTTTGGTTTACTTGTGTGACTAAGGATTGATTTGGTCCATGGGTTGTTTAGCTCGTCTATTACTGTATTTTTTCATGTTATGAATGGTATCAGTTCCTTTTGATGCAATGTAAAGGACTGAGTGTCGTTAATACTACAAATATGTTTCAATGTTTCATGAAAATGTCTCTCTCTAATATATATTTACCCAAAAAAATGTATCTCTAATAATTATCTCTCCTTTTGTCCATATTATCTTTTGGAATTGTCTCAAAATACTTGTTCACTTTAACAAGTCAAAGCAAATTTTATAATTTATCTAGGAAAATACTTGGGTGTTGCCCCATGAAGATCAAGTTCGTCCTCCCTTGTGATTCAATACAAGTTAGAGACCAAAAATTTTTCAAAAGGAATTGGCTTTGATTTGTGTATTTATGAATTTTATGTACAACTTCCTTTTAAAAAAGATTTTAGCCACGTGTCCAACTTATATTGGATCACATCATTAGAGGACGAACTTGGTCCTCATGGGCAAGACCCAAGTATTGTCCATTTATTATTGCCCTATAACATGGAAATACAAGGGAATAATGCGCTAATAACATCTTCATTTAAAAAATTCTAAATTAAAATTGAACACATGTAAAAAGAATAGAAGGAGTAAATCAATAGAATAAGTTGGGGGAAATTATACTTTCACCTCCTCTTGTTCTGACATATTATACTTTCCCCCTCTTGTTTGGACAATTATAGTTTCACCCTTCGCAGTTCATACTTTAGTTTCAGTTTCTCCACTGATTTAAAATTCTGGCACAGTCAACACGGTGAAATGACTACATTGCCCCTCAGATCATGTAAATACCTTATTACCCTTCCCACAAGTTGTGAAATGACAATCTTACCCTCAATATAATGACCCAAATGCCCTTACTTGAGTTAGATGGGGTATGTGGGGGCTCTTACATTAGTTTTCAACATGAAGCTCATCATTTTCCTACGATTATGGATGTGAACTGAAGGTTTAGATCTGCAATACATATGAACATTTTCAAATCACATATGGTGTCACGCCCCGAATCCGAAAATCCGGATAATGAATTAAATTTAATTAAAAATTCATAAAAATACCAAATGGTCAAACTGGTCAACCGACATTGTTTATAATTCACTAGCGCGGAAGCGAAATAGAAATAATAAAATCACATACAAATTCCGAAATCAAATCAAATTACAACACGAACACACTAGTCCAAAGCCAAAAAAAATACAAATCATAATAAAAACGCAATCTCCATTATTACATAAAGATGTAATTATTATAGGTTCAAA
Source organism: Cornus suecica (assembly GCA_963922005.1). Classification (NCBI taxonomy): domain Eukaryota; kingdom Viridiplantae; phylum Streptophyta; class Magnoliopsida; order Cornales; family Cornaceae; genus Cornus; species Cornus suecica. The sequence goes on from OY998238.1 coordinate 98,035,148, forward strand.
CTCCACAAATTTCCAATAGCTCACGCATCATCCACCAATGGTTTTTTTCCTGAAAAATGTTAATGGGTGAGCACAAACGGCCCAGTAGAGAAAAATCATGAAGCGTAAGATTCCGCAAGTATGTAAATTAATGAATACGTATAGGGTCAAGTCTCTACCCTAGTCCAATGTCAAGATATAAATGCATAAGGAATCATAATATAAACTCATGTAGAACAATTTAAATAATATCATCAAGATAATTTAAAAGTTCTATAATCACGAAATTAAAACCAATACTCTCAATACGAATTCAAATCCAACTATCACAACAGAGATAACATCAAATTCAAAATCATCAAATGGGAAAATTATGTCGTGAAACAAACCCTAGGACATGAACTACCTGTTCATCTGCCTAGCCGTCTTGGGGCTACTAACCCTACGGTGACGTCAACCAATCGCGCGATAATTCGAGGACTTGCACCCCGGGAGCTCCTTCGTCCCCCCATTGCTCACACCACACGACCATTTCCCAAAATCAACAACCAATCCACCATTCACAATTCACAATTCATAAATGTCATTCACATGCGCACATAAGTAATAAATATATCCACACTCCATGATCCACCTAATAAAAATTCTAGCGTGGCATGAATCAATGTATTTAAACACATTAATGCAATTTCACAACTCATGTCAAAAATAGCACAATATGATGATGAATCTATATATAAACATTAAAATGCATAAATGAAGATTCTTAAACTCACACGATACCCCAATAAATCCCTACCTCAAACTTGATAAAATATCCAGTAAAATACCAACAATAAAAACAATATGGTTGTGTAGAGAATGAAGAAACGAACGGTTCTCCCTTCACGCCTTCATTTGTACCCTGTTATGGTCGAAATCAATTAACACATATTGAATAATTTTTTATATACATAACCATAATTATTTTTATAATAATATTTTCCAATAAACATTCTGATATATATAAATATCTACTCAAAAATATTCGGAATTAATAGACAAAATTTAGCTACTTAATTAAGAATCGAAAAGTTCGGTTTCGAATACTACCGTAAAACGGACAGCAGGTAATCTATGATTTTTAGAAAAATATACAGGTTTGATAAAAATATGAAATTTACAAGATACACTCCAAACTTCTACGTAGATCTACTGTAAAATTTTCATAAGCTTTAATCAAAGGACAGTGGTCCAAAATAATTATAAAAGACATCTTTCCTAACAGTTCCGAAAACTGAACACCCTTTACTCCAAGATTTTTACAAACCTATCCATGAATTATATGACTACCAAAATCTCCAGATTTACATCATATACACTCAAGATCAGGTGATAAAATTATAAGTACAAAATGAGAATTATAGATAGCTCAAATTGGTAAAACAAGTTCCGGTTTTAAACTACGATTGAAACTGAACAGTTACTACTCAACAATTTTTCTTACCAGTATAAATTAACTTAAAATTCTTGATATTTAATACATATTTCATAGACATATACCAAAATGTTATAATAAAAGTTTCAAGATTTATAAGAATACGAAACCATATGAAACAATTGGCTAAACCGAAACCGAAATCGGATCAGCAAACAGTAAAATATCACTGGACAGCGTACTTCCGTGATTTTTAGAAAATTTAATATTTATCTAAATGATCTGAAATTTTGAGAGATGATAATAGACATATACAAAAGCATACTGTAAAAGTTTCAAAAATTTATAAATAATTTAACATGGTCTATAAATTTCTCAAACCGAGTAAAAAAAAACGGTCTGCAGCAACAACAATATCCGAATAACATGTTTTTCCTAGATTTTTAATTAACTCTCTACTTATCTATAAATTCTGAAATTTTTAGGAACATATAATCACATACCTATATATGATCTGTAAAATTTTCATAAACTAATTTTGATCCGTACATATATTATAAATTAGAGATCTAAAGCCTTGATTTTCACTAAACATGTAAACTAGCAATCTGGAATTTTTGAAAAATCAAATCAAATTAAATAATATAGATCACATACCATAATTGGTATTAAACCGAAGATCGGAACACATAGAACAACTTCCTAGTTGAGTACAAAATTGAATCCCCACTCTAAGATGCCCAAAATGTAGAGAGAAGAAGATAGGAGAAAAATAGAGAATGATGAAAAAAATGGTTTTGCTTGATTGTTGAGAATATGCAAAAGCTAACCTCAACACATCAATATAATGGCTGAAAACTTTCATCAATAATGTCATAAAGTGGTGTCAATATAATAGATGTATGATTGCATCTTTAAATGATGGAGGAATATGCTTTTGGAAAGTTGAAGATAAAAATAAAAATAAACATGTGGAATTCGGTCACACATTTACATATAATGAATATATTGCAAAAGTTACCCTCATCTTTATCAAACTCAAAAGTAACCCCCACATTTAATTAAAATATCGAAACTACCCGGTCAACGACAAAAATGAAAATTTTACAAAACATAGGAATGAACCCAAAAACTTAAATCATGAAATCCTTAATGCACGTAAACACATGCAATGCCACGTAATGCACAAGATAAAAAAATATATATATTAACCAAAGAAAAATAAATTATTTAATTTTACCCGGTCATTACATATGGCTTGTGACTAAACATTTATTACACAGACTTTCTCACATGACTATACATATACATATAATATATGTATGTATATGTGCACCTATGACGGCGAAACCCATTTACAAAACTCCACCAAACGCTATGTGATACATATAACAAAAATCCTTGCATTGACGGCGAAAGCCATGTACAAAACTCCACCAAACGCTATGTGATGCGAAACAGTTGTAATTAGGGTTTCATTTGCCATACCTAATTTCGTTTTCTCTCTCATACTTTCTCTCTCTAGAAGATCAACATATTGTTAGGAAAGTGTCTCAAATTCTATTGTAATTAGGTTTCCTGTTTAGAGTTGTATTGTAAAAGGAATTTTTTGTTAGAGAGTTTTATTCTCCAAGGAGTTGTAATCATTGTCCAACAAGGAATGTGGTTTAACTCAATAAATAGGGAGCTAGGATTTGGGTTGAGGCTTAGAGAGAAAATATAGAGATGTGGTGAGGAAGAGATGAGTGAGGGTGAGGTGTATGCGATTGCATCATGTGAAGGTGCAATAGACACCAGGTGTATGCGATATATATACAGAGGTTGAATGCACGATTATTGAAGCTTAGTGTCATGGACTTGGGATTTTCCAAGCTACCATGCGGCCTTAGACACTTCTAACAACTTTGAAGGGCTAAGTAAGCCTTTTGGGGAGTGCTAGACTTAGTGGGATACTAAGCTAGACAAGGGGGTTAGGTAGGCAAGTGTGTGTGAGGAAGGGGACTAAGTGAGCAAGAGAGTTTGAAAGAATGTGACTTGTATTGCTTGAATGTTTACAAGATTGTTTGGTGAGGAGCAAATGAGCTCCCACCTCCTTATATAGGCCAAGGCCTTACAATGAATGGCTATGATCGTGCCTAGTCTACGATCTAATGGTCAGGAGTATTCTAGGATAGGGTTCTAGAATACTCTCTTGAAATATCTAGCATTTACATGTATATACAAGAGAACTCTAGAGAATTCTACACAAGTCTAGATGGGTCTATACATTAGAAGCATGTAGAGAATTCTAGAAATATCCTGGTCCACGTCGCCACATAGGATCATGCTGTGCGCACAAGTGGCGCCTGCGTGGCGTAACCTCAATTTGCGGGGCGTGACATAATGCTGCCATTGTAGAAGATGTACAACGTTGTTCTTTGCAATGGATAGTGTAACCATGTGGTTCAAGGGTTGAACCATCGGGCATTGAATTGCAAATAATGTGATTGTGATTGGGGCTCCATTCCAAATCAAGTGGTCCAAGCCACTGGCCATTTCTTCTGATTGTTAGTAATTCAAAAGTGTACGTTAAAAAATGAAATTTTATTTTCTTGAATTTTTTATCAAAGTCATAGTAGAGTTCATTCCGTCTAAACCTCTACTTAGACAACAAGAGTTTCTTGGGCTACAACTACCTATTCTAATTTTATTTTTAAAAAATCAGCATATATTAAGAAGAAACCATAGCTTACAAAGGCATGGGAATCTTCTAATTTCCTCTTGAAACATTAGTTTTTCATTATTTTTTCCCTTAGATAGTTTTAAAATTTAAAATTTTTGCTAAGCAATGAAGGGCTGAAACATGACGTTCATGCATGCATACTATATTATAATGGTGTGCTCTTTATCTCGAACACGAAGTATCAATAATGTAGTCACATTATTGTCCACACCATGTCGATCTTTGATGCAGGGGGATCCGAGTCAGACGATGCTGAGCTGTCAGATTGCTCATTAATGGCGCTAGATTACCTGGAGCGGGAGGATAAGCGCAAAGATGACAAGAAATCGTGATCTAGCCTAATTGGGGCGGTTTCCGTGCACGTGTCGGTTTTTTGGCCAAAACTGGAGCTACAAGTGTCCGATTAGCGCCCGTGACCCCAATTCGGAAAGCTAATTTCAGCGCGCACGTCGTGGCCACCGAGATATGCTCGGTGCACATCGTTTCGAGCCCTAAATCCGCTATTTTCCTTTTCAAATCTTTATATTTAGTTAATTTTTGTTATTTATGGTAATCTTTTATTTGTCAATTAGGAATTAATTCTGAACCCGATTTGGGCCAGATTTTTGGTAATCTTTTGATTTCTTTCCGTATTTCGTTTTGGTAAGACTTTTAGGGTTTTGCTATTTTTGGCAAAAATCCCATTAGGGGTCGATTTTCAGCTATTTTAACCCGACTTGTGGGTTGTTTTTTTGGTCATTCTTGATTATAAACAATTTTATTAAATTCCAGAGTGTTCTCTGGATTTTGGGTCAAAATTCTCTTGTTTTTCGTTTGCAAAGTACCTATTGCACTAGCCTGCAGAATAATCTCTATTATGTTCGGCGTCAATCTTCTACTTACACCGTTCTTAAATTTGTTTATAATTAGTCATGGTAATAGCATAATGAACTCGAAAAATATTAATATTAAATGCAAGAATCAATTGATGTGATGTAATTAATTATATATATACGCACCTTTTAAAAGTATTATGATCCTAATAATAAAGGACAAACCTTGTTAAAACCTAACATGTTGTGAAGACCCAGGCCCAAAGGCCTTTTGCTACGAAAGTGTCGCTAGTGGCAGCTGTAACTAGGGGTGGACAAAAATCCGGAGAATCCAAAAATCCAATCCGGTCCGGACATTTTGGACCGGTTTCATTATGGATTGGATTGGACATGGATCCAAAAACACCAAATTCGGTATTTTACGGATCGGTTCTGGATTTCATTTTTGATAATCCGGACCAGTCCGGTACTATTCACATATATATTAATATATCACATAATATATTATTTTAAACTAAATTATAATATCTTATATTACTAATATATTATTTCAAACTAAATCATAATACCATATTTTACACTAAATAATTATCTATTTATATCTATAATATTCTCATTAAAATATACTATTAACAATGTATTATTTAAAGATCTATATCTTCTTTAAAAATGTGATTTACTATTTACTCAATTTCACTACTTTGAATTGGGATTTACTCAATTTCACTCGGTTAAACTCAATTTAACTACTTTGAATTGGGGATTATTACTCAATTGAACTTTAATTTCACTCAATTTAACTACTTTGAATTGATGATTTTATCAATTGAACTCAATTTCACTATTTTGAATTGAGATTTACTTAATTTCACTCAATTAAACTCAATTTAACTACTTTGAATTGGGAATTTACTTAATTGAACTTTAGTTTCACTCAATTTAACTACTTTAAATTGATGATTTTATCAATTGATGTAACGTCCCGTTCTTTTCCAAAATTACGAGTAATTTTTCGCGATTATTTTAATTATTTTATTTAATTGCAAAAATGATATTAAATGCTTTCATATATGTTATAAGTATGAGATTTAAAGTTTGGGATTTTTCTGAATTCGTATGTTATTTTATTTTAGCATCTCCGTTATCTGACAACCCGTGAATCTAAGAATAACGTATGGTGGAAGTAGGTCCCTGGAGTGTCCTATTTCGAATCCGAAAGTTGCGTTAGCTTCGTTACGCTAAATAAGGAATTTAGAAATTGGTTTCGGAATTTTTACGGATAGGGATATTTTTGAGATTTCGTGTAAAGTTGTGTTAGTGGATTTTCCTAGAAAATTTTCTAAATGTTGCTCCTACTAACTTAGTCTATAAGAGCATGTCATTGTGGTAAATTCTCTTAAGTTGGTTGGGTATATTTGAGAATGTGAAATTGGGGAATGTCAATCATACCCTCTCTTCCCTTCTTTACCCATTTTAGTCAAAGGGTAATTCTCGTCATTTTGCAAGGAGATTGATAGACTCATTTAGAAATTGCTTAGGTGTCAAGCTCATGTTGCATCTCTCCATCTCATTTTCTCCATGTTTCTTCTGAGCCCTTGGATTAGAAGGGTATTGGATGGAAAGCTTCATATACATATATATTAGTCTACACAACCGGTCATTTTTCAAAACACCAAACAAGGCTTAACTCTCCTCCCTAAAATCCCCAATTCGGCAACCCTGCTCAGCCCCTGCTCACTTTCTACTTCAAAATCTGATTTTTCATCTCCTTTGCTTGAGAATTTGGTGAGACCTCCAACTAATAATTTGTTCCTCATGTCTTTGTGACTCCATTAATACCAAAAGTGGTAAGTGAAACCCTACTATTGTGATATTTTCTTCTTGAATCCCCACTTATTTCGTTTTGGGTAAGTCTTGTGATTGGTATTGATATCTTGTTTTCTTTTCTTAAAGATCTTGGCAAAGGAGCTTAGTTGAACTCCTCCTACACCATTTCGAATTTGGAAGCTTAAATTGGTGAGTTGATTTCATTTTGAGATTTTCTCCCTTTATGAATCCTATCTTGTGAATTCTTGTAAGTCTTGTATAATCTTTAGAAACATGCTTTGTTTATGATATTTTCTTATTATTGAAGCTCAATTGAACTCTTTTTCTCCAACTTCGTACTATCTTGATCTTAAATTCAAGTTGAAATCCTAACTTGTGGGTTATGGAAATCTTTACACTCCTTTGTAGACTTGATTATATTTTTGTCAATACTTGTTAAAAACGACTCTTTTGACTCTATTATTCACTAAGGAAATTGATGGCAATTTCTTGGAAGCCTTTGTGCCATTTTGAGCTAAATTTATTTCAAACCTCAATCTTGAGCTTATAAATTCTTATGAATGACCTTGGATATATTCTTACTTTGATAGTTCTTGACAAAATTCTTATTCTCAAGCTTATTTATTCTCCTTATTGATATTTGGTAGCTTGGGGAAGTTTGTGTGCCATTTTGAGATTTTCCTCATTATAACTCTTAAATTCCTTATTCCTTGAGAATTCATTTATAAGCCTTTGAATTCGGTTTTGGCTCTTATTGTTATTGTTCTTGACAAAGACCCTATTATTGATCTCACTCTTCTTCTTTATTGATATGTTGGTAGCTTGACACTCTTCTTGAAAATTCTTGTTAAAGAAGGTTTGTTGTAGCTTTGATTCTTGTTGTTGGTAAAATCTTGATAAACCATATTAGTAAGCTCATTTCTTTCAATTATTGGTATTTTGCTAGCTTTGGAAAAATCATAGAGACTTGGTGCGCCTTTTGGAAACTTTTTGGAAAAAGCTTTTGGAATTCCGTCGCTTGCCCTCGCTTAGTGGCTACATTTTGGCTTGGACTTGAGGTAGGGGTTGACGCTCCACTTTCTTTCCCGATTACGTGGGTGTGTGCGTCTTTGTATGTATATTTTTACATACTAGTTGAGTCATAATCTAGAAACATGCTCTAGGCCCCCTTTTTAAATGTTTGATTTATGATAAATTGCTTGGTATGTATTCGTGGGAATAATTAGTGATCTTAAATTGAAAATTGAGATTTATACTTATGAATATGGAAGAATGATAAAATTGTTGAGAAATGATCTACGTGTTGCATATTTGAATGTTGATATCATTTTCATGTTGCATTCATGGACCTTGTGGTTTTGAGACCATTTGGATAGTCGCAACAACTGGCCAGTCGGGTTCTCGTGACCGGTGGAGCTAGTATCTCCCGAAAACGAGAGGTGGGGGAGGACTATGTCCAAACCCGGGTTGTTCTAGTCGGGCTTGTGGTCCTCGAGTTCTTTAAGAATGGCGACATTTGATATCCATGTTTCCCTAGTGATAGGGTTGTGCATTAGTGACATATTTCATCCTATCACTTGAATTGATATTTATTGTTGTTATTTCCGGATATCTTGTGTAAATTATTTGTTGAGTATGTGTGGTTGTTTGTGGGTACGACGGGGTCCCGGATTGGCACACGTGCCATGTGGGACAATTGGACCGACCTAGGTTTAGTAGCATGCACACGGGTTGGATTGTACCACTCGGATGGTCGAGATCGAGGTGGTGAAGATTCTCCTACTGAGCTAGTTGAAGCTCACCCCTTACTTAACATTTTTCAGGTTGTGACATTGCAAAGGATGGACTTTAGGAGGTCCGGGTTGGCGATTGAAGCACTGAGCCCTCTTTTGTGTATTTTGGGCGTTAATGTATTTTCTACCCGAAATCTTTTGTACTTAAAAGTGGATAAAGTCATGTATATATTCTTTTGCCGGGCTAGGGTGTTAGCCTTGATTATAAAAACATGTGTATTTTGAGACTTTGAAACACTTTAAATTTATTTTGCTTAAGAATGTATATTTTGGGAATATTGGTGGTTTATGATTTTTCTAGCTTACGTTTGGGGTTTTTCAAGTAAATGACGATATTGAGATATGAATATGGGTATTTTGTGAGTCTTGACTCAAAAACTCAGTTTTTGTACATTTTTCAAACTCATCCTCGCAAAAGTTTTAGAGAAAATCACATTTTCCATGCCTCACCGGGCCCCGACAACTATTTTCGGTTTTTGAAAATTAAAAACTCACTTTTACATTATTTATGAAATTTTGGGACCGGTGGCGTCGAAAACAGAGGCCGTATGCGAAAATCACATTTTGGCTTCAAAACCTCACTTTTCCATTCTGCAAACCAGTAGCCTTACGGCTACTGTTCACTTCCTGCAGTTTTTTCCAGATTATCTTCCCTACTTTGAAAATTCATATCTCCCACCTCGTTGACTTAAATGAAGTTCCGTTTTATCCTATTACCTCTCCTATGTCGGGTTTAGATAGGCGAACTTGTAAATAAACTGTTTGCCCATGAAATGACAGTTTTACCCCTGGGCAAACATTGGGTGTCGGAATGGTCCGTTTAAAGTACCATTTTGTTCTTTTAAATTGTTTTCGGGTCGTGCGCGACTTTGATAATATTTATTAAATGTAAAATGACTATTTTACTCCTAAAATGGTGTTAGAAATATTTTTTACATAACAAGTGGGCTAAGGAACAATTTATTAGGAACTTTAATTATTTGTTTTGGCGTCGCGTGTTGCTATTCAGAGACCTCGTTTGGGTTAACGGATGGCGGAGCGTGACAATTGAACTCAATTTCACTACTTTGAATTGGGGGATTTACTCAATTTCACTCAATTGAAGTTAAGTTCACTACTTTGAATTGAGGGTTTTATCAATTAAACTCAATTGAACTCAATTTCACTACTTTCAATTGGGGATTTTAGCAATTTCACTCAATTGAAGTCAATTTCAGTAATTTGAATTAGAGTTTTACTCAATTGAACTTAATTTAACTCAATTTCACTACTTTGAATTGATGATTTTATCAATTGAACACAATTTCACTACTTTGCATTGGAAATTTACTCAATTGAACTTAATTTCACTCAACTTCACTAATTTGAATATGGGATTTACTCAATTTCACTAAATTGAAGTCAATTTCATTACTTTGAATTGGGGATTTACAACAATTTATATATTTAAAATAAATATTTTAAAATAAAAAAATAATTAATAATTTATTTTATAATTTCATTGATTTATCAACTTACAACTATATTATTTATATATATATTTATTTACACACAAAAACCAAACTAACTTTAAAAATCTTAAAATAACACACAAAAGCCTTTATATTATATTTATTTACACACAAAAGCCTTCATATTATATTTCTACATTATATATATATATATATATATATATATATTAACTTAATATTACAATGTCACGATACTTTCACGTGAGTCCAAACTAAACTTAAGAAACCCTTGAAGACTTTCACGCCCCTCTCTCTCTCACTGCGGCTGCCACTCTCTCTCTCCCTGCGTCTCCCCCTTACACTCTCCTCAAGCTTAGTCTTCTCTCGTCTTCAACAACGATAATTATAGATGAGTTTCCTTTTATTTTTGTTGAGCGTGAAGGTTTTCACAATTTTCTTAAATTGTTGCAACCTAGATTTAAACTACATTCACGTAGGACAATGACAAGAGATTGTTTGAAGCACTTAACGATCTTTTGATGTTGAATCAAGTATCCTTTATTTTTTCACTATAAATTAAATATGTTTTATTTATTCACTATAATTTATTTATAATTATTTGTTAATAATTAACTAAATTCAATCTTACGTTTGTAGTCATAACTAGTACTTGAAGACTTTTGAAGGTAGTACCAGAGTGCGTGCAATGTCACATTATTGATGGTTACTATTTTTTGACTATTAATTTTTTATATTTATAAAATATATGTACCTACTGATTCTGTTTTACTTCTTATGCTGCAACTTGGTGGGTGCGCTACTGCAGTCTCATTTCCTGAGTTCTTTGGGCCATGGTTATCACAAAGAGCATTGTATTACAAGAGGGTGGTGCTACAGTTTCATTTGATGTTGTATTTGTAATTTTTTTTTTTTTTTTTTGAGTTGGTGGATTAACATTTCAGTGTGCTACTGTAGTTTCATTGTAGTGTGCTACTGGAGTTTCAGTTGTGTTTTTAAGTCATTATGCTACTGCAGTTTCATGGTTGTGTTTTTAAGTCCTAATATACTGTAATGTATGAATTTATTCTGGTCATCACCTAGTGGGTGTGCCTTTTGTTATGGTCATCACTTGTTTTAAACTTGTACTTGTGGTTCACATAATATTGTGCAGTGTATGAATTTATTTTCTCAATTTAACTAATATAGGTTTATGCTTCAATCCGGGAAACTGATCTGAACCAATCCGGTTCACCGTGATCCGGTTTGGATTGTTTCATTAGACAAATGGATTGGATTGGTTCCAAAAGTTAAAAATTTGGTAGTAGTGGATCGGATCCACAATTTCCTCAATCTGATCCGTGTCCACCCCTAGCTGTAACATCCTGTGTAAGCGTCTAGTGTGATGTCCGATCAAATTAGTTCAGTTTGAGGCGATTTTAAACAATAATAGGTATTAGTTAAAAAAAATAAGAACCAGATAATTAACTGAATATTATCCCCTTGTTCTCAAAGGGATAATATTCCCCCTGTTATTGTTTTAGTTAAAAAAAATAAAAACCAGATAATTAACGGAATATTATCTAGTTTGCTAAAAAAACATGTTTGATATTGTCAGGTTTATTATCCCCTATTATATAATGTTTTAGTGCACAAGACCAAACCGCAACATTTTTTTAACTAAACCCTATTAAACAATAATAGGGTTCAGTTACAAAACTAAAAACCAGATAATTAACTAAATATTACCCCCTTGGTCTCAACGTTGAGACTTATTAATGTAAGTCTTTACATTTCTTCTTTTTAAGATCCTCGCATTTGAAAATTCAATGTAACTTTTAAAACATTACTAATTTAATTTTGATTAATTAAATTTAGTGAATGTTTTTAAAAATGGCAACTTTTTGAGCCAATATAACAAAAATGGTTAACTTCATTTACACCTCATCAGATTTGCTTTTACTTCAATCACACCCCCCCCAGGTTTGAGAATCTTCAATTATACCCCCTCATGGAATGAAATGTCTAAAACACCCTTTAAATCAATATAATCCTCAAACCAAACACCCCAAACACCACCACCCGCCACTAGCCGCTGTCGCCACCACCACTAGCCGTCATCACCCGTGTGTGTGTATTTATATATATGTGTGTGTGTGTGTAGATCTATATATGTGTGTGTGGATGGTGGGGATATTTGTGTGTGTGTGTGTGTGTGTGTCTATGGCACTGTGCAGATGTGTGTGTGTGTGGAGATGAAGGGTTGGGGTTGGCTGCCGTGAGTGGTGGTGGTGGCTGTCTTGGGTGGTGGGAGGGGTTGGGGTTAGGGGTGTTTGAATTTAATTTTTATTCACAAATTCAAAAAATTAATTTTAAAAAAATTAAATATGTGTTTGTAAAAATTTAAAGAATAAACTACTTTCCAAACACATATTAATTTTTTTTATATGAGATTAATTGTTTTCAATATATATATATATATATATGAGATTCAATTTTTTTTTATTATGAATATGTAAAAATTGAATATGTGAAGAAATTAAATAATTTTTCATATAATAAATATAATTGAATTAAACTCTTAAAAAATATGAATAATTTGTTTCCTAAATTTATGTTAAATTAAATTATAGAATTATGTTTAAATATCTTTTTATTTTCATTTTTGTATTTTTAGAAATGGTAGGGATCAAATTGACAAAAAATATATATTTGTTTCTAAACACACCTAGTTAAGACATTGAGGGTAGTTTAGGTATTTGTAAATGCTAAAAAATGCACAACACAAGAATAAAATCTTTATTCGGTTTTGGCTTTCCTTATATACATTCCCTTTTTGGGCTACGAGCCCATTAGGGCAACACCAATTTGCTTACATCATTATTACATCATTATTTCTATTTTTAGAGAAATATAAGCTGAAATGGGCCTAGTCTTCGGGCTTTTGATAACCTTGTTGGGCCATCATCCTGATGGGCCTAGTGCTTGATGGGCTTATGCGGGCCTGTAGATTTCCACACTTACACAGGCCCTCTTCTTGGTGATGGGCTTTCAGGCGGTCAGGCCCATTACCAAGAAGGTAAGGTGGAAAGAAAGATGCATTACCCCTGTCGGGGTGACGTGGCAGGTATATTTACTATGACGGTTGTATCATCATTTAACCATTTGAAATTCATGGATCAGGTAGCCTCGATTTGCGAGATGGGAGTTGAGGAGGCGGCGTGACACTTCATTTCATGTGTGCATGGCTCTTTGAGTATTTTGGTCACCTCTATAAATACCCAGGGTCTATTTTCTAAACACTCATTGCATTTCCAAGCTTTTTGCTCTCAGAAACTCTCTGCAACTTGGGCTTTCCTATTGTCACTATCAGAATCTGTGCATTTTTCCAGAAAACACTCACGAAATCCCATCAGGATTCATCCTAGAGTAAGTTCTCTCTTCCAGCTTTCCTACATTTCTGTCAATATGTCTGATAGCGATGATACCCGGTCGGGTAGCGATTGTCTCCCCTCTTCTGTGGATCCCGATGCCTCCCTTAGTTCTCCGCTAGTAGTGGTGGTTAGGAGGGTCGGATCTAGTCCTCCCGAGGTTAACCAAAACGTTGCTGCGGGTGGGGATCCGGCTGTAGCGACATCGAAGATCAATTTTATACCGATCTCCTTCCGTGTGCACATAGGGTAGAGACGATGCTGAAGAGACTGAGGGTTAAGTATGGGATACCCGATGGGGTGATCATTAAGAATTACCCCAGAAAGTATAACTTTAGGAAATGGGAGGGAGTTATGGGTCATCAAATCTTGTTGTCAGCCTTCCACCTTCAGGTTCTTAGATTCCCGATCCACCCTATCTTTCTTTATACCCTGTTTACCCTAGGTCTAGCTCCACTTCAAGTGGGGCCTAATTTCTTCAAGATTATGGCTATGCTCCTGATGATTAATCGGGATATGGGTCTCGATCTGGGTCTGGCTGAGCTCTTATTCTGTTACAAGATTCAGGACCAGAAGGACTGTAGGGGTCGGTACAATCTTTTTCCTTTAAGTGGGAGAAAGATCTGTGATGGCACTGAGAAGTACAATAAGGGGTGGAAGGAGAGAATAATCTTAGTAAGCGGGAATTGGAGGCTTCCTGACTCAGCCAGATTCATAGTCCCTAGTGAATTTGACAAACCTTTATTCCATTCCTTCAAACCTTATCATAGGGGGTCTTGCCATTGCGAACAGTGTAACGACAAATTGGGTCACCATGTGCTAGAGTTTCTGGGAGCGCCCGACCGCTTTAAAACTCCAAATTACATCTCGTCTCGATTTGATATCCTTAAATCTAAAATTTGGGGACAGCCCCTAAGGACGTGTGGCAGTTACCTGATGGGTTCTAATTTGAAGGCATTATCAATAAAAGGAGATAATACCATGTTGAGGATCCCAACACATGTCCTTAAGAAGAAGGCCAAGCGAGTAACGGGCCATCAATCAAATCCTTTGGTACCGGAAAGGGCCCAAGACGATCAGCGGTCGCAAAGTATTCTAGCTCCTCCCTCTGGGATGGTCGTTCCACCGCCAATGCGAAATGTTCCGGTTATTCTACTTTCTCCTTCGGGAGTAGGTACTGCTGGATCGCCCTTTGTTCTTTCTTCGGCAGAAATCCCCGTTCCTGGATCCCGGCCAGTTGAGGCAGAGTCCAGTCTAACTGGTACACCACGTCCTCGATCTGAGGATGATGTCCCCGATCGATCGCTGAGGCCCCGTCTGACTACAACGTCGTCGCCAGGCATAGTGGCGGAGACTGGGGCTACAACCAAAGAGGAGCAACCTGTCCCATGGGCACCGAAGATAACACTTTTGGGTGGTGAATTTTTGGTTAGGGGACATGAGACTATTAACAATGATGTTGCCCTTTGGGCAATGGGTCACCAGATCTGGACCCCTGCAGACCGAAAGAAGTGGAAACAGATCGATCGGGCGGATTTGACTATGTCTTGTCCGGAGATTGCCATGAAGGTATGTTCTTAACATGATGTTCCTTCAGTCATACTTTGTATATCCTCACCTCATTTATTGATCTGTCTAACACTTGCATTTTTGGCAGATGCTCTACCTGACCCAAGCTTACAATGCAAAGATGGAAGATGACACTAAGTTATTCAGCAAATCTAACGAGAATCTGAGGATGAAGGAAGAATCAAGGAAAAAGGTTGCCACATTGTTATCAATATCCAACGAGAAGCTAGAGTTTTAGACCAAGAGGGCAATCTCTGCGGAGCAACAGCTTCAGGCTGCCAGGAGAAGATCAAAGAGATGGAGGTAATCCGGCGGGCCGTGGCCTCTGAAGTCAAAGGCTTGAAGGTAGAAAATGAGGGCCTGAAGGCCTCTAGGGAGAAGCTTTTGGAGGAGAAGGTTGAGACCGAGAATCTCTTGGAAGTGGAGAGGTCAACGATGGAGATGTGTTATCGAGGTGGCAACCAGATGTATAAGCGCTTCTGCGACACTGCCCAGTACCGGATCGGGTACGGCTAGAGGACATGCTTCAAGGACATCCAGAAACTTGTTAAGGAGAGGGACTTCGCCTCAGTGGAGGAATTGGATGAGTCTTTGGGAATTGCTCCGCGTATGATGATTCGGTTGGAGGTCCCAATGACGTTCGCTTCTGTGAGTTCCTGACCAAGCCTCTTCCGGGGCTCACATCCGATTCTGATCCTTCAATTCCCGATGGGTCCATTGTTCCTGCGAGTTCAAATGCGGCGGGCACTGATGCTGGCACTTAGAATTTTTCATTTGTAAAACATTTTGTAAGCCTTGGCCATCGGGGTCCATATTGTTTTGAATGAAAATCATGGTTTCTATCCAGTTGACTTTTGTAATACTTAGATTATTTTATCCAAAAAGTACTGTTGTGTCTTTCGAGCACTTTAGGCTATGCGACAGAAATGGCAACACTTTGCTTATTTTTACAAATTTGTGATATCTTCAGGATTAGTGTTGTGTCTTTTGGGCGCTTCAGGCCATGCAACAGACATGACAACACTTTTTTTATTTTTGGAAATTTGTGATCTCTTCAGGATCAATGTTGTGTTTTTCGGGCGCTTCAGGCTATGCGACAGACATGACAACACTTTGTTTATTTTTGGAAATTTGTGATCTCTTCAGGATTAGTGTCGTGTCTTTCGGGCGCTTCAGGCCATGCGACAGACATGACAACACAATGTTTATTTTTACAAATTTGTGATCTCTTTAGGATCAGTGTTGTGTCTTTCGGGCACTTCAGGCCATCCGAGAGACATGACAACACTTTGTTTATTTTTGGCAAAATTTGATCTCTTCAGGATCAGTGTTGTGTCTTTCGGGCACTTCAGGCCATGCGAGAGACATAATAACACTTTGTTTATTTTTGGCAAAATTTGATCTCTTCAGGATCAGTGTTATGTCTTTCCGGCACTTCAGGCCATGCGAGAGACATGATAACACTTTGTTTATTTTTGTCAAAATTTGATCTCTTCAGGATCAGTGTTGTGTCTTTCCGGCACTTCAGGCCATGCGACATACATGACAACACTATTTATTTTTGGCAAAATTTGATCTCTTCAGGATTAGTGTTGTGTCTTTTAGGCACTTCAGGCTATGCGACAGACATGACAACACTGTTTATTTTTGGCAAATTTTGATATCTTCAGGATCAGTGTTGTGTCTTTCGGGCACTTCAGGCCATGCGACAGACATGACAACACTTTGTTTATTTTTGGCAAAATTTAATCTCTTCAGGATCAGTGTTATGTCTTTCGGGCACTTCAGGCTATGCGACATACATGACAACACTTTGTTTATTTTTAGCAAAATTTGATCTCTTTAGGATCAGTGTTGTGTCTTTCGAGCACTTCAGGCCATGCGACAGACATGACAACACTTTATTTATTATTGGCAAAATTTGATCTCTTCAAGATCAGTGTTGTGTCTTTCGGGCACTTCAGGCCATGCGACAGACATGACAACACTTTGTTTATTTTTTGCTATCAGTAGATATTTATAAGCTATTTTTGCCATAAAAAATGATTTTATTGATCTGGTTTGGAAGCCTCTTTACAAAAATGATCAGAGTAAAAGTAAACTCAAAAGTGATTAAATTTAAAAGACTGGGCTTGTTATGGGTAATACCTCTTCAGTGGTGAGGCGTTCTGGGAGTTTGGTTATATTCCACTGTTGTTATTTATTCAAACGCGGTACGCTCTGCGCCTGATGACCTCGGTAATGGTGTACGGGCCCTCCCAAGGCTCACTAAGCTTGCCCACGAGCCTAATTTTTTTCCTGAGGACCATGTCACCGACCTGAAACTCCGTTATTTTAACTTTTTGGTTAAAGTGGTTCCGGACATGCTGTTGGTAGGCGGCCAGTCTGATACCGGCAGCTTCCCTTCGTTCATCTAGTAGATCAAGGTCGTGTGCCAGGTGGAGGTTATTCGTGCCTTCTACCCAAGCCTGGCTCCGAAGGGTTGGAACCCTGACTTCCGTTGGGATCACAACCTCGGTGCCATATGCCATGGCAAAGGGGGTCTCTCCGGTGGGCTGCCTGTGGGTAGTTCTATATGACTAAAACACTTCAGGTAGCTTTTCGAGCCAGGCTCCTTTTGCTTCTTTAAGTTTTTTGGCCAAGGTGTCGAATATGGTTCGATTTGTTCTTTCAACTTGTCCATTCCCCTACAGGTACCCGACGGAGGATGTACTCTGGTTGATACCATGCTCGACAAAGAATGCTCTTACTTCCTTATTGTCAAGATTCGTCCCATTATCCATCATAATTGTCCTTGGTAGCCAAAATCTGCGAATGGGTGCAGTACTATGGTTGGGTGTAGGAACTCCGGTGGCCGATGGATATCGTCTTCGTGACAGATAGGGCCTAAAGTATCCTTGGGAGAGTGTTTTGTGGGCAAGGGACCTTCCTCTGGAGTGGTTCCCGCAAGATCCACTGTGGATCTCCTATATCACTGCTCTTGATTCTGAGGGCGTAATGCACTTTAAATAAGGACCTGAGAAGGACTTTCAATAGAGTTGCTCGTTTATAACTGAATACTGAGCCAAGTTTCTCCTGATCTTATGAGCTTCAGCATTGTTCTCTAGGAGTGTCCCATTCCTTAGGTAATCCATCAGGGGATCCATCTAGCTGGGTTCCCATGGGATAAGTATCACTTGTTCGGGCTCTTGAATACTTGGCCTGATTATAAAATCTACCAACGCAACCCGGGTTAAGTCCTCTCCGGCTGAAGACACCTGGTCAGCTATAGAGTTTTTGCTTCTCGGGATCTGGGTGAAGGTTATTTTTTGAAAGCTCTCTATTTCCTTCAACACAAGTGCCCGATAGGATTCCATTTTGGGATCTTTTGCCTCGTATTCACCTCTAATTTTCTGAATGACTAGTTGAGAGTTGCTGTGTACTGCTAGGGCCTGGATTTGGAGGCTTCGGGCTAATCTCAAGCCATATACAATCGCTTCGTACTCTGCCTCATTGTTTGTGGCTGGGAACTGTAGTTGTACTGACATGTGGAGGTGTGTTCCATCCGGTGTCTGGATATCCGGGTCGATTCCTGATCCGGTAGAGCTGGTTGATCCATCCATAAAAAGCTTCCAAGTGTCTGGCTCAGTCTGCTGGTCGGGTTCCTCAGTTTCATCTTCAAGTAAGAAATCTACCACTGCCTATCCTTTGATGGAAACCCGGGGTATGTAAGTCAAATCATATATGCCCAATTAGATGGCCCATTTGGAGATTTTGTCTGAAAGATCAGGTTTTGACATAATAACCCGGAGATGCGTGGCTATCGGGACAATGATTGGATGAGCTTCGAAATAATGCCTCAATCGTCTTTTCGCATTCACCAGTGACAGAACCAACTTTTCCAGCCTACTGTATCGGGTTTCCGCCTCAGCCAAGGATTTGCTGGTGTAGAAGACTGATATCTGCCGGTTCACATCCTCTCTAATGAGGGTTGCACTTGTTGAGATAGAGGATACTACTAGGTACAGATGTAAGACTTCATCGGGTCCTGGTATGGATAGGATCGGGGGTCTGGTCATATATTCTTTTAACTTTGCTAGGGCTTCAGACTGCTCAGGGCCCCAGACTTCTCCCTTTTTTCCTGAAAGAATGGTCTGCATTGATCAGTGAGTCGTGAAATGAACATCCTAAGGGCAACCACTCTTCCCGTCAGGACTTGAACGTCTTTATGTGTCTGGGGATCCCTTAATTCTATCAGGGCTTTGAATTGTGTCGGTCTGGCTTGGATCCCAGTTTGGTTCATGATATGTCCTAGGAATTTCCCGGATGATACACCAAAGGAGCATTTCTCCGGGTTAAGCTTCATGCCATACATCCTGGGGGTGTCAAACACTTGGCGCAAGTGGGTAAGATGGTCTTCCTTTTTCCTGCTCTTGACCACAGTGTCATCAATATAAGCCTTGATTATTGTACCCATCATCCCTTTAAAGATCATGTTGACCAACCTCTGGAAAGTGGCACCTGCATTTTTCAGACCGAAATGCATAACTTTAAAGCAATAAGTATATGTTTCAGTAATGAAAGAGGTATTTTCTTCGTCCATCAGGTTAATTTTTATTTGATTGTATCCCGAATAAGCATCCAGAAAAGTTAGACGATCGTAGCCGACGGTAGTGTCAACTATCTCGTCGATCTTTGGCAGTGGAAAGTTGTCCTTCGGGCATGCCCTGTTCAGGTTAGTAAAATCAACACAAACCCTCCACTTACCATTCTTCTTTTGCACGATCACTACGTTGGCGAGCCATTCGGGATACTTGACCTCCCTGATAAAACCAGCTTGGAGCAATCTGGATACCTCGTTCGCTATGATCTGGTTCCGATGTGCTCCCATGCGCCTCTGCATTTTCCTGATTGGTTTTACGTTCGGGTCGACATACAATGAATGTTGGGCAATATTAGGATCGATACCTGGCATGTTTGTATGTTCCCACGCGAAGACATCAGAGTTTTCCTGCAATAACTATGTTAGTTCTTTCAATTCAGGGTCGGTAAGATTTGTACCTGCAAAAGTAACTTTTTTTGGGCTATCGGGTATAACAAAGATTGGCTACAATGGCTCGACCACGATCGGGGTACTCGGATCCCCTTCTTTTGATTGCTATTTAGGGGCTGGATTCTGTTCCTTGGAATGGGACATCACTGGGCCTTTTCCCTTTCGGATCTCCTTCAGGGTGACCGCATAACATTCCTTGGTGGCCACCTGGTCACCCCTGATGTCAATCGTGCTAAAACTATTCGGGCTTATGCATCTCATCACATGGTGAAGAGTTGAAAGCACACCCCGTATCTGGATAATCCATCCCCTTCCCATGAGCAAATTGTATGAAGGCTTTACATCCACTATAACAAACGTCCCGGTCAGGGTTCTTTGAGCAATACATACCGATAACTGGACCTCCCCGAACAGCTCAATTTACTTTCCATCGAATCCTGCAATAGGGTACCGGGAGGCCACAATTTCATTCGGGTCGATTTCAAGCTTTTCAAAAGCCCATTTGGTAATGACTTTTGCACTGCTCCCAGGATTGATCATGACTCTCTTAACAAGGCAGGTGGCTACCATTAGTGTCACAACCAGAGGGTCATCATGCGCCTAGATATCCCGAAGGTCCGATGCAAAGAAAGTAATTTGTGTTTTTCCTATCCTATGGTGGACTTCGCTGATTTCGTTGACTTTTCTCATTTTCCGGGCCCTTCGCAGATGGCTCCGGTAGGATCCTTCGGTTTCTTTGGAGGTGGGGCCACCAAGAATCATATTGATGATCCTGACCGGCTGTGCGGCTGCGGGGTTCCGGGGGGCGTTAGGGCCACGTTGATCGACCCTCGGTCTATCCGGTTGGACGTAATCTCAAAGCTCCCCGCGAAGCAACAGTGCTTCTACCTGCTGTCTGAGATTACGGAATTCGTTTGTGATATGCCCTAAATAACTGTGGAAAACACAATGCTTTGACTTATCCCTTTGGTCAAGTGGTTGTCTGATGGTTGAGGGTTGCTGGAAGATCCCTTTGGTCTTGTTTTCTTGGTACAGCTTGGCAAGGTTGACCCTCAGGGGGGTCGTTCTTTCTTCAAATTTGGAACGTTGAATGGTTTTGGGGCTGGTGATCCCGAAGGAGCTGGTGGTCCTGATGAAGTCAGACGCTTTCAATCGGTCACCCGATCCTTTGATTGGGATTCAATGCTGACCAAGGCCGCTCTCCTCTGCCTGACGGTTTCCTCTTCTTCAATCCTCAAATATCCTTGGGCTCTGGAGTTTAACTCCCCAATGTCCGATGGAGGGTGCTTCACCAAAGACTGATGGAACTTAGTTCCTGGAATGAGGGTCATCCTGAAGGCCTCAACAGCAGAGTGCTGGTCACAGTTATCAACAGAAGAAGATTCGATGTTGAATCGGGATAGGAAGCTCTTCAGTGATTCCCCCTTTTCCTGAATCATAGTGAAGAAGCGGGATATGGTCTTCTTCTATCTCTTATTCCCATAGTATTGGGCAATGAAGAGCCTGGTTAACTACTGCCAGCTGCCGATGGACCGAGGTGGCTGTTTCCTGAACCATAATAGGGCTGCATCAACAAGACTTGTGAAAAACACCTTGCAGAACAAGGACTCGTTCTCCGCGTACATGGTTATCTTCTAATGGATCTGGTAAATGTGCTCATCGGGGTCCTTGGTGCCATCGTAGGGGGTGAAACGAGACATAACGAACTTCTTTGGAAAGGGATCCCGGGTTATCTTGGGGACGAAGGGTGATTGTATCAGCTCGGTCGACACTTGGATGGCTAGGTCATCGGTGGATTGGGTTCTCAAGTCCCCGAGGATTTTCCTCTAGAACTCGGCCATCATTGCCTGGAGCTTCTGGGGGGTCATGGCTTCGTTAGTGGCAGGAGCCTTTCCTGAGCGCTGGGAAGACTCGGCCTGCTCTTCCAGCTTGTCGACATCTTGCTGGTTCTCAGAGTGGTCGAGCGCCGCTACCGGAGGGGCAAGCGGTGGTAGAGCTAATCTCGCCATGAGCTCTACGTTCTGCTTCTCAAGAGCCAAGCTACACTCCTTAGCGGCTATCAGGTGTTGCAGGATTTGCTCAATGGATTGGGGACCTTCCGCACATCTGTCTGCAGTGGTCGGAACGTCCACCCGCGAACGAGTAACTGGCATATTTGCTCCGGACTGTGTGAATGGAGATTTTTAGAAGGTGGTGAAGAACGGAGACAAGCTCTCAGATCTTCGGTTTGAACAAAATCAACTCAACTTAACAAGATGGGAAGAAGGAGATGGTTTTCCAATCTCGAAGAACAAATTGAAAAAATCAAGAACTCATTGAATTACCCACAGACGGCGCGAATGTGTAAATGCTAAAAAATGCACAACACAAGAATAAAATCTTTATTTAGTTTTGGCTTTCCTTATATACATTCCCTTTTTGGCCTACGAGCCCATTAGGGCAACACCAATTTGCTTACATCATTATTTCTATTTTTAGAGAAATATAAGCTGAAATGGGCCTAGTCTTCGGGCTTTTGATAACCTTGTTGGGCCATCAGCCTGATGGACCTAGTGCTTGATGGACTTCTGTGGCCCTGGAGATTTCCACACTTACAGTATTAAAAACTAAATTTAGGATGATGTCATGCCTGAGGGGGTGTAAATGATGTGAATTTGAAAACATAAATGGTGTAAATGAAGATTCTCAAATCTAAGGGGGTGTGATTGAAGTAAAAACAAACCTGAGGGGGTGTAAACGAAGTTAACAAAAATAATATATATTTATATACCAACTTGTCAAATTTGTAACTATTATACTCAAAGTTTTAAATACGAAATTTTTTTATTAATTTTTCTTGTAAATACATTTTGAAAATTGTCATTTTCGCAATAGTGAGTCCAAAAAATTTCGTATTATAATTTTCCCTTAAACTTATACAAGCAACCCAACTGAAAACCATCATATTACCCTAAATGATAGAACCGCTAATATATAAATGTAAATTGTGCGCAAAACAAAATTGACAATATCAAACATGCTTTAGTCCAAAACATGTACTATTTTTTATCAACGCAAAAACACCAAAAAAAAAAACAAAAAACAAAATGCATGCCTTAGTTGACCATTGGAATCTGCATCACAAGTTATTAAGACTATACTTAATATTTTCTTCTATATTGTGTATATTTTATTTTGCTTATTATTGCAAAATAAATAAAAGTAAAATATTTTAAAATAATAATAATAAAAAAAAAACAAATACAGTTCCGTGTAACAAAAGTAGCTGTCGGCACTCAGGGTTTGGTATAAATTATTGTTTTCCAAATACAGTGATACAGGAGGATGGAACTTTAAAAATACCAAAGCAGAAGTTTCCTTTGCTTATGCTTTAGTCAGTTTTAAAAGCAGCCACTTGGAACTTGGTAGTGTTTGAAATGTTTTTTGCGTTCGCTAGCAACGAGAACGCCAACAATAAAACATCTCGGATGACTAAAATATTTACAACATGTTTAATACTTTGAATAGTTGCAAAGGAAAATATCTAGTATTATTTTTCTGTATTCAATTATCTTTGCATTACAAATGTGAAAATATCTACCAAGTCCCAATATATTTAATTAATCCCTCTCTTCCACCATGCCGTCCCACGTACAAACAAAAGATCAGTCAACTAATTTACATTGCATATTCAAATATGAGGGGCCCAATTATATCTATAAATATGCATGTACATGAAGTGTGTATTGCATAGCCCTCACATCTCAGTCTTCAGATAAAAAAAGGCTAGTCACCTCTTTACCTACATCCTAAAAATGGCCTCCATCGAAGTTGCTAATCCCGACACTTTTCGCCCAGGAGCAAACTTCGAGCCTAGTTTATGGGGAGATCGTTTCAACTCATTCAATCTCGATAACGAGGTAACATTTATTTGTTTTCATATTTATATATATATGTACAGTATATGTAAATGTATTTATATATTTCAGGGAGTTTAAACTAATGCCTCCATGTAGTAATTAATTAAGTGGATCTTATATATTTGTGTCTGCAGGTATATGAAAACTATACTAGAGAGGTTGAAGTGTGTAAAGAAAAAGTGAGAAGTATGCTAGTAGATGCAGGATGCAAAGCAACGGAGAAAATGAATTTGATTAACACAGTGGATCGTCTTGGTGTCTCTTATCACTTTGAGAAAGAGATCGAAGAACAGTTGGAGAAAATCTTTAATTCCCCTGGTCACTTTCAAGATAATGAGGATTACAATGATTTGACCACAGCGTCGGTCCATTTCCGAGTTTTCAGACAAAATGGTTATAAAATGCCTTGTGGTAATTAAACCCCTCATTATTGATTACATATATATCAATAGAGACACTAATGCTTAACTTCTTTTACCTTTTTAATGCTTGAAATATTTTCAAGGCCTCCATTTTACATAATTTTTTGGTTCTCTAACTAATAAAATTGCACGCATGGCTGATATACGTACCATATATGGTGGCTTATTTGAACAGATGTCTTCAATAAATTTAAAGACAGCAATGGTAAATTCAAGGAAACTCTCACCGGGGATGTAATGGGTCTGCTGAGCTTGTATGAAGCTGCGTTCTTGAGGGTACACGGAGAAGATATTCTAGATGAAGCTCTAGTCTTCACCACCACTCACCTTGAGTCCATGGTGGCCCATTTAAGCCCTTTCCATTCAAAGCAAGTAGCGGAAGCCCTAGAGCAACCCCTCCGCAAAGGCATCCAAAGATCAAAGGCAAAGCATTACATCTCTACCTATGAAGAAGACGATTCGAAGGATGAAATGTTATTGAAGTTTGCCAAGTATGACTTCAATTTGGTACAGTTGTTGCACAAGCAAGAACTATGCCACATGTCTAGGTAATGATCAGTAGGTTAACTCTTTGTAGAGATGACAAGAGAGACAATTAATGCATTTTTAATTAATTTAACTTATCTCTTTTCCTGTATATAGGTGGTGGAAAAACTTAGACTTCGAGACAAAACTTCCTTATGCGAGGAACAGATTGGTTGAGTGCTATTTCTGGGCTATGGCTGCGTCTTTTGAACCTCATTATTCCTCTGCACGGGTCATACACGCTAAAATTATTGTTATGTCATCAGTTCTGGATGATACATATGATGCATATGGTACACTTGAAGAACTTAAACCTTTTACGGATGCAATACAGAGGTATAACATATATTTTCACTCTTTGCTCTTTATTTTTTAGAATATTTGTTTTCATATCCCATCAAAATCTATTGCACATGCAAAATCTAGGAAGGATAGTAGTATGCATATATGCGCACAACAATTGAGCATGTACCGAAGAGATTTGTTGTGGATAACTTTGTTTGATCTTCAACTGAATGAATATGGACACCGTCTTGTTAACTTTTAGGTGGGAATGGAGCGCCATGGACGATCTCCCGGATTACATGCAGTTTTTCTATAAAACTCTCCTAAATCTCTATGAAGAATTCGAAAGGGAAATGTCAAAGGAAGGAAGATCCTACAGCATTGAGGGCTCCAAAGTTGCTGTATGTCTCATATGTTCTATATATATATATAATTTCTTTATTTATATTATGACAAGAAACTCATACACTAAAACTAATGTTAATTACCAGTTTAAGGAACTATCGAGCAGTTACTTCCAGGAGGCCGTGTGGTACAAAGAAGGATACGCGCCATTTTACGATGAGTACATGGTCAATGCCCTTAAAACAGCAGGTTATTACTTGGTCACAGTATCATCTTATGTGGGCATGACAGGACATGCTACGGCCGAGGTATTCGATTGGGTTATAAAGAAACCTAAAGTTTTGGTTGCTTCATGCAAAATTGTCAGGCTAATGGATGACATAGTAGACTTTGAGGTATGTATATATACACAAACATTCTTATACCACTTGATGCATATGTTCTTTCATAACCTAATCCTGTCATATCCCTAAGTTTATATTGTGCCCTAATACAACACGCTACACCACGAGATACAACACTTATGCAACATGAGAATTCTGAATATTCATGTAAAAATTGGATAACCGAATGTGAATCATAACCTAGCTAGAATTGTTTTTTTCTTTTTTTTTTGGTAAATACCTAGAATTGTTTCATATATATGGAATAATGTAAAATTTTAATTAACAATTATAAGTGTTTATTCATTTGTAGGAGGACCTAGAGACTGGACATGTCGCAACAGGGGTTATATGTTACATGAGGCAGTATCCTGGAAAGATGACAAAAGAAAAGGTGTTTGATTTGTTCAATGAAGGGGTGGTGAATGCATGGAAAGACATCAATGAGGAATGTCTCAAGCCAAACTATACCACCAAGCATATCCTTAGGAGAAGTGTTAACCTCTCCGGACTTGTCGATTCCTTTTTCAAGACTACTGATGGATATACTCATCCAGGAAAAGTGTGGAAACATCATGTTATCTCTTTGTACATAGATGCCATACCCATATGATCAGCATGGGTATATGCTGCTAGTGCTTGCATTGAGTTTGGTTTACTTGTGTGACTAAGGATTGATTTGGTCCATGGGTTGTTTAGCTCGTCTATTACTGTATTTTTTCATGTTATGAATGGTATCAGTTCCTTTTGATGCAATGTAAAGGACTGAGTGTCGTTAATACTACAAATATGTTTCAATGTTTCATGAAAATGTCTCTCTCTAATATATATTTACCCAAAAAAATGTATCTCTAATAATTATCTCTCCTTTTGTCCATATTATCTTTTGGAATTGTCTCAAAATACTTGTTCACTTTAACAAGTCAAAGCAAATTTTATAATTTATCTAGGAAAATACTTGGGTGTTGCCCCATGAAGATCAAGTTCGTCCTCCCTTGTGATTCAATACAAGTTAGAGACCAAAAATTTTTCAAAAGGAATTGGCTTTGATTTGTGTATTTATGAATTTTATGTACAACTTCCTTTTAAAAAAGATTTTAGCCACGTGTCCAACTTATATTGGATCACATCATTAGAGGACGAACTTGGTCCTCATGGGCAAGACCCAAGTATTGTCCATTTATTATTGCCCTATAACATGGAAATACAAGGGAATAATGCGCTAATAACATCTTCATTTAAAAAATTCTAAATTAAAATTGAACACATGTAAAAAGAATAGAAGGAGTAAATCAATAGAATAAGTTGGGGGAAATTATACTTTCACCTCCTCTTGTTCTGACATATTATACTTTCCCCCTCTTGTTTGGACAATTATAGTTTCACCCTTCGCAGTTCATACTTTAGTTTCAGTTTCTCCACTGATTTAAAATTCTGGCACAGTCAACACGGTGAAATGACTACATTGCCCCTCAGATCATGTAAATACCTTATTACCCTTCCCACAAGTTGTGAAATGACAATCTTACCCTCAATATAATGACCCAAATGCCCTTACTTGAGTTAGATGGGGTATGTGGGGGCTCTTACATTAGTTTTCAACATGAAGCTCATCATTTTCCTACGATTATGGATGTGAACTGAAGGTTTAGATCTGCAATACATATGAACATTTTCAAATCACATATGGTGTCACGCCCCGAATCCGAAAATCCGGATAATGAATTAAATTTAATTAAAAATTCATAAAAATACCAAATGGTCAAACTGGTCAACCGACATTGTTTATAATTCACTAGCGCGGAAGCGAAATAGAAATAATAAAATCACATACAAATTCCGAAATCAAATCAAATTACAACACGAACACACTAGTCCAAAGCCAAAAAAAATACAAATCATAATAAAAACGCAATCTCCATTATTACATAAAGATGTAATTATTATAGGTTCAAACTCCACAAATTTCCAATAGCTCACGCATCATCCACCAATGGTTTTTTTCCTGAAAAATGTTAATGGGTGAGCACAAACGGCCCAGTAGAGAAAAATCATGAAGCGTAAGATTCCGCAAGTATGTAAATTAATGAATACGTATAGGGTCAAGTCTCTACCCTAGTCCAATGTCAAGATATAAATGCATAAGGAATCATAATATAAACTCATGTAGAACAATTTAAATAATATCATCAAGATAATTTAAAAGTTCTATAATCACGAAATTAAAACCAATACTCTCAATACGAATTCAAATCCAACTATCACAACAGAGATAACATCAAATTCAAAATCATCAAATGGGAAAATTATGTCGTGAAACAAACCCTAGGACATGAACTACCTGTTCATCTGCCTAGCCGTCTTGGGGCTACTAACCCTACGGTGACGTCAACCAATCGCGCGATAATTCGAGGACTTGCACCCCGGGAGCTCCTTCGTCCCCCCATTGCTCACACCACACGACCATTTCCCAAAATCAACAACCAATCCACCATTCACAATTCACAATTCATAAATGTCATTCACATGCGCACATAAGTAATAAATATATCCACACTCCATGATCCACCTAATAAAAATTCTAGCGTGGCATGAATCAATGTATTTAAACACATTAATGCAATTTCACAACTCATGTCAAAAATAGCACAATATGATGATGAATCTATATATAAACATTAAAATGCATAAATGAAGATTCTTAAACTCACACGATACCCCAATAAATCCCTACCTCAAACTTGATAAAATATCCAGTAAAATACCAACAATAAAAACAATATGGTTGTGTAGAGAATGAAGAAACGAACGGTTCTCCCTTCACGCCTTCATTTGTACCCTGTTATGGTCGAAACCAATTAACACATATTGAATAATTTTTTATATACATAACCATAATTATTTTTATAATAATATTTTCCAATAAACATTCTGATATATATAAATATCTACTCAAAAATATTCGGAATTAATAGACAAAATTTAGCTACTTAATTAAGAATCGAAAAGTTCGGTTTCGAATACTACCGTAAAACGGACAGCAGGTAATCTATGATTTTTAGAAAAATATACAGGTTTGATAAAAATATGAAATTTACAAGATACACTCCAAACTTCTACGTAGATCTACTGTAAAATTTTCATAAGCTTTAATCAAAGGACAGTGGTCCAAAATAATTATAAAAGACATCTTTCCTAACAGTTCCGAAAACTGAACACCCTTTACTCCAAGATTTTTACAAACCTATCCATGAATTATATGACTACCAAAATCTCCAGATTTACATCATATACACTCAAGATCAGGTGATAAAATTATAAGTACAAAATGAGAATTATAGATAGCTCAAATTGGTAAAACAAGTTCCGGTTTTAAACTACGATTGAAACTGAACAGTTACTACTCAACAATTTTTCTTACCAGTATAAATTAACTTAAAATTCTTGATATTTAATACATATTTCCTAGACATATACCAAAATGTTATAATAAAAGTTTCAAGATTTATAAGAATACGAAACCATATGAAACAATTGGCTAAACCGAAACCGAAATCGGATCAGCAAACAGTAAAATATCACTGGACAGCGTACTTCCGTGATTTTTAGAAAATTTAATATTTATCTAAATGATCTGAAATTTTGAGAGATGATAATAGACATATACAAAAGCATACTGTAAAAGTTTCAAAAATTTATAAATAATTTAACATGGTCTATAAATTTCTCAAACCGAGTAAAAAAAAACGGTCTGCAGCAACAACAATATCCGAATAACATGTTTTTCCTAGATTTTTAATTAACTCTCTACTTATCTATAAATTCTGAAATTTTTAGGAACATATAATCACATACCTATATATGATCTGTAAAATTTTCATAAACTAATTTTGATCCGTACATATATTATAAATTAGAGATCTAAAGCCTTGATTTTCACTAAACATGTAAACTAGCAATCTGGAATTTTTGAAAAATCAAATCAAATTAAATAATATAGATCACATACCATAATTGGTATTAAACCGAAGATCGGAACACATAGAACAACTTCCTAGTTGAGTACAAAATTGAATCCCCACTCTAAGATGCCCAAAATGTAGAGAGAAGAAGATAGGAGAAAAATAGAGAATGATGAAAAAAATGGTTTTGCTTGATTGTTGAGAATATGCAAAAGCTAACCTCAACACATCAATATAATGGCTGAAAACTTTCATCAATAATGTCATAAAGTGGTGTCAATATAATAGATGTATGATTGCATCTTTAAATGATGGAGGAATATGCTTTTGGAAAGTTGAAGATAAAAATAAAAATAAACATGTGGAATTCGGTCACACATTTACATATAATGAATATATTGCAAAAGTTACCCTCATCTTTATCAAACTCAAAAGTAACCCCCACATTTAATTAAAATATCGAAACTACCCGGTCAACGACAAAAATGAAAATTTTACAAAACATAGGAATGAACCCAAAAACTTAAATCATGAAATCCTTAATGCACGTAAACACATGCAATGCCACGTAATGCACAAGATAAAAAAATATATATATTAACCAAAGAAAAATAAATTATTTAATTTTACCCGGTCATTACATATGGCTTGTGACTAAACATTTATTACACAGACTTTCTCACATGACTATACATATACATATAATATATGTATGTATATGTGCACCTATGACGGCGAAACCCATTTACAAAACTCCACCAAACGCTATGTGATACATATAACAAAAATCCTTGCATTGACGGCGAAAGCCATGTACAAAACTCCACCAAACGCTATGTGATGCGAAACAGTTGTAATTAGGGTTTCATTTGCCATACCTAATTTCGTTTTCTCTCTCATACTTTCTCTCTCTAGAAGATCAACATATTGTTAGGAAAGTGTCTCAAATTCTATTGTAATTAGGTTTCCTGTTTAGAGTTGTATTGTAAAAGGAATTTTTTGTTAGAGAGTTTTATTCTCCAAGGAGTTGTAATCATTGTCCAACAAGGAATGTGGTTTAACTCAATAAATAGGGAGCTAGGATTTGGGTTGAGGCTTAGAGAGAAAATATAGAGATGTGGTGAGGAAGAGATGAGTGAGGGTGAGGTGTATGCGATTGCATCATGTGAAGGTGCAATAGACACCAGGTGTATGCGATATATATACAGAGGTTGAATGCACGATTATTGAAGCTTAGTGTCATGGACTTGGGATTTTCCAAGCTACCATGCGGCCTTAGACACTTCTAACAACTTTGAAGGGCTAAGTAAGCCTTTTGGGGAGTGCTAGACTTAGTGGGATACTAAGCTAGACAAGGGGGTTAGGTAGGCAAGTGTGTGTGAGGAAGGGGACTAAGTGAGCAAGAGAGTTTGAAAGAATGTGACTTGTATTGCTTGAATGTTTACAAGATTGTTTGGTGAGGAGCAAATGAGCTCCCACCTCCTTATATAGGCCAAGGCCTTACAATGAATGGCTATGATCGTGCCTAGTCTACGATCTAATGGTCAGGAGTATTCTAGGATAGGGTTCTAGAATACTCTCTTGAAATATCTAGCATTTACATGTATATACAAGAGAACTCTAGAGAATTCTACACAAGTCTAGATGGGTCTATACATTAGAAGCATGTAGAGAATTCTAGAAATATCCTGGTCCACGTCGCCACATAGGATCATGCTGTGCGCACAAGTGGCGCCTGCGTGGCGTAACCTCAATTTGCGGGGCGTGACATAATGCTGCCATTGTAGAAGATGTACAACGTTGTTCTTTGCAATGGATAGTGTAACCATGTGGTTCAAGGGTTGAACCATCGGGCATTGAATTGCAAATAATGTGATTGTGATTGGGGCTCCATTCCAAATCAAGTGGTCCAAGCCACTGGCCATTTCTTCTGATTGTTAGTAATTCAAAAGTGTACGTTAAAAAATGAAATTTTATTTTCTTGAATTTTTTATCAAAGTCATAGTAGAGTTCATTCCGTCTAAACCTCTACTTAGACAACAAGAGTTTCTTGGGCTACAACTACCTATTCTAATTTTATTTTTAAAAAATCAGCATATATTAAGAAGAAACCATAGCTTACAAAGGCATGGGAATCTTCTAATTTCCTCTTGAAACATTAGTTTTTCATTATTTTTTCCCTTAGATAGTTTTAAAATTTAAAATTTTTGCTAAGCAATGAAGGGCTGAAACATGACGTTCATGCATGCATACTATATTATAATGGTGTGCTCTTTATCTCGAACACGAAGTATCAATAATGTAGTCACATTATTGTCCACACCATGTCGATCTTTGATGCAGGGGGATCCGAGTCAGACGATGCTGAGCTGTCAGATTGCTCATTAATGGCGCTAGATTACCTGGAGCGGGAGGATAAGCGCAAAGATGACAAGAAATCGTGATCTAGCCTAATTGGGGCGGTTTCCGTGCACGTGTCGGTTTTTTGGCCAAAACTGGAGCTACAAGTGTCCGATTAGCGCCCGTGACCCCAATTCGGAAAGCTAATTTCAGCGCGCACGTCGTGGCCACCGAGATATGCTCGGTGCACATCGTTTCGAGCCCTAAATCCGCTATTTTCCTTTTCAAATCTTTATATTTAGTTAATTTTTGTTATTTATGGTAATCTTTTATTTGTCAATTAGGAATTAATTCTGAACCCGATTTGGGCCAGATTTTTGGTAATCTTTTGATTTCTTTCCGTATTTCGTTTTGGTAAGACTTTTAGGGTTTTGCTATTTTTGGCAAAAATCCCATTAGGGGTCGATTTTCAGCTATTTTAACCCGACTTGTGGGTTGTTTTTTTGGTCATTCTTGATTATAAACAATTTTATTAAATTCCAGAGTGTTCTCTGGATTTTGGGTCAAAATTCTCTTGTTTTTCGTTTGCAAAGTACCTATTGCACTAGCCTGCAGAATAATCTCTATTATGTTCGGCGTCAATCTTCTACTTACACCGTTCTTAAATTTGTTTATAATTAGTCATGGTAATAGCATAATGAACTCGAAAAATATTAATATTAAATGCAAGAATCAATTGATGTGATGTAATTAATTATATATATACGCACCTTTTAAAAGTATTATGATCCTAATAATAAAGGACAAACCTTGTTAAAACCTAACATGTTGTGAAGACCCAGGCCCAAAGGCCTTTTGCTACGAAAGTG
The DNA here is from genome assembly GCA_963922005.1 of Cornus suecica. Lineage (NCBI taxonomy): Eukaryota > Viridiplantae > Streptophyta > Magnoliopsida > Cornales > Cornaceae > Cornus > Cornus suecica. The sequence goes on from OY998238.1 coordinate 98,068,208, forward strand.
TCGCTAGTGGCAGCTGTAACTAGGGGTGGACAAAAATCCGGAGAATCCAAAAATCCAATCCGGTCCGGACATTTTGGACCGGTTTCATTATGGATTGGATTGGACATGGATCCAAAAACACCAAATTCGGTATTTTACGGATCGGTTCTGGATTTCATTTTTGATAATCCGGACCAGTCCGGTACTATTCACATATATATTAATATATCACATAATATATTATTTTAAACTAAATTATAATATCTTATATTACTAATATATTATTTCAAACTAAATCATAATACCATATTTTACACTAAATAATTATCTATTTATATCTATAATATTCTCATTAAAATATACTATTAACAATGTATTATTTAAAGATCTATATCTTCTTTAAAAATGTGATTTACTATTTACTCAATTTCACTACTTTGAATTGGGATTTACTCAATTTCACTCGGTTAAACTCAATTTAACTACTTTGAATTGGGGATTATTACTCAATTGAACTTTAATTTCACTCAATTTAACTACTTTGAATTGATGATTTTATCAATTGAACTCAATTTCACTATTTTGAATTGAGATTTACTTAATTTCACTCAATTAAACTCAATTTAACTACTTTGAATTGGGAATTTACTTAATTGAACTTTAGTTTCACTCAATTTAACTACTTTAAATTGATGATTTTATCAATTGATGTAACGTCCCGTTCTTTTCCAAAATTACGAGTAATTTTTCGCGATTATTTTAATTATTTTATTTAATTGCAAAAATGATATTAAATGCTTTCATATATGTTATAAGTATGAGATTTAAAGTTTGGGATTTTTCTGAATTCGTATGTTATTTTATTTTAGCATCTCCGTTATCTGACAACCCGTGAATCTAAGAATAACGTATGGTGGAAGTAGGTCCCTGGAGTGTCCTATTTCGAATCCGAAAGTTGCGTTAGCTTCGTTACGCTAAATAAGGAATTTAGAAATTGGTTTCGGAATTTTTACGGATAGGGATATTTTTGAGATTTCGTGTAAAGTTGTGTTAGTGGATTTTCCTAGAAAATTTTCTAAATGTTGCTCCTACTAACTTAGTCTATAAGAGCATGTCATTGTGGTAAATTCTCTTAAGTTGGTTGGGTATATTTGAGAATGTGAAATTGGGGAATGTCAATCATACCCTCTCTTCCCTTCTTTACCCATTTTAGTCAAAGGGTAATTCTCGTCATTTTGCAAGGAGATTGATAGACTCATTTAGAAATTGCTTAGGTGTCAAGCTCATGTTGCATCTCTCCATCTCATTTTCTCCATGTTTCTTCTGAGCCCTTGGATTAGAAGGGTATTGGATGGAAAGCTTCATATACATATATATTAGTCTACACAACCGGTCATTTTTCAAAACACCAAACAAGGCTTAACTCTCCTCCCTAAAATCCCCAATTCGGCAACCCTGCTCAGCCCCTGCTCACTTTCTACTTCAAAATCTGATTTTTCATCTCCTTTGCTTGAGAATTTGGTGAGACCTCCAACTAATAATTTGTTCCTCATGTCTTTGTGACTCCATTAATACCAAAAGTGGTAAGTGAAACCCTACTATTGTGATATTTTCTTCTTGAATCCCCACTTATTTCGTTTTGGGTAAGTCTTGTGATTGGTATTGATATCTTGTTTTCTTTTCTTAAAGATCTTGGCAAAGGAGCTTAGTTGAACTCCTCCTACACCATTTCGAATTTGGAAGCTTAAATTGGTGAGTTGATTTCATTTTGAGATTTTCTCCCTTTATGAATCCTATCTTGTGAATTCTTGTAAGTCTTGTATAATCTTTAGAAACATGCTTTGTTTATGATATTTTCTTATTATTGAAGCTCAATTGAACTCTTTTTCTCCAACTTCGTACTATCTTGATCTTAAATTCAAGTTGAAATCCTAACTTGTGGGTTATGGAAATCTTTACACTCCTTTGTAGACTTGATTATATTTTTGTCAATACTTGTTAAAAACGACTCTTTTGACTCTATTATTCACTAAGGAAATTGATGGCAATTTCTTGGAAGCCTTTGTGCCATTTTGAGCTAAATTTATTTCAAACCTCAATCTTGAGCTTATAAATTCTTATGAATGACCTTGGATATATTCTTACTTTGATAGTTCTTGACAAAATTCTTATTCTCAAGCTTATTTATTCTCCTTATTGATATTTGGTAGCTTGGGGAAGTTTGTGTGCCATTTTGAGATTTTCCTCATTATAACTCTTAAATTCCTTATTCCTTGAGAATTCATTTATAAGCCTTTGAATTCGGTTTTGGCTCTTATTGTTATTGTTCTTGACAAAGACCCTATTATTGATCTCACTCTTCTTCTTTATTGATATGTTGGTAGCTTGACACTCTTCTTGAAAATTCTTGTTAAAGAAGGTTTGTTGTAGCTTTGATTCTTGTTGTTGGTAAAATCTTGATAAACCATATTAGTAAGCTCATTTCTTTCAATTATTGGTATTTTGCTAGCTTTGGAAAAATCATAGAGACTTGGTGCGCCTTTTGGAAACTTTTTGGAAAAAGCTTTTGGAATTCCGTCGCTTGCCCTCGCTTAGTGGCTACATTTTGGCTTGGACTTGAGGTAGGGGTTGACGCTCCACTTTCTTTCCCGATTACGTGGGTGTGTGCGTCTTTGTATGTATATTTTTACATACTAGTTGAGTCATAATCTAGAAACATGCTCTAGGCCCCCTTTTTAAATGTTTGATTTATGATAAATTGCTTGGTATGTATTCGTGGGAATAATTAGTGATCTTAAATTGAAAATTGAGATTTATACTTATGAATATGGAAGAATGATAAAATTGTTGAGAAATGATCTACGTGTTGCATATTTGAATGTTGATATCATTTTCATGTTGCATTCATGGACCTTGTGGTTTTGAGACCATTTGGATAGTCGCAACAACTGGCCAGTCGGGTTCTCGTGACCGGTGGAGCTAGTATCTCCCGAAAACGAGAGGTGGGGGAGGACTATGTCCAAACCCGGGTTGTTCTAGTCGGGCTTGTGGTCCTCGAGTTCTTTAAGAATGGCGACATTTGATATCCATGTTTCCCTAGTGATAGGGTTGTGCATTAGTGACATATTTCATCCTATCACTTGAATTGATATTTATTGTTGTTATTTCCGGATATCTTGTGTAAATTATTTGTTGAGTATGTGTGGTTGTTTGTGGGTACGACGGGGTCCCGGATTGGCACACGTGCCATGTGGGACAATTGGACCGACCTAGGTTTAGTAGCATGCACACGGGTTGGATTGTACCACTCGGATGGTCGAGATCGAGGTGGTGAAGATTCTCCTACTGAGCTAGTTGAAGCTCACCCCTTACTTAACATTTTTCAGGTTGTGACATTGCAAAGGATGGACTTTAGGAGGTCCGGGTTGGCGATTGAAGCACTGAGCCCTCTTTTGTGTATTTTGGGCGTTAATGTATTTTCTACCCGAAATCTTTTGTACTTAAAAGTGGATAAAGTCATGTATATATTCTTTTGCCGGGCTAGGGTGTTAGCCTTGATTATAAAAACATGTGTATTTTGAGACTTTGAAACACTTTAAATTTATTTTGCTTAAGAATGTATATTTTGGGAATATTGGTGGTTTATGATTTTTCTAGCTTACGTTTGGGGTTTTTCAAGTAAATGACGATATTGAGATATGAATATGGGTATTTTGTGAGTCTTGACTCAAAAACTCAGTTTTTGTACATTTTTCAAACTCATCCTCGCAAAAGTTTTAGAGAAAATCACATTTTCCATGCCTCACCGGGCCCCGACAACTATTTTCGGTTTTTGAAAATTAAAAACTCACTTTTACATTATTTATGAAATTTTGGGACCGGTGGCGTCGAAAACAGAGGCCGTATGCGAAAATCACATTTTGGCTTCAAAACCTCACTTTTCCATTCTGCAAACCAGTAGCCTTACGGCTACTGTTCACTTCCTGCAGTTTTTTCCAGATTATCTTCCCTACTTTGAAAATTCATATCTCCCACCTCGTTGACTTAAATGAAGTTCCGTTTTATCCTATTACCTCTCCTATGTCGGGTTTAGATAGGCGAACTTGTAAATAAACTGTTTGCCCATGAAATGACAGTTTTACCCCTGGGCAAACATTGGGTGTCGGAATGGTCCGTTTAAAGTACCATTTTGTTCTTTTAAATTGTTTTCGGGTCGTGCGCGACTTTGATAATATTTATTAAATGTAAAATGACTATTTTACTCCTAAAATGGTGTTAGAAATATTTTTTACATAACAAGTGGGCTAAGGAACAATTTATTAGGAACTTTAATTATTTGTTTTGGCGTCGCGTGTTGCTATTCAGAGACCTCGTTTGGGTTAACGGATGGCGGAGCGTGACAATTGAACTCAATTTCACTACTTTGAATTGGGGGATTTACTCAATTTCACTCAATTGAAGTTAAGTTCACTACTTTGAATTGAGGGTTTTATCAATTAAACTCAATTGAACTCAATTTCACTACTTTCAATTGGGGATTTTAGCAATTTCACTCAATTGAAGTCAATTTCAGTAATTTGAATTAGAGTTTTACTCAATTGAACTTAATTTAACTCAATTTCACTACTTTGAATTGATGATTTTATCAATTGAACACAATTTCACTACTTTGCATTGGAAATTTACTCAATTGAACTTAATTTCACTCAACTTCACTAATTTGAATATGGGATTTACTCAATTTCACTAAATTGAAGTCAATTTCATTACTTTGAATTGGGGATTTACAACAATTTATATATTTAAAATAAATATTTTAAAATAAAAAAATAATTAATAATTTATTTTATAATTTCATTGATTTATCAACTTACAACTATATTATTTATATATATATTTATTTACACACAAAAACCAAACTAACTTTAAAAATCTTAAAATAACACACAAAAGCCTTTATATTATATTTATTTACACACAAAAGCCTTCATATTATATTTCTACATTTATATATATATATATATATATATATATTAACTTAATATTACAATGTCACGATACTTTCACGTGAGTCCAAACTAAACTTAAGAAACCCTTGAAGACTTTCACGCCCCTCTCTCTCTCACTGCGGCTGCCACTCTCTCTCTCCCTGCGTCTCCCCCTTACACTCTCCTCAAGCTTAGTCTTCTCTCGTCTTCAACAACGATAATTATAGATGAGTTTCCTTTTATTTTTGTTGAGCGTGAAGGTTTTCACAATTTTCTTAAATTGTTGCAACCTAGATTTAAACTACATTCACGTAGGACAATGACAAGAGATTGTTTGAAGCACTTAACGATCTTTTGATGTTGAATCAAGTATCCTTTATTTTTTCACTATAAATTAAATATGTTTTATTTATTCACTATAATTTATTTATAATTATTTGTTAATAATTAACTAAATTCAATCTTACGTTTGTAGTCATAACTAGTACTTGAAGACTTTTGAAGGTAGTACCAGAGTGCGTGCAATGTCACATTATTGATGGTTACTATTTTTTGACTATTAATTTTTTATATTTATAAAATATATGTACCTACTGATTCTGTTTTACTTCTTATGCTGCAACTTGGTGGGTGCGCTACTGCAGTCTCATTTCCTGAGTTCTTTGGGCCATGGTTATCACAAAGAGCATTGTATTACAAGAGGGTGGTGCTACAGTTTCATTTGATGTTGTATTTGTAATTTTTTTTTTTTTTTTTTTGAGTTGGTGGATTAACATTTCAGTGTGCTACTGTAGTTTCATTGTAGTGTGCTACTGGAGTTTCAGTTGTGTTTTTAAGTCATTATGCTACTGCAGTTTCATGGTTGTGTTTTTAAGTCCTAATATACTGTAATGTATGAATTTATTCTGGTCATCACCTAGTGGGTGTGCCTTTTGTTATGGTCATCACTTGTTTTAAACTTGTACTTGTGGTTCACATAATATTGTGCAGTGTATGAATTTATTTTCTCAATTTAACTAATATAGGTTTATGCTTCAATCCGGGAAACTGATCTGAACCAATCCGGTTCACCGTGATCCGGTTTGGATTGTTTCATTAGACAAATGGATTGGATTGGTTCCAAAAGTTAAAAATTTGGTAGTAGTGGATCGGATCCACAATTTCCTCAATCTGATCCGTGTCCACCCCTAGCTGTAACATCCTGTGTAAGCGTCTAGTGTGATGTCCGATCAAATTAGTTCAGTTTGAGGCGATTTTAAACAATAATAGGTATTAGTTAAAAAAAATAAGAACCAGATAATTAACTGAATATTATCCCCTTGTTCTCAAAGGGATAATATTCCCCCTGTTATTGTTTTAGTTAAAAAAAATAAAAACCAGATAATTAACGGAATATTATCTAGTTTGCTAAAAAAACATGTTTGATATTGTCAGGTTTATTATCCCCTATTATATAATGTTTTAGTGCACAAGACCAAACCGCAACATTTTTTTAACTAAACCCTATTAAACAATAATAGGGTTCAGTTACAAAACTAAAAACCAGATAATTAACTAAATATTACCCCCTTGGTCTCAACGTTGAGACTTATTAATGTAAGTCTTTACATTTCTTCTTTTTAAGATCCTCGCATTTGAAAATTCAATGTAACTTTTAAAACATTACTAATTTAATTTTGATTAATTAAATTTAGTGAATGTTTTTAAAAATGGCAACTTTTTGAGCCAATATAACAAAAATGGTTAACTTCATTTACACCTCATCAGATTTGCTTTTACTTCAATCACACCCCCCCCAGGTTTGAGAATCTTCAATTATACCCCCTCATGGAATGAAATGTCTAAAACACCCTTTAAATCAATATAATCCTCAAACCAAACACCCCAAACACCACCACCCGCCACTAGCCGCTGTCGCCACCACCACTAGCCGTCATCACCCGTGTGTGTGTATTTATATATATGTGTGTGTGTGTGTAGATCTATATATGTGTGTGTGGATGGTGGGGATATTTGTGTGTGTGTGTGTGTGTGTGTCTATGGCACTGTGCAGATGTGTGTGTGTGTGGAGATGAAGGGTTGGGGTTGGCTGCCGTGAGTGGTGGTGGTGGCTGTCTTGGGTGGTGGGAGGGGTTGGGGTTAGGGGTGTTTGAATTTAATTTTTATTCACAAATTCAAAAAATTAATTTTAAAAAAATTAAATATGTGTTTGTAAAAATTTAAAGAATAAACTACTTTCCAAACACATATTAATTTTTTTTATATGAGATTAATTGTTTTCAATATATATATATATATATATGAGATTCAATTTTTTTTTATTATGAATATGTAAAAATTGAATATGTGAAGAAATTAAATAATTTTTCATATAATAAATATAATTGAATTAAACTCTTAAAAAATATGAATAATTTGTTTCCTAAATTTATGTTAAATTAAATTATAGAATTATGTTTAAATATCTTTTTATTTTCATTTTTGTATTTTTAGAAATGGTAGGGATCAAATTGACAAAAAATATATATTTGTTTCTAAACACACCTAGTTAAGACATTGAGGGTAGTTTAGGTATTTGTAAATGCTAAAAAATGCACAACACAAGAATAAAATCTTTATTCGGTTTTGGCTTTCCTTATATACATTCCCTTTTTGGGCTACGAGCCCATTAGGGCAACACCAATTTGCTTACATCATTATTACATCATTATTTCTATTTTTAGAGAAATATAAGCTGAAATGGGCCTAGTCTTCGGGCTTTTGATAACCTTGTTGGGCCATCATCCTGATGGGCCTAGTGCTTGATGGGCTTATGCGGGCCTGTAGATTTCCACACTTACACAGGCCCTCTTCTTGGTGATGGGCTTTCAGGCGGTCAGGCCCATTACCAAGAAGGTAAGGTGGAAAGAAAGATGCATTACCCCTGTCGGGGTGACGTGGCAGGTATATTTACTATGACGGTTGTATCATCATTTAACCATTTGAAATTCATGGATCAGGTAGCCTCGATTTGCGAGATGGGAGTTGAGGAGGCGGCGTGACACTTCATTTCATGTGTGCATGGCTCTTTGAGTATTTTGGTCACCTCTATAAATACCCAGGGTCTATTTTCTAAACACTCATTGCATTTCCAAGCTTTTTGCTCTCAGAAACTCTCTGCAACTTGGGCTTTCCTATTGTCACTATCAGAATCTGTGCATTTTTCCAGAAAACACTCACGAAATCCCATCAGGATTCATCCTAGAGTAAGTTCTCTCTTCCAGCTTTCCTACATTTCTGTCAATATGTCTGATAGCGATGATACCCGGTCGGGTAGCGATTGTCTCCCCTCTTCTGTGGATCCCGATGCCTCCCTTAGTTCTCCGCTAGTAGTGGTGGTTAGGAGGGTCGGATCTAGTCCTCCCGAGGTTAACCAAAACGTTGCTGCGGGTGGGGATCCGGCTGTAGCGACATCGAAGATCAATTTTATACCGATCTCCTTCCGTGTGCACATAGGGTAGAGACGATGCTGAAGAGACTGAGGGTTAAGTATGGGATACCCGATGGGGTGATCATTAAGAATTACCCCAGAAAGTATAACTTTAGGAAATGGGAGGGAGTTATGGGTCATCAAATCTTGTTGTCAGCCTTCCACCTTCAGGTTCTTAGATTCCCGATCCACCCTATCTTTCTTTATACCCTGTTTACCCTAGGTCTAGCTCCACTTCAAGTGGGGCCTAATTTCTTCAAGATTATGGCTATGCTCCTGATGATTAATCGGGATATGGGTCTCGATCTGGGTCTGGCTGAGCTCTTATTCTGTTACAAGATTCAGGACCAGAAGGACTGTAGGGGTCGGTACAATCTTTTTCCTTTAAGTGGGAGAAAGATCTGTGATGGCACTGAGAAGTACAATAAGGGGTGGAAGGAGAGAATAATCTTAGTAAGCGGGAATTGGAGGCTTCCTGACTCAGCCAGATTCATAGTCCCTAGTGAATTTGACAAACCTTTATTCCATTCCTTCAAACCTTATCATAGGGGGTCTTGCCATTGCGAACAGTGTAACGACAAATTGGGTCACCATGTGCTAGAGTTTCTGGGAGCGCCCGACCGCTTTAAAACTCCAAATTACATCTCGTCTCGATTTGATATCCTTAAATCTAAAATTTGGGGACAGCCCCTAAGGACGTGTGGCAGTTACCTGATGGGTTCTAATTTGAAGGCATTATCAATAAAAGGAGATAATACCATGTTGAGGATCCCAACACATGTCCTTAAGAAGAAGGCCAAGCGAGTAACGGGCCATCAATCAAATCCTTTGGTACCGGAAAGGGCCCAAGACGATCAGCGGTCGCAAAGTATTCTAGCTCCTCCCTCTGGGATGGTCGTTCCACCGCCAATGCGAAATGTTCCGGTTATTCTACTTTCTCCTTCGGGAGTAGGTACTGCTGGATCGCCCTTTGTTCTTTCTTCGGCAGAAATCCCCGTTCCTGGATCCCGGCCAGTTGAGGCAGAGTCCAGTCTAACTGGTACACCACGTCCTCGATCTGAGGATGATGTCCCCGATCGATCGCTGAGGCCCCGTCTGACTACAACGTCGTCGCCAGGCATAGTGGCGGAGACTGGGGCTACAACCAAAGAGGAGCAACCTGTCCCATGGGCACCGAAGATAACACTTTTGGGTGGTGAATTTTTGGTTAGGGGACATGAGACTATTAACAATGATGTTGCCCTTTGGGCAATGGGTCACCAGATCTGGACCCCTGCAGACCGAAAGAAGTGGAAACAGATCGATCGGGCGGATTTGACTATGTCTTGTCCGGAGATTGCCATGAAGGTATGTTCTTAACATGATGTTCCTTCAGTCATACTTTGTATATCCTCACCTCATTTATTGATCTGTCTAACACTTGCATTTTTGGCAGATGCTCTACCTGACCCAAGCTTACAATGCAAAGATGGAAGATGACACTAAGTTATTCAGCAAATCTAACGAGAATCTGAGGATGAAGGAAGAATCAAGGAAAAAGGTTGCCACATTGTTATCAATATCCAACGAGAAGCTAGAGTTTTAGACCAAGAGGGCAATCTCTGCGGAGCAACAGCTTCAGGCTGCCAGGAGAAGATCAAAGAGATGGAGGTAATCCGGCGGGCCGTGGCCTCTGAAGTCAAAGGCTTGAAGGTAGAAAATGAGGGCCTGAAGGCCTCTAGGGAGAAGCTTTTGGAGGAGAAGGTTGAGACCGAGAATCTCTTGGAAGTGGAGAGGTCAACGATGGAGATGTGTTATCGAGGTGGCAACCAGATGTATAAGCGCTTCTGCGACACTGCCCAGTACCGGATCGGGTACGGCTAGAGGACATGCTTCAAGGACATCCAGAAACTTGTTAAGGAGAGGGACTTCGCCTCAGTGGAGGAATTGGATGAGTCTTTGGGAATTGCTCCGCGTATGATGATTCGGTTGGAGGTCCCAATGACGTTCGCTTCTGTGAGTTCCTGACCAAGCCTCTTCCGGGGCTCACATCCGATTCTGATCCTTCAATTCCCGATGGGTCCATTGTTCCTGCGAGTTCAAATGCGGCGGGCACTGATGCTGGCACTTAGAATTTTTCATTTGTAAAACATTTTGTAAGCCTTGGCCATCGGGGTCCATATTGTTTTGAATGAAAATCATGGTTTCTATCCAGTTGACTTTTGTAATACTTAGATTATTTTATCCAAAAAGTACTGTTGTGTCTTTCGAGCACTTTAGGCTATGCGACAGAAATGGCAACACTTTGCTTATTTTTACAAATTTGTGATATCTTCAGGATTAGTGTTGTGTCTTTTGGGCGCTTCAGGCCATGCAACAGACATGACAACACTTTTTTTATTTTTGGAAATTTGTGATCTCTTCAGGATCAATGTTGTGTTTTTCGGGCGCTTCAGGCTATGCGACAGACATGACAACACTTTGTTTATTTTTGGAAATTTGTGATCTCTTCAGGATTAGTGTCGTGTCTTTCGGGCGCTTCAGGCCATGCGACAGACATGACAACACAATGTTTATTTTTACAAATTTGTGATCTCTTTAGGATCAGTGTTGTGTCTTTCGGGCACTTCAGGCCATCCGAGAGACATGACAACACTTTGTTTATTTTTGGCAAAATTTGATCTCTTCAGGATCAGTGTTGTGTCTTTCGGGCACTTCAGGCCATGCGAGAGACATAATAACACTTTGTTTATTTTTGGCAAAATTTGATCTCTTCAGGATCAGTGTTATGTCTTTCCGGCACTTCAGGCCATGCGAGAGACATGATAACACTTTGTTTATTTTTGTCAAAATTTGATCTCTTCAGGACCAGTGTTGTGTCTTTCCGGCACTTCAGGCCATGCGACATACATGACAACACTATTTATTTTTGGCAAAATTTGATCTCTTCAGGATTAGTGTTGTGTCTTTTAGGCACTTCAGGCTATGCGACAGACATGACAACACTGTTTATTTTTGGCAAATTTTGATATCTTCAGGATCAGTGTTGTGTCTTTCGGGCACTTCAGGCCATGCGACAGACATGACAACACTTTGTTTATTTTTGGCAAAATTTAATCTCTTCAGGATCAGTGTTATGTCTTTCGGGCACTTCAGGCTATGCGACATACATGACAACACTTTGTTTATTTTTAGCAAAATTTGATCTCTTTAGGATCAGTGTTGTGTCTTTCGAGCACTTCAGGCCATGCGACAGACATGACAACACTTTATTTATTATTGGCAAAATTTGATCTCTTCAAGATCAGTGTTGTGTCTTTCGGGCACTTCAGGCCATGCGACAGACATGACAACACTTTGTTTATTTTTTGCTATCAGTAGATATTTATAAGCTATTTTTGCCATAAAAAATGATTTTATTGATCTGGTTTGGAAGCCTCTTTACAAAAATGATCAGAGTAAAAGTAAACTCAAAAGTGATTAAATTTAAAAGACTGGGCTTGTTATGGGTAATACCTCTTCAGTGGTGAGGCGTTCTGGGAGTTTGGTTATATTCCACTGTTGTTATTTATTCAAACGCGGTACGCTCTGCGCCTGATGACCTCGGTAATGGTGTACGGGCCCTCCCAAGGCTCACTAAGCTTGCCCACGAGCCTAATTTTTTTCCTGAGGACCATGTCACCGACCTGAAACTCCGTTATTTTAACTTTTTGGTTAAAGTGGTTCCGGACATGCTGTTGGTAGGCGGCCAGTCTGATACCGGCAGCTTCCCTTCGTTCATCTAGTAGATCAAGGTCGTGTGCCAGGTGGAGGTTATTCGTGCCTTCTACCCAAGCCTGGCTCCGAAGGGTTGGAACCCTGACTTCCGTTGGGATCACAACCTCGGTGCCATATGCCATGGCAAAGGGGGTCTCTCCGGTGGGCTGCCTGTGGGTAGTTCTATATGACTAAAACACTTCAGGTAGCTTTTCGAGCCAGGCTCCTTTTGCTTCTTTAAGTTTTTTGGCCAAGGTGTCGAATATGGTTCGATTTGTTCTTTCAACTTGTCCATTCCCCTACAGGTACCCGACGGAGGATGTACTCTGGTTGATACCATGCTCGACAAAGAATGCTCTTACTTCCTTATTGTCAAGATTCGTCCCATTATCCATCATAATTGTCCTTGGTAGCCAAAATCTGCGAATGGGTGCAGTACTATGGTTGGGTGTAGGAACTCCGGTGGCCGATGGATATCGTCTTCGTGACAGATAGGGCCTAAAGTATCCTTGGGAGAGTGTTTTGTGGGCAAGGGACCTTCCTCTGGAGTGGTTCCCGCAAGATCCACTGTGGATCTCCTATATCACTGCTCTTGATTCTGAGGGCGTAATGCACTTTAAATAAGGACCTGAGAAGGACTTTCAATAGAGTTGCTCGTTTATAACTGAATACTGAGCCAAGTTTCTCCTGATCTTATGAGCTTCAGCATTGTTCTCTAGGAGTGTCCCATTCCTTAGGTAATCCATCAGGGGATCCATCTAGCTGGGTTCCCATGGGATAAGTATCACTTGTTCGGGCTCTTGAATACTTGGCCTGATTATAAAATCTACCAACGCAACCCGGGTTAAGTCCTCTCCGGCTGAAGACACCTGGTCAGCTATAGAGTTTTTGCTTCTCGGGATCTGGGTGAAGGTTATTTTTTGAAAGCTCTCTATTTCCTTCAACACAAGTGCCCGATAGGATTCCATTTTGGGATCTTTTGCCTCGTATTCACCTCTAATTTTCTGAATGACTAGTTGAGAGTTGCTGTGTACTGCTAGGGCCTGGATTTGGAGGCTTCGGGCTAATCTCAAGCCATATACAATCGCTTCGTACTCTGCCTCATTGTTTGTGGCTGGGAACTGTAGTTGTACTGACATGTGGAGGTGTGTTCCATCCGGTGTCTGGATATCCGGGTCGATTCCTGATCCGGTAGAGCTGGTTGATCCATCCATAAAAAGCTTCCAAGTGTCTGGCTCAGTCTGCTGGTCGGGTTCCTCAGTTTCATCTTCAAGTAAGAAATCTACCACTGCCTATCCTTTGATGGAAACCCGGGGTATGTAAGTCAAATCATATATGCCCAATTAGATGGCCCATTTGGAGATTTTGTCTGAAAGATCAGGTTTTGACATAATAACCCGGAGATGCGTGGCTATCGGGACAATGATTGGATGAGCTTCGAAATAATGCCTCAATCGTCTTTTCGCATTCACCAGTGACAGAACCAACTTTTCCAGCCTACTGTATCGGGTTTCCGCCTCAGCCAAGGATTTGCTGGTGTAGAAGACTGATATCTGCCGGTTCACATCCTCTCTAATGAGGGTTGCACTTGTTGAGATAGAGGATACTACTAGGTACAGATGTAAGACTTCATCGGGTCCTGGTATGGATAGGATCGGGGGTCTGGTCATATATTCTTTTAACTTTGCTAGGGCTTCAGACTGCTCAGGGCCCCAGACTTCTCCCTTTTTTCCTGAAAGAATGGTCTGCATTGATCAGTGAGTCGTGAAATGAACATCCTAAGGGCAACCACTCTTCCCGTCAGGACTTGAACGTCTTTATGTGTCTGGGGATCCCTTAATTCTATCAGGGCTTTGAATTGTGTCGGTCTGGCTTGGATCCCAGTTTGGTTCATGATATGTCCTAGGAATTTCCCGGATGATACACCAAAGGAGCATTTCTCCGGGTTAAGCTTCATGCCATACATCCTGGGGGTGTCAAACACTTGGCGCAAGTGGGTAAGATGGTCTTCCTTTTTCCTGCTCTTGACCACAGTGTCATCAATATAAGCCTTGATTATTGTACCCATCATCCCTTTAAAGATCATGTTGACCAACCTCTGGAAAGTGGCACCTGTATTTTTCAGACCGAAATGCATAACTTTAAAGCAATAAGTATATGTTTCAGTAATGAAAGAGGTATTTTCTTCGTCCATCAGGTTAATTTTTATTTGATTGTATCCCGAATAAGCATCCAGAAAAGTTAGACGATCGTAGCCGACGGTAGTGTCAACTATCTCGTCGATCTTTGGCAGTGGAAAGTTGTCCTTCGGGCATGCCCTGTTCAGGTTAGTAAAATCAACACAAACCCTCCACTTACCATTCTTCTTTTGCACGATCACTACGTTGGCGAGCCATTCGGGATACTTGACCTCCCTGATAAAACCAGCTTGGAGCAATCTGGATACCTCGTTCGCTATGATCTGGTTCCGATGTGCTCCCATGCGCCTCTGCATTTTCCTGATTGGTTTTACGTTCGGGTCGACATACAATGAATGTTGGGCAATATTAGGATCGATACCTGGCATGTTTGTATGTTCCCACGCGAAGACATCAGAGTTTTCCTGCAATAACTATGTTAGTTCTTTCAATTCAGGGTCGGTAAGATTTGTACCTGCAAAAGTAACTTTTTTTGGGCTATCGGGTATAACAAAGATTGGCTACAATGGCTCGACCACGATCGGGGTACTCGGATCCCCTTCTTTTGATTGCTATTTAGGGGCTGGATTCTGTTCCTTGGAATGGGACATCACTGGGCCTTTTCCCTTTCGGATCTCCTTCAGGGTGACCGCATAACATTCCTTGGTGGCCACCTGGTCACCCCTGATGTCAATCGTGCTAAAACTATTCGGGCTTATGCATCTCATCACATGGTGAAGAGTTGAAAGCACACCCCGTATCTGGATAATCCATCCCCTTCCCATGAGCAAATTGTATGAAGGCTTTACATCCACTATAACAAACGTCCCGGTCAGGGTTCTTTGAGCAATACATACCGATAACTGGACCTCCCCGAACAGCTCAATTTACTTTCCATCGAATCCTGCAATAGGGTACCGGGAGGCCACAATTTCATTCGGGTCGATTTCAAGCTTTTCAAAAGCCCATTTGGTAATGACTTTTGCACTGCTCCCAGGATTGATCATGACTCTCTTAACAAGGCAGGTGGCTACCATTAGTGTCACAACCAGAGGGTCATCATGCGCCTAGATATCCCGAAGGTCCGATGCAAAGAAAGTAATTTGTGTTTTTCCTATCCTATGGTGGACTTCGCTGATTTCGTTGACTTTTCTCATTTTCCGGGCCCTTCGCAGATGGCTCCGGTAGGATCCTTCGGTTTCTTTGGAGGTGGGGCCACCAAGAATCATATTGATGATCCTGACCGGCTGTGCGGCTGCGGGGTTCCGGGGGGCGTTAGGGCCACGTTGATCGACCCTCGGTCTATCCGGTTGGACGTAATCTCAAAGCTCCCCGCGAAGCAACAGTGCTTCTACCTGCTGTCTGAGATTACGGAATTCGTTTGTGATATGCCCTAAATAACTGTGGAAAACACAATGCTTTGACTTATCCCTTTGGTCAAGTGGTTGTCTGATGGTTGAGGGTTGCTGGAAGATCCCTTTGGTCTTGTTTTCTTGGTACAGCTTGGCAAGGTTGACCCTCAGGGGGGTCGTTCTTTCTTCAAATTTGGAACGTTGAATGGTTTTGGGGCTGGTGATCCCGAAGGAGCTGGTGGTCCTGATGAAGTCAGACGCTTTCAATCGGTCACCCGATCCTTTGATTGGGATTCAATGCTGACCAAGGCCGCTCTCCTCTGCCTGACGGTTTCCTCTTCTTCAATCCTCAAATATCCTTGGGCTCTGGAGTTTAACTCCCCAATGTCCGATGGAGGGTGCTTCACCAAAGACTGATGGAACTTAGTTCCTGGAATGAGGGTCATCCTGAAGGCCTCAACAGCAGAGTGCTGGTCACAGTTATCAACAGAAGAAGATTCGATGTTGAATCGGGATAGGAAGCTCTTCAGTGATTCCCCCTTTTCCTGAATCATAGTGAAGAAGCGGGATATGGTCTTCTTCTATCTCTTATTCCCATAGTATTGGGCAATGAAGAGCCTGGTTAACTACTGCCAGCTGCCGATGGACCGAGGTGGCTGTTTCCTGAACCATAATAGGGCTGCATCAACAAGACTTGTGAAAAACACCTTGCAGAACAAGGACTCGTTCTCCGCGTACATGGTTATCTTCTAATGGATCTGGTAAATGTGCTCATCGGGGTCCTTGGTGCCATCGTAGGGGGTGAAACGAGACATAACGAACTTCTTTGGAAAGGGATCCCGGGTTATCTTGGGGACGAAGGGTGATTGTATCAGCTCGGTCGACACTTGGATGGCTAGGTCATCGGTGGATTGGGTTCTCAAGTCCCCGAGGATTTTCCTCTAGAACTCGGCCATCATTGCCTGGAGCTTCTGGGGGGTCATGGCTTCGTTAGTGGCAGGAGCCTTTCCTGAGCGCTGGGAAGACTCGGCCTGCTCTTCCAGCTTGTCGACATCTTGCTGGTTCTCAGAGTGGTCGAGCGCCGCTACCGGAGGGGCAAGCGGTGGTAGAGCTAATCTCGCCATGAGCTCTACGTTCTGCTTCTCAAGAGCCAAGCTACACTCCTTAGCGGCTATCAGGTGTTGCAGGATTTGCTCAATGGATTGGGGACCTTCCGCACATCTGTCTGCAGTGGTCGGAACGTCCACCCGCGAACGAGTAACTGGCATATTTGCTCCGGACTGTGTGAATGGAGATTTTTAGAAGGTGGTGAAGAACGGAGACAAGCTCTCAGATCTTCGGTTTGAACAAAATCAACTCAACTTAACAAGATGGGAAGAAGGAGATGGTTTTCCAATCTCGAAGAACAAATTGAAAAAATCAAGAACTCATTGAATTACCCACAGACGGCGCGAATGTGTAAATGCTAAAAAATGCACAACACAAGAATAAAATCTTTATTTAGTTTTGGCTTTCCTTATATACATTCCCTTTTTGGCCTACGAGCCCATTAGGGCAACACCAATTTGCTTACATCATTATTTCTATTTTTAGAGAAATATAAGCTGAAATGGGCCTAGTCTTCGGGCTTTTGATAACCTTGTTGGGCCATCAGCCTGATGGACCTAGTGCTTGATGGACTTCTGTGGCCCTGGAGATTTCCACACTTACAGTATTAAAAACTAAATTTAGGATGATGTCATGCCTGAGGGGGTGTAAATGATGTGAATTTGAAAACATAAATGGTGTAAATGAAGATTCTCAAATCTAAGGGGGTGTGATTGAAGTAAAAACAAACCTGAGGGGGTGTAAACGAAGTTAACAAAAATAATATATATTTATATACCAACTTGTCAAATTTGTAACTATTATACTCAAAGTTTTAAATACGAAATTTTTTTATTAATTTTTCTTGTAAATACATTTTGAAAATTGTCATTTTCGCAATAGTGAGTCCAAAAAATTTCGTATTATAATTTTCCCTTAAACTTATACAAGCAACCCAACTGAAAACCATCATATTACCCTAAATGATAGAACCGCTAATATATAAATGTAAATTGTGCGCAAAACAAAATTGACAATATCAAACATGCTTTAGTCCAAAACATGTACTATTTTTTATCAACGCAAAAACACCAAAAAAAAAAACAAAAAACAAAATGCATGCCTTAGTTGACCATTGGAATCTGCATCACAAGTTATTAAGACTATACTTAATATTTTCTTCTATATTGTGTATATTTTATTTTGCTTATTATTGCAAAATAAATAAAAGTAAAATATTTTAAAATAATAATAATAAAAAAAAAACAAATACAGTTCCGTGTAACAAAAGTAGCTGTCGGCACTCAGGGTTTGGTATAAATTATTGTTTTCCAAATACAGTGATACAGGAGGATGGAACTTTAAAAATACCAAAGCAGAAGTTTCCTTTGCTTATGCTTTAGTCAGTTTTAAAAGCAGCCACTTGGAACTTGGTAGTGTTTGAAATGTTTTTTGCGTTCGCTAGCAACGAGAACGCCAACAATAAAACATCTCGGATGACTAAAATATTTACAACATGTTTAATACTTTGAATAGTTGCAAAGGAAAATATCTAGTATTATTTTTCTGTATTCAATTATCTTTGCATTACAAATGTGAAAATATCTACCAAGTCCCAATATATTTAATTAATCCCTCTCTTCCACCATGCCGTCCCACGTACAAACAAAAGATCAGTCAACTAATTTACATTGCATATTCAAATATGAGGGGCCCAATTATATCTATAAATATGCATGTACATGAAGTGTGTATTGCATAGCCCTCACATCTCAGTCTTCAGATAAAAAAAGGCTAGTCACCTCTTTACCTACATCCTAAAAATGGCCTCCATCGAAGTTGCTAATCCCGACACTTTTCGCCCAGGAGCAAACTTCGAGCCTAGTTTATGGGGAGATCGTTTCAACTCATTCAATCTCGATAACGAGGTAACATTTATTTGTTTTCATATTTATATATATATGTACAGTATATGTAAATGTATTTATATATTTCAGGGAGTTTAAACTAATGCCTCCATGTAGTAATTAATTAAGTGGATCTTATATATTTGTGTCTGCAGGTATATGAAAACTATACTAGAGAGGTTGAAGTGTGTAAAGAAAAAGTGAGAAGTATGCTAGTAGATGCAGGATGCAAAGCAACGGAGAAAATGAATTTGATTAACACAGTGGATCGTCTTGGTGTCTCTTATCACTTTGAGAAAGAGATCGAAGAACAGTTGGAGAAAATCTTTAATTCCCCTGGTCACTTTCAAGATAATGAGGATTACAATGATTTGACCACAGCGTCGGTCCATTTCCGAGTTTTCAGACAAAATGGTTATAAAATGCCTTGTGGTAATTAAACCCCTCATTATTGATTACATATATATCAATAGAGACACTAATGCTTAACTTCTTTTACCTTTTTAATGCTTGAAATATTTTCAAGGCCTCCATTTTACATAATTTTTTGGTTCTCTAACTAATAAAATTGCACGCATGGCTGATATACGTACCATATATGGTGGCTTATTTGAACAGATGTCTTCAATAAATTTAAAGACAGCAATGGTAAATTCAAGGAAACTCTCACCGGGGATGTAATGGGTCTGCTGAGCTTGTATGAAGCTGCGTTCTTGAGGGTACACGGAGAAGATATTCTAGATGAAGCTCTAGTCTTCACCACCACTCACCTTGAGTCCATGGTGGCCCATTTAAGCCCTTTCCATTCAAAGCAAGTAGCGGAAGCCCTAGAGCAACCCCTCCGCAAAGGCATCCAAAGATCAAAGGCAAAGCATTACATCTCTACCTATGAAGAAGACGATTCGAAGGATGAAATGTTATTGAAGTTTGCCAAGTATGACTTCAATTTGGTACAGTTGTTGCACAAGCAAGAACTATGCCACATGTCTAGGTAATGATCAGTAGGTTAACTCTTTGTAGAGATGACAAGAGAGACAATTAATGCATTTTTAATTAATTTAACTTATCTCTTTTCCTGTATATAGGTGGTGGAAAAACTTAGACTTCGAGACAAAACTTCCTTATGCGAGGAACAGATTGGTTGAGTGCTATTTCTGGGCTATGGCTGCGTCTTTTGAACCTCATTATTCCTCTGCACGGGTCATACACGCTAAAATTATTGTTATGTCATCAGTTCTGGATGATACATATGATGCATATGGTACACTTGAAGAACTTAAACCTTTTACGGATGCAATACAGAGGTATAACATATATTTTCACTCTTTGCTCTTTATTTTTTAGAATATTTGTTTTCATATCCCATCAAAATCTATTGCACATGCAAAATCTAGGAAGGATAGTAGTATGCATATATGCGCACAACAATTGAGCATGTACCGAAGAGATTTGTTGTGGATAACTTTGTTTGATCTTCAACTGAATGAATATGGACACCGTCTTGTTAACTTTTAGGTGGGAATGGAGCGCCATGGACGATCTCCCGGATTACATGCAGTTTTTCTATAAAACTCTCCTAAATCTCTATGAAGAATTCGAAAGGGAAATGTCAAAGGAAGGAAGATCCTACAGCATTGAGGGCTCCAAAGTTGCTGTATGTCTCATATGTTCTATATATATATATAATTTCTTTATTTATATTATGACAAGAAACTCATACACTAAAACTAATGTTAATTACCAGTTTAAGGAACTATCGAGCAGTTACTTCCAGGAGGCCGTGTGGTACAAAGAAGGATACGCGCCATTTTACGATGAGTACATGGTCAATGCCCTTAAAACAGCAGGTTATTACTTGGTCACAGTATCATCTTATGTGGGCATGACAGGACACGCTACGGCCGAGGTATTCGATTGGGTTATAAAGAAACCTAAAGTTTTGGTTGCTTCATGCAAAATTGTCAGGCTAATGGATGACATAGTAGACTTTGAGGTATGTATATATACACAAACATTCTTATACCACTTGATGCACATGTTCTTTCATAACCTAATCCTGTCATATCCCTAAGTTTATATTGTGCCCTAATACAACACGCTACACCATGAGATACAACACTTATGCAACATGAGAATTCTGAATATTCATGTAAAAATTGGATAACCGAATGTGAATCATAACCTAGCTAGAATTGTTTTTTTCTTTTTTTTTGGTAAATACCTAGAATTGTTTCATATATATGGAATAATGTAAAATTGTAATTAACAATTATAAGTGTTTATTTATTTGTAGGAGGACCTAGAGACTGGACATGTCGCAACAGGGGTTATATGTTACATGAGGCAGTATCCTGGAAAGATGACAAAAGAAAAGGTGTTTGATTTGTTCAATGAAGGGGTGGTGAATGCATGGAAAGACATCAATGAGGAATGTCTCAAGCCAAACTATATCACCAAGCATATCCTTAGGAGAAGTGTTAACCTCTCCGGACTTGTCGATTCCTTTTTCAAGACTACTGATGGATATACTCATCCAGGAAAAGTGTGGAAACATCATGTCATCTCTTTGTACATAGATGCCATACCCATATGATCAGCATGGGTATATGCTGCTAGTGATTGCATTGAGTCTGGTTTACTTGTCTGACTAAGGATTGATTTGGTCCATTGGTTGTTTAGCTCGTCTATTACTATATTTTTTCATTTTATGAATGGTATCAGTTCCTTTTGATGTAATGTAAAGGACTGAGTGTGGTTAATACTACAAATATGTTTCAATGTTTCATGAAAATTTCTCTTTCTAATATATATTTACCCAAAAAAAAATGTCTCTATAATATTCATCTCTCCTTTTATCCAAATTATCTTTTGGAGTTGTCTCAAAATACTTGTTCATTTTAATAAGTCAAAGCAAATTTTATAATTTATCTAGCACAATACTTGGGTGTTGTCCCATGAGGATCAAGTTTGTCCTCTCCGCTGATGTGATTCAATACAAGTTAGACACTTGACCAAAAAAATTTCAAAAGGAATTGACATTGATTTGTGTATTTATGGATTTTATGTCCAACTTTCTTTTAAAAAAGATTTTAATCACGTGTCCAACTTGTATTGGACCACATCATCAGAGAACGAACTTGATTCTCATGGGCAGGACCCAAGTATTATCCATTTATTATTGCCCTATAACATGGAAATACAAGGGAATAAAGTGCTCATAACATTGGCAAAAATTCTCCACATTCTCTCACACACCCCTCTCTCTCTATATATCCATCACCTCACTACACTCTAAGTTAGTCAACCTTCATTATTATATTACTTAAAATTGGAAAACTTTAATTTGCTAAACCAATGCGTAAACTTTACAAATCTATAATTCATAAAAAATAAAATTACATAAAGAGCCCCTATACTAATTTATACATTAAAATATAATAGGAAATAAATATTTCAAAAAAATAAAATATTTTGGAAAAAATAAATATTTCGAAAACTAAATATTTTGAAAAAATATTTGGAAATTTTTTTGCCCAAAATATCATACAAAAGATACACCAAAAAAAAATGATGTATTTTTTGTATGATATTTTGGGCAAAAAAAATTTCCAATCCAAATATCGCGACTAAAGGAGAATGCATCAAAAGCATACAAACATACCGATCATTATTTCGGCATTGTATAATGGTGATATTGCAGCCACGAGGGGTGTTACCAGTACCATCACGATATTTTGATGGGAAAGATTTTTTGAAAGATTTTATTTTTTCAAAATATTTTATTTTTTTGAAATATTTTTTTCCTATTATATTTTAATGTATAAATTAGTATAGAGGGTCATGATGTAATTTTATTTTTTATGAATTATACATTTTTAATGTTTACGCATTGCATTGGTTTTAGCAAATTAAAGTTGTCCAATTTTAAGTAATATAATAATGAAGGTTGGCTGACTTGGAGTGTGACGCCGAACAGAATAGAGATTATTCTGTAGGCTAATGCAATAGGTACTTTGCAAGGGGAAAATAGGAGAATTTCGACCCAAAAATTCATGGAACACTTTGGAATTTTATATAATTGTTTATAATCAAGAATTATAAAAAACAACACACAAGTCGGGTTTAAATAGCTGAAAATCGACCCCTGATGGGATTTTTGCCAAAAATAGCAAAACCCTAAAAGTCTTACCAAAACGAAACAAGGAAAGAAATCAAAAGATTACCAAAAATATGGCCCAAATCGGGTTCAAAATCAATTCCTAATTGATAAATAGAAAATTACCCTAAATAGCAAAAATTAACTAAAAATAAAGATTTGAAAAGGAAAACAGCAGATTACGATTTTCTGCCATCCTTGCGCTGATCCTCCTGCATCAGTCACCTCGGGTTGGAAAGAACTTGTCCTCGAGTTCACAGCAGCATCAGCAGAATCCGCAAAACAAGGACTCGGGTGTTTCACATTAAAGACATTAGATGTTTTCAAGTGACTAGGGAGACACAACCTGTATGCGTTGTCATTAATCTTCTGCAATATCTCACAGGGTCCAATCTTCCACTCCTTAAGCTTATTATACTTGCCAACAGGGAAACAATCATGAGTTAATACAACCCAAACAAAATCACCAACATCAAAAAGTACCTGACGATGATGACTGTCCGCTCGAGTTTTGTACTTGGCATTGCTCTTGTGACTGGCCAGTTTCACCTGCTCATGGATGCCTCGAAGATGTTGGGCCAACTCACCTGCCCTAGGATGTAAACGGCCCGTGGGTAATTCTGGCGGCAGTCCAGGAGGAAGGTCTTCTGGCATCAAAACAGAGAATTCCGAAAACAGTTGCTGGACCTCCATGGGTAATTCTGAAATCTCACCTGCTGTACTATTTCCATAAGGCATAAAAACAGCTTCCTTCTTTGGACCTGCTGTTGGGATCACATTCTGCTGAGATTCAGGAGGATTGCTAAATGGGATCTCAAGATTTTCCATGCCGATTATATCATCCTCCAGTAAGGAGTTCAATAAAATGTTTTCCATCTGATCAACTTCAACGAGGTTATTGACTTCATAATCCGGCCACTGGTATGGAATCGTCCACTGAACTTCAGTCGTCGTGCTTGCATTGAACACATCCTCATCTCCTTCTTCGTCATACACTGGCTCTCCAATGAAAATATTGGTTTTCAACCAATCATTTTCGGAATCAAAATCTTCCAAAAATATTGGCCCTAACTGTGGATACAGATTTTTGAAGGTGGAATTGTCGGTATCAGAATCTTCCACATCATGATTACCGATTTCCTGCGCCGCCAGGCGCTGGGTTAACTATGCCACTTGCCTCTGCAAATCCTCAATCATAACATCTTGAACATTACGATCACGGTGCGGGACTTCCTCAATCGGAACCTGCCCACGACGACCACCACGACCACGACCATCAGCCATTGAAAACTGATGAAAATACCGCCTCAGGAAGATGATGAGCTCTGATACCAATTGACGCCGAACATAATAGAGATTATTCTGTAGGCTAATGCAATAGGTACTTTGCAAGGGAAAAACAGGAGAATTTCGACCCAAAAATTCAGAGAACACTTTGGAATTTTATATAATTGTTTATAATCAAGAATTATAAAAAACAACCCACAAGCCGGGTTTAAATAGCTGAAAATCGACCCCTAATGGGATTTTTGCCAAAAATAGCAAAACCCTAAAAGTCTTACCAAAACGAAACAAGGAAAGAAATCAAAAAATTACCAAAAATATGGCCCAAATCGGGTTCAAAATCAATTCCTAATTGACAAATAGAAAATTACCCTAAATAGCAAAAATTAACTAAAAATAAAGATTTGAAAAGGAAAATAGCAGATTACGATTTCCTGTCATCCTTGCGCTGATCCTCCTACATCAGAGTGTAGTGAAATGATGGATATATAGAGAGAGGGGCATGTAAGAGAGTGTGGAGAATTTTTGCCAAATGTCAATTTCTTATTGGAGGTGTGTAGGAGCTCCTACACAAGTGGCCTAAAGGAAATACTATCATTTAAAAAATTCTAAATTAAAATTGAACACATGTAAAATGAATAGAATGAGTAAATCAATAGAATAAATTGGGGTAAATTATATTTTCACCCCCTTATGTTTGGACATATTACACTTTCCCCATTTTGTTTGGACAATTATAGTTTCACGCTTCGCAGTTCATACTGTAGTTTCAGTTTCCCTACTGATTTAAACTTCTGGCATAGTTAACGTGGTGAAATGACTACATTGTCCCTCAGATCATGTAAATACCTTATTACCCTTCCCACAAGTTATGAAATGACAATCTTACCCTCAATATAATGACCCAAATGCCCTTACTTAAGTTAGATGGGGTAGGTTTTTACATTAGTTTTCAACAGGAAGCTCATCTTTTTCCTACGATTATGAATGTGATGTAAAGGTTTAGATCTGTAATACATATGAACATTTTCAAATCACACATGGCTTGTGACTAAACATTTATTAGACACTTTCTCACATGACTATACATATACCTATAATATATGTATGTATATGTGCACTTGTACAACAAAAACCCTTGGCATTGAAGGCGAAAGCCATGTACAAAACTCCACCAAACGCTATGTGGTCAACAAGAAGTAAAATTGAAAAAGTGGATAATTAATACGGAATGGAATATTATTTTTTGAAGGAAAAAATTAAATAAAGAAGAATTAAATAAAAGCTGTTCTCCGAAAATCAATGCCGTGTCACACAAAGTAGCAGTCGGTCCTTTGATTGCATTTTACTGAAAAACCATTATTTTCCTAGATATAGGGTCCAATTAATTTGTCATAATAGTGGAATTTAAGAACCAACGCAGAAGTAACTTTGTAATAACTTTTAGTAGGGTCATATTTTAAGTAGAATAAATGATTATGATAAAGTCAAACTATTTAGGGGTTGCCCCCCCCCCCCCCCCCCCCGGTCCTCTCTTAAATCCATAGCCACAAAACCCTAACCATTCATCGTTATATGTGACTAGGGCTGCAAATAAATCAAGCCCTTCGTGAGCAGATTTGGATTCGGCTCGTTAAGAGCTAAGATCGAGCTCGTTCGTTAGTAAACCGAGCCTGAACCTGAATACATTTTTTAGGCTCGTTTAGTAATAAACGAGCCTAAAAAAATATATTCGAAACGAGCAGAGCTTGAACATTACTGAGCTCGGTTCACCAAGTTCGTGAACGGAATCATCTAAGATAAATAGTAAGATTATCTCATATTAGACAAAAGAAAATGTTCAAATTGAATAAATTATGAAGAGTGTTGTGAAAAGATTATAGAACTTATGCGGTCATTACATAAGAATCATTCATAAAAATTTTACTAGTGAAAATATGTTAAAAACAAACTTGCAACAACTGAATCCACGTGACTATTGGCAAGATTAATATATGTTACAACTCAACTGAATTGTTCGTAAGCAAGCTCAGGCTCAACTTGTTCGTTGAACAAATTAGTCAAGCCTGCGCATATTTTTAGGCTCGTTTAGTAAATGAACCGAGTTTGAACATTCCAAATCTCTGATCGACTCGATTAATTTGTAGCCCTATCGGTGACCACATTGCCGACCATATTCTTTTTGTTGAGATTGTGGAGTAAGGATCACATTTGAGATGAGAAATATTTATGTTGTTACTTTGCAAACTCGGATAAGGGTCAAGCTACTCGATAAGTTTCCGATGGTCAGGAGGAGTGCTATGAGGCGGGGTCCAGGGGCAGCACCCCGACGTGGACGAATTTTTTAATTAGTTATTAAATATTTTATCTCTAGATATTACCATATGTGACCCTGAATTTTTTCACATTTGGAGCCCTACTTATTTAAGCATTTATTTCTCTTATTTTTGGGTGCGGCTAACAGACTATAACCACTCCAATTATAATAAAAATCTTGCTTCTGTTCAATCCGTGGATGTACATCTAAACTTGGTGAATCAGGTTGATGTGTGTGTGATGTTTTATTGCCTTTTGTTTTTACTCTTAACACCTTTACACTAAAACTGTGGTACTTCAAATTAAACAAGCACAGTAATAAGCTCTTCGAAAATTTTACTCCTGAAATTTGAAGTATATGGTTAAATTTTAGGATTAAGTGAGGAACTTTTTGTAGTAGTAAACGACTTTTGCCACTCGTAAGATAATTGTTTTCCTTTTTTTCTTTTGGGCCCAGTAAAAGAGAATAATCTTTTGAAATTATAATTGTAGGGGTTCGAATTTAATGAGATTTAGAGATAGTTTCCACACAAGATGAACAGAGAAATAATGATGTTGATGTCTTTATTAATTTTAATGTTTTACAAAAATATAGAAAGAGGAAGTGGAAGCGAAAACAAAAGAACAAAATAGTGTAGACAGCTTGAGAACACTTTTTCTCTCTTTAGAAATTTCCCTATCTAGGCCTCCAGAAAAAAAAGTCCCCTTTAAAGTGAGCTTTTGCTTATCTATTTATAGATGTCAGCGTTAAGCTGGTCTTTGCGAAGAATCCTTGTCACGTCAACATTACCTCGCGACTTGGACCACGCGATACCAATCTGCGTAACAATTGTCATGTCAGCATCCCTTGCGAGAATCATAATATGCCTCACGACCAGTGATCCGCGCAGTTTCCTCGCAGATATGATTTTTCCTTAGCCAAGGAACCATGATGTTATAGCCTTTTCCTGGGTCATGACCTTTTTGCACGCATACCTTTTTCATGACCCTGAGTATTACTGGCCTCTCTGAGGTACTTTTGCTTTGAATAGTGCAAATAAGGTCGCGACCCACTATTTGCATATCAAAAGCATTTCCCTAGATTTTCGAATAGTACTCCCTACGCGAGCATCATATAGGGCTATGGGTTTAGATGTCAGCTATACCCACATCAATCCCCTCATAGTTACCTCTGTATAATGTTAATTCTCGCATATAAACCTTATTTGGGCCAATCTCCCAAATAATCCTTTATTTGGGCCACTTCCCCAAATAATCTTTTTCCTCATGTTTTCATTTCCTAAAAGCATGCTTATGCTCGTATATTCTATGTGCAAGCCACCCCTTTACATTTTCCCCATTGTGCTTTAATACTTAGCCAAGTATTAAAGTGCAACAATCTTTGCCTTACGAGTTCCTGGCCCTTGTATCGTTGTTGCGAGATGTTTTTCAACACGACCTTTGTTGTGAATAATTTTATTGTTGCGAGATGTTTTTCCCCATGATCCTTGTATCATGATGGCTCTTCCTTTTTATTTGTTTACATACCCATTTCGTGAACCCGAGTTCAATCCGCGACCTCCTTTTGTCAATTTTATCTCCTTTTAGTCGATCTCATGCATGTACTTACTTTTGTCTTTTCCTTTCTCAGCTTGATTTCTCCAAATTGTCATTATCCTAGGATTCGCGACTTTTTTTAGTGCGCCTGACTAGGCAACTTTTCACCTTCCTTGCGTATTTAATGCGCCTTTTCGTTTTCCGCACCTAAACCCTATATAAACCACACTTGTCATTTTTCCATCTTAACATTTTTTTTCCTCAGACCTCCTTTCCCACATCTCTTGTTTTATACCTTTTGCCTCTTCTTCTATTTCTTTCGTGCACATATATCAATTTGTTAACCCATCGCAAGCATTTTGCTTCCCTATTATATTATTATGACTAAAGTTTCCACTCCGAAGCTTCTTGCTCCTTCTTCTGGGGTTGGTTCTTTTGTTCCAAAAGCCACAAAATGGAGAAAAACCCCTTTCTTCGACCTTTCTCATGATGTATTATGGTCTTCCATGGATAGTCTTCCTTCTGATACTATCGCAAGCCCTCTCCTCACCCTTGATCCAGACCATGAAGCTGATCCTGATTTCATTCCTCCTCTTTCCATTCCACACCTTATCATTGAAAGGGGTGACGCACCTTTTTCTTTCATTGAATACGAAGGCCACATAGCACCTATCACAAACTGGAAAATGTGGTCTAGCCATATCCTTAGTCAGGACCGCCATCGCACCATTCTTACTGAGGCCGGTATCCTTCAGTCTATTGAGCTTTTTTTAGACTTCTATGTTAGTCGCGACGTAGATGCATTGAACATTTTGATTTTACGATGGAGCACTTTTTCGCATACCTTTACTACTTCGTGGGACGAGTTTACACCGACTTTAGAAGACGTGGTAGTCTTATTCCGGCTTCCAGTTCTTGACTCGCGCTCCATCAAGGCTCCTCTAGTTGATCTAGAGGACAAGTAAATTCTTAACTAACTTCGTGACTGT
This sequence comes from Cornus suecica, assembly GCA_963922005.1. Classification (NCBI taxonomy): domain Eukaryota; kingdom Viridiplantae; phylum Streptophyta; class Magnoliopsida; order Cornales; family Cornaceae; genus Cornus; species Cornus suecica. The sequence goes on from OY998238.1 coordinate 98,097,182, forward strand.
GGCAAATATGCTTGTAAGCATGGTAGCTAGTTTGATAAAGGCGTACTCCTCTCTGAATAAACCATATCAAGTTGCCCAAAGCTATCATATTCTGCATGGTGCCACCATTTCTTCTGTGAGTATTCTTCTCCGAAATCAGCTCCTGGTTAGGATCACGAATCTGCTCCTGGCCCCCAATTTAATGGCCCTTTAGAACTAGTAGGTTTCTTTGCATATTAGCTCAATCGATACATATTTCACGGTAAACCAGAAGATGGTCCTAGCATAATAGTGTTCCTTCTTGCTGCTATGTTGTCTCGAGGTGTGCGCCCTTTAGCCCCATTTTTCCTTGGCACATTATATTCCCAACTTGATACCTTCGCAAATGATTTTGCTTGTTCCTTAGGTAGATACGATATTAGTACTCACATATCGGGTACTTTTCTTATTTTATTCCTTTTTGAATGTTTTCCCCGATATGCTCTAGTAAATGTCTCTTTCCCTTCTCCTCAAACTTCAGAGGCTACTACTTCTACTGTATTAAAATTGTGAGCTACTCGTTGGACTTCCCTTTCTTCTTCAAAAACTCTTGTTGATTTTATTGATAAGTCTTCTAAGTTTTCATGGCGTCCCTATGCCACTCCTCTTGAAGGCTTTTATTCTCCTGACTTCTACCCAAAAGACGAAATTGTTTCCTACGAAATTTCTTCAGATGACCACCTCATCTTTTCTATTATCACCCAAAGATGTCATCTCCCTATTTTTAGTGAAACATTTGATAGTGTTACTTCTTACAATCCCTCGCGTGTGTCTCGCCAATTGGGCTTCGATCAGGCTATTCCTCCCCCTCTTCCTTTATCACGTGATGACACCTTTGATAGATCCTTCATTCAGTATCGTGAGTCATTAGAGAAAAGCCTTCGCATTTTCTCCGCAGTTATATTTATTCAACCAGGCACTCGCAGGGGTAGTGTGACCCCTGGTTACAGTGAATTTTGGAAAGCACAGTTGGTTAGATTTCGAAGCTTTATGGATGAAACTCTTCCTACTCCAATCCTCGTTCCTGTTTATGCCTTGGATCCATCATTGAAGCTTCAAAAGGTGAGAGGTACCTGAGGTCATAACAACAAGCTCGCACTTAAATCATATGTTGAGTCCTCCCAAGCTATCAAAGTCCCTTTACCGCAAAGGTCCAAGAAAATAACTCGCAAGCGATCACTTCACGAAGAAGTTCCTCATGCGAGATAACCTGTCCGCGAGGAGCCTATTGCGAGACGACTTGTAATTTTTCTATCTCCACTTTCCTTTTCTATTTCATGTGTGTATCTGCATTATATTTTATTAATACTAACTTAAATATTTTCCATCTTTTTGTAGCGTTCCAGTGCCCAGGCCATACGTAACATCAGTATTCTTCCCTCGCATGATTCTCCTGAGTTGGACCATGTTCCTTTGTCTTTTAGGCTTAAAGATTTTTTTTACGCAGAGTCCTTAGATCAAGTCCCTCTCGTGAAAAGGAAAAAAACTCTCTCTTCTGCCCCAAAGACCTATGTAATAGGAAAGACTCCAAGTTTGGATGAAGTTCCCTTGACGCGAAAGTGTAAACCAATAAATGTGATTTCCCATGGAGATGCTTCAGATCCAGATGGGGCATCCTTAGCCGCAAGACGCAAACTCGCTTTAGCTAAATTAAAGAGCATGCGAAAACCTGATGCTATATCATCCTCTTTGCTGAATACAGTGGCCCGCATGGTAGAGGATATTAGAGTTGTTGATCCAGCACATGCACCTGAACCTGTGAACACCCATGGAGTTTCTCGTGATTTTTCCTATACTGGTACTTGCCTCTCTTATTTACTATTCTTTCTTTCTTTCCTCATTCCTCCTTTAATTTATTCCACCTGCTACTTTTACCAGATAATGCAGAAGAGACAGAGGTTGTTAACATCCTTTCTGCTCTTCCGGATAAAGTCTTTTCTCAAAATGGGCTTCCTTCCCTTTTTTGTCATTTTCTTTTTATCACTTTCATGCTACTAATATCCTTTTTCACCTATATTTTAGGCTCCTGCGAGACAGTCTTTCCTCATAGTCCTACTTTTCCTAGGGGTGGTTTCCTTTCTAACCTTTCTCTAGAAGATTCCTATGAGGATGATGAGGAGCATCTCCCTATCAATTATTTGTTAAATAGGTCTTCTCAACTGACCTTTGAAGATGATGAGGATGATGGTGAGTCCTCTTCATCTCGCGACACTGTAATTTTCTTGACCTCTACTCCTGAAGTAGACCGCAAAGAATCAATAGATCGTGAGCTTGAGGAAACAATAGCAGACCACGAGATACCAGCGTTTAGGGAATCACCTTCTCATATATTCGTACCTGAGGTTACTGCCACTGATTCTCTCGTTGCAGATTCATCTATTGATAGTCAAACAGAAAATCGTAATGTAGATGACAGTCATTTTGCAGCCTCTTGGTGGTGATGTTGCGGCTGAAATAGCTGCAACAATGGAAGATTGCCCTAATTGAGAGATCCATCTTCGGCGGTTCTATCCTAGAAGTTAAAGAAGGTAAATTTTTACTTCTCCTTCTATTTATTTGATTATGAGCATCCTCATCATGCTATCATACTTAATATGCATAATTTCCTTAATTAGGTCTAAATTCTGAAGATCAAGAAATGATTAACGAGCTTCTTCTCAACGCTCAGAGAATTTCTCAAGGTCAAACAGTGATTCCCTCAAACACCTTTATTGAGCAAAATATAGAGGTGCATGTATCTTCATCTCATGCATCTGTCTTGGATCCTCGCAAGTCTACCTCTATTTCTCGTGACCATTCCTCGACCTCCCACGAGCCAGATCCTACCACTCGCGACCCTTCCCGTATTCATGCTTATCGAGCTTCTACCTCAATGCTAGTACCTTGGAATCATTGACTTTGTTATCCCCACGACATACCAGTGCTAGATCAAATAGAGGGTGCTCATCCAGAAACATTTGCTCAAATGGAGATTCATGAGCCACTCTTGCAAGCCTTTCATCTTCAGCTCGTCATAGATCTGTTTAGGACTCTTTCTGAGACTTCTATTCAGGACCTTATCCCTGATACACTTCCAAGATGTCATGCTTGAATAAAAGATTGGAAAAAGGTCGGAATGGATGTGTCCTAGTGGGAGACACGGCTAGATGTCATTCAAAGGCTTTATGACCACTATCTTATTGAGCTCAAGGATCGCACTGTTCAACAAGGGAAATGGGCTGAGATTGCAGAGGCTCGCAGGTGGTTAACACTACTTGAGGAGGAGGATAAGAAGCTTCAGGATACAGCTGAGCATTCTGATCGGGCTTGTATGTATTTGGAGGAGCATAAGGGGTTTAAACTGTCAAATCCCATCTCTAAGAATCTTTTCTAGTCCTTGTGTATTTTATATCTTCATAATGTATACATTCTTGATGCTTTGACTATAACCATATTTTGTTGGATAACACCATATCATGATTGTAACCAAGAATGATGTATACATTCTTGATGTTTTGCTTGATATTATTTTATTTATTATTATTTTTTTTTTCAACACATTTTTATTATGACACCATATTCCATAATGATTTTATGGTTGATACAATTTAATCCACTTCACATTAAGAGTCCAGCCTTTTCACGAGTAACTTCATGTTCCATCCTGTAATACCTACTATTGCTTTCACTTACAATTACATATGGACCTTCCAACTTGGCTTCAAATTTCCTTACCTTTTATCCTCTCATAATTGCTGGTACTGTTTTTAGCACTCTGTCTCCCTCTTTGAACCATCGGTACAGTACATTTTTATTGTAACTCCTTCTTTGCCGCTTATTATATTTTTCTAATTTGTAAAGGCCTCTGCCCTTATTTTCTCTAATTTTTCTATTTCCAACAGTCTTTCTTCTAAACTACTTTTAGACGCCAGTATTTTAGCAATAACCTCTAACTCCGCAGGTAGCACAACATCTGCTCCATAGACTAATGCATAAGGGGTCATATTTGCCGCACTCCGGTATGCAGTTCGATGTGCCCATAGTGCTATAGGAAGTTATTCCACCCATTTCTTTTTATTATCACGCACCAACCTGGACAGGATTCGAATTAACGCTTTATTAGAGGCTTCAACCTATCCATTTCCTTTTGGATAGTAAGGCGTGGATTTGTGATAAATTACTGAGTATCTCCCCAGCAAATCCGCAACTTTACTATGAACAAAAGAAGTCCCATTATCTAACAATATCACTTTCGGTATCCCAAATTGACAGATGGTGTTTTCTTTTATGAATCGAACCACATTTTCTGCCGTTGTCCATCACAGTGGGATAGCTTCCACCCATTTTGTGAACAATTCAGTTGCCACTAAAACCCACACATATCCCTGAGCTTGCGGCATGATTGGTCTAATTATGTCCAATGCCCAAGTGTGAAAAGGCCAGGGGGTAGCCAAACTGTGCAATTCAGCTCCTAGAGCATGAATAAGATCCTCATGTACCTGACACACATGACACTTCCTGATGAAATCACTACAGTCCATTTCCATTGTTGGCCAGTAATATCCGGATGAAACTAACTTTTGAAACACTTTTCTATGGCCTTGATGACCAAACTCGTGAGTCTGTTTCAACATTTCCCCTACTTCTTCTTCGTTTATACATCTCAGTAGTTTACCTTCAAAAATTTTGCGAAACAATCTTCCCTCCTGTAAGACAAATCGCGAGGCTAATTTTCTAAACCACAGTTGATCTTTTTCAGGTAAAACCCCTTCTTTTAGATAATGCACATATTTGTCTCATCAATCTATCATGTCTTCCAAGTTTCCTTCACTCACGGAAGGATAAGCATTACAGTTCTGGAAATTTCTTTGCAATTTGACTGCATCATCCTTCATGCTTAGCCAAAAGAAACCTTCCCGTTGAAAAATTCGATAGAGACTAACATCTGTTTGCCCACATATTTTCTTATGAGTTTTTTGTAGTAGTTCTCCTATCTCACTCATTGCCATATATTTGGTTAGAATCCCTTTAGCTGCTCTGTGATATAACACCCCTTTTATGATTTGATATCCTTATCTCAAGGTATTATTATCATTTTTTAGTAGGGCTTGCACTATCTGTTCTCTCCAATCCTGTTTTACATACACTTGTGGTTCCTTCTCGCGACTGACCACAGAGTTGGTTCTTCGCATTATTTGCATAGTAGACTTTATTCCTTGAAACTGTAGCCATGAGCCCAATGTTGCCAAAGCATCAGATCATCGATTACCTTCTCGCGACTCATGCTGAAAACTCACAACCTCAAATTTTTCTATCATCTAACGAATGCAAGTTCTGTAAGGCACCAGATGGGGTTCTTTGACAACATACTCGCCTTTAACTTATTTAATGACAAGTTTGGAATCCCCTTTTACATGAAGGATTTTTACTGTTAATTGTTGAGTCATCATCAATCCCAATGCCAACCCTTCATACTCAGATATGTTGTTGGTGCAAGGAAAATCAAGCTTATAGACCATGACTAATTCTTCTTTCATTTATTCATTCCTTAATACGAACCCAACCCCGCCTCCTTTTTCTGTGGATGAACCATCAAATTCCAAAGTAAACTCTGTGCTCTGTGTCATACTTGCTACTCCCACCTCCTCCATTTTAGGCTCAGATCCTCCAGGAAATAAAGCCAATAAATCTGATAAGGCTTGACTTTTTACTGCATTTGGTATAGAACATGTGATCTCATATTCAGATAATGCTAACAACCACCAAGCAGTTCTCCCACTGAGTGTGGGCTTTGTGAGTAGATACCGAATATGGTCACTTTTGGTTATTAACTCTAATGGATGTTCCAGTAGATAACTCTGAGTCGCGAATACCAAAGCTAGACAATGTTTCTCCAAGGAAGTGTATCGTGACTTTGGTCCCCTGAGTACGCGATTGATATAGTAAATAGGTTTCTCCTCCCCTTCATGTTCCTGGGTCAACAACGCCCCTATGGATTTATTGGTATAAGTGAGATACATCATCAACGGTTTGCTTGATTCTGGCTCCACCATTGTTTTTGGTGATGCTAAAATCTTCTTGATTTTATCAAAGGCTTATTGCTGTTCTTTTCCCCAGCTATATTCAGACTTTTCTTTTAATAAAGGCATGAGTGGGTGAGTTACTTCTACCAATGCTAGGATAAACCTCCTAAGATAAAAGATTTTCCCCATAAACGTTTTCAACAGTTTGCGAGTTGTAGGCGGAGCCATTTCCAATACTGCCTTAGCTTTTGTCGGATCCATATCAATCCCTTGTCGATGTACAACATAACCCAAAAAATTTCCTTCTAGTACTCCAAAAGCGCATTTCAGAGGATTCATTTTCAGATTGTACTCGCGACGCCGTTACAATACTTTTCTCAAGTTGCTCACATGATCCCGTATAGCTCTGGATTTAACCACTAAATCATCCACATAGTCTTCCACATTTTTATGCATTAGATCATGAAATATAACTGTCATAGCACGTTGATACGTAACCCTAACATTTTTAAGTCCGAATGGCATGACTGTATAATGGAAATTCCCCATTGGGGTACCGAAAATAATTTTCTCAGCATCTTCTGGTGCCATCTTGATTTGGTTATACCCACTGAATCCATCTATTAACGAAAATATTTCATGTCCTGCAGTTGCATCCACCATAGTGTCAATGTTGGGTAGAGGAAAATCATCCTCTGGGCAGGCCTTATTAAGATCGCGATAGTCCACACATACGCGAATTTGCCCATTCTTTTTCTTCACAAGCATAATATTCGCAAGCCATGTTGGATGTTGGGTTGGTTTGATAAATCTTGTTTTCAGCAATTTTTCTACTTCTGCCTTAATCTGTATTTCCAAATCCGGATGAAATATTCACTGCTTTTGTTTCTTTGGCTCTGATGCGGAATGCACATGGAGGTGGTGGCTTACTAATCCAATATTGAGTCCCAACATTTGACTATAGTCCCAAGCGAAGACATCATGAAACTCTTTAAGTAGTTATACTAGAGAATTCCTAGTTTCATCGGGCAAAGTACTACTTAAGAAGGTCGGTTGAGGCATTGTGCCATCACCTATATCCACTTCACACAAACCATGCTCTGGTCGAATGTCTCAGGATCAGTGCCAAGCTTTCTTTGTACTCCTGCTTTGACTATCTCGGATTCAGTGCCAACTGCACATGCTTCTGACCCCCAACCTTGTCACAACTTGTACACCACACGCCCGTCGGGTATTTTAACTCACGACCAACTCACTTCTTTGAGCTTCCGCTTAGTCGAACCTCCAGCTTTCAATTCCTCCCATTTTGGTAATGGTGTAACATAAACACCGGGTCCATCCTCCTCGCCATATTCTGAGAAATAGACTGCATCTACAAAATCGGACTCAAATGCGCAAAAAGGGCTCTTAGAATCTTTTACAGTCATTAGTCCTTCTCTCCAATTAGCCTTCATTACTTGATGATAAGACGATGGTACCACACCATAGGCATGTAATCATGGTCTTCCCAGTAACAACTAATATGAGGGTTCCCCTTTAATGACATGAAACTTGGTGGGGCCTCTGATTTTCCCAACTTTAGGGGAGATATATCCAAATAAATTATTTATTTTATATATTTATTTCATCTATATAAATATGTTATTTTGATGAGGACGGCTAATTGCAGTCGCATATGCTGTGATTTTCACTGTCACAGTTTTGATTGGTCAACACAGATACCCAAGCTTAAGACAAAGCTTTATTGATACAGTTGAGAGAATATTTATTGATACACTTAAGACCACATTTATTCATACATTTTTTATATGATGTTTTGTTTTAAAAAAACTAAAGTTCCTTATAAAAATAATAAAACATATTAGTAATAAATATTTATGTAAAATATATATTCATGACATAACAATATACATATACTATTCTATATATATGGGATAAAATATTCTAAATTGTCATGCCAAAAAAGTTTGAATACTTTTTCCAAGATAAAGATGAAAGTGTTTAAATTAAATCTAAACTTTTAATAGTAATCCATCAACAAAAGATGACTCTTAAATATATATTTTGTATAAATATGTATTATTAATAATATATTCTATTACTTTTATAAGAAAATTTAATTTTTATATACAACTACTCACATTACAACTTATGCATAAATGTTGTCTCAACATTATCAATAAATGCTCCCCGATCAAAACTGCGATTGTGAAATTACAATCCATGCGACTGCAATTAGCGTCCTCTATTTTGATAGTGTAATTGTGTCTCTATAATCATGAATCATTGGGACTCGAAAGAATTAGTGACACTTCAATCCCTTCAGGTATACGTATAAGTGCCTTATTTATTAACATTTTTTTAACATTTTGTACCTTATAAGTGCAACTTGGAACTGTGCTGGCTAGACTTTTTCTCATATTAATTAATTAGAATATGTATATAGATACATGTTTGTATATTAGTTTCAATGAATTACTGATCATATAAGTACTCTTGTATGTAAATTTTTTGTGGTTAACCTTTTTTGTGTTCACCTTTTTTTTAGAGTCAATAAATACATCATAGGCTTTATTTTATTTTATTTATCTTATAATTTCAATAAAAACCTCACGATATATACAATATTAAACATAGGTTTCTCTTTCAATTGATTTTTTGTCTTAACTTTTGGTTGTCATTATAATTTTATTTACTTTAATTCCCTTTAAGTTTCAATAATTACGAGTAATTTTATTATTTTTCTATTATTTTTCACATATATTTTTTCCTTTCAGTTTTGCATTTCATTAATATGTATTAATTTTTTTCACTTTAATTACCTTTAAGTCTTTTTGCTTCTTCATAAGGATAATTAAACAACCGAAAACCTGATTTGATCACCAATTATTTTATAGCTGAGGCAGTGATAGATGCTACTTATGAAGACATTTCCGAGGAGAAGCAGGTTGTCAAAAGGAATTTGAGACTTTGATTGATATAATGGATCATGTTACATGTTTTATTTTTTTGGTTAACTAGATATGTTCCTTGTTTGTTGACTATATGTTTTTTTTGGTGGTGGAAAATAGTTTACTCACGCTCTGAGGAACACATTATAACAAGACCACAAGGATATAAATTCTGCACATTTTTTTTGTTGAGTACTGTTATTTTTAGCATTCACTAATTGAGCTATTTATATACTGTGTCAACCTTTGCTAGAGCATGGAAAGAACATTTTTTGTAGAGTACTGTTATTTATAGCATTCACTAATTGAGCTATTTATATATTGTTTCAACCTATGCCAAAGCATGGAAAGATTATAAAGTGCACCAACACCAACACTAAGATTAAAAACTTATTTATTCATGTGTAGACTGCAAAGCCAATATTTTTTTAATAGGAAACCTTACTAGGGTTATTTCCAACTATTAATGACGATAAAACCAAGATATTACTGGTGTATTAGAGAACACCACAAACTTGAAACCTTAACACACTCAATTAAATATCAAGTTCTCGATAGCCAAGAATTTCAACAAGTCATTAGAGCTACACCTTTGAACTGTACTGCGAAAGACGTCAAACAAAATATCAATATGCGAGATAATATTTAACCGGCCATCTTCCCGGTTTAACAGTTGCACACAAGAAAAAAATAACTCAATTACCAAAATGTATAGCTTACTTTTCCATAAAATACATAGACTGCGACTGCGATCAAAACTTAAAGACCAAATTACAACTCACATCAAAACTTTTAAGACCTCAGATTATTTCTCCACGTGCTTCTGCACGTGCCCTATACTAGTATATATATATGTGTATGTATATATATATAGGGTAAAATGCATTAAACCCCCCTGAACTATTTTCTCTCTCTCAACAAACCCCCCTGAACTATGTTTTAGACTCTAAACTCCCCAAACTATCTCATAACACCCTTAGTTAAAATTAGGATAATTTGCACTCAATCCCCTGAGTTTTGATCAATTGCACTCGCCCCTTGAGATTTCATTTTTCTTGCAATGACACCCTGAAGGGGAGAAATGGCCGGAATACCCTTGTGTTGTCTCCCTTATTTCATGAGACAAATATCTAGGTGGTAAAATTACCTCCATGCCCCAAGATGAAAACCCTATAATGTGTATATATCTATAACAACTATTCTAAAATGTGAGGGGTTGAGAATATTTCCAAACATTTTCTTCAAAATAAAAAATAATGAATTAATATGTATTAGTTGAAGTGCAACTCTCACTACAACAAAATAGGGTATTCGCCATGACATACTTGGTGGCAAAAAGTTTTGAATTTTGTGGCTAAAACGGTTTAGCCACGAAAAAGAGCTCGTGGCTGGGTCGTGGGTGTAGGTCCATCACAAAATGTCATTTGCCACGACTGAATTTTTTCGTGGCAAATTGTGGAATATTTTTCCACGAGTTTGAACTTGTAGTAAAATATTCCCTATAGCCACAAATTATTTCGTTGCAAAAGCTAATATTTTTTTGGCTATTAGCACTCTTACACTCGGGAATATTTGTGGCTAAATAAATTTTTTTGCAACAATTCAAAACTCGTGGCAAAATAGAACTTATTGTCACAAACTCTTTTTGTCGTTATTTGTTAGTATTTTTGTGGTTATTGTCAATTTTTCTTAGAGAATCAGTTGTGGCTAATGTTAACCTTTTGCCACAAAGATTTTAATTGTTGCTAAACTTTAATCTTTTCTCCACTAAATTTATTCATAGTTATTCTATTATTAATAACAAGATTAAATAATTTGATTGCCACGATAAAAATTGTATCAACCCATGTTATTTTCCAATTTTCTGGAATTATTTTCCGATTTATTTTCGGTTGTGACGTCACTTGTTCATGACATCATGGTTATTCTTGATATATCACATGTAAATTTTTCGCGTTTACGTTTGCACTCGACTAGACGACATTGCGATTTCTCCTCGATGAGTTCGTGGACTTTCTTTGGCGATTACATGAGTTGACGTGACGGTAGTGTTTCATACTTAGTGAAATGTTGATGTGAATTGTTATTGACTAAGTGGATTTGTTTATACGTTTAGTTTTTAGTGCTTCGACTGGAGGACGGTACGTTTTGTTGACCGACGTTAAAGGTTTCGACTCAGCAGTGCGAGTTCGGCATTTAGTGCGTTAGGGGTTCGACGTTTTGTTTTCCCCTTGTAATGGGATTAGTATGTGTTTCATTTGATTAGCGTGCCTTGTTTAACTGGCGTGCTAAGGAGTATTTGTATTCTCCTTTCTCGTTTTATGTGTTTGTATTTACACGATATAGTTGAGACATTAGCCCGTAGCATCTTGTCAGGCTTAGAATGTGCCAGGTGACGTAAGGAGTTGTAATTTTCTTTCGTATTTGGTTTAGTACGTGTTTTATCTGACTGACGTACTCTGTGTTGTAAGTGTGTACCCCTATGTATTGTTTGACTTGTGTGCTTAGGGGTATTTGCGATAACTTGTTTGTTTCCCCGTATCTGTACTTATGTGACATGTATTTTTAGACTTATTGGATTTTTACCCCGAGCTAGTTATACTAGTTATAGTAATTATTGGGCGTCCCGTTTATATTTACGGGCTCGTGTGATTTTATTTGGGAGTTCCCGGTACATTTTTGGGATTTATTATACATATATTATTAATTGGGAAAATATATATATATATATATATATATATATATATATATATATGTGGGTATTTAATAAATGTATTTAAATGCAATTATATATAAGTATATGTATTATTGGTATATTGGAGATAAAGATTCACGAAGCTTCTCCATCTTCTCTAACCCCCCCCCCCCCCACCCCCACGCGCAGACCATCCCATTATTCTTCACCATCATGAACCAAGCATGGCTTGGTGTTCTTTTCCTCCTTCCTCTAGTCACCGATCTATACATAGAAAAAGAGGTCGGGTTGGATGAGAGAGGGAGCCACGCACAGAGGCGACGGCTTGACGGAGGTAGTCGGGGCGGTCGCGATGGCCAGGGGTTGCCGAGACGGTGTCTCGATGGCGATGAGACATAGCAGTGGTGGCGCGAGGTGGCCGCAATTACAGTTCTTATGTGATTGGGCGAGGGTTTCAGTCGTGACCTAGGGTTTCATTCATGGGGTCTGGTGCTTCACGACCTAGGGTTCAGCTAGGGCTGGTGACGATGGCGACATGGTGTCACGCAGGAGGTCGTGGCGGCGTTGGTTCGCGCGACGATGGTGCTGACGAACAGCTGCGAGTTCGGCCAGACCGAGTTGGGTCGACTCGGTGGCGATTCGGGCTTCGTTTGGCATGAAATTTTGAGGTTAACTTGCTATCGATGTCGTACACAATATATCTGAATTTGGTGCAAAACTGTTAAGCGGTTCGCCGGGAATTTCATATTTTCGGTATGATTTTCAGTTTCATTGTTTTGTAGATTTGTTCAAATTTGTTAATCAATTGCTAATGGGATTCATATATATCATATATGTCGTCAAGACGGACATTTCGGTATATTTGAAATAATTTTCGGGCGATGTTGGTCGGCGGGCTCTATATTCGGGCGCCGGCACTGCTCACAGCGGGACAGTTCAAGACTGTTTGTAAGCGAATAAAATAGGTGGGAATTTACATACATATATATATATTCTTATATATATGCATATCTGACACTCATTAATAGTGCGTAGAAAACATTAATACATCTTCGTTGCATGTTTATGGGTAAATAAAACGTTTAATTAAATTCCTAGTGATAGACGGAAATCTAGGAATTTTATAAAATTTATAAAATACCCATACTTGGATTAATTGATGTCGAAAATAGAAATTAAATTAGAAAGTGTATGTGGACGTAGATCCGGTTAATTGATTTTCCCCTATTATTTATATTTTATTGAAATTAAAAATATGTTAGGAGATCCACGAGAATGAGGGACGTCAAAACTTATACCTGATTTTAGTTCCCTTGTTGTTGATTTTCTCGTAAATTATAAAGAAATTAAATTACGAATTTAAATTGTCTAATTGTCCTTGAGGTGGATTAATTTGAAAATAATTGTTGAAAATTAAATTAAAAGCATGCTAGCATATAAAAGTTATAAAGATTGGGTAATTGAGAACCCGGATATTTTTGAGATAAATGGAAGTGATTTGTTATATAATTTAAATTTTGAAGCATGCTTTGTACGATATTGCTTGGCTTTTATGTTGTTTTATTGAGTATATTACATTCATGTGGAGGCATTTTGCATTCATACAACACCATGGTATATATATTGTTTCGGTGTGAGTTGCATGCCTCAGTTATATCATGTACATGGATGGACCGTTTGGAAAGTCGCAACAACTGGCCAGGGGTGGTCTAGCACCCAGGGAACTAGTAACTCTCGAATCTCTAGACGTTGGGGGTGAGGGCTAGGGCCTCATTTTCCAGTTCCGGACGGACTTGTGGTCTCCGTACTCTATTTGGTGACACCCACCCTTCCTGTTGTGGGTTTATTGCCCCATCAACGAACGGTTTGGGATTCCTGGATAATTGTTTAACCCTCATACAGTTAGGGTTGCATTGGAGTTGCATTGACATTCATATTGAGCATTTATTTGACATGTGCTTATATGTTAAGATTATTTGTTATTATTGCTTATCGATATTGAGCAGGTTATGTCTGAATTGTTATTAGAGATTTATATAATTCTCTTGGGCACTAGGGCGCGGCGTTTGTGATTGATATTGTAACCGTGGTTAAATTACAATGAAAATTGTGAATTTCCTAGCATAAAGGAAACCATGAAAACTTAAAGTTAAAAGGTAAAAAGTGAAAAATGGATTATTAAGAAGCCACGGTTGTCGATTATCTTTGGTAGTTATGGAAAAACTAAGTGAAAGTGACCTTGGGGCGTAGGATTTCCCCGTATGTTAAGCTCTAGTTGAGCTGAGTAGCATTATATTGAGACTTACTTGAAATGGTGATCTTGGCCACATAGGCCTTTGTGATTGGTGATTAGTATCATCACAAGATGATTGATAGACCTCTCCGGTAGTGTGGAGTATTGTTTGAGTAAGGGTCGGATAAAGCTCATTAGTTTGACCTTGTTCCCTTGGCTTTTGTAATTTTGAGCTTATCGCTCATTCTCCCACTTTGACAGTGTATGAGTTATAGACGGTTCCTTGCCGTGTTTATTGAAAATCTCTTTCCGTAAGTACTCTTGTGAAGTTAGTGAATTTAGGGCATGGTTTGTCCCATTCTTGAATCCTCGGTTATGGTTCGAATCTTTGGAGTCAAATATTCAAAGTTTTGAAAACTTAAAGCTTGGGAATTTTTATAAAACGTGTTCTTTGTTTACCCCGAGACTTGTTAACTATTTTTGGAAATACAGAAGTTTAAATACCTATTTTTTAAAATATGTTTTAAATTCTCATTACCGAAAGTATCGGTAGAAATCCGTTTTTGAAATAAATTTCAAAAAATTCCATTTGAAATTGTTTTGTAAAATCGGTGAATTAAGGCACGGGTTACCCCCCTGTTCTAAAGATCTCGATGTTATTTCCGAGATCTCAACATCGTTAGAGGTCGACAAATCCAGGTTTCTCCTAGCTTGTTGTCTGGGATTCCTTCCTGTGCCCAGTTTTGTTTGGGCATTCTTTCAGGATTACTTTTATAAATTTTTAAATAAATGTTAAAGGTCTTAGGACCAGATTTGAAAGAAGTTTAAAAGTGATTTTAAAATCGCTGTCAGTTTGAACTCTAGTAGTTCTTCTTTCTCCTATAGTTATTCCTTAGGTTTGAGCCCAAACTTGTGATGTTGAGCTATACACACCTAGTGTGATTCTTGTTGTTTCGGTTGGGTTCGGAGGCGTTGGAACCAAACAGATTTGACCAGGTCCTAAATTTTTCTTAAAAATTGGTTGAATCCTTCCGGGTTCAACATTTTTCTTTAAAAACACAAGGACCATGGTCTGTTTGGGACTAAATGACTCCAATAACCCTTTCTAGTGCCTAGATAGGCAGTGTGCGTTAGAGATAGTTCGGTTGGTTACCGAAAGTGGTATGGGGATAGTACCTTCCCTTTTTATATTTCTTCGAGTGAACGGGTTGGTTCATTGGTTATTGTAAGTAGAAGAACTGAATTAAAGATAGAAAATGTGAGAACGACTTTCTCTCTAGAAATGATTTGATAGCGATGCTAGTTATGAGCGATGATCGAGTTGTGGGCATGGTTATGATGATTCACTTTTGGTAGTCCTAGTGAGTGATCTATTTACCTCCTAGGAACCTTGAGCAACGAGCTAGGTGCACGGTATGGTAGATGGTTAGTCCTTGTTGTATCTCGAGATGAGAGTGGAGTTCAGACTGGTTGTCTATAGGCCTAGGTGACAGTCTTAGTTATTTACAGAACATTATATATATATACGTGTACATGTGTTGTTTATATTTTCATTGATCTGTAGTTCTTATGATATCCGTAGTGTACTTGAGGTTAGTGATGAGGTTATTGATGGGGTCTCGGATTAGCGGGGTGCCATGTGAGACGATTGATTGGCCTAGGATAGATGCATGCACACGGGATGGTTAATCTTTTCTAGACGGCTATGAGTGTGATGTTTTGATATTTTTGGTAAGCCCCCGAGGTTGTGCTCACCCCCACACAGGTTGCAGGTTTGCAGGTGGATGTAGCACGGCATGCTTGGCGGCGACGATACGGGTGATTTGGGACGGTAGTTTTGTTCCTCCTTCCGTAGTTATACTTGTGTATTTTTTTATTCCCTTGGGAGCCAGGATGTTGACAGATCCCCTTGTGTTGTATCTTTAGTCTGTGTATTTATTATTTTCGGGATGCCTTTGTATCATTTCGGCACTACCGTATGACTTTCTGTATTCTTATTCGAGCTTGGTGGCTCAGTTGGTTTTAGAAAGGGGTTGTGTAGAGGTTTTGGTGTTCTTTTCCACTACCTTGGCCCTAGTAGGTTTCTGGAATGTTGGGCTGCGTGCCATTAATTCTATTTCTATTGTTATGGGCAGATTCTTTTGTTGTGTTGCTTTTGGGTTGTCCGGATGTTCCATTTACAAACGGAACTCTGCCGGATTTTCGTTAGAATTTATTACTGAGTTTCTATCACTCTGGTGGCATGGAATACTTTGTTTTCATTCTTATTCCATGTATGTCATTATTGTTATTGATTCTAGTAGTCATTTTTCGTGACGTCATACCTCGGGATTCGCTGATTCACCGGATTGGTGTCTCAGGAATAACGGGGCGTGACAAAAATTGTGACAATTATAAAAAGTAGGCCACAAAATTTATTTGTGATAAAAGTTCTAACTTTTATCCACAAATTTTTTTAATATTGATTCTATTATTTAAATAAAAATAAGCTTGACATAATATATAAATTTAATGACTAATGTGGATATAAAAGATTGAAACATAAAATCAGACATCCCATATATTAAAAAATTAAGTCTCAGGTATCTGAAAGAGTTTCAACTCTAATAATCTGGGGTTTGATAAACTAATGTCCTAAAGAGAACAAGCGTAGAGGCGTTTAGCAGGTTCCACTCCAACTATGTGCAATTTCTGTGATAAAGATCTTGAATTTTTATAACATGAATCAAATCAACAATCTGCAAAACCAGTAATGAAAAAATATGATTACTGCCAATGTTAAAGAAAAAAAAAATTCCTACAAGTAGTCTGTCATTGTGATTACAAAAATATGTAAACAAGCATTACGCCATATTTTTCAAAAAGAAATGGATAAAAATATAATTGTTGGGGGCATCAATACATTGAATCAGATATAAAAAAATAAATAAAAAAAAAAATTATCAAAAAGAAATGGATAAAAATCAAACTAATGATATTATTTTATTCATATCTATTAGAATAAATTCGTGGGTACATTCAATGACTTCAAAAAAGTTAAAACATATTATACTTTCATAAATAACAGCTCTGAAAAGTCAATTAACAACTGATCTGGTAGTTGCAGATTCAGTTCAAGGGAGTTGTCCTTATTTTTCATATGAAAATATTGATTAAAAAATCAGTGGAAAAGGTAGCTTTATTAAGCTTGTAATCATTATATTTTTTCATATTGTTTTCACACAATCCATATTTATAACGGAAGATTGTTTTGCTTATAGTTTTTTTTAAAAAAAGCCTTCATCAAGGATTTTTCTATTTTTTTTTTTCCCTTTAATGCGACTCAAATATTTTTTCATATTGTTTTCAATGGAATTGGAAAATTGAATAATTGAATGACACGAACAAGGTTTTCTGGAATTTTTTTAGCAATCGGTGTGTTTCTTTATATTTAAATACCTTCAATTATTTCTTAGGAGCTTGTTATACCAACAGATGTGAAAGGCTTCCAAGAAAAAGTACGTACTTTTACTTCAATTGCTTGAGAAATTTTGTAGGATTTTGTATCCTAAACGGAATCACTTCTTTTCACATTTAATATCACATATATTTAGATAACAAACTTCATTTATTTTTTTTAGAACCAAATCTCATACCATTCTTTATATATTTTTATCTTAATTTCCTAATTCACTTTTTACTGTTACATATCCATTGATCTCCTTATATTTTTTATTTTTATCATCGTTAAGTTAAAAGCAAGTATTTAAGTACAAAATCCCTATTATTCTACAAATTTCTCTAATTTAACGAATTTGACAACATAATAAATTCTATTTAACCTAAACTACACGTGATAGAGTAGGCCAATCTAATTTGATAGATTGGATAAAAAAATAAGTATTAAACACAACATAGCGTGAAATCAATGAACCTCTAATAGATAAGTGATTTATCATACATGTGATGGAGAGAAGAATGAAACAACAGATGTGATAGAGTAGGCCCAAATATAATTAGATAGGTTAGATAAAAAAATAAACTGTGGAACATAAAAAAAAACCTTGATATCACTGAAACTATAATACCTGTGTGGAAGGAGGATATTTTTTACCCGAAAAATCTATCTTGGTTCGGGGCTAACAGGTGGAGCTCCGAACTCACTATTCGGATTGGAGCTAAGTGACACGTCTCGGCGAACTTAAATGGACCGTATGGGTATCCTCGGGTGATCCTCAGGCCTTTCGGATTTTGATTCGATTGGAGCTGGGCGACATGACTTTGTGAACTTTATACGACCACCATACAAGTATCTCGGGGTGATCCTTGGGCCAACCAATAGCTTATATTTGTGGGAGCACAGCTCACCGAACCGAGCAACCGACACGGAGGGCAAACTCATATTTATTTTGCAGCATCTGATGCGGTGGCGGTATCCTGGGGGTGTCTCCCACCATTATGCACAATCCTTGTGGTGGGTGCACACACTGCGGGGATTATTGGGGAGTGATCCGTTGCATGTCGATCCGGCTGCAGTCACAGATACTGCGTAGCCGTGATGCATGGCCAGCGCGACACATCTTCACATTATGAAGGGACTGATGGAGCATGTGGACTGGAGGTAAAGGATACAGGTTCATTATGCCAGGAGCATACAAAAGAATATTTCCCATGAGGCAGGGAATATTCTTTAGTAGTTGTTAGTATGATCCATAGTATGTGCGGTGGATATTTGGAGCTGTGGGAGAGGCTAGAATCAGTTGAGTGTATAAATATAATGTGAGTGCATAGTAGTATACATGCATAGTACACATGAATAGTAATATACGTGAATAGTAAAATACGTTCATATTAAAATATATAAGTGATTAATGTCACATTAGGTTTTTCTATAAATAGAAGCATTGCATTTCATTTTAGGGAAAAGGAGGAGGATTGATTTAAAGGAGGGGATTGATTCAAGGGGGATTCATTTTAGGAGGATGGAGAGGAAACTCTCTGGACTACTTCTTCATTTTTAGTAGTGTTTTTGAGAAGTTTTCATGACATTATTTGGAGGGAGTTCTTGGGAGTATTCTAGAGAGAAAAGAGAGATAAAAGAGGGTGGAGAGAAAGAGTGAAGCTCTCCTGCGGCTCCCTGCCTGGTCTCCTGCTCATACTAGCGGCTGTGTCCTTTGCTCTCACCATATTTTTCCATCTAGTCTATTATTTCAGGTTTGGTTCGTGATAACTAATTTTGAAGCGGGTCAGACTCTGCAATCTCACAGAGCCCTCTGTCGGAATTCGGGTCCAGATTCGGATACTATATTTCTGTTACGGTTCGTGGTAGCTGATTTTGAGACGGGTCAGACTGCGCTGTCTCTTGGAGCCTTCCACCAGAATTCAGGTCAGATTCGGATCTAGAAAACCCAACTTTCATCTACAACCTGTGATGGAGAGAAGTGTGAAAGCAGAGCGACTACCTCTGTAGATGCGATACTGGAAAAGATGAGATAAGTAGTGAATACCTCAGTAGATGCGATACTGAAAAGGAAGAGATAAGTAGTGTGACAATGAAAAACCCACTAAGAAACCTATCTATTTTAATCTTTCACAAATCTTCAGGTGCGGTTATTATCTTCTATAAAATTTTTAACTTTTAAGCGCTTAAATTTTGGCGCCTTTTGTTTTGCTAAAAAAATTAAAAGAGTATTGAAATTAAAATTAAAATTTTTTAAAATCTATTTATACATTAAAACACTATTGAAATTAAAATTTGTATCTTTTTTAAAAGTTTAGGCTCTAAAATTTGGTACCATTGAATTTTGCTAAACAAAAAAATTTAAACAATTGAAATTAAAATTTGCACGTAACTTGATAAGTATGATTTCCTCACACTGGAACAGTACATGTCAACCAAAATTTAATTGGGGCTTTATCTAATATAATTTTGATGCAAGATATTTATTTAAAGTTGGACGAAAGAGGTATATGACGGACTAGTGAGGGAACAAACTCTCTGAACGGTCATTATATAATATAACAACGTGTTCTTCAATCCCAAGTTCTAAACTTTTGTTCCAACAGATGATTACTTATTTCTTAATACATAGGAGAATTATAAAATAAAATGAGTAAAATATTTATTGTGAATACTAATAACAAATTACATAATTCTAATTACAAATATATATTTAAGAAAATTAAGTAAAAAATAATATCATAAAATATTAAATGCAAACCAAGTAAATGCATTTTTTAATACAAATGAAATAGGATTCCTAGAGTCTTTATAATATTAATATTTATTACCATATATCAAATTATGTTTTGAAATTTTGAAACGCTGAAATTACTTTTGCTTTCAATAGTAAATACAAATTCAATGATAAATTAAACGAAAATTAATTTTCTTAATTATTTTAAACGTGTTTTCTATATAAGCCATTTAAATAGTAAAGATGTACGCACGCTAAATATTCTAATATGTACAACAAATATCACATAAATGAAACTAAATATAAGATTTATGAATTCTACTTATGAGAGATCTTGTTCAATATATTGTTTATTTTAATTATAAATTTTAGATTGCATGTTGGATTGTAGTTCAAAAATACAAAAAATAAAATAATAAAAATAAAGGGATAAAAAAAATAGAGCAAAAAAGAAATTCACCTTCCAAATTAACTATCAATCTATAAATATGATATACACTTATGTGATTCTCATAACCCGATTATATATAAATTTTTATAGACAAACTAAAGATAAATAATGTTCTTTATTAATTTTTTGAGATTCTTATTACCTGTGTGTAAATAAATTTTAATAGACAAACTAAAAATAAATAATGTTCTTTATTGATTTTTTAATCTCACAGTGTTCTTTGTCAATGTTGTGTATAAGTGAATGTTTGGTTTTGTTGACTTGTATAATAACTATCACACTAATATAATTATTATTCCACATAAATATAAATTTATTAATTAATTAAATTTTAAAAAAAATCTCTACTATATATTAATTACATCGTTGAAATGTTAATTAAAACGATGTGATTTGGAGTTGGAAGGGGGATATGTGAAAGATTTTCATAGTGGAGGGGGCAATCTATAGACCTGTTAATGGATCAAATTTTTATCCGAATCCGATCCGATTAGTCGGATATAGATTAGTAAAAAAATCGATAATCCGAGTATGATCCGAATCAGACAATTCGATTTTATTAATAAGTCGGATATAGATTTAGGTGATCCGATCCGATTAAATATATATACACACACACACACAATACTATGTTATTAATATATAAATATTAAGTAGTATACATAATTAAGTTCCAATTTCTTATTTTGCCTTTTGATTTTTATATTTGCCAGAAATCTGTATTATAAATATTGATTTGTAAGTACATAATTTGTTATTTAATGTTCTTAGAAAAATAACAAAAAATCTAATTCTTCATTAATTTTTCTATTTTTTTAATTACCTAATTGAATCGGATTATCGGATCAGATATTCAACAATGAACAAATTTGGATATGGATCAACTAAGTGAAGATATGTCTGATTTGAATCCAATCTGTTGTTAGGTCTAACAATATGGCGCCTAAAAGGGGAATTTTATTAAAAACTGAAACTATGGGATTTTTTTTAAGTTAATAGGCATAATTAAAATTATAATATTATTAATAAACTAAAAATTAGTAACTAGTTCTAAAAAATCTAATTATTTTTAAAATTTTATGTCTAAGGAGACATGAAAATAGTTTGAGTCCACGAGTAACTCTTCCGATTCCCATAGCAAAATTATATTTCTCCAATTACCAATTCAATCAATTAAAGTTAAATACTCATCAATAAATAAATTAACTAATAAAAATTTAAAATAAAATTTCTCCAATTAAATAAATTAATCAGCATATTAATCTAAGATTTTTCATGTTTAATTACTTTTTCTTAATTAAAATAAAAAAATAAAAATAAATCGCTGGTTATATATGGAAAAGTCTCTTTCAAAGCCGGGATGTGTTGCAGTATGACTATTTGGTGGTAGATTGTTATAGTAGCCAGATTGTCTATAGTTTTCTATTTTTCAAAACCCAAGTACTTTTCCTAATTAATTTGAAATAAAATCCTTCTTTTAGTATAAATTTAATGCTATATATTTTTTAGAACTTTTGTTATCGTCATCACCAAAAAAAATTAATAAATGTAATTTTATAATTTTGAATTAAACAACAAATAAGAAGTAGATATAAATATTGTAATTTTTTTAAAGATATTTGATAAATAAAAATTTTGTGGCAGAAGACATTTGGTGATAATATTTTTGCGTGGCAAAAAATTAGAAAATTGCTAGGAAAAGTATTTCGTGGCAAATAAATAATTTTGCCACGATCATTGAACATTCGTGGCTGTAGAAAACTTTTATCCACAAAAATTATATCATGGAAAATAAATAATTCATTTGTCACAAAAGTAGCGAATTTGACAGTTGCCACAACAACTAATTCGTGGCAAAAAGACCATTTGCCCACAACATTAAAATTTCGTGGTAAAATTTAATTTTTGGCCACAAAAAACTAATCATGGACATTATTATAAATTTGCCACAAAAAATGTGCGTGGCAAAAGAATGAGAAATCACGACAAACAAAAACTTTATGGCTAAATTAAAATGGTCGTGGCAAAAGAATTCAATCCGCCACAACTTTTGGGTCATGGCTAATGTTCGTGGGCAAAACCCATTTCGGCACATGGCTGGAGTGAAAAAAATGGTGGGAAACTTATTTGCGACGAACCTTGCCACAAAAAATTAAGTTTGTGGCAGTTTGTATCATTTAGCCACGAAAACATTAATTTGTGGCAAAATCACTATATTTTTGCCACAAATTTTTAAGCGTGGCAAAAATCCACATTTGTTGTAGTGTCTAAAGAGTATGTCAAAATGATATAGAGTAAAAAAAAAGGGGTTGGAAATATTTCAATACTTTTAAAAAATAATAATAATTAATTAATATGCATTACTTGAAGTATAAATGTAATGAATATTTCAAAAAATATAGATTAAAGATATAAGACAAGGGGTTATAAATATTTTCATATTTTTTTAAAAAAAATTAATTAATTCATATACATTAATTGAAATGTAACTCTAACGGATATTTCATAAGATATAGAGTAAAGATATAAGACAAATATATTTCGGCAAGGAAAAATAATATAACTTAAAATACAAAAATCTGTATATATTTATCTATCTATCTATATACTACTAATAAAAATAGAAGGACTGTCAAATATTTTGATTCATTATCACCTTTTACTATATAAAAAATTATAATAAGTAAAGTTTGTCATTATTTAAAGTGTAAGGGTGTAAGGGGGTGACTCGCGAAAAGGGTAATTCGCGAGGAGTGGTTTATTTGGGAAACTGGCCCAAGGATTGGTTTATTTAGGAAACTGGCCCAAGTAATGGATTATTTGGGAAAATGGCTCAAATAAGGTTTATACGCGAGATTTAGCATTATACAAAGGGAATTATGAGGGACTGGTGTGGATATAGCTAACATCTGAACTCATAGCCCTATATGCTGCTCGCGTAGGGAGTACTATTCGAAAATCTAGAAAAATGCTTGGGATATGTAAATAGTGGGTCGTGACCCTATTTACACCATTCAAAACAAAAATACCTTAGAGAGGCCGATAGTACTCAGGGTCATGGAAAAGGTATGCATGCAAAAAGGTCATGACCCAGGAAAGCTATAACATCATGGTTATTTGGCTAAGGAAAAATCAGATCTGTGGAGAAACAACGTGGATCACAGGTCAGGAGGTACAGTATGATCCTCGCACGAGATCGCGCGAATCGGTGTCGCATAATCGAGGTCGCGAGATAATACTGTACAGGATATTTATTGCGCGGATTGGCATGTCAAGGTCCATGTTGCGAGGTAATGATGACGTGGCAAAGACAATTCGCGAAAACCTACTAGATGCTTACGTTTATAAATAGAGAAGTTAGAGCTCACTTGAAGGGGACTTTTTCGGAGAGAAATTTCTAGAGAGAGAAAGTATTTTGCATCATTTATAACTGTTGTTTTCTCTTCCATTTCCCTTCTTTCTCCATTTTTCTGTAAAGCATCAAAATCAATAAAGGTACAAGTATCATTATTTTCCTATCAATCTTGTGTGGAAACTATTTCTAAATCCTACTAAAATCGAACCCCTACATTAAAGGCGACTCCGCTAGGGAAGAGATGTCTTCTGCACAAGTTGAGCCTCGTCAAACTCATCGAAGAGGTCGCCCACCGACCCAGCACACCGAGCAAGTTGCAGAAGAAGAAGTAACGACACAGACTCAAGGGGCTGAACCAGTTCCACCAGCACGGAAACAGCGTCGTCGTACAAACGCTGGTGTAGCTCGGGCAGAGACTCCTCCGTTGCCACCAGTTCTATTGTAAACTCTTCTTAGCATTCAAGAAACGCAAAGGGCCATACTTCACTTCATGGAGGCCTCGCGCGTTTAAGTACCAAATTTGGAATTGTCATGGATGGATAATCAAACCTTGCCAGAAATATCAGCATAAGAGCTTTCTCGGGAGGCACTGCGAGCACGAACAGAGCCACTGGAGAAAGAATCATATATCACCAAGGAGCAGCTTCGGTTTATCTTAAATGAGAAATCTGAGATAGAAGAAGTGGAAATCGCCCCACCATACCATCCCAGTATCATGGCTTTACCTTATCCTGAAGACTATGGAACACCAAGCTTCCATCAATTCGATGGCAAAAAAGGAAATGCAAGAGAGCACATATCTAGGTTCGCGGATACTCTGGGACCACACAGAAATGATGAGTATTTGAAACTTAGAGAATTCTCCAAATCTCTAACAGGTATGCATACACATGGTACACTGGTCTCGCTCCGGCTTCAGTATCCAGTTGGACAGACATGGTGATCAAGTTCTACACTAAGTTCTTCCAGGCATACAAAGAGGTCTCAATGATTTCACTTACGAGACAAAGGCAACGTTTCGGAAAAGAGATGGCAATTTATGTCAGGAGATTTTGCGAGGCTGCTTTACAGTGCCATGAACCAATTTCCGAGCTTCAAGTAATCAAAATTTGTATAGAAGGAATGCTGCGAGAATATAGAGTGCATTTGGTCAATCACGAGTTTAGAACATTTTCTACACTTGTTGATAACGTACGAAGATTGGGAGAAGTTTTGGCTCCTCCAACACGACCAAATATCAATGTTAGGCGAGTGGTAATGGTAGCAACAACGCAAAATGAAAGCCCCAGGGAAGAGCGTGCTAGAAGATCTGAACCACCTCATTTACTTTTCGGTGAAAAGGAAGCAGTTGTTTTGCTAAATCAGTGGATCGCAGATAATGTCATATCGCTACCTTCAGTGTAAAAGGTGCCGACAAGAGATGAAAGGATGAAAAACAACTACTGCCCCTATCACAGGTTCGTTCGACACTCCTTGATTGGATGTTGGGCATTTCGCGGATTAGTACACAGGAAAATAGCATCAGGTGATTTAGAAGTGGCAAAGAATGTAGTTCACGAACCCTTCCTTGCATATGTGGCTGTAGTATCCACCAGAGACAGTACTGAAGATATGATAAATGTCGTCAAGTACGAATGCCCGCCAGCGTGCGAAGCAAAAGAGGATGCTAAGATAGAAATTTTCTTTAATGAGCTCCCAATACAAGAGCATGTGAAGGAGTTCCTAAAAGAGCAAACAATTGTCGCTCTTAACCATACTATCGTTATTCCACAGCATGAAAGAACCTCGAGCAAAATCACATTCTCTGAAGCAGATAAACAAGTGTCATTCTTCCACAATCGGCCTCTATATGTACCAGCTACTGTGAATGGTCGAGAGATGAAATGAGCTTTTTTGGATGAAGGAGCATCGGTTAGCTTAATCCCGTTGGCTACTTTGCAGATGATCATTTTACCTGAAAACAAGATTGTAAATCATACCATTGCAATTACCAATTTTAATGGAGACCAGTAGACCACCATGGATTTCGCGACATTGGATCTTAAAATTGGGAAAATCAGGGGCCCCACCAAGTTTCATGTCATCAAAGGGGAACCCTCATATCAGTTGTTACTGGGAAGATCATGGTTATATGCCTATGGTGTGGTACCATCATCCTACCATCAGGTAATGAAGGCTAATTGGGGAGAATGAATAATAACTGTGAAAGCGTCTAAAAGCCCTTTTTGCGCGTCTGAGGCCCATTTTGCAGATGCAGTCTATTTATCAGAATATGGTGATGAAGATGGACCCGGTGTTTTTGCTAGACCAGTACCAAAATGGGAGGAACTGAAAGATGGAGGTTCAACTAAGCTGAAGCTCAAAGAAGTGAGTTGGTCGCGAGTTAAAATGCCTGACGGGCGTGTAGTGTATAAGTTGTGACGGGGTTGGGAGTCAGAAGCCTGCACAGTTAGCACTGACCCCGGGATAGTTAAGACAGGTGTACAAAGAGAGCCTGGCACTGATCCTGAGACACTCAAATCAAATCTGCGACCTGAGCATGGTTTGTGTGAAGTAGACATAGGCGACGACACAACTCCGCGACCTACCTTCATAAGCAGTATTCTGCCCGACGAAACTAAGAATTCTCTAGTAGAATTACTTAAATAATTTTGTGATGTTTTTGCTTGGTACTATAGTCAAATGTCGGGACTCAGTATTGGATTAGTAAGCCACCACCTTCATGTGCATTCCACATCGGAGCCGAAGAAACAAAAGCAACGAATATTTCATCCGGATCTGGAGGTACAGATTAAGGCAGAAGTTGAAAAGTTGCTGAAAACAGGGTTCATCAAGCCAACCCAACATCCGACATGGCTCGCAAATATTGTGCCTGTGAGAAAGAAAAATGGGCAAATCCGCGTATGTATAGACTATCGCGATCTCAATAAAGCATGCCCAAAGGACGATTTCCCTTTACCCAACATTGACACCATGGTGGATGCAACCGCGGGACATGAAGTTTTCTCGTTAATGGATGGATTCAACGGGTATAACCAGATCAAAATGGCTCAGGAAGATGCTGAGAAAACTATTTTTCGCACCCCCATAGGGAATTTCCATTATACAGTCATGCCATTTGGACTTAAAAATGTCGGGGCTATGTATCAACGTGCCATGACAGCTATATTTCATGACCTGATGCATAAAACTGTGGAAGACTATATGAATGATTTGGTGGTAAAATCCAGAGCCATACAGGATCATGTGGGCGATATAAGAAAGGTACTGCAACGGTGTCGCAAGTATAATTTGAAGATGAATCCCCTGAAATGCGCTTTTGGAGTACCAGAAGGAAAGTTCTTGGGGTATGTTGTACATCGACAGGGGATTGATATAGATCCAACAAAAGCTAGGGCAGTATTGGAAATGGCTCCGCCCACAACTTGCAAAATGTTGAAAACTTTTATGGGAAAAATCTCTTATCTTAGGAGGTTTATCCCAGCGTTGGCAAAAGTAACTCACCCACTCATACCTTTGTTGAAAGAAAAGTTTGTATATAGCTGAGGAGAAGAACATCAAGAGGCCTTTGAGAAAATCAAGAAGATTCTAGCATCACCAAAGACAATGGTAGCGCCAGAATCAGGGAAACCGTTGATAATGTATCTCACTTCCACCAATAAGTCTATAGGGGCGTTGTTAGCCGAGGAACATGAAGGGGAAGAGAAGCCTGTTTACTATATCTGTCGCGCCCCAAATTTCCTAGGACTTAGAAACCCGAGCCTAAGAGCTAAGGGGGTGAACGGAAGTAAAAAGAAATGAGAACCAACGACATACAGTGATCAAACACCCACAAAATGGTAATAATGTCACTCTGATACCCTACTATCACGCCCCTAGAATTTCCGAAACTCTAATATAGAGAATCAGTGAATCTCCAAAGGGTGACATAAGTCAATCGACCACTAGAGTCAACAATAACCCGAATAAATACATGGAATAACAATGAAAACTATACTTCATGCCAAATAGAATACTATAACTCAATAGTATCCTCAGATACCATCAGACACGCTCCTAAATTCCTAAGAATCCCGAACTGGGACATCCAAGGAATCCAAGATGTGATCCTTAATACAATTGACCAACTAAGATATCATTAACCATGAAGATGTATGGAATAATGATAAGAAATGGTATATTCCATACCCAAATGACTAATAAAACTAAGCAGCGGAAACTAACAAAAATCCGGCAGAGTTCCGTTTGTAAATGGAACATCCGGACAACCAAACACAACACAATACCCTCCCAATAGCAATTTGATAATAATAATGGCTTCTAAGCCCCACATTCATCAATCCTACTAGGGCCGAGGTAGTGGAAAGAAACCAAAACCCCTCTAAACCCTCTATAATCAACAGAGCCACAAATGCTCGAATAAGAATACAGAAATGCACCTAGCTGTGCAGAATAGATACAACGACATACTGAAAGAATAAATACAGGAAATAAAAGATACATCAATAGGGATATGCCAACAGACTAGCTCCCAAAAGAGATACATGATAATCCCATAACAATGGGTAAAGAAGCTAATAGCAGATGACTATCGTCTCCAACCCAGTCGTGCTGCAACCGTAACCGCATCACCCAACGCAACTCCAAACCTGTAACAAGGAAACAAGAGAAAGCTACCATTGCACCGCATCCTGCCCATAGCCGTATATTTCCTGCAACCTGGCATGGAATACCAGGGGGGCAAATGAAATTCCCTTCGTGAGAAAATAAGCTCAGTGGGAAAAGATACTCTAACTACCACATCCTTTGGCAGTTTAGGTAATGCCAAACTATCTAGCAATATATATATAGCCCAACTAATCCCATCCACGCAAAACCCAAGGCACACGCTCATATACTACCGTACGTAAGTATATAACGGGGATGTATATATATATATATACAAGTATAGATGTATAAGTATGCAACCTGAGTCTACAAGGTACAACTAAGGCTCATACTCCAAGTACCAACACAGGTAGTCTACACTACTCTCACCGATGTACACTAGGTACAAGACACTAAGGTCAAATCTAACAAATCATCACATGCTCACCACGCTAACCAGAAGTTCCAAACAGGGGGAAGATGCACTCACCTCTAATAACCACGAGAATCAAATCCACCACTAGTACCAAGGAATACTCATAACTCACTCCCCGAGAACACGAGAGGAAAAGTACTCACATCCCTGCGTACTAACACAACCATCATCAATATATATATATATATATATATATATATATATATAAGAAACATCATCAAATTCCTAGAGAAAATCTAAAACTCAAGGACTAGATCACCTCAATCATATCTCTTCCTCAATACCATAAATCACATCATCACATTAATCTCGTAACACTATCATCATTAGGATTGATCAAATCCTTAACACTCTCACTATAGGCCAGGAAAACCACCCGATCAATTCACTAAGAGTACACGAACACTACTCTCATGAACGACCACCTAAGGGTCACCAAAGGAAAGGACTTCCCAATGCTAACCAACAGATAACCAAGACAACAATGTCAAGGTTAAAACACCACAAGTGTTTAGGAAAACAACCGAACAAGGAAACCAAAAATGAATGGCCGAGAGTAAAAGTTGTAAAAAGATGAATCCCAAGGATTCAATAGTTTTTAAGAAAAAGGTTTTAAAACTCGAACCAATCCATTTGGCATCCATGAACATACGAAAAACTCCAATCACCTAGGTGGTGACATCAACAACCAAGAAGAAAGGAAAGGCAACACTATATGTGTGCACTGAACAACACCAAGCCTCATACCCGAGAGTCGAGACTTAGAATGAACTGAAGAAAAGGTGAAACAAGGAACCACCTTTCAAAACATTACAGGTTGAGATTTTGAGAAAGAAGTCTCAAAATCTCAGAATCTCGAGACAAGTAATAAAATAGTTTTATTTTAGGAAATCACACATTAAAAATGACCGTCTTGCCCCCGGTCTCCGTCAGTTGCCATCACCGGCTTTTAGAGTTAAAAATATTTTCAAAGAAGATCCTAAGATCATTTTATTAAGTGTTAAAACTTTTAAATTTAATACGGGGGTAGGCGAAAACGGGTTTTTCCTTTTAAAATACAAGAGTTTAGAAAACACCGTTTCCAAAAGACAACCAAATAAGAGCGAACACAACTCTACAGATTCCTATAATGCCCAAGAGGACAGTAAAGGAAGAACAAACGTTGGATTCATGAAAGACAACCATCCGTTTCCAACTCCACAACTCAATGACACCACGAGGAAGGGGTTCGGTACAACGCCGTAACCAATGACTCAAGGAATGACTTACAAGTCAACGACCACGTACTAGCATACAAAACACAGTACAAGGAATGCTTAGGGGGAATGAACTAAGCATAAGAAACACTGGCACAACACTTACAATACTCCAAGTACTTAATAAATCCCTCAACCATAACCTCTTCTCATCAATTAAAATCTCACACAATCTCATCACCTGCCTTCTCTAAGGCCTCAATTCATAACTGATACTAAAATCAATCTCGGATCTCAAATCTCTAATAAGGTCACACAACTGACCACAATCACAAAACTACTAACCACAATCACAAGACAGTTAACTGCCTTCTCTAAGGCCTCAACCTTAAAATCAACTCTACGGTCTCCACTAACCTCAACCAACCACAGAAGTCACAACGTCAATAAACCTAACCTCCCCTAAAGGCATAAATGTATATAACAACAAGTAAACGATTATAATTCATTTTACTTTTCCAATTTTCGCATTTAATTAATATTTCATATTAATTACTTTCAATTGAGCATTTATAAAATAAGAATTTATTTTGCAATATTCATATTTTTAACATACTCCAATATCATATATACATATCAATAAAATCACATGATGATATGCAATGCACCGTACTCACAGACCGCCTGTGGTACACACACACAAAAACACACCCTTCCCAAGGGTACTGGATCATTCTCCACCATTCCCCTAAGTCTGCAGGCTCACTAGGGAATGTGGACTCATCGAACCGTCATTCCCAAGTGTTTTACTACACTTTTATCCGGGAAGACGTAACCACGACGCGGTCGTGCACATAGGGCCTTGGACGATATGTCCTACCCCTATCATCAGTATCACGAGCCTCTCAAGACTCCTAAACACGTTTCTCGGCTTTTTAGTTCCAAAGGCGTGAGACCTCCTGGCAAGTTGTTTCGACGATCCAAACACAAACGTCTACTCGTGCACCACGCACAAAGGAAGTAAACCACACCAATTAAACTTTCTCTGAAAAAGGTGAAATCATGCACTACATGCACCAACACCCATGTCTCACAATACATGGTGTACGCAATAAAATCATGTCTCAACATAAATATGCCATGCATCATATTTATGAAAATATCCATATGAAAATATCAATATAGATCTCAAAATCTCTTTTCATGCTTTAAAATACAATAAAGCAATAATATCATATGAAAACAATATCATATACAATTCATGTTTTCAAAAATATATTTTATTTAATCCCTTAGAAAATATTTTCAATTTCTCATGACATGCCTTTAAAATAATTTAAACAAATAATCCACGTATAATGAGAGGAACCTAGCATAGCGTCTAAGTTTCTCACGTCCAACGTTTACAAAATTTCTCTAGCCCATTTAATTATCAAAGAAATTTCTAAGCCGTCTATTCCTATTCGATTCAGATAGGAATTGATTTAATTACATAGAAAATAATTTAATTAATTTTCTTAAATTAATCCCTAAATCCCATTTCGATTCTAAGCAAATTATAAATATTTAAATTAATAATTTAATATATCTATATTTAATTAAATAAGGGTTTGCACCCCTAAACTACTTCAACGATACGGAGTGAGAAATATAATTTCCCACCTAATTTACGTTTACCGAACAGTCCGAAACATCACAGTGCCGGTGCCCGAATATGAAGCTCGTCGACCAAAATCGTCCGAAAACTATTTCGAATATATCGAAACGTCCGTCTGGACAACCTATACGATATATACGAAGCCCATTAATAATAGGTTAATTAATTTGAGTAAATCTAAAATTAACCCAAACGAAATCTATAACCTATAAACGCGATTTTCGGGCAAACCGTTCAACGTAAAATTACGAAATTAAAGTATGATGAATACATGGTAGAGACGAGGCTACTCACCAAAAATCAGCTCAAACCAATCACCGGAAGTTGACCTAAAAAATGGTCGAAG
Source organism: Cornus suecica (assembly GCA_963922005.1). Taxonomy (NCBI): domain Eukaryota; kingdom Viridiplantae; phylum Streptophyta; class Magnoliopsida; order Cornales; family Cornaceae; genus Cornus; species Cornus suecica. The sequence goes on from OY998238.1 coordinate 98,129,345, forward strand.
CTCGGCCGAACCGCCTCTAGTCACGCGCGTCACCTCTGCTGTAGTTGCCGGATCCTTGCACCACCACCGGCGCCACCCTGCGCCACCGACGACCCCTGCATGACGCCACTAGCCACCGTCGACTCCATTTGTGCTCTAGCTCGCCATCGCCGCTGCTACAGCTACGGCGAACCAGCCCTTGACGTCCCTCTCTCTCTCTCTCGCCTGCAATGAGGAAGCTGAAGGTGTATGGAGCAGTTGGCATAGAGGAGGAGATGAAGAGAATGGTAACGTGTAGCATCCACTCGTGCAGAGCGTGAAGGATAATGGTCTGCAGAGCTTTCGTGTAAGCATATACATATATATGCTATAATTGTGAAAATGACCCTTCATTTGTCCATAATCATGAAATAACCCCCACTACAATATATATATATAATTATATATATATATATACAGTAAACCCCAATAATTATCGGGAACACCCAAACATAATCTCGTAAGCCCGAAATAATAACGGGACGCCCAATTAAATATATCGGGGTTAGGAACCCAAACGTCGGAACACTTAACAAGCCCGATCAATTACAACGTGTCGTCGCCCAGTCGTAATACTAAACATGAAATGTCGAAACAATATCGCGTAGTCGATAACAATAATTCACAAACTCGTCAAAGAGAAACCGGAATGTTGTCTAGTCGATTTTAAAAGTAAACGCGAAAAATTTACAGGTATCAAATACCAAGAATAAATAATATGTCATGAACAAGTGACGTCATTACCGAAATTAAATCAGAATTAATTTCAGTAAAAAAGAAAGTAACACGGGGTGTTACAATATCAGTCGAGTACTCAAGAGACCAGAGTCACGATACACATCTCTGGAGAAGCACTGTCTTGCTTTGGTATTCGCAGCTCAGAAATTCAGACATTATTTACTGGCACATCCATTGGAGCTTATAACCAAAAGTGACCCCATACGGTATCTACTCACAATGTCCATACTCAGTGGGAGAACTGTTTGGTGGTTGTTATCATTATCTGAATATGAGATCACATGCTCTAGACCAAAAGCAATAAAAAGTAAAGCCTTGTCAGATTTGCTAGCTTTATTTCCTGGGGAGCTGAACCCAAAGTGGAAGAGGTGGGAGTAACAAGTATGACACAAAACACGGAGTTTACTTTAGAATTCGATGGTTCATTCACAAAAAAGGGAGTTGGGGTTGGTTTCGTATTAAGGAATGAAGAAACAAAAGAGGAATTAGTCATGGCCTAGAAACTTGATTTTCCTTGTACTAACAACATAGCCGAGTATGAAGGGTTGGCGCTGGGATTGATGATGGCTCAACATTTAAAGGCAAGAATCCTTCATGTAAAAGGGGATTCCAAACTGGTCATTTAGCAGGTTAAAGGGGAGTATGTTGTCAAAGAACCCCATCTGGTGTCTTACAGAACCTTCATTCGTCAAATGATATAAAACTTTGAGAATGTGAGTTTTTAGCACGAGCCGCAAGAAGGTAACCGATGATCTGATGCATTGGCGACATTGGGTTTGCGACTAAAATTCCAAGAAATAGAGTCTACTGTGCAAATAATGCGAAGAACCAACTCTGTGGTCAGTAGCGAGATGGAATCAGGGGTGTATGAAAAATAGGATTGGAGAGAACAGATAGCACGGGCTCTACTAAAAAATCATAAAAGGCGTGTTATATTATAGAGCAGCTAAAGGAATTCTAGCCAGATGCGTGTCAATAAGCGAGATAGGAGTACTGCTACAGAAAACTCATAAGAAAATATGTGATTAAATGGATGTCAGTCTCTATCGAATTTTGCAGCGAGAAGGTTTATTTTGGCCAGGCATGAAGGACAAGGCGGTTAAGTTGCAAAGTAGTTGCCAGGACTGTAATGCTCCTTCCGCGAGCGAAGGTAATGTGGCAGACATAATAGATTAACGAGACAAATATGTACATTATCTGAAAGAAGGGGTTTTACCTGACAAAGATCAGCCTCGCTTCAGAAAATTGGCCTCGCGATTTGTCTTACAGGAGGGAAGATTGTTCCGCAAAAGTTTTGAAGGAAGGCTATTGAGATGTGTAAGCGAAGAAGAAGCAGGGGAAGTATTGAAAAAAACTCATGAGTTTGGTCATCAAGGCCCTAGAAAAGTGTTTCAACAGTTACTTTCATCCAGGTATTACTGGCCAACAATGGAAAGGGACTGTAGTGATTTTGTTAGGAAGTGTCATGTATGTCAGGTGCACGGGGATCTTATTCATGCTCCGGGAACTGAATTGCACAGTTTGGCTACCCCCAGGCCTTTTTACACTTGGGCACTGGACATAATTGGGCCAATCACGCTGCAGGCTCAGGGACATGTGTGGATTTTAGTGGCAACTGAATTGTTCACAAAGTGGGTGGAAGTTATCCCACTACGACAGATAACAACAAACAATATAGTTCGATTCATAAAGGAAAACATCATCTGTCGATTTGGGAAACCAAAGGTGATATTGTTGGACAATGGGACTCCTTTTGTTAATAGTAAAGTCGCGGATTTGTTGGGGAGATACTCAGTAATTCATCACAAGTCCACACCTTACTATCCAAAAGGAAATGGATAGGCTGAAGCCTCTAATAAAGTGTTAATTTGAATCCTATCAAGGTTGGTACATGATAATCAAAAGAAATGGGCAGAGGAACTTCCAATAGCACTATTGGCGCATCGAACTGCATATCGGAGTGCAACAAATATGACCCCTTATGCACTGGTCTATGGAGTAGAGGTTGTGCTACCTGCGGAGCTAGAGGTTGCTGCTAAAATACTGGCATGCAAAAGCAGTCTAGAGGACAGACTATTGGAGATAGAAGAATTGGAAGAAATAAGGGAAGAAGCCTTTACAAATCAAAAAGGCTAAAGCAGTATTGGAAATGGCTCCACCCACAACGCGAAAAAAGTTGAAGACTTTTATGGGAAAGATATCTTACATGAGAAGGTTCATCCCAGCACTGGCGGAGGTAACATACCCATTAATGTCGTTGTTAAAAGAAAAATCTGTATATAGCTGGGGAAAAGAGCAACAAGAGGCTTTTGAGAAAATCAAGAGGATTTTTGTCACGCCCCGTTATTCCTGAGACTCCAATCAGGAGAATCAGCAATCCTGGGGTATGACGTCACAGAAAATGACAACCAAGATTAACAATGACACTGAAATACATGGAATAGGAATAAAAATGAAGTCTTCCATGTCACCTGAGTAATAGAAACTCAGTAAAGGAATTCTAACGAAAATCCGGCAGAGTTCCGTTTATAAATGGAACATCCGGACAATCCAACAACAACACAACGAAAGAACCTGCCCATAACAACAGAAATAGAAACAATGGCACGTAGCCCAACATTCCAGAAACCTAGTGGGGCCGAGGTAATGGAAAAGAACACCAATACCTCTCCAAACCCCTCTAAAATCAATAGAGCCCCAAATGCTCAAATGAAAACATAAAGAAAATCATATAGCGATGCCGAAAAGGTATAAAGGCATCCCAAAACAACAATTACCGACTGAGCCACCAAGCTCAAAAAAGAACACATAAAATTAAATGGTAGTGCCGAACAAATACAATGGCACCCCCAAAATAATAAATACACAGAACGAATATACAACACAAGGGGATCTGCCAACAATCTGGCTCCCAAGAGAATAACATAATAATAAATATGATTACAGAAGGAGGAATGAATCTACCGTCCCCAAATCTCCCGTATCGTCGCCGCCGAGCATGTCGTACTGCATCCACCTGCAAACCTGAAAATGTTGTGTGTGGGGGGTGAGCAAAAAACCACGCGCTCACCATAATATCAAAACATCACACTCATAGCCGTCTAGAAAATGCTAACCATCCCGTGTGCATGCATCTATCCTAGGTCAAGCTATCGTCTCCCATGGCACCCCCGCCAATCTGAGACACCCAACAATAACCTCACAACTAATCTCGAAACTACTCAAGAGTCGTAAAACAACACAGATCATAAGATATATCTACTACTCGTATATACGCATGTCTAATCAATATATATATATTCACATATATATACATAAAGTCCCATAAACAGCTAATCCTAGCACATTGTGTATAAAAGCACCCAGTCGAATACACACTCTCGTCTAGGGATACAACCAGAACTAACTATCTATTATACCGTGCACCGAGCACGCCACTCAAGATTCCTAGGAGGTAAGATCATTCACTAGGACTACAAGAAGAGAAAAACCATAATCATATCCACAATTAATTAATAATTTTTACATATCACTTCTATCAAATCATACCTAGAGAGTCTCACTCTCACAATTTCTATCCTCAATACAGTCCAATGGTATCCTCAATATAGTCCTTTTTGTTTACAATATTTCGTGAACTAATCCATTCACCCCAAATAAATACAGAAGGAAATATATAATCACCACACTAGATTTCGTAACCAACCGAACTATCTCTAACTCACCCTGCCTATCGAGGCACTAAAAAGGGTACAGATCAACAAGGTCACCTCTAACTCATATCGCCTATAGAGGCACAAGAAAGGGTTACTGGAGTCATTTAGTCCCAAACAAATGCCATGGCCCTCGGGTTTTTTTTAAAAAAATGTTGAACCCCGAAGGATTCAACCGATTTTTAAGGAAAAGTTAGGGCCCGGTCAAATCATATTTGGTTCCAATGCCTCCTAACCCAACCAAACACTAGGAATCGCACTATGTGCACTTAACTTAATCTCACTTCTCTTACCCGATAAGATCCACAGACAAACACAAATGATCATATTTCTTACCTTAAGGAATTAAACCTTAGAAACACATGTTCGGGTTAAAACCCAAGAAACAATAACATGGGGAAAAGAACTACTAGAGTTCAACCGAATATCATCTCAAAGTCACATTCAAACTTATTTCGAAACAGGCTTTAAGACCTTCAACTTAATATAGGAACTTATAAACAAATCCTCAAAGGTTACCAAACCAACACCGGGATTCAAGTGTTCCTCGGAACAACTAGGAGGAATCTGAAACAATCAAACTCTAAAAACATATCTAGATCTCAGAACTGACCTCGAGTCTCAAGAACGGGACAAACCATGTCCAGAGTTCACTAACTTTACCAGAACATACAGGAAATGAGATTTTCAAGGCACACGGCTAAAAACCATTTACTACTCGAAACACTTTTAAAGTGGAAAGGTGGGCGACAAGCTCAAAATACACAAGTCAATAGAAACAAGGTCAGACTAACGAGTCTTACCCGACCTTTAACCTGAACAACTCTCCCCACTACCGAAGTGGTCTAATAATCATCCAGTGATAACACTAATCACCAATCACAACCAAGTCTCAATATATGACTAGCCAACTCAACTCAATTTCACTCAAGGGGGAAACAATTAATTATCAAAAACTTTTTTTCATCTATATCCACGTAACCACCTGGAACACATGCCAACCATGGCTCTACTAATCCAGGTTTCAACATTATTACATTTCATTTCTTTTAAATTTTAAAAGCTTTAACTTTTAATCACATTGAATTAATTTCCACCATTTATAATAAAGTTACCAATATCATCAGTTTAATAACAACAAATATCGACAATATAAAATATCCATAAACGATCATATAAACGAATGAATGCTCAATATGTATGTCAATGCAATGACAATGCAACTCCAATGCAACCCTAGCCACTAATATCCAGGAATCCCAAACCGTTCACTGTTGGGGCAACAAACCCACAACAGGAAGGGTGGGCGTTGCCAAAGAAAGTGCGGGGACCACAAGCCCGCCCGGGAACCGGCAAGTCAGGCGCAAGCCCTCACCCCCAAATGTCTAAAGAATTGAGAGTTACTAGCTCCCTGGGTGCTAGACCACCCCCTGGCCAGTTGTTGCGACATTCCAAACGAACTAGACATGCACATGATATAAATGAGGCATGCAACGTGCACCGAAACAACATATATATAACATGGTGCTATATGAATGCAAAATGCCTCCATATGAATTTAACATTCTTAATTACACGGCATAAAAGCCAAGCAATCTCACACCACGCATGCTTCACAATTTCAATTATACAGTAAATAAAGTTCCATTTACCAAAGAAATAATCGGGTTCTCAATTACTCAATCTTTATAGATTTTATGTGACAACATGCTTTTAATTTAATTCCCAATAATTGTTTCCAAATTAATCCGCCTCAGGGAAAAATTAGACAATTAAATTCGTAATTTAATTTATTTATAATTTACGAGAAAATCATCAAGAGAACTAAAATCAAGTCTATAACGTCCCTCAATATAAAATCTGCCCTGCCCCCACTGTATTTTAATTTCAGTTACATATAATCCGGGGGCTAATTACAGGTTCTAATTTCACACAAAAATTCTACAAAATCCTACTTTAAGTCCAGGGGTACTAAACCACCTATTTTAATCCAATTTAAGTAGGATTTAATTCTTAAAAATTCTCATGCAAATTAATTTATTTAATTTCCTAGGGAATTTCTATTCCCGACCTCATTTACTCGGTGATGGGTGTTTCGTGAATTTTATAAAATTCTTAAATTCCATTTATCGCTTAGGAATTTAACTTCATGCTTTTATTATCCATAAACATACAACGGAGGAACTTAGCATTTTCTACGCACTATTAGTGAGTGCTAGATAAACATATATATAAAAATATATATAAAATTTCCCATCTAATTATATACGCTTACAAATGGTCCCGCCGTGAACAGTATCGGCCGTGAATAGTGCTCGCCGTCCAAAATCGTCCGAAAATTATTTTTAATATGTCGAAATAACCACCTTACCGCCCTATTCAATATAATTAAAACCCGTTATAAATCGATAAATAATTTGGAACAAATCTACAAAAAACTAAACTAAAAATCATACCAAAAATCTGAAATTCCCGGAGAACCGTTCAATGGTTTCGCACCAATTTCAGATATAACGTAGACGGTACCGAGGCCGAGCTATCCTCCGAAAATCAGCCCAAACCGAGCCCGACTCGCCACTGAGTTGACTCGACTCAGTTCGACCGAACACAGTTCTGTTCGTCAACACGCCCGACTGAACTGAGCCACCACCTGTGTGACCACTACTGCACGACAACACCACCATCGCGCCACCCCTGGCCGTCGAATCACAGCCCTAAGTCGAACCCTAGGTCGAACCTGAAATCCACCAGGTTCTCTCTATCGCAACACCACCTCTGATGTAGTCAATGCCACAAACCATGGCCAATCACCATGGATTCCGACGACCACCATTGCCAACCTTACTGCTCACGACTGCATCGCCAGTTGCCGCACCAACTCCTGCCATCGTCGACGCCTACAGCCACCGACAACACCACCCACATGTCACGTTTCCTCTTCGCGACCACCACTCTCCAGCTCTGATTCCCTCTCTTTTTCTCTCTCTCTCTCAAACCGATTCCTGATGAAGACATGAGAGGGGCAGGTTTGTGCGTGAGAGAGTTTGAGAAGAGTGGAGAAGCTACTAGAACATGTATCTCTAATAATACATATATCTATATATTAGAAATACCCATATATATATATTTTTAATTAGTAATATATATATATATATAATAAATCCTCAAATAATATAACACTTGCCCAAAAAATAAACGGAACGCCCAAATAAATACTATTACTGAAATAAATAATCTAGGGTATGAAACCCATATATATATAATCATAATTAAATTCGCATAATATAAAATAAGTCCCGTAAATATACCGGGGACACTAAAATAATTCCATGTGAGCCCATAAAATTCACCGGACTCCAAATAAATAATACGAGCTTAAACAAGTACTCCGGGTACGAAATTCTTCCACCAATTAAATCACTGAAAGACCCACGGTCTCCGAATAACTAATAAAGTCCGGAATAAATAATTTGGCTATATAGTCGGATATAAACTAAGATAAATCACGAATCGAATCGCAATGTATATCGCGCGAGCTCGAAAAATAAACGGGATACCCAATAATCCCAAAATATATCAGGAGCCTCCAAATAATAACACGTGAACCCGTAAGTCCACAGGATGCCAACCAATCGAATCAAAACCATAAATGCCGAACAAACCGAACGCGTCATCTAGTCGAAATACTAAACACTACAGGTTTAAACGAAATTGCATTAACACTTATCACGTACGTATAAACATGGAAAAATGAGCATAGAAATACAAATACACATAAGCACGTAAGTTAAGCAACTAAGGCACATAGGCACCTATTGCCACATCAATACACTGGGCATCAACACACAGAGCACGTATATACAAACATAAATAAAATGAGCGAAAGAACTATCAATATTCATAAGCACGTCAGCTAAATAAGGCACGTACTAACCCCATAACCAGGGGAAACAAAAACGTCGAACCCCTAAAGCACTAACTACCGAACTCAAATCTCTGAGTCGAAGCCCTAAGCGTCAAGCGTCGAAACAAATCCATTTAGTCGATAACACTAGCTGTCAATCGTCACAACTCAATCACGTAGTCGATAACAAGAACACACATAAACGTTTCACCAAGTCCGAAACTACTAAACGTTACTGTCAAGTCACATAATCATCATCGATATTCCACAAAGTCGTTAAGGTGATGATCGCCAAGTCGCGCAATCGAATCCAAGCGTAAACGTGAAAACTTTACTCTTAAAATACACAGAGTAACCATGACGTCATGAACAAGTGACGTCATCACCGAAAATAAATCGGGAATAATTCAGAAAAAAAGGGAAAATGAAACGAGGTGTTACAATTTTGGCATCACCAAAAACAATGATAGCACCAGAATCAGGGAAACCATTGATTATGTACCTTAGTTCCACCAATAAGTCGGTAGAAGCTCTCCTGGCCCAAGAACATGAAGGGGAAGAGAAATATGTTTACTATATCAGTCAGGTATTGAAGGGACCGGAGTCGCGATACACCTCATTAGAAAAACATTGTCTCGCTTTAGTATTCGCGGCTCAGAAGTTTAGACATTATTTACTGGCGCATCCGATGGAGCTAATCACCAAAAGCGACCCCATACGGTATTTACTCACAAAGCCCATACTCAGTGGAAGAACTGCCCGATGGTTGTTAGCACTATCTGAATATGAAATCACATGTTCCAGACCCAAAACAGTAAAAAGCCAGGCCTTGTCAGATTTGCTAGCCTTATTTCCTGGGGGAGCTGAACCCAAAACAGAGGAAGTAAGAGTAACAAGTGTGACACAAAGCGCGGAATATACTTTGTAATTTGATGGATCATCCACAGAAAAAAGAGGTGGGGGCGGTTTTGTATTAAGGAATGAAGAAACAAAGGAGGAATTAGTCATGTCTTACAAACTTGATTTTCCTTGTACCAACAACATTGCGGAGTATGAAGGGTTAACGCTGGGATTAATGATGGCCCAGAGGTTGAAGGTAAAAATACTTCATGTAAGGGGTGATTCCAATTTGGTCATTAAGCATGTAAAAGGGGAATATGTTGTCAAGGAACCCCATCTTGTGTCTTACAGAACTCTCATCCGTCAGATGATAGAAAACTTTGAGAATGTAGATTTTTAGCACGAGCTGCAAGAGGGTAATCGACGATCCGATGCGTTGGCAACATTGGGCTCGCGACTATAGTTCCAGGGGTTAGAGTTGTCTGTGCAAATAGTACGAAGAACCAACTCTGTGGTCAATAGCGAGAAGGAATTGGAGGTGTATGAAGAACACGACTGGAGAGCACAGATAATACAAGTTCTACTAAAGAATGATAGCAATGCCTTAAGACGAGATTACCAGATCATAAAAGGAATGTTGTATTACAGAGCGGCCGGAGGAATTCTGGCCAGATGCGTGGCAATATCTGAGATAGAAAAACTACTATAGAAAATTCATATGAAAATATGTGGCAAAGCAGATGTCAGTCTCTATCGAGTTTTGCAGCGAGAAGGTTTCTTTTTGCCAAGTATGAAGAGTGATGCAGTAGAATTACAAAGCAGCTGTCAGAATTGTAATGCATATCCCTCCGCGAGCGAAGGTAATGTGGCAGACATGATAGACTGGCGAGACAAATATTTGCATTATCTAAAAGAAGGAGTTTTGCCTGAAAAAGATCACCCGCGGTTCAGAAAATTGGCCTCGCGATTTATCCAACAGGAGGGAAAGTTGTTCCGCAAAAGTTTTGAAGGAAAACTGATGAGATGTGTAAGTGAAGAAGAAGTAGGGGAAGTACTAAAACAAGTTCACATGTTTGGTCACCAAGGCCCTAGAAAAATGTTTCAACAGCTCCTATCATCCGGGTATTACTGGCCAACAATGGAGAGGGACTGCAACGATTTTGTCAGAAAATGTCATATATGTCAGGTGCACGGGGATCTTATTCATGCTCCGGGAACTGAATTACACAGTTTGGCAACCCCCTGGCCTTTCCATACTTGAGCGTTGGATATAATTGGACCAATCACGCCGCAGGCTCAGGGATAGGCGTGGGTTTTAGTAGCAACTGAATTGTTCACAAAATAGGTAGAAGTTATCCCACTGCGACGGACGATAGCAGACAGGGTAGTTCAATTCATAAAGGAAAACATCATCTGTCAATTTGGGATCCCAAAGGTGATACTGTCGGACAATGGGACTCCTTTTGTTAATATTAAGGTCGCGGATTTGTTGGGGAGATACTCAATAATTCATCACAACTCCACGCCTTAATATCCAAAAGGAAATGGACAGGCTGAAGCTTCTAATAAAGCGCTAATTCGAATCTTGTCGAGATTGGTGCATGATAATCAGAAGAAATGGGCAGAAGAGCTTTCAATAGCACTGTGGGCACATCGAACCGCATACCGAAGTGCAACATGCATGACCCCTTATGCACTGGTATACGGAGCAGAGGTTGTGCTACCTGCGAAGCTAGAGTTAGCTGCTAGAAGGCTGGCATGCAAAAGCAGTTTGGAAGACAGGCTATTGGAGATAGAAAAATTGGATGAAACTAGGGCTAAGGCTTTTATGAATCAGAAAGAATACAATAAGAGACAAGCAAAGAGCTACAACAAAAATGTACGGTATAGATGGTTTAAGGTGGGGGACAAAGTATTGAAAGTAGTACCAGCAATCATGAGGGGACAAAGGGTGAGAAAATTTGAAGCTAAATGGGAAGGTCCGTATGTGATTGTAAGTGAAGGTAGTAGTGGGTACTACAGAATGGAGCATGAAATCACCCGCGAGAGAGCTGGACCTCTTAATGTAAAATGGATCAAGTAGTATCAATCTTAAATACAAGAGATGAATGCTGATAAATGATAAAATATACGACATCAGTACAATGTATATAAAAAATTGCATATATGAATGTGTATTGAGTACATCAAAAATAAATCACTAGTACAAATCGCAGCTAATAGGAGAAGATATGTGGAGATTTTCATGTTCCTCTTGTAACTCGCGGGAACGCATGGAATGTTCCTCAGAATCTTTAAGTCTAACGACATCTTGTTCGGTAATAGCTAATAGAGCACGGGTTTCCTCCACTCTTGACATACTGGCTTGGTACTCAGTAAGAGCTTTGACCTCAGCACAGTGTTTTGCATATAAGCGGTCAATATTTTCAAGATGAACCTCCCACCAAGTCACGTTCATTTTCATATTCTTCCAATCCTTGATACGGGCGCGACAAAAGGGCAAGGTTGTAGAGGTAAGGTCACGAATACAAGTAGTCGTCAAATAAGCGAAGGTATCCGCAATTATATGTAGAAATGTAGGTTGGATAAGGGGATCATAGAGCTCCATGGTAGCAAACGTCTCTAAATGACTACTGTAAATGCGATCCAAAATGGCCATATCACCTGAGTAACATAAAAAGTTACGCCAGTAGACATGATGCTGTTGAGAAGGGTTTTGAGTTAAAAGTGTGGGAGTAGCTTGGGGAGGGGATTGAGGAAGTTGGATTTGTTGCGCGGATGAGGTAGTAGGAATGGATGTATGTTGAGGAGGTTGGATTTGTTGGGTGGATGAGGTAGCAGGAATAGATGTATGTTGAGGTCGGATTTGTTACGCAGATGAAGTAGTATGAATGGATGTATGTTGGGGAAGTTGGATTTGTTGCGCGGATGAGGTAGTAGGAATGGATGTATGTTGCGGAAGTTGGATTTGTTGCGCGGGAGTGGTATCGGGAATGGATGTATGTGTTTGCGAAGGTTGATGATGATGTGTATGTGGCTGCTGAGGGTGAATGGGAAGGAAAAAGGAATCAGAATTAGGAAAGGTCAGGTCTTGTAAAGTGTTTGGGGTGAGGGGAATTCGTTGAGAAGTGTTTCTGGATCCTCAAACACGGAGTCGGGAAACAAGGATTCAGGACTCCTGTTTGACTCATCTGCAGAAAAACATAGAATTATCAATGAGTCAGCATTATAAAAAAAATTTATATTCACGGATAAAGAAAAAAAAGTGGATAAAAATTACCATCATTCGCAGGCTGAATTTGATTCGCGCCAAGGGAAGATTCAGCAATAGTCTCCATATCAGCCTCAGGACCCCCGAAAAGTGACCTTTGAATTTGGGACCCATCTTGCAAAGTGACAGCAAGGTCAGCAGCAATATCACAAATGATAGGTTCCATATGCCGAGCATCTGTGTCAGAACTAGAGGCTTGAGGATCAGTCGTTGCCGCGACATCTACTTCTGAGACAGGATTGGTATCGTTTGCTTCAGGTATCTCAGGAATATTCACGGTTTCATTTTGATCTGCGGCATCAAGATTTGTCGGGACCGCAGATTGATCATGAGGGATTGAATTCGTGTTGGATGGCTGAGCATCCTTACGGATAATGGTAGAAATGGGAAGATCATCCCCATTATCTGAATCAAATAGCAGAATCTTCCTCACAATTATTGATATTGTCGATGCCTTCTCTCTTCCCTGATCCGGGAAGTCTGAGAGTATGTCAGCTACCTCGCAATCAGAATCATCAATAGAATGATCTGCTTCCTGATTTACATCCGTTCCAGTCCCGCGAGCTGAAAATGGTAAAACACTATTAAGTATAAAGGAAGCACGAAAGTATAGAAGATAAAGGAAGATTTTAACGAAGAATGAAAGTACATTAGAATAAAGGATCTGAAGCATGAATATCCTCCACAGCCTTTGCAACTGTATCCAGGAAAGAGTTTGCTTTTGCTCGCGGAGAGGATTCTCTAACTCGCGGAGAGGATGTTTCCAAATGAGGTAACTCTTCCATTCGCGGAGAGGAAGATTTAGCCTCACCTTGAGTAAAATCTGCAGTTTCATCCTCGACTTGATGTGACTGAAAAGCAAGAGGTTCAACTCCAAATCTGTCAGGAGGGGAGATCAAAGTAGAAGGATTTGACCTTCTGCGAATCAAAGGAATAGTATCTACCTCATCATCTTCGGAAGTATGAGTTGTTTCTATAATCTGAGCTCTTTGATCTCTTCTCCGCTGAGACAACGGAATATAATCCAGGGAATCACCCGTAGAATTAACTGCTAGTGGGGGATCTATTAAAAGAGGAACTCACAGTGGTGATGTGACAGCAGAATTCGTGGATCTGTGAAAACAAATAAGCAGGTTAAATGGCAGTTGAGAACAATGACTAAGAATAAGAATAAGGCATAAAGTTATAAAAACATTACCAAGCGTTTTGAAATAGGTTCCTCGCGAACCGGAATGGCGGTGGGAACTTCAACACGCTCGGAGTGCTTTCGTTTAGGCGCAGGAGGAACTTTGGATTTACCTTTTTTTTCCTTCAAAGTTTTCTGTTTCTTAGAAACTAGACTTGAAGTACCAGGGGTCTCATGATCAGAAACAGGAAGAGAAAGCTTCTTATAAAATCAGCGGGAGCCATGAGGTTTTTGTAATTTCAAAGATGAGTCTCCCACGAATACTTTTACAGGAGCAATTGGCCTGGGATGACCCATCATGAACGTTTAGAAGTCTGTTGTGACTTGGAGCCAAAAATCCACATAAGCCGTGGTTCGGCCACCTGCTCGAGACCTCGCGGGAATAAAAATGGCAAAAGAGAACTCTTGGTGTTTTCTCTCATACTCCTCGCGGTACCTCACTAGGGTCGCATCATAGTTGTCAGGGGAATCGCCTGAAGGAGGAGCAACGTAAACTGGAACTGCCTGCTCAAATCCCAGTTAACGAGCCACTCGCGAAGGATTGTAAGATGTGGTTCGCGAAAAAGAGTCATAAAAAATGGGCAAACAACACTCAAATGAAAAACCAGCAAAGATGAGCTCTTCATGGTGTTGATAACCATAAGCGGTCTGCTCCTCCATGGGGTAGAAAGAGGGAAAATAAATGCCATCTAGAGGCGTTGAGTAAGGTCTCCAGGAGAAATTACGACTGAAGTCAATAAAATCTTCAAGTCGCTTAGTGGAAAGAAGGTCAGACCAACGAGCAGCTCGCGATCTGGGACTAAGGGTATCAATATTTGAAGATGAAAAACTGAGAGGTTTGGAGGCATATTTTGGGAATCTTTTAAAAATGAAAAGCATAAGGAAAAGACAGGGAGTGTGGGTGTTTATGTCATACCTACCAACTGATCTTAGGAAATCATTGGACAAAGTATCCAGTTGGGAATAAAGGGTACCCAAAAAGAGAGGGGCTAAGGGAAGCCTGAATCCCCGCGAGGCTATAGAAGCCATAAGAAACACGAGTTTATTTGGCCCATCTTCAGGACGTCCCTGGAAAATATAGCGGTCCAACCAATAGGCTAAAAAGCCTGTCAGTTCATAGTCGTCGTTGAATTCAGGGCGGGGCACCGATTCGGGGTCTTGACCGCGGAGGAGAGGCAACTTTGGTTCATACTCCCTGAAGAAGTGATGACACCAGTTTGAGTACTTAAGCTTTGCACTTTTTACAATAGGTGCCTCATCAAGTATGGCACCATCTTTGAACTGGCTACCCCTTTTCGTGGCATAAGCCGCACAAGACTGGAGGTGAGAGTGAATCACCTGGTCTTCTTTACTGAAAAGAAGCGCATCAAGAGACCGCGATTCAAAAACTGGAAGTCTGAACAGCACGTAAACGTCTTCCAAGGTGGGGGTAAACTCCCCCTAAGAGGTTACGAAGTTATATGAGAAAGAGCTCCACCGCGACACGAGAAGGTTAAGAGCATCCGCGTCTCGACGGACAGACAAGTCCGAAAATAATTCCATGGAGTCCAGCAAGCCTGCCTGTCTGAGAGTCTCGCGGTGTCTATCATGGCTGAGTATATGGCTGGACCACAACCTCCAATGAGTAATGGGTGCCACATGCCCTTCATATTCTATAAAAGAATAAGGGACATCACCTCTTTCAATAAGAAGGCGAATAAGAGAAGTGGGTGGAATATTGGCTAAGGGGGCTTCTCTATCAGAGTGGATGAGCATTGGTTCATCCGTAATGTCTCCCGCGAGAGGAAGGTTCTCAATAGAACTCCAAAAATGATCATGAGAAATCTCGAAAAATGGAGTTTTTCTCCATTCTGTTGGCTGGGGAACAGATGGGACACTCCCAGATGGAGGAACTAAGAGTTTGGGGGTTGAGGACTTGGCCATTTGAAAATAGGAGAGTAAGGATTTAAAATTACAAACCGCGAAGGAAATGGGGATCTGAGGATAAAAATATTGAAGATAAGAATAACACAAAGGAATTCAGGAAGCAGCGAAGCAGAAAAAATGGAGGAAAGAGGAAAAAGTGAAATAAAATGGACAAGGGAGACTTATATAGGGAAGAGGCACAGAAACCTAGGGGGTGCCATTAATGACCGCGGAAGCCGAACCGACGCTAGGGTTGCCGCAAATTCAGAGGTCGCAAATCGAAAGATATGAAGAGTTTGAGAAAAACAAGAAAGATATGGGGAAAACAAAATAAGCACATGCACAAAAGTTGTTCGAAAGACAAGAAAAAAACTAGGAAGGAATGTTCGCGGATCAATAGGCGCGAATTATGGGAGACAGATTTTATCCGCAAGAGGAAAGGCAAAAGTGGCATAAAGAAAAGGGAGCTTTAAAGCAACAAGGTTGATTCGCGAGGCCACAGGTTATTGCACTTTAATACTTGGCCAAGTATCAAAGTGCAATGGGGAAAAAAATGTAAAGGATGTTGATTCGCGAATTAGTATAATGGCGAAATAACTCATATGGGGATAATGGCCCAAGCTTTAAATTATCTGGGATATGGCCCAAGGTTTGGTATATTTGGGGAAATCGGCCCAAGTAAAAGATTATTTGGGAGATTGGCCCAAATAATTGATTACTTGGGGAAATGGCCCAAATAAGGTTTCACGCGAGAGCTTGCATTATACAGAGGGAGGTATGAGGGACTGATGTGTTTTATAGCTCGCATCAGGAACTCATAACCCTATATGTTGCTCGCGTGGCGAGTACTACTCGAAATCTAGGGGATATGCTTGGGATGAGTAAATAGTGGGTCGCGACATTATTTACACCGTCCTAAGCAAGAGTACCTTAGAGAGGCCGATAGTATTCAGGGACATGACCAAGGCATGCATGATTAGTCATGACCCAGCAAAGCTATAACAGCATCCTTGGCTAAGGATAAATCAGATCCGGGATGAAACAGACGCGGATCACGAAGGCATGGCTCACAGTATGATTCGCGCTTGAGATTATGCAAATCCGTTTTACATAGTCTAAAGTGCAAGATGATGCTGTGCAAGGTGTTCTATGGCGCACAGTATGATCCGCGCATAAGATTACGCGAATCCGTTTTGCGTAGTCAGGGTGCGAGATAATACTGTGCAAGGTATTTATATCGCGGATTGGTACGCAGGAACCATGTCGCAAGACAGGTGCTGACGTGGCAATAGAATCCGCGAGGACGAAACAGGTACTGACGTGGCAACACAATCCGCGAAGACTACTGGGTACTCATGTCTATAAATAGAGATGCGAGAGCTCACTTCAAGGAGGAGAGAACTTTGAGGGGTGGATATCAAGAGAGAGAAATTCCTAGAGAGAGTATTTCGCGAACACTTGTAATTACTGTTTTCTCTTCCATTTCTCTGTAAAAAGCAAATAAAAAAAGCAATAAAAGCATCATTGCCGTTATTTTACTGACAAAATTGTGTAGAAACTATCTTCGCATCATCTAAATCTTGCGAACCCCTACAAGTCTAGACTAAACTTAAGAAATCCTAGAAGACTTTCACAAGACTTTCACGCCCCTCTCTCTCTCAATGCGTCTCCTCTTTACGCTCTCCTCACGGTTCTCACCAGCTCGAGCTTAAGTCTTCTCTCGTCTTCAACAACAATAATTATAGATGAGTTTCCTTTTATTTTTGTCGAGCGTGAAGGTTTCCA
Source organism: Cornus suecica (assembly GCA_963922005.1). NCBI lineage: Eukaryota > Viridiplantae > Streptophyta > Magnoliopsida > Cornales > Cornaceae > Cornus > Cornus suecica. Next base: position 98,146,705 of record OY998238.1, read on the forward strand.
CAATTTTCTTAAAGTGTTGCAACCTAAATTTAAACTACATTCACGTAGGACAGTGACAAGAGATTGTTTGAAGCACTCAACTCTTTTGATGTTGACTCAAGTATCCTTTATTTTTTCACTATAAATTAAATATGTTTTATTTATTCACTATAATTTATTTATAATAATTTGTTAATAATTAACTAAATTCAATCTTACGTTTGTAGTCATAACTAGTACTTTAGGACTTTTGAAGATAGTACCGGAGTGCGTGCAATGTCACATTATTGATGGTAACTATTTTTTCACTATTAATTTTTTATATTTATAAAATATATGTACCTACTGACTTTGTTTTACTACTTATGCTGCAACTTGGTGGGTGTGCTACTGCAGTCTCATTTCCTAAGTTCAAAAGCCATGGTTATCACAAAGAGCATTGTATTACAAGGGGTGGTGCTACAGTTTCATTTGATGTTGTATTTGTAATTTATTTTTTTTGAGCTTGTGGATTAACATTTCAGTGTGCTACTGTAGTTTCATTGTAGTGTGCTACTGCAGTTTCAGTTGTGTTTGTAAGTCATTATGCTACTGCAGTTTTATGGTTGTGTTTTTAAGTCCTAATATACTGCAATGTATGAATTTATTTTGGTCATCACCTAGTAGGTGTGCCTTTTGTTATGGTCATCACTTGTTTTAAACTTGTATTTGTGGTTCACATAATATTGTGCAATGTATGAATTTATTTCCTCAATTTAACTAATATAGGTTTATGTTTCAATCTGCGAAACCGATCCAAACCAATCCGGTTCACCGTGATCCGGTTTGGATTGGTTTCATTAAAGAAATGGACTGGATTGGTTCCAAAAATTGAAAATCCGGTAGTAGTGGATCGGATCCAAAATATCCTCAATCCGATCCGTGTCCACCCCTAGCTATAACCCCCTGTGTAAGCGCCTAGTGTGTTGTCCGATCAAATTAGTTCAGTTTGAGGCAATTTTAAACAATAATATGGTTTAGTTAAAAAAATTAAGAACTAGATAATTAACTGAATATTATCCCCGTGATCTCAAGGGGATAATATTCCCCCTGTTATTTTTCTAGTTAAAAAAAATAAAAACCAGATAATTAATGGAATATTATCTTGTTTGCTAAAAAGCATGTTTGATATTGTCAGTTTTAGTATCCCCTATTATATAATGTTTTAGTGCATAAGACCATACCGCAATATTTTTTTTAACTAAACCCTTTTAAACAATAATAGGGTTCAATTAAAAAACTAAAAACCAGATAATTAACTGAATATTATTCCCTTGGTCTTAACGTTGAGACTTACGTTAACGTTAACGTAAGTCTTTACATTTATTCTTTTTAAGATCCTCGCATTTGAAAATTCAATGTAACTTTTATTACATTACTAATTTAATTTTGATTAATTAAATTTAGTGAAATTTTAAAAAAATGACAACTTTTAGAGCCAATATAACAAAAAAGGTTAACTTCATTTACACCCCATCAGGTTTGCTTTTACTTCTATCACACCCCCCCCCCCCCCCCCCCCCCCCCCCCCCAGGCCAGGTTTGAGAATCTTCAATTACACCTCCTCATGGTATGAAATGTCTAAACCACCCTTAATCCAAACACCCCTTAAATCAATACAATCCTCAAACCAAACACCCCAACCACCACCACCCGCCACTAGTCGATGTCGCCACCACCACTAGCCATCATCACCACCACCACCAGTTGTGCCGCCTTCGCCCGTGTGTGTGTGTGTATATATATATATGTATGTGTGGATGGTGGGGATATATGTGTGTGTGTGTGTGTCTATGGCATTGTGCAGACGTGTGTGTGTGTGTGTAGAGATGAAGGGCTGGGGTTGGCTGCCATGAGTGGTGGTGGTGGCTGTCGTGGGCCGTGGGAGGGGTTAGGGTTAGGGGTGTTTGAATTTAATTTTTATTCACAAATTCAAAAAATTAATTTTTAAAAAATTAAATATGTGTTTGTAAAAATTAGTTTCTAAAAAAATTAAATGTGTTTGTAAAAATTAAAAGAATAAACTACTTTCCAAACACATATTACTTTTTTTATATGAGATTCAATTTTTTCAAAATATATATATATATGAGATTCAAAAAAAAATTTATTATGAATATGTAAAAATTGAATATGTTAGTTATAATCCATTAATAAATTGACTATGTGAAGTAATTAAATAATTTGTGCATATAATAAATTTAATTGATTTAAACTCTTAAAAAAGAGGAATAATTTTTTTCATAAATTTATGTTAAATTAAATTATAGAATTATGTTTAAATATCTTTTTATTTTCATTTTTGTACTTTTAGAAATGGGAGGGATCAAATTGACAAAAAATATATATTTGTTTCCAAACACACCTAGTTAAGACATTGAGGGTAATTTAGGTATTAAAAACTAAATTTAGGATGATGTCATGCCTGAAGGGATGTAAATGATGTGAATTTGAAAAAATAAGGGGTGTTAATGAAGATTCTCAAATCTGAGGGAGTGTGATTGAAGTAAAAGCAAACCTGGGGAGGTGTAAATGAAGTTAACAAAAATGAAAACTTTCATAAACTATTTACACTAAAAAGTCAAATTAACAAAAAATAATTATGAAAAGGAAAAAATAAAATTTTAGTCCAAAATGCCCTTTAATGCATGATCCGAATGTAAAAATTAAATTTTCACCATGAAAAACTTTTGACGCATAATGTGAAAATTTTAAACTTTGAGTTTAAATTTTTTATTTTATCACGTAAATTTTTTATTTCACCACGTAAAAGTTTCACAATTTTTTGGGGGCATTTTAGTTATATATATATATATATATACCAACTTGTCAAATTTGTAACTATTATAAGTTTTAAATACGAAATTATTATTTTTTCATTAACTTTTTTTTGTAAATACATTTTGAAAATTGTCATTTTCGCAATAGTGAGTCCAAAATTTGTCGTATTATAATTTTTCCTTAAACTTATTCAAGCAACCCAACTGAAAACCATCATATTACCCTAAATGATAGAACCACTAATATATAAATGTAAATTGTGTGCAAAACAAAATTGACAATATCAAACATGCTTTAGTCAAAAAAATGTACTATATTTTATCAACGAAAAAACACCAAAAAAACAAAACAAAACGCATGCCTTAGTTGACCATTGGAATCTGCATCACAAGTTATTAAGACTATACTTAATATTTTCTTCTATATTGTGTATATTTTATTTTGCTTATTATTGCAAAAGAAATAAAAGTACAATATTTTAAAAAAATAATAATAAAAAAAAAAAACAAATGCAGTTCCGTGTCACAAAAGTAGCTGTCGGGACTCGGCACTCAGGGTTTGGTATAAATTATTGTTTTCCAAATACATACAGGAGGATGGAACTTTAAAATACCAAAGCAGAAGTTTCCTTTGCTTATGCTTTAGTCAGTTTTAAAAGCAGCCACTTGGAACTTGGTAGTGTTTGAAATGTTTTTTGCGTTCGCTAGCAACAAGAACGCCAACAATAAAACATCTCTGGATGACTAAAATATTTACAACATGTTTAATACTTTGAATAGTTGCAAAGGAAAATATCTATTATCTTTCTGTATTCATTATCTTTCATTACAAATGTGAAAATATCTACCAAGTCCCAATATATTTAATTAAGGGTAAATTACAATTTCACCTCTTTTATTTGAATATATTACACTTTTTCCCCTCTTGTTTGGCTGCAGTTTGACCCTTCTAGTTTGATTATTGATTACACTTTCCTCCCTCTAAGTCATTTCAGATGACCGATAATTGAAAATTACTAAAATGTCCATTATATTATATTATAATTCATTCAAAAATATCTTAAAAATAATTTTACCATATTTTCCCTTTAGTTTAAACTCAATTAAAGGGTCGCTAAAATTGAATTGAACGCTAATTCTTATGAATCATAATTAAAGCAAAAAATTAAAAGCATTGAATTGATAAAACCTAAGAATGTTATTTAGCTTCAACCCAACAACAAGAACATGAGCATTTTAACAAACCTATATGAAAAAAGTTAACTTTTCAGATCCAAGCCTTAAACAAACCCTGTGCAATTTTTCCTCCTCCTTCAATTCCTTTCATATTTCAATTTTTTCAGTTTACAAGGAACTTTTTTTTGTTTTCAATGCTAAATTCAAGCAATATCTTTCAGCCCATCTCAGTTTATGAAGCTATTAGTTGTTTCTCAAATACATATATACGTATATATATATATATAGATCGGCAAAAAAATTGAGATTTACAAAACTCATAACCACCTCCATCCTGCTCCTCCTCCTCGCCGCCGCCATCCTCCTTCTCCTCCTACTCGCCGCCGCCGCTGTCCTCATCTTCTTTGTCTATGTAGATTAGAATCAACACACCAGCACAGAGGCTGCAACCTACCGTATCTTCTCTCCTCTGGTGATCCCCACCCAACCACGGTCTTCACCACCGACCCGCCACCGTGACAAACAACCGTGAACCCATCTTGGGAAATAGAGATTTAGGGAAATAAAGAAACTCAACCTCAACCCCAACCTCTGCTCCTCCATCTTCAATCTCTGCAATCGGGTTTCAAATTGGGAATTAGAGATTTAAGGTTTCCAATTTGCCATTTTTGAATACAAATTAAGAATTGCAACTGCGGCAATAGGGTTTCAAATTGGGAAATACAGATTTAGGGTTTCCAATTTGTGGTTTTGAATACAAATTAGGAAAAAAAATTCTCAACTTGGAATTCTTGTAGTATGGTGGGTCAATTTTTTTATTTTTTGAATTTTTTAAAAAATGATAATACTTAATTTTTGGTAAATTGGATTATGGTAAATTATAAATATTTAAATGTTTTTTTATTATGACCTTCTCTAACTACATTTTTAGAGGGTATTTTTGTTCATTTAAAAACTTAAAAGTGAGGGCAAAATGGACTTTTCATTAACTGAGGGGTAATATAGTCATTTTCCCTCTAAAAATGTCTTTGACCAACGTTGACTACGTCGAAAGTTTGACGGAGGGGGAAAGTTTAACCAATAATCAAACTAGAAGGGTTAAACTGTAATTATCTAAACAAGAGGGGGAAGTGTAATATGTTTAAACAAGAGGGGTAAAACTGTAATTTACCCTTTAATTAATCCCTCTCTTATACTATGCCGTCACACGTACAAACAAAAGATCTGTCAACTAATTTACTATGCCGTCACAGGTACAAACAAAAGATCTGTCAACTAATTTACATTGCATATTCAAATATGAGGGGCCCAATTATCTCTATAAATATGCATGTACATGAAGTGTGTATTGCATAGCCCTCACATCTCAGTCTTCAGATAAAAAAAGGCTAGTCACCTCTTTACCTACATCCTAAAAATGGCCTCCATCGAAGTTGCTAATCCCGACACTTTTCGCCCAGGAGCAAACTTCGAGCCTAGTTTATGGGGAGATCGTTTCAACTCATTCAATCTCGATAACGAGGTAACATTTATTTGTTTTCATATTTATATATACAGTATATGTAAATGTATTTATATAATGAGGATTACAATGATTTGACCACAGCGTCCGTCCACTTTCGAGTTTTCAGACAAAATGGTTATAAAATGCCTAGTGGTAATTAAACCCCTCAATATTGATTACATATATATCAATAGGGACACTAATGCTTAATTTCTTTTACCTTTTTAATGCTTGAAATATTTTCAAGGCCTCCAATTTACATAATTTTTTGGTTCTCTAACTAATAAAATTGCACGCATGGCTGATATACGTACTATATATGGTGGCTTATTTGAACAGATGTCTTCAATAAATTTAAAGACAGCAATGGTAAATTCAAGGAAACTCTCACCGGGGATGTAATGGGTCTGCTGAGCTTGTATGAAGCTGCGTTCTTGAGGGTACACCGAGAAGATATTCTAGATGAAGCTCTAGTCTTCACCACCACTCACCTTGAGTCCATGGTGGCCCATTTAAGCCCTTTCCATTCAAAGCAAGTAGCAGAAGCCCTAGAGCAACCCCTCCGCAAAGGCATCCAAAGATCAAAGGCAAAGCATTACATCTCTACCTATGAAGAAGACGATTCAAAGGATGAAATGTTATTGAAGTTTGCCAAGTATGACTTCAATTTGGTACAGTTGTTGCACAAGCAAGAACTATGCCACATGTCTAGGTAATGATCAGTAGGTTAGCGCTTTGTAGAGATGAAAAGAGAGACAATTAATGCATTTTTAAATAATTTAACTTATCTCCTTTCCTGTATATAGGTGGTGGAAAAACTTAGACTTTGAGACAAAACTTCCTTATGCGAGGAACAGATTGGTTGAGTGCTATTTCTGGGCTATGGCTGCGTCTTTTGAACCTCATTATTCCTCTGCACGGGTCATACACGCTAAAATTATTGTTATGTCATCAGTTCTGGATGATACATATGATGCATATGGTACACTTGAAGAACTTAAACCTTTTACGGATGCAATACAGAGGTATAACATATATTTTCACTCTTTGCTCTTTTTTTTTAGAATATTTGTTTTCATATCCCATCAAAATCTATTGCACATGCAAAATCTAGGAAGGATAGTAGTATGCATATATGCGCACAACAATTGAGCATGTACCGAAGAGATTTGTTGTGGATAACTTTGTTTGATCTTCAACTGAATGAATATGGACACCGTCTTGTTAACTTTTAGGTGGGAATGGAGCGCCATGGACGATCTCCCGGATTACATGCAGTTTTTCTATAAAACTCTCCTAAATCTCTATGAAGAATTCGAAAGGGAAATGTCAAAGGAAGGAAGATCCTACAGCATTGAGGGCTCCAAAGTTGCTGTATGTCTCATATGTTTTATTTATATATATATAATTTCTTTATTTATATTATGACAAGAAACTCATACACTAAAACTAATGTTAATTACCAGTTTAAGGAACTATCGAGCAGTTACTTCCAGGAGGCCGTGTGGTACAAAGAAGGATACGCGCCATTTTATGATGAGTACATGGTCAATGCCCTTAAAACAGCAGGTTATTACTTGGTCACAGTATCATCTTATGTGGGCATGACAGGACATGCTACGGCTGAGGTATTCGATTGGGTCATAAAGAAACCTAAAGTTTTGGTTGCTTCATGCAAAATTGTCAGGCTAATGGATGACATAGTAGACTTTGAGGTATGTATATATACACAAACATTCTTATACCACTTGATGCACATGTTCTTTCATAACCTAATCATGTCATATCCCTAAGTTTATATTGTGCCCTAATACAACACGCTACACCATGAGATACAACACTTATGCAACATGAGAATTCTGAATATTCATGTAAAAATTGGATAACCGAATGTGAATCATAACCTAGCTAGAATTGTTTTTTTCTTTTTTTTTGGTAAATTCCTAGAATTGTTTCATATATATGGAATAATGTAAAATTGTAATTAACAATTAGAAGTGTTTATTCATTTGTAGGAGGACCTAGAGACTGGACATGTCGCAACAGGGGTTATATGCTACATGAGGCAGTATCCTGGAAAGATGACAAAAGAAAATGTGTTTGATTTGTTCAATGAAGGGGTGGTGAATGCATGGAAAGACATCAATGAGGAATGTCTCGAGCCAAACTATATCACCAAGCATATTCTTAGGAGAAGTGTTAACCTCTCCGGACTTGTCGATTCCTTTTTCAAGACTACTGATGGATATACTCATCCAGGAAAAGTGTGGAAACATCATGTCATCTCTTTGTACATAGATGCCATACCCATATGATCAGCATGGGCATATGCTGCTAGTGCTTGCATTGAGTCTGGTTTACTTGTGTGACTAAGGATTGATTTGATCCATGGGTTGTTTAGCTCGTCTATTACTATATTTTTTCATTTTATGAATGGTATCAGTTCCTTTTGATGCAATATAAAGGACTGAGTGTGGTTAATACTACAAATATGTTTCAATGTTTCATGAAAATGTCTCTCTCTAATATATATTTACCCAAAAAAAAATGTCTCTCTAATATTCATCTCTCCTTTTGTCCAAATTATCTTTTGGAATTGTCTCAAAATACTTGTTCACTTTAACAAGTCAAAGCAAATTTTATAAATTATCTAGGACAATACTTGGGTGTTGCCCCATGAAGATCAAGTTAGACACTTGACGAAAAAAAATTCAATACAAGTGATTCAATACAAGTTAGACACTTGACCAAAAAAATTTCAAAAGGAATTAGCTTTGATTTGTGTATTTATGGATTTTATGTCCAACTTCCTTTTAAAAAAGATTTTTTTCACGTGTCCAACTTGTATTGGTCATGGACAGGATCCAAGTACTGTCCATTTATTATTGCCGTATAACATGGAAATACAAGGGAATAATGCGCTGATAACATTGGCAAAAATTCTTCACTCTCTCACACGCCCCTCTCTCTCTCTCTATCCATCACCTCACTATACTCAGCCAACCTTCATTATTATATTACTTAAAATTAAAAAACTTTAATTTGCTAAAATCAATGCATAAACTTTACAAATCTATAATTCATAAAAAATAAAATTACATAAAGAGCCCCTATACTAATTTATACATTAAAATATAATAGGAAAGAAATATTTTGAAAAATAAAATATTTCGGAAAAAATAAATATTTTGAAAAAACAATTGGAAATATTTTTGCCCAAAATATCATACAAAATATACACCAAAAAAAAATAATGTATTTTTTGTATGATATTTTGGGCAAAAAACTTTCCAATCCAAATATTGTGACTAGAGGAGAATGCATCAAAAGCATACAAACATACCGATCATTATTTTGACATTGTATAATGGTGATATTGCAGCCACGAGGGGTGTTACCAGTACCATCACGATATTTTGATGAGAAAGATTTTTTGAAATATTTTATTTTTTCAAAAGTAATTTATTTTTTCCGAAATATTTTATTTTTTTGTAATATTTTTTTCCTATTATATTTTAATGTATAAATTAGTATAGGGGCTCTTTATGTAATTTTATTTTTTATGAATTATAGATTTGTAAATTTTACGCATTGGTTTTAGCAAATTAAAGTTGTCCAATTTTAAGTAACATAATAATGAAAGTTGACTGACTTGGAGTGTACCAGGGATGGCAATGGGGCAGTTTGGGGCAGTTTTCTTAATCCCCATAATCAAAACTGCAAAAATTTTCATCCCTCATAATTGTTTAAAAATATTACCCTTATTCTCATAACCACCCCAAACCGTTACCCCGTCCCCCATAACCGCCACAAACCGCCCCATTAAATCGATTTTCTCTCCAAAAAAATAAACAAAATATAAATACATTAATATTTTTCTAAAATCTATATAAAAAATAACCAATTATTCAATTAATTTAATCAGAATAATTACTAAAATAAAAACAAAATAAGCAATTATCCAATTAATTTAATCGTAACAAAATCTAAATAAACAAACTTAAATAAAAAAATTCAATTATAACAACATAAAATAATAATCCACAATTAAATTATAAAATATTAATCATTTACAACTCCATCACAAAAACAACTAAGTGGAGAGAGAGAGAGCTAAGTGAAGATTTTAATATCTTTGATAATTCTAAACTATTTTCTAATTGAAACAAAAAATACATCAATATAGACTCTAATTTACAAATTCAATGGGTAAGGGAAAGCTAAGTGGAGAGGGTTTTCTCTCTATATATATATAGAAAGGGTATATAAGAAAATATTTATTTTGTTTAAGGATTTTAATATAATTTTAAAATAAGAAGATGTAAATAAATATATAACTATGTAAATTTAATATAAAATAATTAAATATTAACAATGCAATTTGGGGTGAGGCGGTTCCCCAATGGGGGAACCCCTCAAACCGTCCCTCGCCCCATAATCGTCGATTTTTTTTATTTTAATCCCATAACCACCCCATTTTTAAATAGGGCGGTTCCCCGGCGGGGCGGCTTTTTCCGTCATCCCTAAGAAATACTACCATTTAAAAAATTCTAAATTAAAATTGAACACATCTAAAAGGATTAGAAGGAGTAAATCAATAGAATAAGTTGGGGTAAATTATATTTTCACCCCTTTTTGTTTGGACATATTACACTTTCCCCCTCTTGTTTGGACAATTATAGTTTCACCATTCGCAGTTCATATTATAGTTTCAGTTTTCCCACTGATTTAAACTTCTGGCACAGTCAACGCGGTGAAATGACTACATTGCCCCTCAGATCACGTAAATATCTTATTACCCTTCCCACAAGTTGTGAAATGACAATCTTACCCTCAATATAATTACCCAAATGCCCTTACTTGAGTTAGATGGGGTAGGTGGGGCTCTTACATTTGTTTTCAACAGGAAGCTCATCTTTTTCCTACGATTATGAATGTGAAGTAAAGGTTTAGATCTCTAATACATATGAACCTTTTCAAATCACACATGGCTTGTGACTAAACATTTATTAGACACACTTTCTCACATGACTATACATATGCATATAATATATGTATGTATATGTGCACTTGTACAACAAAAACCCTTGGCATTGACGGCGAAAGCCATGTACAACTCCACCAAACGCTATGTGAAGTGAAGCAGTCGTAATTAGGGTTTAATTCGCCATACCTAATTTCGTTTTCTCGCTCATACTTTCTCTCTCTAGAAGATCAACATGCCTACCTACACAACAATCGCTTGGGAGAATCTGATTGAGCCCGGAGTCGGAGATTCGTACAAGGAATCGGTGAATTCGAAGCCCCAAAGCCCTAAATCTGAGCATGTAGTTGTTGATGACGAAAAGAAGAAGAAGAAGAGAAAAACCCCAAATCAGATAGATATCACCTGCTTTATATACCACTCTAGACTAAATGAAACGATTAGGTTTAGATGCTGACTTAGATTAGGTTAGGGTTTTGGTTGGGTTATGTTAGTTTAGAAGGTTCAAAGGTAAATGCACATTTAAGATATTTTGGAATTAAGTTACAACATAATATAATGGATATTTAGATAATTTCCACTGTCACTAGAAATGACTTAGTGGGGTTGAAACAGTAGAATAACTTAGAGGGCTGAAACTATAATTGTTTAAGCAAGAAGGAACTTGGAATATGTTTAAGAAAGAGGGGGTGAAAGTAACGGCATACGTGTATGAATTTGTGATTATATATAAGGAAAATTATTAAAAAAGGACCATTCCTAAAGATTATTGTTATAAAGGGATCATTCAAATAGGAAAGCTAAAAGGGGATCAAAATCAAACTTAATTATCAAAAGGGGACCATTTTTAGTGTAGTGACCAAAATACTCATATGTTTGCACTACCTTTCAAAAATCCAACATTTTCAAAATTATTAATATTATCTACCAATAAAACAAAGTTATATATATATATATTTGTATATAAGTGATATATAATATTATTGTAATTGTATTCCGGAAAATAAAATAAAAAATCCGAAATATACATAAATAAAAAAATGCCAAAAAGAAAACTTTCCAAAAAAAAGCCAAATGTACGGCAATATAAAAAACTTTTAAAAAATGCCAAAATTTTGCAAGGTAGATAGTATTGACTTAAAATATTGTATTGATGCAATTGATACAAATTTATTATTTATATGTATATTTCGGCAATTTGTTTTTTGGCAAAATAAATTTGCAATTTTTTCCCAAAAAGAGCCAATTGTACGGCAATATTAAAAAAATTTCAAAAATGTCAAAATTTTGCAAAGTAGATAGTATTGACTTAAAATATTGTACTGATGCAATTGATACAAAATTATTATTTATATGTATAGTTTGGAAATTTGTTTTTTAGCAAAACAAAATTGCAATTTTTTTCCCAAAAAAAGTCAAATGTACGGCAATATTAAAAAAAATTCAAAAAATGCCAAAATTTTGCAAGGTAGATAATATTGACTTAAAATATTGTATTGATGCAATTGATACAAATTTATTATTCATATGTATATTTCAGCAATTTGTTTTTTGGCAAAAAAAATTTGCAATTTTTCCCCAGCAAGTTTGACACAAAAATTCAGCAATTTTTTAACGAAAATTTTGACAAAAAAATAGACATTTTTTTTTCGGCAAAAACAAATTTGCCGAAATAAAATTGCCAAAAAATTTCTTTTTGGCATTTTTTATTTATATGTATATTTCAATTTTATTTTTATTTTTTGGAATACAATTACAATAATATTATATATCACTTATATACAAATATATATATATAACTTTATTTTATTAGTAGATAGTATTAATAATTTTGAAAATGTTGGATATTTGAAAGGTAGTGCAAACATATGGGTATTTTGGTCACTACACTAAAAATGGTCACCTTTTGGCAATTAAGTTTGATTTTGGTCCTCTTTCAGCTTTTTCTACTTGAATGGTCCCTTTATAGCAATAAATTTTAGGAATGGTCCCTTTTTAATAATTTCCCCTTATATATATGTTTCTATATCCACGTCTGTATGATTGCCTTTATGCTTGTTACCAAACACTCTTTGCTAAGAAATTTTTTAAAACTAAATGGTTATGGAAAGAGCTTATTCACCTCATCTAGGGTTCCTTTTTTTGGCATCGAAACTAATTAGACAATCTTATCTTAACAGATGAATCAATAAAGGCCCTTACCTCATATGCCCCCGATGAGTACCATGAGGCATACACCTAGAGATTATGTGAGTGGGGGTAAAACCGTTATTATTTTAAATTTAATGGGGTTTTATGGAAAAAATCAATGGAGACAAAATCATTATTATACCAGATTTAAGAGTAAATAATAGAAACAATAAAAAAAAATCCTTACGAAAGTCCGTGCCTGAATACCATGAAGGCAATGCTCTATCTTCACCTTTTTGAACTTCATGTATTTACCAAGAATGAGATCACAAAGTATGATATTGTGAGTTTAAATATATAGCAAGGCTATCTTTGGATTATCAATATATTTCACTAAACTTCTGTTTTTGGAGATATTTGTAGCCAAACAGAGCTTAAACTTGTGGAGAGTTGAAGACACGTAAGAGTCTACTTGGTTTATATATCTCAAAATTGTTATCATAATTTTGTAAAAAAAAAATTGGAAACAAATATTTTTATAACTAAATTGTTTGTATACAATTTTGAGAACACGGAACCGAACAAACTTTTTATACACTTAATTAAATTTTTTATTTTCAAAAAATGTTTTTAAAAATGGTTGCAGTTTAATTCTAGTTGCACGGAAAACAAAATGGAACGCTAATTGTTTTGCCTCAGTGGTATGTCTCAACTTAGGAATAATGTCACAACTAGAACATATTTATGATGCCCCTCGTTTATAATGTCCCTTGTTTGGGTTCCAATTGTATGCAATTTAGTGACCAAATACCAAAGGCCCTTGTAGCGTAATGGTATCATCTTTCTTTTCAAAGTATGAGTGTGTGGGAGGTAAGAGGTTCAAGTCCTATGGAACTCATGTGTTACCTACCAAAAAAAAAGGGAAAAAAAAATTTAGTGACCAAATTTGAGGCGTTACAAAAATGAGAGTTGGTAGTGTACATTTTCTTGAAGTGATTTCTTTTTTTTTTGAGGAAATAAGTAATTTTATAGAAAGAAGGCTAAACAAAGCCAAGCACAAAACACAGGAGGGAACCCATGCTCATTACAAGGTGGTACATTGTTCAACAAAGCCCCAAACCCACCAAGTTAGGGACTCCCAATCCTCAATACCTAACAGCTTGATACTGGGCTGCATAGACAAAACCCACAGGAGCTGAAACTGATGTTGAACATGGTACCTTCTCCAACCAAAAAGATTAAAACAAAAAGCACAGACAATGAAGAAGAGGCTAAGCAAGTAGTCCTCTTGAACAACACGATAACTTATCACAAATAAAAAATAGAATCTAGAAATCCCCAGAGTAGTGTTAGCTGCAGACCTCTTGAAATTTTGAAGAGAATGGCCCCTGAAGCTGATGGACTCGGTGATCTCCCTTTGAAGTACATGTAAAGGCTTCGACTCCCCCATATAGAATCTCCTATTTCTTTCCATCCAAATTGCATAGATAGTAGCAGCAAGGCACCATCTAGCAGTGATGGCGTACAAACTTCTATTTCTGAAGTAGATGTTGCACCAGTTGATCATCTTTTCCCAATTTCTAGCAGGCCAGAAGAATCTCCCTTTACTACATATAGCAGCCCATAGAATAGAGGTTTCAGAACATAGGAAGAATAGATGGTTTCTGGTTTCAGTTGGTTCACAGCAGAACATACATTTGGAGTGATCAAGCAACCCCATTTGCATGAGTCTAGCTTGGGTGTTAAGTCTATCAAGAGTAGCCAACCATGCTATGAAAGCGTGTCTAGGGATTGCTTCTTTAGATCATATGCAAGAAGACCAGTTTACACTGTTGAATTTAGTTCTCATCACCTCCCAAGCAGAGTTGATGCTGAAATTTTCTTTATTTGGAAGCCAAATGAGCTTGTCATGATCAACTTTATCCACCTTAAGAATGTCCTCCCTTAGTTGAACCAGGTCACTAGTAGAGGCTCTTGGCAATCTCCATGTCCCATTTTGGATGATAGTAGAAACTTTAGCATGAATTCCCAACCCAGAAGCTACAATGCATCTGTCACCCAAGACTTGAGCAATAGGCAGATCGTAGACCCAAAGGTCATACCATAGAGAAATGTTGCTGCCAGTACTTACTCTGAACTGAAGCAACCCTTCCATCTTATCTCTAAGCTTGAGAATTTTCCTCCAAGCCCAAGAACAAGTTTGAGGGACCTCCATAGCCCAAAAATGGTTCTCCTTAATGAGCTTTTTATTTGCCCATTTAGCCCATAAGCTAGGAGAATCAACTTGCAAAAGCCTCCAAATATGCTTGCACATTGCAGCCTTGTTCCATTCCTCAAGGTTTTTGAGACCTAACCCACCTTCTTTTTTAGGAGCACACACTCTATCCCAAGCCACCTTGCCTCATTTCTTAAAATTTTCATCACCTTTCCATAAGAAGCTTCTCATAACTGCATTTATTTTTTTCATAACAAATTTGGGAAGAATAAAAGAAGTGGACCAATAAACTTACACTGAAAAAATCACTGCAGAAAGAAGCTGTAATCTGCCTGCAAATGAAAGAGACTTGGTGCTCCAATTTTGAAATCTTCTAGTGATCACGTCCACAAGAGGTATGCAATCAGTGGGATTAAGTTTGGTAGTAATGAGGGGAACCCCTAGGTAGATAATAGGCAAATGGACTAAGCTGAAACCAGTGGCTCTAATCATCTCAGAAACAATGTCTTCTCTTATACCAGAAGTGAAAATAGAACTCTTGGAGGCCAACCAGGTGTTGGGGGATAGCCCAGAAAGAACACAAAAAATTTTCAAAGCTTGCAATAAGATATCAACAGAGTTAATCTCTCCAGCACAAAATAATAGCACATCATCAGCAAATAGAAGATGGTTGAGCCTTAAGTTCTTGCATCTCCAATGGAATTTAAACTGATGTTCATTTACAGCCCTTCCCATGTAGCCAGTTAAAACCTCCATGGCTAAAACAAATAGATAAGGGGATAGAGGATCCCCTTGTCTCAAACCCCTTTCACTCTTGAAAAACCCCTCCAAACCACCATTGATAGAAATGGAAAACATGGGGGTGGTAATACACACTACAAGAAATCATGGTTTTTGGGACGGTCAAAACCGTCTCTAAAAGTCCAAAAACCGTCGCTAAAAGTCATCATGGACCGTGCTTAAAAAAAGGGTCTTAGCTACTCTTTTGGGACGGTATTTTTGGAGCTTCGCTAATAAAGACGTTTTAGTGACGGTATAGACCGTCACTATTAAATTTACTATTAGCGACACTTTATACCGTCACTAATGATACCGTCCCTAATGAGTAACTTTTTGGGACGATAGGTAGTGTCACTATTTAATTTACTATTAGGGACGCTTTATACCGTCACTAATGACACGGTCTCTAATAAGTGACTTTTTGGGACAGTAGGTAGTGTCACTATATAATTTACTATTAGGGACGCTTTATACCGTCACTAATGAAATTGTCCCTAATAAGTGACTTTTTGGGACGATAAGTAGTGTCACTATTAAATTTACTATTAGGGATGCTTTATACTTTCACTAATGACACCGTCCCTAATAATTGACTTTTTGGGACGGTAGGTAGTGTCACTATTTAATTTACTATTAGAGACGCTTTATACCGTCACTAATGACATCGTCTCTAATAATTGACTTTTTGGGACGGTAGATAGTGTCACTATTTAATTTACTATTACAGACGCTTTATATCGTCTCTAATAAGTGACTTTTTGGGACGGTAGGTAGTGTCACTATTTGTTATATTATTCCGTCACAAATATTATTTGCCACGGTTTTGGAGTGTCTCAAATAATTATATTAACTATCATTAATAATTCATTTTTCCCATATTACCATTTTCAATATGAATCATAAAATTATAAATACCTGATTCATAAAATAAATAACAAATATAAATTTGGCACAATACAATAAAATAATAAACTTTCATAAATCCATTTAGATGTTTACATTAAAGCAACACCTATAAAGGAGCAATATGTACAAAAGAAATAAAAAGCTCCATCCAACACCTACAAGAGAGCAAACTGTTCAAAAAAAAATTAACCATCCTAACAACTTCCGAGCACTAAAAGAGTTTCATGACCAAAAAAAAGAAGACAAATAGTCTAGAAATTAATTCAAACTTCCTACAAAAGTGATCACTCCCTCTCTAACTATAATCATTTGGCAATCACGTGGTAGTGGCGGCGGTGGTGTCGGTGGCAACTGTTGTTGCTACTGGTGGTGGTGGTGGTGGTGTCGTCGACTGGTGGTGCTGAGAGTATTGGAACCATGGCGGTGCTAAAGATTATTGATACTGCCATGGTGGTGGCTGCTGACAGTTGTTGAACCATGGTGGTGGCTGTTGATTTTGTGCAACTAACATCTCTAACATTTTGTTTGTTTTCTCCTGTTGCAACCGCAAATTTGCCACTTCCTCCTCCAATTTCTCAGCTCTTTCTTCACCTCTCTCGAACCTTTTTCGAGACGTCTCGTCATAAGATGATGATGCACGCTTTCGATTAGGAACAATGTAACCATTTCCAAGCCCACTTGGATATCCTTTCCTAACACCCATGTGTTCAAGCAATATCTCCACATCATTTGTGCTTGAAATGGTACCATCAGAATTATTTGAAACTTGAGCAAATTTTTCCTTCATTTCCTCCTACAATAAAACATATTTGACAAACATAATTAATTTCACAATGCACATACTAGTAAAAGTACAATCCTCATAATTAATTTTATATATGCTTTCAAAGATAATCAACATTAGTGGCTATGTTTGTTTTGAGATAAAAGAAAGTTAAACTCATCGGTTAGCAACATAGAATTATATATATAAAAAAAAGATGCTTCCTAAAGTACTTCTTCAGACAATCAGCAAAAAGGCAAAAAATAAAGGAAAAGGAGTCATGATGTTGAAGCTTGGTATTTCTGATCTTTCATTTTCAATTTCAGTTTTCAATGCATTCTTAGCCCAAATGTGATTCGACTTCGAATAGATTTTTTTTTTTTGAAGACAAAACTTCATTCAGCTGAATTCATATATAATCTTTTTTTTTGGGTAATTCAAAATTTTATTAAAAGGAAGGCAAACAAACAAGCCTAAAGAAGGCTAAGAACATATACAACAGAAACCGCAGCAAAGAAAATAGGAATTTGGGGATGCAAAGATTATGGCAAAGTCAAAGCAGACGGTGCTTACACATTGAAGTAATTATTCTATGATCACGCCATACTTAAATTTCTGCTATTTGTAAATAGAAACGTGCTATTTTGTGATGTTTCCTAATGATGTTTGTTTTATCATGACAGCACTGCAAGTGCTGTGACGGTTAGGAGCACAATCAGAAGGCTGAGGGAGCAGACTGAGAGTTAAATCTGCATAAGACGGGGAATGTGAAACCTTGGTGCAAGTGTCTCTAGAATGAATGGGATTCCTAATTTTTGTTATCGGTCAAGTGCTTGGATGCAGAACTTTTGATATTGAATCAAAGTCTAGTTGTTAATTGTTTAATTTTATGTGAACCATTTGATGTTTCTCATCTTGTTGGGGTGTTATAGCATATGGTTACTTTCAGATCACTGCTTGGTCTGTACTTGTTATCTATTCTGTACTTGGAGTTTCTTGTTCCATTATAGTATATAGTGTTGGCTTTGAAATTTACTTTCGGCAAACAATTCCAAAATTGATGATAACAAACCATTGAAGAGTGTTTGATACTAATGATTTTTCGAGCTTAAATTTTCAGCAAAAGACAGGTGAACGACTCGGAAAACAAACTCGGAAAGAAAGCTTAAATTAAAGCGAAAGGCCGTAAAAGAAATTGAAGCGCAAATGGAAAATCAACGGTAAAGGCGAAAGTCGAAGACTCAAGACTTGGGGTAGATAGGTCGGGAAGCGATCATTGTAACAAGGTAATTTTATGCGTCGATTTTATCGTATAAGCTCAACTATAAAATGAACCAAATTCAAATAAAATGAAAAACGCTTTACCGAACTTAAACGGAAAGAAAAATATTTTTATTAAATGTTTTTCATGTTTGAGTCGACTAAAATAAGCCTGTGTATTTTCTACTAGTCGACTAAAATGATCAGTAGCTATAGGTTTTTCATCCACATCAAAAGAGTCGACTGAAAAGAGCTTGAGTCGACTAGACTACTTCATGTAGTCGACTAGAATTCATTCTAGTCGACTAGATGGTCCAAAGTAGTCGACTAGAACTCAATCTAGTCGACTAGATGGTCCATTGTAGTCGACTACAACAGAGAAGCAGTCGACTAGAAAATCCTCAAAACCTGCAGATTCTTCAGAAAACATTTCCCATGTTTTGTGGACTTTATTCAATGGTATTCAAACGGCTCTTATCTTTCAAATACTATAATCATTCTTCAAAACCAATCATTCTTCAAAACCCTAATGCTATGCTATATATAGAATGAGATGTGTATATTGAAGTTTGAGAGATTGAAATACAAGAAGAAACAAAGCTATCAAAAATCTGCATAAATTTTTCTCTACAAAAGCCATTGAAACCAAGCTTTGAAAATCTGATTTTCTCCAAGTTTCTTTGAAAATCAAAACCTCTAGTATCTTTTCTTATTCTCCAAATATCATTCATTGATCATACCCTTTGAGAATACATTTCTAGAGCTATTGTAAAATCACCAAAAACACTTGAGCTTATATTGATTTATCTTCCATAAACACCTTTGGGTTTTGAGTGTTTTTGTTCTTGAGTGATTTTATTGATTACATACGAATTTGTAATCTCTGACAAGTGAAGTCCACCGATTGTTCAAGAGAGGGTTGTTCTCTTGATTGAGGGACAAGCTCGAGAGGCTTGTGTTGTAAAGGTTTGCCATTCCACCTGTGAAGGAAGAGCCATAGTGAAAGGATCGGGAAAAGTCTCAAGAAGGGGTTCTTGAGCCGAGGAATAGGAGTTACAGAACCTCGAAAAAATCACGGTGTCAAATCTCTCTATCTCTTTCTCTTTACTTAATTATTTTGCATGCCATAATTGCTTAAATATCTTGTATGATATCTTGTCTTGAAATTAATAGTTAGAGAAGTTCAAATTAAATCATTCACTTACTTATTGTGATATAGTTTTTATTTGAGAGTGTTCTAATCTCGAAAAGAATTAGACTTAATTTTTGAACACCCTATTCACCCCCCCCCCCCCCTCTAGGGTTAATTAGTGACTAACAATTGGTATCAGAGCCTAATCTCTATTTATTTTAGACTTAACCGTCTTAGAGAACGATCATGTCATCGAATTTAGTCACTCATATTGAAGGTCAATCGAATAATAGGCCCCCATGGTTTGATGGATCAAATTATAGCTATTGGAAAACTAGAATGATAGATTTTCTTCAAGATATTGATTACCAAATTTGGCAAGTAGTTCTTGAAGGACCATTTGTATTAACTAAAATTGTTGATGGAAAAGCCGTCCCCAAATTACCCAATGAGTGGGATAATGATGATCGTAAACTCATGTAGTACAATGCTAAAGCCAAAGTAAATTTAAATTGTGTTTTAAGTCCAAATGAATTTAATCGTGTATCTACTTGTTCAACGGCAAAAGAAATGTGGGATAAACTTGAGGTAACCTATGAAGGAACATCTCAAGTACAAGAATCCAAAATTGACATACTCATGCATGAATATGAATTATTTGCTATGAAAGATGATGAAAATGTGAATTCTATGATGTCTCGTTTTACAAATATTTTGAATGGACTAAAGCATCTTGGTAGAATTGTTCCTAGATCCGATGCGTCACGAAAAGTGCTTAGAAGCCTTCCGGCAAAATGGGATGCAAAAGTAACGGCTATCAAAGAAGCTCATAACCTCAACACCATGAGTCTCGATGAAATTTTCGGCTCTTTACTCACTTGGGAAATAACGTTGAAAGCTCGTGAAGACGACATCAAGCCAAGAAAGGGAATAGCTTTGCAAGCCTTCACTAAAAATGAAATCAATGAGCCGAGTGAAGAAGAAGAGGATGAGGACATTGCATTGTTCACCCAAAAATTCAAGAGACATCTTCAAAGAAAGAAAACAAACGGTGGAAGATTCATGAAAAGAATCGAACCTAAAGGCGAGACTAGCAAAAGGGAACCCCCAACGTGTTTCAATTGCGGAAAGCCGGGACACTACAAAAGTGATTGCTTCAAGCTCAAAAAGGAAAACGACAAAAGACCTAGCAAGATGGCAATGAACGTCACATGGGAGGACTATAACTCATGCGACTCAGATGAGGAGAAAAGTAGCGAGGAAACGGCAAACATTTGCCTCATGGCAAATGAAGAAGAGGTACATTTAAATTTAAGTGATTTAGATAAACTATCATATGATGAACTTCTTCTTGATTACAATGAATTGCAAGATGTGTTTGAAGAATTACATGATGAATTTGAAAAATTAGCTAGAAAATATATCCTTCTTAAGAAAGATAAGTCTTCATGTAGTCTCACTAATTCAAACTTAGAAGTTTCTTGCAATGACAAAAGCATTGAGCTAGAGAAGGAAAATATTCGGTTGAAAAATACTATTGATGATCAAATAAATGTTTTAGCTAAATTTACAAAAGAAAAAGAGAACCTTAGTATCATGTTAGGAAGACAAAAAGGATCATTTGATAAATGTGGTCTAGGGTATGATGCTTTTGACAAGGATGCTCTTATATTGAAAAAGAGAAAATCACTTAGCTCTACATTTACTAAAAAATCATCTCATGCATCTTCAAATGATTATAAACATGTTACTTGCTACTATTGCAATAGAAAAGGACACAAAGCAAATGTATGCTTTCATAGAAAGAAGAAAATTATGTCAAAGATGGTTTGGGTTCCGAAAGGGACTATTGCATGCTCTCATAGAAAAAAGAATGTTGTAACGAAACAAATTTGGGTTCCAAAAGGAACTATTGCATATCTATCTAACCAAAATGGACCCAAAATAGATTGGGTACCAATAAAAGTTACTTGAACTTGTTTTGTAGGTATGCTTGAAGTCCGCATCAAAAGAAAAATGGTTTCTTGATAGCAGATGCTCAAGGCATATGACGGGAGATAAATCAAAGTTTATTTCACTTAAATCTTATGAAGGAGGAAACGTAACATTTGGAGACAACTCTAAAGGCAAAATTATAGGAATTGGCTCAATCGGTATTTCCTCTTCTCACTCTATAGATGATGTGCTTTTAGTTGATGGTTTGAAGCATAATTTGTTTAGTATTAGTCAACTATGTGACAAGGGCTATGATGTTATATTTAGGACAAATGAATGCATAATCAAGAAAGATGGGAAGCAAATGTTCAATGCCAAAAGAAATGGAAACTTGTATACTTTGTTGTTATGTGAATTGCATGATCAAGATGTTAAATGTTTTGTCACATCTAGCGAAAATAGTTGGTTATGGCATAAACGTCTAGGACATGCTAGTATGGACCTCATTCATCGTTTATCTAAAAATGATTTAGTCAAAGGCCTCCCAAAGACTAAATTTTCGAAAGATAAAATATGTAGCACATGTCAAGTAGGCAAACAAGTTAAATCTTCCTTCAAGAGAAAGAAAGATATTTCCACTTCTAAACCTCTAGAGTTACTTCACATGGATCTTTTTGGTCCGGAGAGAACGGCTAGCTTAGCCGGGAAACTCTATGTACTTGTTATAGTTGATGACTACTCTAGATTTACTTGGGTTCACTTTCTTGCTCATAAAAATGAAACTCACTCCATTCTTGAAAGATTTTATAGAGTCATTCAAAATGAAAAAGATTTGAAAATCAAGAAAATTAGAAGTGATAGAGGTAGGGAGTTTGATAATCAAGACTTAGAGAAATTATGTGATGACCTAGGTGTTTCTCATGACCTCTCAGCTCCTAGAACCCCTCAACAAAATGGTGTAGTTGAAAGAAAGAATCGATCTCTACAAGAGATGGCTAGAACCATGTTAAATGAGCACAATCTTCCCCGAAGCCTTTGGGCGGAAGCGGTAAACACTGCTTGCCATATAATTAATCGTGTTATTATTCGGATGAAGTTGGGGAAAATGCCTTATGAGTTGTGGAATGGTCGAAAGCCCAATATTGGATATTTCAAAGTTTTCGGGTGTAAATGTTTTGTGTTAAATGATAAAGACAACCTTGGAAAATTCGACTCCAAATCGGATGAAGCAATTTTCTTAGGTTATTCTACAAGGAGTAAAGCATTTCGGGTTTATAACAAAAGGACTCTAACCATGGTTGAGTCTATTCATGTTGTCTTTGATGAATCACCCTCACCACCATCACCTAAAATTGACCTAGAAGAAGATGAGGTTGTTGGAATTGAGGATAATCCAAATACACTCAATCCAAATACACTCAATATCTCCAACTCATCATGTAGCCAAAAGGAAATGAGAGAAGTTGAGCATCAATCCAATGATGACTTGACCAACTCAATGCCTAAAGCATGGAGGATTGTTCACAATCATCCTCTTGATCAAGTCATAGGTAATCCTTCAAAAGGGGTTAGTACCAGATCTCAACTTAAAGATTTTTGCAACCACATGGCCTTTGTGTCGCAAATCGAACCCAAGAACTTCCACGAAGCTCAATGTGATGATTCTTGGATCGTAGCAATGCAAGAGGAACTAAATCAATTTGAACGGAATCAAGTTTGGCGTTTAGTTCCTAGACCCGAAAATCAAACTATAATTGGCACAAAATGGGTTTTTCGAAACAAAAAGGATGAGAATGGAGTAATTATTCGAAATAAAGCAAGATTAGTAGCTCAAGGATATAATCAAGAGGAAGGCATTGACTACGATGAGACCTTTGCACCGGTGCTAGATTAGAAGCAATTAGAATGCTTCTTGCATTTGCATCATATAGAAATTTCACTCTTTATCAAATGGATGTCAAAAGTGCTTTCTTAAATGGTGTCATAGAAGAAGAAGTTTTTGTGAAGCAACCACCCGGTTTTGAAAATAATCTTTTTCCAAATCATGTTTTCAAATTGGCTAAAGCTCTATATGGTTTAAAGCAAGCTCCTCGAGCTTGGTATGAGAGACTTAGCGGGTTTTTAACTCAAAATGGTTTTACAAGAGGGAAAATTGATAACACACTTTTTACAAAAAACCATTAAGAATAATTTATTGATTGTCCAAATTTATGTTGACGACATTATTTTTGGCTCAACAAATAATTCTTTATGTAGAGAATTTGCCACAAGTATGCAAAACGAATTTGAAATGAGCATGATGGATGAGTTGACTTTCTTCTTAGGGTTGCAAATCAAGCAAAACTCGGATGGCTTATTCATTAGTCAATCCAAGTACACTAAATATTTGCTAAAGCGATTTGGTATGGAGGCTACCAAACATGCCGTAACTCCTATGAGTTCCTCTATTAAGATTGATAAAGATGAAAATGGTAAATGTGTTGATATTACTAATTATAGAGGCATGATCGGTAGTTTGCTTTATTTAACCGCTAGTAGACCGGATATAATGTTTAGTGTATGCTTATGTGCCCGGTTTCAATCATGTCCTAAGGAATCTCATTTGCTTGCGGTCAAACGCATTTTTCGCTACCTAAGTGGTGCAATAAACTTAGGGCTTTGGTATCCACGTGGAACTTCAATTGATCTTATTAGTTATTCGGATGCTGATTTTGCGGGATGTAGAATTGATCAAAAAAGCACAAGCGGCACTTGTCATTTTCTAGGACACTCACTAGTATCCTGGTCAAGTAAAAAGCAAAATTCCGTTGCATTATCTACGGTCGAAGCTGAATATGTAGCAGCCGGTAGTAGTTGCGCTCAAACTCTCTATATTAAGCAACAATTACTTGATTTCGGTCTTACTTTCTCTCACGTGCCTATTAAATGCGATAATACTAGTGCGATTTGTATTTCAAAGAATCCTATTCATCACTCACGCACCAAGCATATAGAGATTAGGCATCATTTTTTACGTGATCATGTTGCTAAGGGTGACGTTGAATTGATCTTTATCGACACTAAAAATCAATTGGCGGATATTTTTACAAAACCACTTGCGGACGAATCTTTTTCTAAAATTCGTCGAGAAATTGGTATGGCCATGGATTTTGATGTTTTATCTTAAACTCTGTAATAATCTTTATTTTCCATATTTTCTTGATATTTTTGTTTTTGTTTTTTGAATTTTTCTCTAGTTTTATCATTTTTTTTCTTTTCACCTTCTAGTCGACTCATCATGTGCTGTTCAAACCATTCTAGTCGACTAGTTTGGTCAGTAGCTTCACAAATTGAAATTTCTTCACCTTCTAGTCGACTCATTGCTCATTCTAGTCGACTCAAACATCACTCTAGTCGACTACTTTGCCTTCCCAGTCGACTCAAACCCAGCCTGGTCGACTCAAACCTCAATCTAACTGACTCACCTAGACCTAGTCGACTCAACCCACTATAAAACCTAAACCCCCTTTCATCTTCTCCATCCGCCTCCTTCAACCTTCACCCACTCTCAAACCCTCTCCTCTCAATCCCTCTCCTACTACCATCTATACCTTCAAATCATCACCTATCTCTCATTAATTTCACATTTCCATCATCTTCCACCCATTTCCCTCACCCAAATTTCTTCATTCTCACTCTCTCACATCTATATATATACACCATTATATATCTATATATCTCTATACATTTGTGCATCATCTTCTACAATGCCACCGAAGACTCGAGGCCTATTTCGGAAACGTTCACGCATTGATGGAGGCCAAAGCTCCACCAATCCATACATTCCTACGGCTGTTGATGAAGAGGAGTCGAATGAACCTCTTCTTCTTGATGATGATAATAGAAATAAATTCATCACTGTTTTTTATCACCGTGCTCCTACACCTTGCCATATTGTCACACAAGATTTATGCACTGAAATTCGGGCTCAAACTTTCGAGTTATTCCGAGCAATTGGTTGGGATTTTTTCGTTTCTCTTGACATTCCGGTATTTCCGCGAATTGTCAAAGCTTTCTACGCTTCTCTTGCAAATCACAAGGAGAAATTACTCCCTCATCTTCATTTTAATCTATGTGGTGAAGACGAGACCATTGATGACAGCGAAATCAAGCGCATTTTCTTGCTTCTGAATGACGGTATCCGCCACTTCTCCAAGGATTGGTATAAGGCTGATGGTTTCGATTGTATTGAGGCTGTTCGGGTCATATGCATCGACAAGGAAATTTCGCAGAATGCCGGTATTACCTCTTCTATGCTACTACCCGAGGCTAGATTAATTCATAATGTTATTACTTACTATATTCTGCCTAAAACTAGTAGTCGTAGTAGTGTTTCTCGTATGGAGGCTTTTTTGGTTTATTGCGTTTTGACAGGAACCCGCGTTGATTTAGCTTATATTTTTCGTTTCGTCATCCTCACATGTCAACGCAAGCCATCTGGCCCGCTTTTCTTTCCCGCGCACATTACATATCTACTACAGCGGAAAGGCTTTAAATTTCCACATGAAATATCCGAGCATCATCCTATTTTTCTTGACGCTACTCATGTCAAGCATATGCATATTCTTTCTGATGCGGAAGGAAATTTCATTTCTGAAAGTGGACCTGCTCCTCGTTCGCGTCCAGCTCCTAGCGGTTCTGCATCGCGCCAGGAAGCCTCTTCCTCAGTTCCTCCATTGGACAGTGCTTCGGCTTCTCAGGCTGCTCTTCTCACCCAACTTCTTGGAGTTGTTCAAAGCAATACGGAGCTACTTAGGCAGCAGGAACAAATGCTTCAGCGCCTTGATACGACCGTAAATCAGAATACGGAAGCCATTCGATTGATCAATGAGCGCCTTGTTCTTCATGATGAGGAAATGTCTACCCGTATTACAAATCTGGCCGGGTCACTTGATGACCTCACTCTTCGACAAAGGAACCCTCGCTCACGCACCCCTCGACGCTGACAAAAAAGGGGAGAAATTATGTTATTTGCACTATCATGTATTTCATTATCCGACATTAGCAATTTCTGTTTTTGTGTGGCTTGTTATGGTTATTTGCGACTTGTTTGTTATTTCCGTGTTTTTTAGTATAAACGGCTTGTTTTAAATTGAAACATCTATGATATGCTGTTTATATTTGTTATCTCAAATGTGCGCCTATTTATATATTGTATCAAAATGCCCATTAAATTGCAAATTTCATTTACTAAGGGGGAGCATTTAAACAAAATAGTATGCACATATTGAGGGGGAGCATCACTTGATGTTTCGCCAAATGCCAAGCAAACACAAAATGTTTTGTCATCATCAAGGGGGAGATTGTTGGCTTTGAAATTTACTTTCGGCAAACAATTCCAAAATTGATGATAACAAACCATTGAAGAGTGTTTGATACTAATGATTTTTCGAGCTTAAGTTTTCAGCAAAAGACAGGTGAACGACTCGGAAAACAAACTCGGAAAGAAAGCTTAAATTAAAGCGAAAGGCCGTAAAAGAAATTGAAGCGCAAATGGAAAATCAACGGCAAAGGCGAAAGTCGAAGACTCAAGACTTGGGGTAGATAGGTCGGGAAGCGATCATTGTAACAAGGTAATTTTATGCGTCGATTTTATCGTATAAGCTCAACTATAAAATGAACCAAATTCAAATAAAATGAAAAACGCTTTACCGAACTTAAACGGAAAGAAAAATATTTTTATTAAATGTTTTTCATGTTTGAGTCGACTAAAATAAGTCTGTGTATTTTCTACTAGCCGACTAAAATGATCAGTAGCTATAGGTTTTTCATCCACATCAAAAGAGTCGACTGAAAAGAGCTTGAGTCGACTAGACTACTTCATGTAGTCGACTAGAATCGACTAGATGGTCCATTGTAGTCGACTACAACAGAGAAGCAGTCGACTAGAAGATCCTCAAAACCTGCAGATTCTTCAGAAAACATTTCCCATGTTTTGTGGACTTTATTCAATGGTATTCAAACGACTCTTATCTTTCAAATACTATAATCATTCTTCAAAACCAATCATTCTTCAAAACCCTAATGCTATGCTATATATAGAATGAGATGTGTATATTGAAGTTTGAGAGATTGAAATACAAGAAGAAACAAAGCTATCAAAAATCTGCAGAAATTTTTCTCTACAAAAGCCATTGAAACCAAGCTTTGAAAATTTGATTTTCTCCAAGTTTCTTTGAAAATCAAAACCTCTAGTATCTCTTCTTATTCTCCAAATATCATTCATTGATCATACCCTTTGAGAATACATTTCTAGAGCTATTGTAAAATCACCAAAAACACTTGAGCTTATATTGATTTATCTTCCATAAACACCTTTGGGTTTTGAGTGTTTTTGTTCTTGAGTGATTTTATTGATTACATACGAATTTGTAATCTCTGACAAGTGAAGTCCACCGATTGTTCAAGAGAGGGTTGTTCTCTTGATTGAGGGACAAGCTCGAGTGGCTTGTGTTGTAAAGGTTTGCCATTCCATCTGTGAAGGAAGGGCCATAGTGAAAGGATCGGGAAAAGTCTGAAGAAGGGGTTCTTGAGCCGAGGAGTAGGAGTTACCGAACCTCGAAAAAATCACGGTGTCAAATCTCTCTATCTCTTTCTCTTTACTTAATTATTTTGCATGCCATAATTGCTTGAATATCTTGTATGATATCTTGTCTTGAAATTAATAGTTAGAGAAGTTCAAATTAAATCATTCACTTACTTATTGTGATATAGTTTTTATTTGAGAGTGTTCTAATCTCGAAAAGAATTAGACCTAATTTTTGAACACCCTATTCAACCCCCCCCCCCCTCTAGGGTTAATTAGTGACTAACATATAGTGTTTCTCTCTCCTGCAAATTCTGACTACTCCTTTGTGTAAGGAGAAAAGAGTCTTCTTTTTTGCACTTAGTTAAAACAATTTGCACACTTGGTTAATAATTTTAATCTACTAATATCTCATGGGTGGTGGTAGTGGTAGTGTAGGTGGGCTATTGATCCTGGTGAAGGTTTAGTTTTTGGTAGTGGTAGTGTAGGTGGACTGAATTGCCTTGTTTTTTTCTCTCCATTTATATAATCTTTATCTATAACTCTATTGCATTTGAAAATATCACGCAAGCAAAAAGACATGAACCCACAAAATTCTCTCATCTGTGTTTCAACTTATTTGGGGTTTTTCTGATATATGTATCAAAGACTTCAAAATTTTGTTCCAAGGTTTTCATGGGGAAAAATGGGGTCAGCTCTTGGTTGACTATAGTGAAGAAGGCTTTCAGATCACCAGCATAGAGCAGCAGAAGGAGAGAAGAGCATGAACAAGAAGAAGAAGATAAGGTAATACTAATTCATTAACTCAAATGTTGCATATGTACATATAAATATGTTTAGTAATACAATGAATGGTTAATTTTGATGGGTTGATGCTAAAATATATCAAATGCAGATAACAAGACATAGAAGTTATAAACTTCAATCATCTATGGAAATCATATTGTAGAAAGAAAACTAGTACACCTAATATTTGTCATATTCATCAGTAATAGACAGTCAAAACACTTCATATTATATACTATTGATGACATAATAATACTAAATTAACTATATTTATTAAGGAAAGGGAGATCCAATTATCTGGACTTCAACCAATTAACCCTAAAAGCAGTCCTAAATGATTATTCAAATAACTAGCTATGAATATCACTTAGGGTCTGACAGGGAAAATCTAATAAAATGGAAGGAAAATAATATCATATCAATGACTATATTGCACATACAAATCAGACAATTTAAGCGGTAGAGACGTGTATAATTCAAATTAAACTTACATAGTTCTGCTTTGCCTTCTTAGACACCCATCCAGAATCTTTCCTATAATGTTTGTACTTGTACATATTAATTGTTGGACTACTAGTCTCATCAATCTCATCCCCGTCACCTTCTTGACTCTCCTTTTTGTTGCGCTGCAATACAAACTAAAAGGTAAGTCATGGACATGATTTAAATAATAATATTAAAATTTGATAGTTAGTGTAATATATTTTATATACATATATACTTAAACGTTGGACGTAAGACATGGAGCCAGAAATCTGTTGTAACACCCCGTGTTATATTCCTATTTCCTGAAATTATATTTATATTTAATTTCAGTAATGACGTCACTTGTTCGTGACGTATTGTTTATTCTTGGTATTTAATACCTGTAAATTTTTCGCGTTTAGTTTAAAAAGTCTACTGGACGACTACGCGAATTCTTATTCTCGACTACGCGATTTCGATTCGACGTTTAATGATTAGTGTCTCGATTGGAGGACGACACATTTTAATTGGTCGGGCTTGTTTAAGTGTTCCGACATTTGGGTTTCTACCCCGATGTATTTAATTGGGCGTCTCGTTATTATTTCGGGTTTACGAAATTATGTCTGGGCGTTCCGATAATTATTGGAATTTACTATATATATATATTTAATTATATATATATATATATTGATGTGGGGGTTATTTGGCAATTATAGAGGAGTTGGGGGTTAGTTGTGCAATTAGTACATAAATATGTATATACATGTATGCAGACCTTCAGCTTCTCCTTCACGCCAACATCAGACGAACTTCATCTGCTCCTCTCCTTCTCCACAGGCGAACGACCGAACCACACTCCTTCACCTCCATGTTCGCCGGTCAGGCGAGAGAGAGAAAGAGAGAGTTGCCGGTCATGGCGAGAGAGGTAGCAGAGACGGCTGGAGGCGACGCGACTGGTGGTCGCCGAGGCTGTGGACGGCGGCTGTTCGCGGTGGTCGACGGGGCTGCTGGGCGGTGGACGGCAGCGGCGACCTTGGCAGACGGCGGCGCAGGGGCGAGTAGCTGCGGCTGGTGCACGCAGCAGGGGCGGAGCAGTCGTTCGACAGGGGCGACTCCGGCTGGGCTTCGGCCATTTTTTCGGCGACCTTCCGGTGATCGGTTTGAGCCGATTTTCGGTGAGTAGCTCCGTATATTCATGGTGTTCGTTATATATTAATTTCGTGATTTTAGGATGAACGATTTGCCCGAAAATCGCATTTATAGGTTATAGTTTTCGTTTGGGGTATTTTAGATTTAACCCAATTAATTAACCAAATATTAATGGGCTTCGTATATATCGTATAGGTTGTCGAGACGGACATTTCGATATATTCGAAATAATTATCGGACGATTTTGGTCGGCGGGCTTCATATTCGGGCGCCGGTACTGTGCTGTTTCGGACTGTTCGGTAACGTATAATTAGGTGGGAAACTTTATTTCTCACTCCGCATTATTGAAGTAGTTTAGGGGTGCAAAACCCTTATTTAATTTATTATAGATATATTAAATTGCTAGTTTAAATATCTATAAATTGTTTAGGATCAGAATGAGACTTAGGAATTAATTTAAGAAAATTTATTAAAATATTCCTATGTGATTAAATAATATTCTTATTTAAATTAAATAAGAATAGACGGTTTAGAAAACCCTTACGAATTTAAATGGGTTAGTATAGATTCGTAAAGCTTAGACGATGTGCTAGGTTCTTTTTGGAATACGTGAATTAATTGTTTAAATTATTTTGAAAAGGCATATTAATTGAAAATGAGATATTTTCTAAAGAATTAAAGAAAATATGTTTTTGGAGAATATGAATGGTATATGAAATTATTTTCATGTGATCTAAATGCTTTAATATACTTTTAAAAGCATGTAAAGAGATTTGAGAATTTTGTTGATATTATCATGTGGATAATTACATAAATATGATGCATGATATATTTATATTGAGATATGATTTGATTGTACACCATGTCGTGTGAGCACATGGGTGTGGGTGCACGTAGTGCACGGGTTTCACCATGTCTAAGGGTTTCACCCTTAGACACCGTAAGAGGTTACGGTGTGGTGCCGAACCTCTTCCATGTGTTGTCATTTGATTTGGTGGAGTTGGAAACGGATGGTTGTCTTCCGTGGTCCAACGTGTTGTTCTTCCTTCATTGTTCTTTCGGGACATTATAGGAATCCTTGTAGTGGTGTTCATTCTTATGTGGCTGTCATTTTGAAAACGGTGTTTTCTAAACTTTTTGTATTTAAAAGGAAAAACCCGTTTTCGCCTACCCCCGTAAAATGAAAAGTTTTAATACTTATAAAATGATCTTAGGATCTTCTTTAAAAAGATTTTCAACTTTTAAAAGCCTGTGATGGCAACTGACGGAGACCGGGGGCAAGACGGTCATTTTTACTATGTGGTTCTTAAAAGTAAAACCATTTTATTATTTTCTTGGGATTCTGAGATTTCGAGACTTCTTTCTCAATATCTCATCTTGTAGAGTTTTGAAAGGTGTTCCATTGTTTCACTTTTGTTTCCTATCATGCTTAAGTCTCGGATTGAGGCTTGTTGTTGTTCAGTACACACATATAGTGTTGCCTTTCCCTTTTCTGGGTTGTTGGTATCACCACCTAGGTGATATGAGTTTTTCTTACGTTAGGGGCATGAATACCAAAAGGATTGGTTCGAGTTTGAAAACCTTTTTCTTAAAAACTATTGAATCTCTGGGATTCATCTTTTTATTACTTCCACTTTCGGCCATTCGTTTTTGGTTTCCTTGTTCCCTCTTGGTGTTCTTTCCGTGTTCACTTGTGGTGTTCTTAACCTTGACATTGTTGTCTCGGTTATCTGTTGGTTTAGCATTGGGAAGTCTTTTCCTTCGCTTTGCTTTGGTGACCCTGAGGTGGTCGTTCTGGTGAGTTGAGTCCGTGTACTCTAGTGATTTGATTGGGTGGTCTTTCTCGCCTACAGTGAGAGTGTTAGTGATGTGACTGACCCTATTGATGATAGTATTATGAGGTCGATATGATTTATGATATGGTGATATGATTGAGGTGATCTAGCCTTTGAGAGGTAGATTTTTCTTAGAAATGGGATGAGGTTTGTTATATATATATATATATATATTGTACATTTACAATATATATATATATATATATAGATGACGGTTGTGTTAGTACGCAAGGACGTGAGTACTTTTCCTCCTGTGTATCGGGGAGTGAGTTATGAGTATTCCTTGGTACTAGTGATGGATTTTGATCCCTGTGGATATTAGAGGCGAGTGTGTTTCCCCTCTGTTTAGATTTTCTGGTTAGCGTTGTGAGCGCTGGATGATTGGTTAGATTTGACCTTAGTGTCGTGTACCTAGTGTACGTTGGTGAGAGTAGTGTAGACTACTGGTGTTGGGTACTTGGAGTACGAGTTTTAGAGACTCATGTTGTGTATTTATATATATATATACGTGTAGATATATATATATATATATTCCCTATATACTTATGTATACTCGTTTACGATAGTATATGAGCGTGTGACTTGGGTTTGCGTGGATGAGACTAGTTGGGCTATATTTATATCTTATAAGACGGTTTAGCTTTACCTAAACTATCAGAGGATGTGGTAGTTAGGATATCTTTTCCCACTGAGCTTATTTGCTCACGGAGGGAATTTCATTGGCCCCCCTGG
Source organism: Cornus suecica (assembly GCA_963922005.1). NCBI lineage: Eukaryota > Viridiplantae > Streptophyta > Magnoliopsida > Cornales > Cornaceae > Cornus > Cornus suecica. The sequence continues at coordinate 98,179,820 of OY998238.1, forward strand.
TATTCCACGCCAGGTTGCAGGAAATATACGGCTATGAGCAGGATGCAGTGCAACGGCAGTTTCCTTTTATTCTTGTTACAGGTTTGGAGTGGTGCAGGGTGATGCGGTTACGGTTGCAGCACGACTGGGTTTGGGGACGATAGGTATCCGCTTTCAGTTTCTCTACCCATTGTTATGGGATTGTTATGTATTCTCTTTTGGGAGCCAGTCTGTTGGCCTATCCCTGTTGATGTATCTTTTATTTCCTGTACTTATTCTTTCAGGATGTATTGTATCTATTCTGTACAGTTAGACGCTTTTCTGTATTCTTATTCGAGCATTTGTGGCTCTGTTGATGTTAGAGGGTTTGGAGGGGTTTTGGTTTCTTTCCACTACCTCGGCCCTAGTAGAATTGATGAATGTGGGGCTTGGAAGCCATTGTGATTATTGAATTGCTATTGGCAGGTTCTTGTGTTGTGATTGGTTGTCCGGATGTTCCATTTACAAATGGAACTCTACCGGATTTTCGTTAGATTCCGCTGCTTAGTTTTATTAGTCATTTGGTTATGGAATATACCATTTCTATCATTAACCCATGTGTTTTCTTGGTTAATGATGTCTTAGTTGGTCATTCGTATTAAGGATCACATCTTGGATTCCTTGGATGTCCCAGTTCGGGAGTTTTAGGGATTTAGGAGCGTGTCTGTTGGTATCTGAGGATACTCTTGTGTTTTTAGTATTCGTGTTGGCATGAAGTATATTCTTATTGTTATTCCATGTACTTCTTTGTTATTGTTGACTCTAGTAGTCGCTTTGATTGCGTCACCCCTTAGGGGCATGACAGCATGGTATCTGGGCATTCATTGTAACCCTTTATGGGTGTTTGATGACTGAATGTCTTTTGGATCTTGTTTCTTTTTACTTCCGCATTCACTCCCCTAGCTCTTAGGCTCGGGTTTCGGAGTCCTAGGAATTCGGGGCGTGACATCTGTGGCAGAGAATGTTCAAAAACTGATATTGATGACTTCAGGAGGTAAGTGACAGGGAAGGACCCGAGGCTATCGGTTTCTCACTGATATTCAAAATCGCCTTCAGCATTGATCTGTGCAAGTAATTTTCATAAATTCTACCTTCAGCATTTTTCTGTTATTACTAAAACTTTTTTTTCTTTCTTACCAACTTAAATGGCAACATCAACCAGTGGTATTTAATAGGGTTCCCTTTCCAAACCTGTAGTATAATCTATTGACATGGATTATGGTTGGAATTGATATCTCCATTCCTATTTGTGTTTTGTTAATAAGACAGGCTAAGTAGTGTCGAAGCTAGCTAGGGCCACCATGAAGAAATTAACTCAGGGTATAGATGAACACAACAAATCAATGGCTACTGCAAAAACTGATGAAGCAAAGGCTAGCATTGTGAGTTTACTCTGGAGGTCTTGTATTCCTTTGTAAAACTATTCCCCTAGCATATATCTGATGCACAATCAATTGAATCTGCAGAAAAATCAAAAGCAGAATACTACTACTGGACTGCGAACCTGGAATAACATTTTGGCAATGACACAGGTGAGGGGATGAAACTCTTATGGCTTATTGGAATATTTCCTGCTCTCAAACTGATTTTCTCTACAATTTCTAATATTGCAGCCACTGCATTCAAAATTGCCTTTTTTCTATTGTTTTTATACAACCAAACTTGAGTGAAAAAATAGATAAAACAAATAAAAACAGTAGGAATAGGTAACAATGTTGTAAATTAGTGTATACTTTATCAACCGCAAAATCAAAGGTGAATGGCTAAGTGAAAATCTAGAAAAAATATCAAAGATAGGTGAGTTGTGAAAGAGAGTCCTAAAGATTAGTATACTAATTTGAGTATATCACGTTTTAAGTTTTTGAATAAAGAGTGAAAATCTAGAAAAAATAGTATAGAATATTTGTAAAACAATTTTTAGGTTTTTGAAAGTTGAAAATTTTAAAACGAAATGAAATATATATTTAAACAATAAAACAGGTTCATCGCTCATCAACAAAGTCCAGCACACCCAACAAGATGAAATATATTTACTTGAATCATTTAAGAAAAAATTTATGTTTAGTGCTAAAGACTATTTTCTATTATATCTCACCTTTTTACAAGTTTTATTTGTACTTTTCAAAGCTGTTCCTCAAAATCTACACAACATCAACCACCTCTCACTGAAATATACATATCTTTAACTTTCTTACCTTCTAAAAAATCAAAATAATTGACAATCTGAACCCAAACAATATTTTTTCAAATAACAAATGCATAGTCATGAACCCTATTCATATAAGATATTTTTAAACAAGTAAAAACCCTCAGTGGGATCTAAACTAAATTGATAGTGAGATAAATCTCATCAATTACAATGAACAAATAACAAAAATCACTCCACAAGATCTAAATTCCAACTAACATAAATAAATAATGAGGAAGCAAACATGGAAAAATTAAGCAGACAACAAAGACAAGATCCCACAGAATCAACAAATTATATACAAGTATATCTAATTGATCACTATAAAAATTGACTCTTGCCAAGAAAAAAAAAAGAGTCTTTGAAGATTTTGCAGCCGAAGAGAGAATAAGAGATTGGGAATTGTACAACATGCAATCAATTTGATATGGGTTTGAGCGATTTCTTGTATTTTCCTCTGTTTTCTCAGCAAACAAACATATGGCAGAAAATTCACAGAATTTGGGGGATCGATAAATTGCAAAATGAAAGCGAAAATTACCTTAAAATTGATGAATGGGTGGATAAAGAAACATATATACCAGAATACTAGGGTTTCAATGCCGGCATATTTGTGTGTGTGTGAGAGAGAGAGAACGAGAAAAAATTGAATGTATTAAAATCGAGAGGGCATACATCATCTTCAATATACATATATATTTATGCATATATCTATGAAATATAAAAAGAGAGAGAGAGTAGTGGATCGATCATACCTGGATCTGAAAGAGGTGAGGGTGTGTTAAAGGTCGTGAGAGGTGAGGGTGTGTTGATCGCCATGAGAGGTGAAGGTGTGTTGATGGGTGAGGGTAGGGTTCGATTCGTACAAGAACAAGGCTAGGAGAGGTAAGTTTGATAAGGGTTGAGAAGTGGATGAGAATTGGTTTAATGACGTGTAACTCTCTCATCCATACATATAATGTCTTATTTTTCATTTCTTTTCAATATATATATTTTTTCTTACGTAATGTTTGGCGCTAGGTTTTTTTCACCCTTTTTGGCGGTACTTTTTGGCGCTAAAAGAAGTCAGCCTTTTCAATTTCACCAATTTTGGGTTTCAGGCACACATTAAAATTAGTATGACTAAAAATGGGGTCTTCAGAACGGTTCAAAAGAGTGTCACTAAGGCCTGTTTCGTAGGTTGTTTGGTTTCATTTGATTTGGTCTGGTATTTATTTTTAGGGATCAGACCATATTTGTTTCGACTTGGTTTCAAAATTTGGAACCAAACCAAATGGAGTGTTTTTGGAACCAGAATATTTGATGATTCAACCTGAGTCTATTCTTATTAATAAAATATATATATAGATAATTAAAAATGAATAAATAATAATAATAAATTAAGTAAAACATATTTTAAAAATAAAATATAAATAATAAATAATAAACAAAATGAATTAAATAATACCTAATAATAACAATAAATTAATATAATAATAATAAATAAATGAATAAATAATAAAATATATTTATAAATAATCAAAAATGAATAATTAATAATATAAATAATAAATTAAATAAAACATATTTAAAAAATAATACATAATAATAATAATAAATGAATAAAATAATAATAAATAAATATAATAATAAAAATTGGACTAAATAATAAATTAATAAAATATAATTGTAAATAATTATAAATGAATAAATAATAATAATAAATTAATAAAATAAATAAAAAATTACATAAAACATATTTAAAAATATAATAAAAATAATAAATAATAAATAATAAAAAATGAAATAAATAATAATATTAAATAAGTAATACATAATAAATAAATATAATAATAAATAATAAGTAAATATAATAATAAATAAATACTTATTCATAATAATAACAAACAAATGTGTATAATAATAATAAATAAATATTAAATTAATAAATTAATAAAATATATATTTAAATAATTAAAAATTAATTAAATGAATTAATAAATAATGAAATAATAATAAATAAATATAATATATTTATAAATTAATATATAAATAAATAAATAATAAATTAATAAAATATATTATAAAGTGAAGAAATAATAAATAAATAATACATAAATAAATATTATAATAAATAATAAATAAATAGTAAGACCATACCGCTTATCAAACAGACCAGACCTGACCACGCCGGATCGGACCAGACCAGACTAGACAGATCGCCTACCAAACATGGCCTAAAAGGTCTGTCCCTAATGGGGTATTTTTTATTTTTTTTTTCATATTAATTAAAATTTTATAGGGGAATATTTTACCCTATTTTGTTTTTATTGTTTTAATGAAAAACTCAAATTTTGAAAAATGAGATAATAATTAAATATTAAAAAAAATATTAAAACAATTAAAATGCTAATAAATAATAATTTTTTATAAAAGATCATTGGTGTTATATCAAATAAAATTAATAAAAAATTTAGTAATATCCTAAATATAATGTCATTTATTATTTATATCATTTATAAATGAGGAATACAAAGTTCATATTATCATATAATTAACATTGTGAAAATGTACAAAAAAGAATTTAAAAAGTATTTACACACTTGTTCGTATAGATATATATATATATATATATATATATATATGGAGTTGGTGTTGTCCACACGGTGTTTTACGTCCCGTGCAATTTGAAATATTTACACACTTTTTCTCACACCAAAACCATCTGCACAAAACATGGTTCTAGTTCAAAATAAAACAATACCAAACCCAACCCAACCAAAAATCAATACCGTACGGCTCCGGTTGCCAAACAGGCACTACCCCAATTCTTTTATAAAAAAATTTTGAAATATTTAAAATGTTAAGTTTGGAAGCAATATAGTAGCACTACAAAAATAAAATAAAATAAAATTCTAAGACCAATTACTATTTCTCTAGCCGTTTCATGGATTCTCTATATCTTATAAGGCACTCACTCGTCTTATTCAAAATAGTGACTTCAATTGAGTAAATCATCAATTCAAAGTACGTAGTTTGATAGAGTTTAATTGAAAAAATTCTCAATTCAAAATAGTGAAATTGATTTCAATTGAGTGAAATTGAGTAAATTAATCTACAATTCAAAATAGTAAATTTGAATTCAATTGAGTAAACCCACAATTAAAGTAGTATAATTGAGTGAAATTAAGTTCAATCCCCAATTCAAAGTAGTGATATTGAGTAAATCTCTCAATTCAAAGTAATTTAATTGAATGAAATTGATAAAATTCTCAATTCAAAGTATTTTAATTGAGTAAAATTGAAAAAAATCCCAATTTAAAGTAGTGTAATTGATTGAAATTAAGTAAATTCTCAATTCAAAGTAATAAAATTGCGTAAATTCTCAATTCAAAGTAGTGAAATTGCCTAAATCCTCAATTTAAAGTAGTTTAATTGAGTAAAATTGAAACAATCAACAATTTAAAGTAGTGTAATTCAGTGAAATTAAGTTCAAATCATCAATTCAAAGTAGTGAAATTGAGAAAATCACTCTATTAAAAGTAGTTTAATTGAGTCAAATTGATAAAATTCTCAATTATTCAAAGTAGTGAAATTGAGTAAAACCCTAATTCGAAATAGTTTAATTGAGTAAAATTGAAAATTCCCCAATTCAAAGTAATGAAATTGAGTAAAAACCCAATAGGAAGTAGTTTAATTGAGTAAAATTGAAAAAATCCCTAATTTAAAGTAGTGTAATTGAGTGAAAAAAATAAGAAAAAATAGAATATTTTAACACAAATACCCCTTTAGTGACGGTTTGTTTGGACCGTCACTAAAAGAGCCCCTTTAGTGACGGTTTGTTGGGACCGTCACTAATAGACCACATTTAGTGACGGTTTTTCGGGACCGTCACTAAAAATGACCCCCTTTAGTGACGGTTTGTTTGTACCGTCACTATTAGACCTTTAGTGATGGTTTGTTTGGTCTGTCACTAATTGAGCCCCTTTAGTGACGGTTTGTTGGGACCGTCACTAATAGAGCCCCTTTAGTGACGGTTTGTTGGGACCGTCACTAATAGACCACATTTAGTGACGGTTTTTCGGGACCGTCACTAAAAATGACCCCTTTAGTGACGGTTTGTTTCTACCGTCGCTATTAGCCCTTTAGTGACGGTTTGTTTCTACCGTCGCTATTAGCCCTTTAGTGACGGTTTGTTTGGACCGTCACTAATTGAGCACGTTTAGTGACGGCTTGTTGGGACCGTCACTAATAAAGCCCCTTTAGTGACGGTTTGTTGGGACCGTCACTAATAAACCCCATTTAGTGATGGTTTTTCGGGACCGTCACTAAAAATGACCCCTTTAGTGACGGTTTGCTTGGACCGTCACTATTTGGCCGCTTTTAGTGACAGTTTTTAGCCCGTCCCTAATAGACTGTCACAAAAAGCCTTATTTCCTGTAGTGACAAGTCATGATCCAATGAACTAGAATCTCAGGAAAGGCAAATCCTCTTAACACTTTTTCAATGAAAGACCAAGAGATAGTGTCATAAGCCTTTCTCAAATCAATCTTCAAAGTGACTCTAGAAGGAGAAGAATGTTTATGGTAATGAAGAAGGATTTCTTGGGCAAGGAGAATATTGTCAGTGATACATCTACCAGGAATGAAAGCAGCTTGATTAAGGCTAATGCATTGATTTAAGAAGGGTTTAATTCTGATAGCTAGAATTTTAGAGATGCCTTTGTAGGTAGTATTACACACAGAGATAGGCCTATAATCATTAACAGAAAAAGGGTGCTGCACTTTTGGAATCAAAGTGATGGAAGTGGTGTTAATTTCTCTTAATAATTGACCAGAAGTGAAAAAACTTTGAATAGCATCAATAACATCATTGCCTATAATAGCCCAAGAGGATTTGAAGAAAAGAGTATTAAGGCCATCAGGTCCAGGGACCTTGCCATCTTTCATGGAGAACATAGTTTTCTGAATCTCTTCATTTGTAACAGGTCTACACATGGTCTGAGCACTTTGACTAGGTAAAGGAGAAGCAGTGAGATTTGAGACCTCCTCTATCATATCAATTTGATTATCAGTAGAGAACAACTTTTTAAAGTAACTCACAATCTCATTAGAAATCATAGCAGGATCTTCTATTCTGGAACCATCGTCTCTAGTAAGGGATTTGATGTTGTTAATGGCTTTCCTATGTTTAGTAATCCTATGGAAGTATGCAGTGTTTTAATCACCATCCTTAAGCCACTGGACTCTAGATATTTGTCTAGCAAGAGTTTCTTCAGCCTTGGCCAACTGGTAGAACTTGTTGCTGCAATCTTTCTCCGTAGTCTTCAGATTCTCATTAACAGGGTTAATATCCACAAGTTGCTGGATATTGAATAAAATTTTTTTTTGCTTCAGTGACTTTACAAGAGAGATCACTAAAATTCTCAGTGTTAAGCTTTTTCAGACCAGTTTTGATGAGTTTCAGCCTTTTAACCATAGAGAACATCTTAGTACCTTCAACTCTTTGATTCCAAGCTTCAGAAACCACATGCAAGAAATCCTTATGATTCACCAAGTGGTTGTTAAACCTGAAAGGTTTTCTAGCTTTCCTGATCTCCATGTTAACCATAAGGGAAATGCTAGCATGATCAGAGGTACTAGAGGGCCTAAACACAACTTCTGAAAAGGGGAAGATTTCAAACCATCTATTATTGACTAGACATCTGTCCAATTTTCTAAAAACATGGCCATTGCTCCAAGTGTACTTGATGCCTGAGTAGTGTAGATCATGAAGACCAGATAAGTCCAACCATTTCCCACACTCTCTCATACCACCATTCCATTTATTCGAACCTCCTACTATTTCATGCATGAACCTGATAGCATTAAAATCACCCATCACAAACCAAGGTTGGTTCTCCCAAACCCTAGCTTTCTGGAAAAGCTCATTCCAAAGATGCCTTCTAATCCTAAGTTCATTATCACCATATATAAAAGATCCAAAAGCCTCAAAATTAGTGTCTTTCATTTTGATATGGCAATGAACATACTGATGAGACTCTCCCAAACAATAAACTTGAACTTTAGAAGGGTTCCAGCACACAAAAATTCTTCCCAACTCAGCACGGTCATGATTAGCAAAAAAACTCCAAGTAGGACAGATTTTATTCAACACCTTGTTAGCATTAGCTTTAAGAACCTTGGTTTCAATAAGACGATGATATTGATATTCATAGAGTTAATCACAGTCTTCACCTCCTTTTGTCTCACCATACTATTCAACCCCCTCACATTCCAAGAAAAAACAATCATTGATGGGTAGGAGTGGTGGTACTATCCTTCACGGCCAGAGCTTTTTTGGCAGCTCTTCTAGTTTTGTATTTGGCACCTTTGCCTTTAGAAGTAACAATAGCTTTAGCAACACTTTGGTTTCTTCTTGTACATTAAAGTTGCTTTGTGGCCATTTTTAACATAAACTTTCCACAAATTGGGGAAGTTACTGTCAAGCTGTGTGTTTTTTTATTTTATTTTATTTTATTTTATTTAATATATAAAGGTTTTGCCATAGGTTTCTTGCCAGCTATTAGAAGTAAAACACTTTCATTAACTTTGCCTTATGTAGATATGGGGCCTGTTCACATAAAATATTTACTGTTCCTTACTTTAACTTCAAAAAATAAAAACAGAAGTAAAATAAAATTACGTTTAATAATTTACTTTTACTTTGCAACTTAAATAAAACATTTCCTTCTCTAATAAATAGGATTTTTTTTATTTATTTCCTTTCACTTAATCCTAATATATCAAACAAACGCGCCCCTTTGTCAAAACACTCTCACATATTTTTATTATATTTTCATTCGCAGAAAACAAAAAAAAACAATACATATATAAAGATAGATAAATAAATTAATTAATAAATAATATTAAATAATAAATTAATAAAGTGGAATACATAAAATTAATAAATTCATACAATCAAATAAATTAATAAATAAAATAACATAAATAATAAATAAAAACTGACTTGAATTTTTTTAATAGTTTTCAAAAAGAAAAGTTATAATTTTTTTTTAGGGGCACTTAAATTCATTTCAAAAAATTTAATTTCACTTCCAATAAAAACACAAAATTAGTTAGGGGCACTTAAATTCATTTCAAAAAATTTAATTTCACTTCCAATAAAAACACAAAATTAGTTAGGGGCACTTAAATTCATTTCAAGCTCTAATTATTATTATTAACATATTTCTACATTTTGCTTTCTGATTTTTGAAACAATCGATAAATATCAAATATAATTTTACTTTCTGTTTTCTTTCTTTAAAAAAGTTAAAATTAAAATTTTACTTTCAAAGAAAACGAAAATAAAAAATACTTTGCGTTAGTGAAGAGCACCATAATGAATTATTTAATCCCAATTAAAAAAGGATTATCGGGAGTTTATGGTCGCGTTTTCAGAACACCAATCCGATGAATTGAATACGATGGGTTAATACAAGATTCTATCGAATCACATTGGTTTTAAATCTTGTGATGGGAGTTATTTTGTTGCTTTTTTAAATCCGAACCAATCCAAGGCGTCAATGCACCTATATTTTTAAATCTATTTTTAAAACATTTAAATTGTGTCGGTACTATTATAAATAATTATAATAGAAAACAATTTCATAATAGAAATATTATGGCAAGACCCGAAAGTTTTGACCCCAATAATGATAAAGTGGTAAGACTTGGCGTGCTCTATATTAATTAATTGTTGCAATGGATGACATTCAAACTTGGCTAGCAGCGGTATAACATCCTTCAGTTAAAGTCAAGCTTAACTCTAGGCCGTGACATTAGTCAATAATACAATTTAGGGGAATTTGCATTGACATCCCCTGAAGTTTGGGTTAATTACAGTAAAATGACGGTCAACGCATAAGTTTGCAGAGACACCCACTGAGCTTTCAAAAGTCTTGCAATGACACCCCTTTAGGCCATAAAAAGTCAGATTTGCCCTCTTTTAATTTCAATAAACTCTTTCTACTGTTGAATTTAATCAACTAACCCCTCTTATATCCGGATTGCCCTCAATGTTTTCCAATTTAATCAATTAACCCCTCCTATATCCGGATTACCCCTATACTTTTCAATTTCAATCACATTACCCCACACCCTCAAACAATATATTTATATAATTCAAAAAATATATATAAAATTCGAAAAATATATATAAAATTTCAAAAAAAAATATAAAATTAAAAAATATATATAAAATTATAAATATATATATTTCGAAAATAATATATAAAATTCAAAAAAAGTATATAATTTTAAAAAAATATATAAATTTTTTAAAAAATATAAATTTTGAATATATATAAAATTCAAAAATAAATATATATATATACATATATAATTCGGAAGAAATATATAAATTTAGAAATAATATATAAAATTCAAAAATATATATATAAATTTCAAAAAATATATATTTCAAAAAAAAAATAGAATAAATAAATAAATTTAGAATAAAAATATATATATTGGTAAAATATCATATCTTTTATAATGAAGTGAATCAAACTACTTACACCAACAACAATTAGTAGTCTTTTTATATATATTTGAATTATATATATATATATATATATATTTCGAAATTCATATGACGTTTTCGAAATTTATATGATGTTTTCGAAAGTTATATGATAATTTCAAATTTTATAAAAAAAATCAAAATTTATATATTTGTTTCAAATTTTATATATGTTTTAAATTTTATATACTTTTTTTGAATTTTATATATTATTTTTGAAATATATATTCATAATTTTATATAATTTTTTTGAATTATATATATATATTTATTTTTGAATTTTATTTATATTTTTGAAATTTGATATATATTTTGAATTTGATATATATATTTTGAATTATATATATATATATATATTGTTTGAAGGTGGGGGTATTATGATTGAAATTGAAAAGTATAGGGGGCAATCCGGATAAGTAGTTTGATTCACTTCATTAGAAAAGATATGATATTTTACCAATATATATTTTTTTCTTCTAAATTTATTTATTTATTCTAATTTTGTTTTTCAAAATATATATTTTTTGAAATTTTATTTATTATTTCTAAATTTGTATGTTTTTGAATTTATATATTTCTTCCGAATTATATATGTATATATATATATATTTATTTTTGAATTTTATATATATTCAAAATTTATATTTTTTTCGAATTATATATATATATTTTTTGAAATTTATATACTTTTTTTGAATTTTATATATTATTTTCGGATTTTATATATTATTTTCGAAATATATATATATTTATAATTTTATATAATTGTTTTAAATTATATATATATATATATATATATTCAAATTTTATATATATATTTCAAATTTTAGATATATTGTTTGAGGGTGTGGGGTAATGTGATTGAAATTGAAAAGTATAAGGGACAATCCGGATATAGGAGGGGTTAGTTGATTAAATTGGAAAGCATTGAGGGCAATCCGGATACAAGAGAGGTTAGTTGATTAAATTTAATAGTAGATCAGAGTTTATTTAAATTAAATAAGGGCAAATCTGACTTTTCATGGCCTAAAGGAGTGTCATTACAAGATTTTTGAAAGCTCAGGCGTGTCTCTGCAAACTTGTGCATTTATCCTCATATGATTACAATTAACCTAAAGTTCAGAGAATGTCAATGCAAATTACCCTACAATTTACAAGTTGGCTCGTTATTCTTTAACCAAGAAATGTTATGTATGCTTATTTTTTCCACAATTTTTCCCTTGTCTTTTGTCCTGTGTTTTTAGTGTTGGCAAAATAATATTATTATCTATATCTATATGTCAAATAATACGATTTCGTGGATATCAATTGAAATAATAGCCCTCCAATTTTTTTTTCATTTTTTGATAGAGTAACTGATTGATATTCTCTTTTTAGTTTTTTGTTCTTATCTAAGAAGTAGGTGAACTTGCTAACTCCCACCAACTAATCTATGAATATGTGAAGTCATATTCTTTAATTAATTTCCATGAAAAGGTGATGTCGTAGTCTTTATCAATAGATGGATGTGTTGATTTTTCTACAGTCCGAGTCTAGATGCAGTGGACTTCTTCCCTGGCCTAGTAAGTAGTCTTTCAGTTCCAAAACAAATTTTCTCCTACGATTTTTAAATGTCTCGAAATAAGCTTCTCATTAAAGAAAGCAGGTAAAATGACTATGAAGTATTATAACATTCCTTACTTATCAAAAAATATATATTAAAACATTATTAGTATCTTTCTTCCAATTATTCCAAAATTAATTGTATACTCGTTATGTCATAAATTAGTTATTTAAGTCTATTTTTTAATTTGGATATTTTGGATATATTGGGTTTTTAATTTTGTCCATTGATAATATAGTATAGTTATAGTTTTTAGTAAAATCATTACTTTTTTAAAATTAATGGAGAGAGATAATTTGAAAAATTATAAGATTATATTATATTGGAAATCGAAACTGAACAAATATTTTGAAATAACTAAAGTTAAAAAAGTGAACAATTAATATGTAATGGAGTACTATCTTTTTTGTTATAATGAAGGAAAAAAATAAATAAAAAAGAATAAAATAAAAGCCGTTCTCCGAAAATCAATGCCGTGTCACACAACGTAGCAGTTTTAATTGCATTGTTACTGAAAAACCATTATTTTCCTAGATATAGGGTGCGTTTGGAAAGCCTGTTTTTTGTATTTGTTTTTTGTCTTCAAATATAAAAACTGTTTTTGTATTTGTCTTTGTTTTTTCAGGAAAAAACTAAAAACAAAAAAGCGTTTGGATGAAGGTGTTTTCACCACTTTTATTTGGTGAAAATTGTATTTTATGAATTTGGTGTTTTTATTGTTTTTATCACCTAAACAGTGAAAAAACTCAAAAAACAACTAAAAGTTGTATTTGGTGTTTTCATCACTTTTACACACTATTCACAGAAAACAGTTTTCTTTGAGAAAAAACAGTGAATAGTAAACGCGTTTGCCAAACGTGTTTTTTTTTTTAATCTTGTGAACAGTAAAAAAACAAAAATAAAAAACAGTGTATCCAAACGGACCCATAGAGTCCAATTAATTTGTTATAATAGCTGTAGAGAGTGGAATCTAAGAACCAACGCGGAAGTAGCTTTGTAATAACTTTTAGGGTGAGTTTGGAAAACATGTTTTTTGTATTTGTTTTCTGTCTTCAAATATAAAAATTATTTTTATATTTGTCTTTGTTTTTTTCAGCAAAAAACTAAAAACAAAAAAACGTTTGGATGAAGATGTTTTCACCACTTTTATTTGGTGAAAGTTGTATTTTATGGATTTTTTATTTTCACTATTTTTACCACCTAAATAGTGAAAAAACTCAAAAAACAACTAAAAGTTGTATTTGGTGTTTTCACCACTTTTACACACTATTCACAGAAAACAGTTTTTTTAGGGAAAAAAAAGTGAACAGTAAACGCGTTTGCCAAACGTATTTTTTTTTTTTGATCTGATGAACAGTAAAAAAACAAAAACAGAAAACAGGGTATCCAAACAGACCAGGGTCATATTTTAAGTAGAAGAAATGATTATGATAAAGTCAATCTATTTAGGAATACATAGTTTTATAATAACTTTAGTGGGGTCATATTTGGAATTTTATAAATGTAGTGGGGGCATATTCAAAATTTTGTAACGTATAGAGTAGTAGTCATGGTTAGCCGAACTGGCCGATTCGCAACGGTAATGGGCTGAACCGAAACCGGTTCAGCCCGATATAACGTTGGGAATGCCGGTTCACCTTCAAATCGGCCGGTTCTTAGCAAACCGGCTGATATATCAGTGAACCGGCCGATATGGACACGAACCGGTTTTTATTGAACCGGTTCCTTAAAAAAAAAAAAAGGCAGGTTCAGGAACCGGGTCGGGATCGACAGACCGGCGCTTCAGGCTCACGTTCTTCCACCTCTGCATCACCTGCTTGAGGCGCATGATTTGGGTGATTTTGTTGGGCTTTTTGGTGTCGGCGGTAGCCATTGGAGTTCTAGAGAGAGAAAGCTCTGTAGAGAGAGAAACAAAGAAAGTTGAAGTCTCAGAAAGGAGAGTTCGAAGTGAAGACGAATACTAATCAAATTGGACTGAATTGTATTGTGTTTGTTGAATTGACGGAATTACCCTTCACTCTAGATTTTGGAAGTTACTATTTTGCCTCTTCTCTAAAAAATGATAGAAATCTCTAATCACTATTTTTATCACTTTTAATAATTGTGTCCTATTAGAAACATTTTTTTTTTTACTTTTAATGACGGTCTTTGATTTTTGAAATATTCACAACTACTACAAATATAATTATTCATTTTAGTGGTGAACTATGTAGTTATTCTAATTATTCTGTATTAGTTTAAAAATAAATTATATCTTTTATGATTTGAATATTTATTTGTTTAAAATTAATATTATGAATAGTCTCATAAGAAGATCGACGATACATTTAAATTCATTGATAAATTATTTTGGGTACTAAATATTTTTAAAATATATATAAAATTTACTTAAAATTATCAAAAAATCATCAAAATTTAGTTATGTTGTCAAAAGTACCATATCAGTACATTTTTACCACCATGTGCGAGTTTTTAAAAAATTCACACTTGCGATAACCGAAACCGTTACGTAACCCCGATACTGACCCGGTTCCGTTACACCGATACCGAAACCGTTTTTGCGAACCATGGTAGTAGTACATAATAGAAAAAATAAAAATAATAGTGGGGTTGGCCCCCAGTGGTCCTCTCTTAAATCCATAGCCACAAAACCCTAACCATTCATCATTATATGTAACTGTTTGCACAAAAGTTGGTATTTTGGAAGCGTGAGCGTGCCAGACTTTGGAAGAGTCAAGAACTTGCCAAAAGAATGTGCAATTTTTCTTTCGAAAGTAAAAATTGTGAAATAAAATAATAAAACTTCTTTTTCAAGGGTTCTTTTTATCTTAATTGAAATGACTTAAATGTTAAAATTTAAAGAGATAAAGTTAATGTAAGAAATGAAGGAATTTGTAATTAACTGAAAATGAAATGAAAGAAGTTGCAAGTGATTGAAATTGCAGAGAATTGAAAGATAAATAAAACACTACTTCTTGCAATGTGGATTACAAGATAAAGTTTAAGACAACATAAATAATTTGAATTGACATTGTAGAAATGAAAATACAAATTGATAGGATAGAGATTACAATCGTAAAAAATTGTAAAATATTGTGTTTGTTTTTGTGCTACAGGAGAGCCTGCAAAGTTACACTAAGTGCTCAATTTATATGATTGTCAAGCCACCATCACAACCGTCTCTAATTTCCAGCCTAGGATTCTGCGACGTGTCATCATCAACTTCTAATCTTATGTTAGCTGTTACTTGCAGTTTGCCTAAAGAAAGACCCACTCTAGCATGACTCCTAGCACGTTCCACTCCCTGGCCATGTTGTTGAATTTCAACTGTTTGCAATGAACCTAGTCTATTTTTCCATCCACATTCATTATGTCTTTTACCACATCACTACATTTATATGTAGGACACGTTCCTTGATTTTAGCTTTTTCCTTCTTACCACTTCCCTTATCTTCATCTTAACTTACTTCTAATTATCTTCATGTATCCATATCTTTATCTCTTAAATGGTTGCCACGTATTCCTCACACTCTCTTGATCTTTCAAAAACTGCTCTAGCAATGACCAATGTTGATTTCTCATTGTCCCATTCCTCTGGCCATAATTCTCTAATGAGTGGTCTGCTTTAAGTATTCTTCCACACTTGGTTCATGGCCACGATCTGCGGAACTTTGTTGTCCATGCTTCGACAAATTAATTGGCCATTCTCGTGGCATGAAAATTTGAGTGCCAACAGTGACTGGGACTACAAAAAAATCAAGCCCTTCGTGAGCATATTCGGATTTGGCTCGTTAAGAGCTCAACTCAAGCTCGTTCGTTAGTAAACAAACCGAGCCCGAACCTGAACACATTTTTTAGGCTCGTTTAGTAATAAACGAGTCTAAAAAATGTATTCGAAATGAGTAGAGCTTGAACATTACTGAGTGAACGGACTCATCTAAGATAAATAGTAAGATTATCTCATATTAGACAAAAGAAAATGTTCAAATTTAATAAATTATGAAGAGTGTTTTTATAGAACTTATACGGTCATTACATAAGAATCATTCATAAAAATTGTACAAGTGAAAATATGTTAAAAACAAACTTGCAACAACTGAATCCACGTGACTATTGGTAAGATTAATATATGTTACAACTAAACTAAATCGTTCGTAAGCAAGCTTGGGCTCAACTCGTTCGTTGAACAAATGAGCCAAACCTGAGCACATTTTTAGGCTCGTTTAGTAAAAGAATCGATTTTGAACATTCCAAATCTCTGCTCGACTCGATTAATTTGTAGCCCTATCGGCGACCACATTGCCGACCATATTCTTTTTGTTGAGATTATGGAGTAAGGATCACAGGTTCAGACTAGCTGTCAATCCGAGTATCACTCGAATTGAGGTCATTTTCACAACTGGTGAAAATATCTCGTCAAAGTCGATGTCTTTCTTCTGTTGGAATCCTTTGACAACCAATCGAGCTTTGTGCTTTATCGGCTTTCCGTTGGAGTCTTTCTTTAGCTTAAACACCCATCTGTTTTTCAATGTTTTCTTACCTTTGGGAAGTCTCACCAAATCACAAGTCTGGTTCTTCTGCAAGGAACTCATCTCTTCTAGCATAGTTTCCACCCATTAACCTTTGTCTGTATGGGTAGTTACTTCCTAAAAGCATTTTGGCTCCCCTTCATTAGTAAGCAAAATATAGTCTAACTACGGATATCTCGTCAACGGAATCAGAGGTCGGCCTCTTTCAGATCTTCTTGTCTGAGGCTCTGGAGGAGCTACTTCTGGTTCTGTAGCTCCTGGTGGAGGGGTTAGTGGCTCCCCCTGCTCAACACCCTCAGGTTCCTCCTCTGCTTCTGGAATTTCATCATGCATTTCTTTATTGTCGGGGATCAACTGTACTGGTGCAGGATCTAGGATGATATCTGTAATACTGGAACTGTTATCGCTGGACTCAGTGATCTTTTCAGTGTCTTTGTATGTCTGGCTCTCTTGGAACACAACATCCCTGTTTCTGATGACTTTCTTTGATTCTGGATCCCATAGTCTGTATCTGAATTCGTCGTCTCTATAGCCGATGAAGATGCATGTAGTTGATTTCAGATCGAGCTTCTGTCTTTGCTCCTTGGATACATGTGCAAATGCCTTGCACCCAAATACTCTCAGGTGAGAATATGAGGGATCTCTTCCAGTCCATACCTTTTCCGGTACTTCGAACTGTAGCGGTACTGATGGTGATCTGTTGATCAGGTAAACGGCGGCTCTGACTGCTTCACCCCAGAATGGCTTTGACAATTTAGCCATACTGATCATACTTCTGGCTCTATCCATAATGGTCCGATTCATTCTTTCGGCTACACCATTATGTTGCGGGGTACGTGGGACCGTCTTCTCATGTCGGATACCGCGTTCAACGCAGTATGTTCGAAACTCATTGGAAGTGTACTCGCTTTGATTGTCTGATCGGAGGCACTTCAGCTTCTTTCTAGTTTCCCGCTCAACCATGGCGTGGAATGCTTTGAAGTAATCGAGTACCTGGTCCTTTGTTTTCAGAAAATATACCCACACCTTGCGTGAAACATCATCAATGAATGTGAGAAAATATTTGCTACCGCCTAAAGAATCCACTTCTAAGGGACCACAAACATCAGTGTGAATCAAACTCAACACCAGGGGTAGCACCCCGACGCGGACGATTTTTTTAATTAGTTATTAATTAATGTATCTCTAGATATTACCATATGTGACCCTGAATTTTTTCACATTTGGAGCATTTGTAGCCCTACTTATTTAAGCATTTATTTCTCTTATTTTTGGGTGCGGCTAACAGACTGTAACCACTCCAATTATAATCAAAATCTTGCTTCTCTTCAATCCGTGGATGTACCTCTAAACTTGGTGAATCAGGTTAATGTGTGTGTGATGTTTTATTGCCTTTTGTTTTTACTCTTAACACCTTTACACTAAAACCTGTGGTACTTAAAATTAAACAAGCACCGTAATAAGCTCTTCGAAAGTTTTACTCCTGAAATTTGAAGTATATGGTTAAATTTTACGATTAAGTGAGAAACTTTTTGTAGTAGTAAACAAGCACCTTTAATAAGCTCTTCGAAAGTTTTACTCCTGAAATTTGAAGTATATGGTTAAATTTTACGATTAAGTGAGGAACTTTTTGTAGTAGTAAACGACTTTTGCCACTCGTAAGAGAATTTTTTTTCCTTTTTTTCTTTTGGGCCAACGTAAAAGAGAAGAATCTTTTGAAATTATAGTTAGATTATTAAGATTATTTAAATTCATTATTTTGCATATTCCAAGCCTACAGATGTTGCCTACAGAAAAAGTTGGACCCTCAACAATAGTTAAGGAATGCCACTTGACTACCTTCCTTGATAAGAATAAATACACACACTAAATACAGAAAAATGTATGTTTTATAATGTTAGGGAGAATCTATTTGAATTTCAAAGTGGGACAATGACATAATTTTCCAATAGAGTGGATTATTTATCAAAAGCATGCTTTAATATCTGTAGGTTTATATTATTCAACCAAATAATTTCTAAAATCTAACTATAGCAAGCATGTAAGAATTTCTGTAGTATGGTGTTGTTGCATTCTACGTCCACACTAACGCATGTAATATAACATGTGTTATTTGTGACACTAAATAACACGTCCAAGTAAGAATGGTCGTGGTTTAATCAGTTTGAAAAATTAGCTTATTGGTAAAGGTTTAAAATATTATATATTTTGCCTTCTCTTAAAGAATTACGACGACACAGTGGAATTATCTTCACATGACCAAGTTTTCTTATCTATATTTTCAAAAAACATAGTTTTCTTCTCTACAACAGGAGAGACAATCATCAAACTTCTTGAAAAGACTATAGTCCAGATACATTAAAATAGTACTCCTACTAGGAAATTATTGTAGTCAAGAAATTAGACTAGACTTGCACAAAGAGTACAAGCACGTTGGCCTAAAGATTTGAACACCCGAAATAATATATGACAATTCCACAAACTTCAAAAGCTCTACTCAACTGTACGCTACTGTGACCAATTAACGAATGGTTACTTCACTATTAAATGGATATTAATTTAGTCATATTGGACGGTTCTTCATAATCTTGTGAGATTGAGAAATACTTGATAAATAATATTTGATGGTATAAATTAATAATAATAATTCAAATAGGAAATATATATATATATATATACATTGAAAATTCCACAGCAATAAAATATATTTCTTTCACTTTAACCTTTTTAATACAAAAGCCGTCACAATAATACAATTCTACAATTCTACAATGCCGGCACAGATATACAAGCAAACGACCTACGAAATCACAGTCAACTAAATCATACTCCACGTTCAAATTAATATCTCCTTCACTGGTCTCTATAAATACGCATGTAGATGAAGTAAGTAGTACTGCATCCCTCCACAAACCTTGATCTAAGAAAAGGTTAGTCACCCCTAGCTCCTACATATATCTTAAAATGGCCTCCATTGAAGCTGCTAATGCCATGAATGGCATGCCAGACACATTTAGGCCTGGAGCAAACTTCGAGCCTAGTTTATGGGGAGATCGTTTCAACTCATTCAATCTCGATAACGAGGTAACATTTATTTGTTTTCATATATATATATATATATATACAGTATATGTAAATGTATTTATATATTTCAGGGAGTTTAAACTAATGCCTCCATGTAGTAATTAATTAAGTGGATCTTATATATTTGTGTCTGCAGGTATATGAAAAGTATACTAGAGAGGTTGAAGTGTGTAAAGAAAAAGTGAGAAGTATGCTAGTAGATGCAGGATGCAAAGCAACGGAGAAAATGAATTTGATTAACACAGTGGATCGTCTTGGTGTCTCTTATCACTTTGAGAAAGAGATCGAAGAACAGTTGGAGAAAATCTTTAATTCCCCTGGTCACTTTCAAGATAATGAGGATTACAATGATTTGACCACAGCGTCGGTCCATTTCCGAGTTTTCAGACAAAATGGTTATAAAATGCCTTGTGGTAATTAAATCCCTCATTATTGATTACATATATATCAATAGGGACACTAATGCTTAACTTCTTTTACCTTTTTAATGCTTGAAATATTTTCAAGGCCTCCATTTTACATATTTTTTTGGTTCTCTAACTAATAAGATTGTACGCATGGCTGATATAAGTACTATATATGGTGGCTTATTTGAACAGATGTCTTCAATAAATTTAAAGACAGCAATGGTAAATTCAAGGAAACTCTCACCGGGGATGTAATGGGTCTGCTGAGCTTGTATGAAGCTGCGTTCTTGAGGGTACACGGAGAAGATATTCTAGATGAAGCTCTAGTCTTCACCACCACTCACCTTGAGTCCATGGTGGCCCATTTAAGCCCTTTCCATTCAAAGCAAGTAGCGGAAGCCCTAGAGCAACCCCTCCGCAAAGGCATCCAAAGATCAAAGGCAAAGCATTACATCTCTACCTATGAAGAAGACGATTCGAAGGATGAAATGTTATTGAAGTTTGCCAAGTATGACTTCAATTTGGTACAGTTGTTGCACAAGCAAGAACTATGCCACATGTCTAGGTAATGATCAGTAGGTTAACTCTTTGTAGAGATGAAAAGAGAGACAATTAATGCATTTTTAAATAATTTAACTTATCTCCTTTCCTGTATATAGGTGGTGGAAAAACTTAGACTTTGAGACAAAACTTCCTTATGCGAGGAACAGATTGGTTGAGTGCTATTTCTGGGCTATGGCTGCGTCTTTTGAACCTCATTACTCCTCTGCACGGGTCATACACGCTAAAATTATTGTTATGTCATCAGTTCTGGATGATACATATGATGCATATGGTACACTTGAAGAACTTAAACCTTTTACGGATGCAATACAGAGGTATAACATATATCTTCACTCCCAAATTAATTCGGGTTTGTTCCTTTTTTTCAAATATTTTTTATCATATCCCATCAAAATCTATTTCACATGCAAAATATAAGAAGGACCGAAGCGATTAGTTGTGGATAATTTTGTTTTATCATCAACTGAATGAATATGGGCACGTCTTGTTAACTTTTAGGTGGGAATGGAGCGCCATGGACGATCTCCCGAATTACATGCAGTTTTTCTATAAAACTCTCCTAAATCTGTATGAAGAGTTCGAGAGGGAAATGACAAAGGAAGGAAGATCCTACAGCATTGAGGGCTCCAAAGTTGCTGTATGTCTCATTTTTATTTTTTATTTTCGTATATACATATATATATTTTCTTTTAGACTATCTTTACTTATATTAGGATAAGTAACTCAGTAAACTAAAACTAATGTTAATTACCAGTTTAAGGAACTATCGAGCAGTTACTTCCAGGAGGCCGTGTGGTACAAAGAAGGATACGCGCCATTTTATGATGAGTACATGGTCAATGCCCTTAAAACAGCAGGTTATTACTTGGTCACAGTATCATCCTATGTGGGCATGACAGGACATGCTACCGCTGAGGTATTTGATTGGGTCATAAAGAAACCTAAAGTTTTGGTTGCTTCATGCAAAATTGTCAGGCTTATGGATGACATAGTAGACTTCGAGGTATGTATATATACACAAACATTCTTATACTACTTGATGCACATGTTCTTTCATAACCTAATCTTGTCATGTCCCTAAGTTTATATTGTGCACTAATACAACACACTACACCACGAGATACAATACTTACGCAACATGAGAACTATGAATAAAACATAGCTAGAATTGTTTTTTTATTTTTTGGTAAATACCTCGAATCGTTTCATATATATGCATGGGATAATGTAAAATTGTAATTAACAATTATAAGTGTTTATTCATTTGTAGGAGGATCTAGAGACTGGACATGTTGCTACAGGGGTTATATGCTACATGAGGCAGTATCCTGGAAAGATGACAAAAGAAAAGGTGTTTGATTTGTTCAATGAAGGGGTGGTGAATGCATGGAAAGACATCAATGAGGAATGTCTCAAGCCAAACTATATCACCAAGCATATCCTTAGAAGAAGTGTCAACCTCTCCGGACTTGTCGATTCTTTTTTCAAGACTACTGATGGATATACTCATCCAGGAAAAGTATGGAAACATCATGTCATCTCATTGTACATCGATGCCATACCCTTATGAGCGTCGATGTACTTGTATGAACATGAATGTATCCGGTCCATCTAGAGATAGCTGGGTCGGTATTTACCACATCAATTATTGTATTTCTTCAATTATTCACATATGCCTTTGTAATGTAATGTTGTCAGTGTACTAGTAGTACAAATATGCTCCAATGTAACTCCAAAGTGTTAAACTCCAATAAATTTAAATTGATTAAATTATCTACCGTATATATGCGCATGTAATTGTTAATATGTGGAGACATGTTTATATATATATATATGCATGTTTGAGTGTATAGGAATTAATTTGGAGAAAATTACCGGGAAAAAAAAAATTTGGAGAAATTAAAGACGTTCGCAAGGAACTAAGAGTTCAGGCTTGTTCCCCAATAGCACAGGGGCTAGCTCGGACTAGTTTGGTTTATCATGTATGAGAAGAAATGTACAATGAAATCTTAAGAACTAGAGGGGCATTTCCATTACAAACTCTCGAAGTAATTAATAATCGATGAGGGGAAATTTAGAATATTCCCTCTCAAAATGTGCGAATGCCCTGCCTTTTTTTGCATCAACCAGACAAACTCTTTCTTCCCCTTCTAAACAACTCAAATAAACTGACCCCAACCACACCCTCCACCTCCAAACTCGACCACATGCACTTAAGTTACTTAACCACGTACCCACAATAAGAACCAACAACGCCACCTTCACCTAGGCCTGTATTCGCCCACCGGGCCACCACCACCAATGCTTTCTAGTTTCTATATACCTACCACTCAGTAAAACCATATTCGAGCAAAGGTAGCTTCGAATTTGATTTTGATACATTCTTGTATCTGGTTTTCAATTCAGCATTGATGGCCGTTACTAACTGTTTTCTCCTTCTGTACGTGTGCGCCACCTGATAAGATTATGATGTCTTATGTTTGGCTTGGGCCCTCTTGTTCGAGTGTTGCTACATCTTGACATTTATTCTAGTTTTTGTGGGCATGTCTTGGAGCCCACCTCTACAGGAATGCTTGTATACGGGTTCTTTTTTGTGTTGTACAACTATTTATTTACTGAAGAAATAAATGAATGATGGACTTGGTTTAAAAATAAATAATAATAATAATAGCAATAAAAGAATTATATGATATAATATTAAAAAAAATTAGGATAGACTATATGGAACAAGAAAGATATATGGAAGGACAATACTTGGGTTAGAAGTACAATATACCCTTCTTGATATATTCACCCTGTAACAACTTCTCCAAAATTTTCATTTCTCTTGTATTAAGTTCCTTTAATTCCTCGGAAAGAAAAGGGTAAATTACATTGAGCTCTGCTAAGGTTTGGACAAATCTCATATAGTGGAGCGTTTGAGAATTATTATAATTACTTTGCCTCATATAATTTGACCCATGAGCTCAACAACCTCCCCAATATAAAATATTAACGTTATAGTCGACTTTTTACATTAAATTTAAACAAGTTTTAGCTATTAGGGGAGTTCATTTAATAAACCTCCAACGCTCAATAAATATGAAATTTGTTTAAATCTCTAGAGAGACTAGTGTAATTTACCCAAAAAAAACAACATTCCCTTATCCAATAAAACACCATATATCCTTTCCCCCCTAACAAGTTGTCTCATTTGACTTTCTTCTTGGTGTTGTGTTCTTTTTATTTCTCCCCATTTTTAGAATTCTTCTTGTATACATGTATATCACGTTGCATATCATCTACAGATACAACGTATATGAAGATTGTCAGAATCAGGAGTCTAGGTAGAATTATTTTGGGGTCGGTAGAGTCAGAATCGTAGAATTACCTAAAAGTGTTAATTTTTAAAAAAATATTAATAATTAAATATTTAATTTAAAAGTTTAAATCATATTAGAATTTTCAAAAAAAATTAATATATTGGCCCTTTAAATATTTTCTCATAAATTTAGGCCATAAATTAGGATATTGGACTAAATCATAAATCTTTTGGACATTTCATATGGAGATCATGTTTAGGGCTAGTTTGCGTTTACCTAACCCTTTTGGTTTAATGTATTATTCTTTTGGCACCTACGGGTGTAGTGATCTATATCTATTATCGGATTGGCGTGTACTTCATTTGTGTTGGGTATTATCATGTACATTTTAGATTGTGCGTATGTTGTGGGGCTTGGAGGGGTGGCGGTTCTGTTGTGTCGTCGATCCCAGTCCCTTGTGATATGTTTGGGATGGTTTTTCCATTGTTTAAGATTGATATATATTGAATTACAGGGTGTATGGAGTGAACCTTATCCACCGGGGGTTTCCTGTATAGACGGAACTCTGCCCAATTTTCGTTAGATTTGCCAGGTGGCGCTCCAGTGATCCTAGACTCTACTACGAGAGGTCTAGTGGATATCGGGGCGTTACAGTTTAAGTGCCCTACGGTGGTTTGTTGTGGCCTGGGTTCGACTTGCCACGCTCCCTAATCCAACATCTAACAATTGTGCAAAAATATTTTTTGCGAATATTTAAACGTATTAACGAGAAGTTGCACCTCCTATAACTAAATTATTGACGGGGAAAATATATGTTGCAAAAACCTTTATCCGTGGGACATTGAATTTTTTATGAATTACATTGTTACCCGTAAAAAAATAAGTTTATTTTTTATAAACTATGTTGTTACCCATAAAAAAATTTACGACATTTTTTATCACTCGCAAATAGTATTATTCCTTGTAGTGAATATTGCAATTCCTCCCCCACTCAACTCAATTTCTAGGTCTGCCACTGCTCTTGTAGCATTGACTTTGATCAAATAACACATCTATACTTACCCCAAAAAAAACACATCTATTCTTAATTATGGCTATAAAAGTGCGTTAATTATAAAAAGGGAAAATATCACTAACCTCCCCTGAGGTTTAGTGATATTACACGTGGTACTCCTACTTTTTCCAAATCGAGCTGATACCTCACTCCAGGTTAGCTCCGGTATCACATTCACCCCTTCCGTCCAAAGTCAAGTCGATCAACTCTGATTTCATGTGTGATTTTACCTAATTGTCTTCCATATTATATTATAATTTTATGGTTAATTTCAATAAACCCCCATAAACTATTGAATTTCATATTGCCCCACCCTAATGGGTAAATTACAGTTTCACCCACTAAAATTCGAAAAAATATTTAAAATTTAAAAAAATATATAAAATTTGAAATATATATATAATTCGAATATATATATAAAATTTGAAAATATATATAAAAATTGAAAAAATATAAAAATTGAAAAAAAAAATTCGAAAAACATATATTTTAAATTTTGAAAAACATTATAAAATTCAAAAATAAATATAAAATTCAAAAAATATATATAAATTTTGAAAAAAAAACATATAAAATATATTAAATCCGGCAAAAAATATGAAATTCGAAAAAATATATCTTAAATTTCGAAAAACATTATAAAATTTGAAGATAAATAAAAAAATTGAAAACAAAATAAATTTCGAAAAAAACATATAAATTCAAAACAAATTTAAACAATTTTTATAAAATATATAAAATCCGGAAAAAATATATAAAATTCGAAAAAAAAAATTTGAAAAAAAAAAAAAATTTCGAAAAAAACATATAAAATTCAAAGCAATATAAAATTCTGAAAAATATATAAAATTCAGCAAAAAAATATAAAATTCTGAAATATATATATTAAATTTTGAAAAAGATTTTAAAATTCAAAAATAAATAAAAAATTTGAGAAAAAATATATAAATTTCGAAAAAAACATATAACAAAAGGTCATGGCATTTCACCATTTATTTAGTCTAAAACCTTATTATTCAACTCCATTCATTTAGTCTAAAATCTTAAAAAATAAAAGTAACTAAAGTACAATATAACAAAACTACATTTAAAGTAACCAAAGTACATTACACCAAAACAACATTTTGGCATAAACATTTTTTTTAAAAATTTATATATTTTTTTCAAAATATATATTTTTTTGAATTTTATATATTTTTTCCGAATTTTATATATATATTTAAAATTTATATATGTTTTTCGAAATTTATATAATTTTATCAAAATTTATATTTGTTTTCGAATTTTAGATTTATTTTCTAATTTTATAATATTTTTCAAATTTTAATATATATGTTTTCTAATTTTATATTTTTTATCCAAATTTTATATATTATTTTTCAAATTTTATATATTTGTTACGAATTTTATATATTTTTTACGTATTTTATATGTTTTTTTCGAAATTTATATATATATATTTCAAATTTTATATTTATTTCTGAATTTTATAATGTTTTTCAAAATTTGAAATATATATTTCGAATTTTATATTTTTTGCCGAATTTTATATATATATTTTGAATTTTATAATGAAATTCAAAATTTGATGTATATCTTTTTTTGTTTTTATATCTTTTTTCTAAATTTAATATAGGCTTAAGGGAGTAGTTTGCTTGTTTTAGAAAGGTGAGGGTAGTAAAATGAGGGCAAAAAAAGCGTAGGGGTTTTTTTGTTCTTTTGCCTTTTATATATTTATTTCAAATTTTATATATATTTTTTGAAATTTATATATGTTTTTCAAAATTTATATTTTTTTCCAAATTTATATATATTTTATAAATTATATATATATATTTCAAATTATATATATTTTTTCAAATTTTAGGGGGTGAAACTGTAATTTACACATTAGGGTGGGGGGCAATATGAAATTCAATAGTTTAGGGGAGTTTATTGAAATTAACCATAAAATTATAATGTAATAAGAAGGGCAATTAGGTAAAATCACACATGAAATCAGAGTTGACCGGCTTGAGTTTGGACGGAGGGGTTGAAAGTGATACCAGAACTAACCTGGAAGGAGGTATCGGCTCGATTTGAAAACAGTAGAAATACCGCGTGTAATATCACTAAATCTCAGGGGAGTTTAGTGATATTTTCCCTTATAAAAAAAAAGTATGACAAATACTCCTTACCGTTACCCATCCGTTGAATTTAACCGGTAATATGATTATCACATGACCTATTGATGTCCAAAATACCCCTAACACATACCAAGAACACCCTTACAAGATTTTAGTGTCAATTCCTTTTAAAAAAAAAAAAAAATTTGTCATGGGTCCAAAATGTTGGACTACATCAGTGAGGAGGATAAACTTAATCCTCATAAGACAAAACTCAAGTATTGTTCTTAAACATATTCGTGCATATAATAATTACATTACCTCTGTCTCAAGAAAAAAGTCCAAATTTGATTTTTTAATATTTTATGGCTTTAGAACTTAGTAGAGTGGAGTCCGGTGCTTGTTTGAAATTAACGAAAGAAGGGTAGTTGAAAAAAGTAAAAAATTATACTGTGTATGAATTTTTGGAATAAATAAAATTCAAAGTGAATAACTAATATCGTACGGTCGTGGGTAGAATAATAGAAAACAAGTTCATGGTAGAAATTAAGTGCATGTTTGGTACGTTGGAATGGAATGAAATGGAATGTCCATTCATTCCATTCCTTAGTTTGGTACAACATAATGAATGAGAATGACCATTCCCAAGGAATGAAATTTCATTCTTGGGAATGGATTTTCATTCCATTACTAAAGTTGTGGAATGATCATTCCATTCCTTCAAGAATGCTTTTAAAATATAAAATTACTTAAATAACCCTCTCACATTTCAAAAAAATAAGCCACCACCACCGCCATTTCGCCGCCACCACCGCCACCTTTATTGTCCGTCATTACTATTCTCGTTACGTTTTATCATTTTTTTTGTAAAAAAATAAAAAAAATAGTATTATTTTATTTAATTTTATATTTAATACTAAGAAGGGTATTTTTGAGAAAAAAAAAAAGTTCATTCCATTCCCAATGTACTTCATATGTAAAACCAAACAATAGAATGAGAATGGTTATTCTATTCCATTCGCATTCTCATTTCATTCCCACTTTCATTCCATTCCATTCCATTCAACCGTATCAAACATGCACTAAGTGTAAGACCCGAAAAAATTGACCCCAATAATGACAAAGTGGTGATTGGTACAGTGAACAAGACTTGGCGTGCTCTATATTTTTGCAATTCATTGCGGATGATATTCAAACTTGGCTACAGGGGTGCTTAGTCAATAGTACAATTTACAAGTTGGCTCGTTATTCTTTAACCAAGAAATGTAATGCTTCTCTTTTTCACAGTTCTCCCCTAAAATAAAGGAGAGGCTGCGGGAAAGGAAAAATAATCATCTGCTGTACCTTGTCCATCTGGTTAGGGTTCCACTGATGGAAAAGAAAAAGTCAACAAGGCTAAAATAGGTAGATAAATATTTAATGGATCATGTTGGGGTCTCATTTCTCTCTCTCTCACTAACAAACAATATACATATATATATATATACATATATATATACATAATTACAAATATGATGTTATACATGACAAAAAAAAGTGAACATTTTATAATCTATGAGTGTGATATATACTAACATATATTACAAAACATAATACGTCTAAATCTATAATATAATGGGATCCGATTATATTTATAATAATAAATACAATAATTAATAATGTAATTCTATCAATTTTGTAATAACAAAAATAAATTGGGTTCCATCACTAAAATTTCAAATGGGTTTCACTTTAGAAAGAGAGTTTTTTATTTGGGTTCCATAACAAAAAATTTAAATGGGTTCCATTTTAGAGAAATAAAGTGTTTTATTTGTAATAAGAAACACAATAATTTGTAATGAAATCAAATCAGGTTTGTAGTAACAACTAACGAGTTTCATAACAAAAATTTTAAATGGGTTCCATTTTAGAGAAATAAAGTGTTTTATTTGTAGTAAAAAATACAATAATTTGTAATGAAATCAAATCAGTTTTGTAGTAACAACTAACGGTTCCATAACAAAAAATTCAAATGGGTTCCAGTTTAGAGAAATAAAGTATTTTATTTGTAGTAAGAAACACAATAATTTGTAATGAAATCAAATCAGTTTTGTAGTAACGACTAACGGTTCCATAACAAAAATTTCAAATGGGTTCCAGTTTAGAGAAATAAAGTATTTTATTTGTAGTAAGAAACACAATAATTTGTAATGAAATCAAATTAGTTTTGTAGTTGTAGACACTAAAATTTTGTGGGTTAAAGCCCAAAACAAACAAGGCCCAACACAAAATATTGGGCCACAAATTAAATTAATTAGTCCAATCCTTATTGGTTTAATTTAAATTATTTGACTAAGTCCAAGCCCATTTAGTTAAATAAAAGAGATAATTATTGAACTATAATATTATTTTAATATTATAATTTGATAATTATAAAAAAAGGAACATATGTCATCATTCTATTGGTCTAGGATGTCTATAAATATAGACATGATGGAGAATGAAAGGGAGGAGAGTTCACGTGAAAATCAGATAAGCTCTCCTAGAGTAAAAATACAAAATTCTATAAACATTTTTCTCTCCCAACAAGAAAACAAGAAGAATAACAAGCACATCAAAATCGTGTCTTTCTTTTCTCGTGGTTCAAGAAATTCAAAGAATCATACAAATCCAAACCTTGAAGATGAAGAACAACAAACACATCAAAGTTTGTGTCGTTCTTCCTCAACAACTTAAGAAATCAAAGAAAACTGTTCGAGATCAAGCTTCATCAGCACTCGACCAGAAATCAAAGACAAACCGATTCAAGATCAAGCCTTGACGGCCCTTGAATTTCTATCGACAACTCGGTTCAAGATCAAGATCCGACGACCCTTGGATCCGACCAACAAAGGAGATCGAATCAGTGGATAATATTATTTCTTGTTGTAAATAATTAAACAAAGGATTGTACCACAATTGATTTGAAATTAATAAAATTCTGATTTGTCGCATCTTTCGTTCCTATAATTTTGGACTCGATTTTTGTTGTCTATAAATTTTTGGCACGCCCGCTGGGACCCCTTTGCCTCTCATCCCTTTCTCCTACGTTAAATTCGCAAAGCTTTTCCTTGTCAGAATCTATGGCATCATCGAAGGTTCAAACGAGCAAGAAAGACGATGGTGCAAAGACTTTTGTCAAGGCTGTCACGATAAGTCACACAAAGCCAAAAATTATGTCGATGGAATCGTTTGCAAATCCTGTGTAGACGATAAAACCGTTTGCAAATCTTTTACAGATGACAGAATCCTCTAAGAATTCTAGACACACAACGCGACCATCTGCAAATCATGCATAGACGACGCGACCGTCTACAAATCCTGCAAACATGACGAGACAGTCTATAAATCCTTTAAAGATGACGGGACGGTCTACAAATCCTTCATAGACGACGGACTCATCTGTAAATTCTATACAGACGACAAAATCATCTGTAAATCCTGCGTAGACGATGAAATGAAACTGTTTGCAAATCTTTTACAGATGACGGAATCGTCTTAAAATCCTTTTCAGATGAGATTACGATATGTTCGTTCAGAAGTCCGTGAACAAGCGCCAACATCTGAACAGATGTATAACCAAACTACTCATCCTTTGTCATGTTCATCATTATCTTTCCAACAACTGCAAGACAAGAAAAACGGAAAGAACAATGATAAAATATTAAAGAATGTTGTCAAAAAGTCCATCACAGTTACTGGTACACCAGTGAAGAATTTTGAAAAAGCTGAAGAAAAATCAAACAAAAATCAGCAAATTATGGTGAAGGTCAAGTCCTCCAAACTTGTCAAAGAGGAACCTCTCCTATCTCTGGGGGCTAAAAATAATGTTCTTCCAACTTCAAAGGCTCAATTTTGCTTAGAAAAATTACTATCAAAACGCATCTCGGATAGTCATTCAAAAGTTTTCTCAAAGGTTGGTCGAACCAAAAATCCAAACTTAAGGTTAACCCATCCAAAACTAGAGAGCTTTTCTGACTTAGTCATTATGCTGGTCATGATGACTACTACTATTTCAAGCGAAGAGCAATTAACGAGTATGACTCGTGAAATTGAAAGATTGCAAAAGACGATCGATGAACAAGATCTAAAAATTACCTCGCTAGTGGAGAAGTTAAAATTGCATG
Organism: Cornus suecica; assembly: GCA_963922005.1. Taxonomy (NCBI): domain Eukaryota; kingdom Viridiplantae; phylum Streptophyta; class Magnoliopsida; order Cornales; family Cornaceae; genus Cornus; species Cornus suecica. The sequence goes on from OY998238.1 coordinate 98,211,363, forward strand.
GCATTGCCGAGTCAAGTGAATGTCAAGTTTTTCTTATTGATTCAACACCAAATGTTACTCCCATTGACAACAAAAGTCATACATCCATCATTGCTCAAATGGTGAGTCAAGCAAATCAAAATGTCTCCGTCGCCTCACTCTCTATTAAACAACTTCAAGACATGATAATTACAAGCATAAGAGAACAAGTTGGTGGCGTCTCTGAAAGTACTTCCACGTACTCAAAGCCTTACACCAGAAGAATCAACGACTTAAAAATACCTGCAGGGGATCAACGACCAAAGTTCTAACAGTTTGACGGAAGAGGTAATCCAAAACAACATGTCGTCCATTTTGTCAAAACTTGTAATAATGCTGGCACATACGAAGACCTCTTAGTCAAGCAATTTGTGCGCTCCCTAAAAGGAAATGCATTTGATTGGTACACAGACCTCAAAATGGGAAGTATTGACGATTGACAAATGATGGAACAAGAGTTTCTCAATCGTTTCTATAGTACTCGCAGAATAGTGAGCATGTTAGAACTCACTAACACTCGGCAAAGGAATGACGAGCATGTGGTTAGCTATATTAACCGCTGGAGAGCTTTAAATCTTGATTGTAAAGACCAAATTTTTGAGATCTCTGCAGTTGAAATATGCATGCAAGGCATGAATTGGAAGCTTCTCTACATCCTACAAGGAATCAAGCCAAGTACATTTGAAGAACTTGTTACTCGAGAACATGATATGGAGCTTAGCATAACAAGTCGTGATGCTAAAAAATATCTTCCTAATGTGCTTGAAAATTTCTTTTAAAGACAGAAAAATTGAGTCTGACGACGAAGAAGTTGAGTCTAATAACGAAGAAACTAAGTCCAACGATGGAGAATCTGAGTCAGACGGAGACGAAGAAATTAAGTCTAATGACGAAGAAATGGGGTCTGACGATGAAGCAATGGGTTCTGACGATGAAGAAATTAAGTCTAACGACAAAGAAATTGAGCATGACGATGAAGAAAATACATCGTCAAGTTCTGATGATGAAAATACTACATCATACATGACAAACATTGTCGTAAAATATTTGTATGACAAAAATAGGCTTGTTGCTTTGTCAACTTCGTCTGAAAATGCTAAATCACATGGGGCATCAAGTAAAAGAATCTTGATAAAAGATGGGACTCGGCAAAAATCATCAACTCTCAAACACAAGAAAATTGAGAAAGTCCTCTCTAACCGTGACAAGTTCAAGTTGTCTTCTCTATATTGCAAGGCAGAAAAATAGCCAAGGCTTGCAACATGCTCCTGATCGCACGAGCCTAAACTGCACCATGATCGTAGCCCACATGATTTAAAACTGTGATTGCAAAAAAAAAAAAAAATCAAAATCACTCCTGGCCCACATAATTATAAACCGTGAACGAATAAATTCTCAAACTATTTGTTTGGTAATAACAAAATATTTTATTATCAAAACGAAGGTTTGAAAATTTTACATAAATTATTCAAGTACATTGTTTGTCTTGATAAAAAAAGATAAGGTAGCAAAGATGAAGCTTCAATATTCTCTTTCTTGCTTGTCAACAACTCCTTCATGAAGACAAAAAAAAAATGTGAGTCTACATATCAGTTGTGGCAAATTCTAACGGTGTAACTTGTCCTGCCGTACGAAAAATTTTGGTCGTTGGTACCACAACATTTGTTTCAACTGACAAGGCTTAAGTTAAGATCGTCTACTGCCAGAAACTTCACTTTGACGGAGAAATTTTCTTAGTCATGAAAAGAAAATTTAAAATTTGTCTAGTGTTAGAAACTTCCTTTGACAGAGAAATTTCATCAGTCGCTGAAAAAAGAAGATTTGGCTTGTCGTCAAAACCTTCACTTTGACAAAGGAATTTCGTCAACCATTGAAAAAGAAAATTTGTCTATTCTCATAAACTTCCTTTAACATAAATTTCGCCAGTCGCTGAAAAAAGAAGATTTGGCTTGTTGTTAAAACCTTCACTTTGACAAAGGAATTCTGCCAACCATCGAAAAAGAAAAAAAATTTATCATAAGAAACTTCCATTGACAGAGAAAGTTTCTCGGTCATTGAAAAAAGAAGATTTGAATCATCGTCGAAATATTCATTTTAAAAGAAAAAACTTCGTCAGTCGGCGAAAAAGAAAGCGTAGACCCGCCTGAGAAAGAAAATATTTGTCGATCACTTACACCGAACAAAATAGAGATTATTTTGCAGGCTAGTGCAACAGGTAATTTGCAAGGAAAAATGGGAGAATTCGACCCAGAATTCAGAGAACACTCTGGAATTCAATAAAATTATGTATAATCAATAATGACAAAAAACAACCCACAAGCCGGGTTAAAATATCTGAAAATCGACCCTTAATAGGATTTTTACCAAAAATAGCAAAATCCTAAAAGTCTTACCAAAACGAAATACGGAAAGAAATCAAAAGATTGCCAAAAATCTGGCCCAAATCGGGTTCAGAATCATTTCCTAATCGACAAATAGAATATTACCATAAATAGCAAAAATTAACTAAAAATAGAGATTCGACAAGGAAAACAGCAGATTTAGGGCTCGAAACGAGGTGCACCGAGCATAGCTCGGTGGGCACGACGTGCGTGCCGAAATTAGATTTTCGAATTGGGGTCACTGGCGCGAATCGGACACTTGTAGCTACAGTTATGGCCAAAAAACCGACACGTGCATGGAAACCGCCCCAATTAGGCTAGATCACGATTTCTTGTCATCTTTGCGCTGATCCTCCCGCTCCGGGTAATCCAGCGCAATCAATGAGTAATCTGACATCTCGGCATCGTCTGACTCGGATCCCCCTGCATCAATCACCGAAAGAGAAGTTATGGCCAACCGCCAAAACTTTAACTGTGAAAGAGAAACTTCATTGTCAGCGGAAAAAGAAAAAAAGAAGAAGAATTGTTGGAAAATCATGGCGAAATGTCAACTATTGCTATAAGGGATTTTCGCAAGAACATACACACCCTTGCAACAATAACTCCGGGTCGCGCTATCTTTGTGAATGACGCAATGTCTGTTGACAAATAAACGCGAGACAAAGGCATGGCCCGACAAAAACAAAACAAAGAAAAAGAAAGGGGGGAAAAAAGAAAAAAGTTGGAAAATTCGGGGGGGCGGGGGAGGTAAAAAAGATATTAAAATAAATAAAATCATGAAAAAAAAAGGTGAAAGCAATGTGTTGAAAAAAAAAGAAAGGAAAAAAAAAACAAAAGATGGAAAAAATGAAGAGGTGGAATTAAAAAAAAAAAAAAAAAAAAAAAACACCAAATCAGTTTCTTCTTTACTACTACTATCTAACTCTCTTACACCCAAACACTCACACACCCATATACCAGAGACATATACATCACCACGAAAGCAAGAACGGAGGCTGTTTTGAGGCCATGGCTTCTCACCCCATCAATAACTCCGACATAATCACAGCCTACTGCATCAATGGTGCTTTGCCAGTGACGCCTAACAGAATAAAGATTATTCTGCAGGCTAGTGCAATAGGTACTTTGTAAGGAAAAACAAGAGAATTCGACCCAAAATTCAGAGAACACTTTGGAATTCAATAAAATTCTTTGTATTCGAGACCGCCCAAAAAACAACCCACAAGCCAGGTTAAAATAGCTGAAAATTGACCCTTAATAAAATTTTACCAAAAATAGCAAAACCCTAAAAGTCTTACCAAAACAAAATACGGAAAGAACTCAAAAGATTGCCAAAAATCTGGCACAAATCGGGTTCAGAATTATTTCCTAATCGACAAATAGAAGATTACCATAAATAGCAAAAAATAAGTAAAAATAGAGATTCGACAAGGGAAACAGCAGATTTAGGGCTCGAAATGAGGTGCAACGAGCGTAGCTTTGTGGCCACGACGTGCGCGCCGAAATTAGCTTTCCGAATTGGGGTCACGGACGTGAATCGGACACTTGTAGCCAGAATTATGGCAAAAAAACCGACACGTGCACGGAAACCGCCCTAATTGGGCTAGATCACGATTTCTTGCCATCCTTGCGCTGATCTTCCCGCTCCAGGTAATTCAGCGCCATCAATGAGCAATCTGAAAGCTCGGCATCGTCTGACTTGGATCCCCCTGCATCAGCCAGTCGTCGCGGGTTCACCCATGCATAGTCACCAATTCATGCATTCAAACTCGTTATCGGTTGTGGAGTTTTAGTTCGTCAACGCTACATGCTACTTCTGGTACATTGCTACATCAATGGTTCTTGGGATGTTGCATGGACACTCTGTTAGCCGCCTCATGGGTCTTCTCACTCCACCTCAAGGAAATCGAATCTGCCGAGAGGAGGTCGCCACTTGACCCGCGTAGAGACTTATCCTCGTACTGCCCTCGCCAAAGGCCATTGTAATTAATGTCAAGTTCGCCACACCATTCTGAAACATCAACGTCTATCATGGTCTATCATGGAGTTCTCACTTGTCGCTGCAACATTGTGACATTGTTCGTAGTCGATGACGGAGCCTCCGATTCCTGCTTTATGGAAAGTTTGTATGCCGTTATTGGTGGTTTTTTTATGGTACTTTTTCGGATCGCCACACATGTTGCATCTATTTCCTCATTGTCGATAAAGCATTCAGCAACAATCTTGACATCATGCAGTTCATTCGCTGTCAAGCATGGACCCATTGGTTCTCGAATCATCCCCGCATGGTAACTCATCGCGACGACAACAGTGTTAGTTGATGATGGCATGGGTTGCTTGGTAAAGAAGAAACAAGAAACAAATTAAAGTCCAAAAGAAGAAAAGAAAGAAGTGTTCTTATATGTTTTGAATACTACTCCAACTGATGCACAATTGTAGGTCTGGCCTTGTACATATAGGCGGAAATAATGGGTTCTAGTTGGAGTAGGAATTGCAATTTTAGGTCGAGTTGAAGTCTGAGTGAAAAAATAAAAATAAAAATCCAACTCTGACAAGAAGTCACGCAAAACAGTTGCAGCTAAAAAAAAAAAGGAAATCAAGTCGGGCTGATAAAACATGATTACGACTGACTGACTGATGAAAGAAGTTCGGACGGACGGATGAAAGAAGTTCTGAAGGACGGATGAACTTACATACAAAAGAAGTTCAAATTGACTAACAAAAAAAGATGAAGACTGAACGACAAAAGGAGTACTCCAAGTCCCGCCCAAACTAAATGACGAATCCATGTGCAAGACTTGGAGTGGGGGCAATCTGTAGACACTAAAATTTTGTGGGTTCAAGCCCAGAACAAAAAAGGCCCAACACAAAATATTGGGTCACAAATTAAATTAATTAGCCCAATCCTTATTGGTTTAATTTAAATTATTTAATGAAATCCAAACCCATTTAGTTAAATAAAAGAGATAATTATTGAACTATAATATTATTTTAATATTATAATTTGATAATTATAAAAAAGGAACACATGTCATCAATCTATTGGTCCAAGTTGTCTATAAATATAGACATGATGGAGAATGAAAGGGAGGAGAATTCACGTGAAAATCAGAGAAGCTCTCCCAAAGCAAAAATACAAAATTCTACAAACATTTTTCTCTCCCAACAAGAAAACAAGAAGAACAATAAGCACATCAAAATCGTGCCTTTCTTTTCTCATGGTTCAAGAAATTCAAAGAATCATACAAATCCAAACCTTGAAGACGAAGAACAACAAACACATCAAAGTTGTTCTTCCTTAACAACTCAAGAAATCAAAGAAAATTGTTCGAGATCAAGCTTTATCAGCACTCGACCAGAAATCAAAGACAAACCGATTCAAGATCAAGCCTTGACGACCCTTGAATTTCTCTCAACAACTCGGTTCAAGATTAAGCCCTAACGGCCCTTGGATCCAACCAAGAAAGGACATCGAGTCAGTGGATAATATAATTTCTTGTTGTAAATAATTAAACAGAGGATTGTACCACAATTGATTTGAAATTAATAAAATTCTGATTTGTTGCATTTTTCGTTCCTATAATTTCGGACTCGAATTTTGTTGTCTACAGTAGTAACAACTAACGGGTTTCATTACAAAATTTTCATTTGGAGTTCATTTTAGAGAGAGAAAATATTTTATTTGTAGTAAGAAATACAATAATTTGTAATGGAATCAAATCAGTTTTGTAGTAAGTTAGTAATACTACCAGGTTTCATTACACAAATACTTGTATAGCATCATATATATATATATATGGACAACTTTGTAGAGGAAAAAGTGGGTACTTTTTATAATATGGGTTAATTTCACAAAAAATCTCTATACTATCTAATTTAATCAACTAATTCACTGTGTCTATTTTGCTCCCTATACTATTCAATTTCATCACCATGCCCCCTCCCCTCACATTTTGTCACGCCCCAAATTCCTAGGACTCCGAAACCCGAGCCTAAGAGCTAAGGGAGTGAATGCGGAAGTAAAAAGAAACGAAAAACAAATGAGAACCAATGACTGAAGGTCATCAAACACCCACAAAAGGGTAAAATGCTCTAATACCATGCTGACACGTCCCTAAATTCCTAAGACTCCCGAACTGGGATATCCAAGGGATCCAGGATGTGATCATTATGATGAACAACCAACTAAGATATCATTAGCCATGAAAACGTATGGAATAATGATGGAACGGTATATTTCATACCCAAATGAATAATAAACAAAGCAGCGGAATCTAATGAAAATCCGGCAGAGTTCCGTTTGTAAATGGAACATCCGGATACACAACCACAACACAATAACCTGCCCAAAGCAATTCAATAATCACAATGGCTTCCAAGCCCCACATTCATCAATCCTAATAGGGCCGAGGTAGTGGAAAGAAACCAAAACCCCTCCAAACCCTCTAAAATCAACAGAGCCACAATTGCTCGAATAAAAATACAGAAAAGCACCTAACTATGCGGAATAGATACAATACATCCTGAAAGAATAAGTACAGGAAATAAATAATACATCAATAGGGATATGCCAACAGACTGGCTCCCAAAAGAGATACATAATAATCCCATAACAATGGTTAAAGAAACTGAAAGCGGATACCTATCGTCCCCAAACCCAGTCGTGCTGCAACCGTAACCGCATCACCCAACGCAACTCCAAAACCTGTAACAAGGAAACAAAAGAAAGCTTCCGTTGCACTGCATCCTGCTCATAGCCGTATATTTCCTGCAACCTGGCGTGGAATACCAGGGGGCGAATGAAATTCCCCTGTGAGCAAATAAGCTCAGTGGGAAAAGATACTCTAACTACCACATCCTCTGGCAGTTTAGGTAATGCTAAACTATCTAGCAAGATATATATATAGCCCAACTAATCTCATCCACGCAAAACCCAAGGCACACACTCATATACTACCGTACGTAAGTATATAACGGGGATATACATACATATACACATATATATATATAAGAATAAACACACAGCATGAGTCTGTAATGTACAACTAAGACTCGTACTCCAAGTACCAACACCAGTAGTTTACACTACTCTCACCAGCGTACACTAGGTACACGACACTAATGTCAAATCTAACCAATCATCCAGCGCTCACAACGCTAACCAGAAAATCTAAACAGAGGGAATCACACTCACCTCTAACATCCACAAGGATCAAAATCCACCACTAGTACCAAGGAATACTCATAACTCACTCCCCGAGAACACAGGAGGAAAAGTACTCACGTCCTTGCGTACTAACACAATCATCGTCTATATATATATAATACAAACCTCATCCCATTCCTAAGGAAAATCTACCTCTCAAAGGCTAGATCACCTCAATCATATCACCATACCATAAATCACATCGACCTCATAATACTATCATCGATAGGTTCAATCACATCACTAACGCTCTCACTGTAGGCGAGGGAAAACCACCAATCAAATCACTAAGAGTACGCGAACTCAACTCACAAGAACGACCACCCAATGGTCACCGAAACAAAGCAAAGGAAAAGACTTCCCAATGCTAAACCAACAGATAACCGAGACAACAATGTCAAGGTTAAAACACCACAAGTGTTTAAGGAGAACACTTGGACAAGGAACCCAATCCACTCGGTATCCATGCCCACAACATGTGGAACAACTCGAATCACCTAAGTAGTGACGTCAAAAACCAAGAAGAAAGGAAGGGCAACACTATATGTGTGCACTGAACAACACCAAGCCTCATACCCGAGACTTAGAAATGATAGGAAGTAAAGGTGAAACAATGGAACACCTTTCGAAACTCTACAGGATGAGATATTGAGAAAGAGGTCTCGAAATATCAGAATCCCAAGAAAAGTAATAAAATAGTTTTCCTTTTAAGAAACCACATAGTAAAAATGACCGTCTTGCCCCCGGTCTCCGTCAGTTGCCATCACCGACTTTTAGAAGTTAAAATCTTTGTTTAAAGAAGATCCTAAGATCATTTTATAAAGTGTTAAAACTTTTAGTTGCTACGGGGGTAGGCGAAAACGAGTTTTTCCTTTTAAATACAAAGAGTTTAGAAAACACCGTTTTCGAAATGACAGTCAAATAAGAGAAACACAACTCTATGAATTCCTGTAATGTCCGAAAGGACAGTAAAAGAAGAGCAACACGTTGGACTCACGGAAGACAACCATCCGTTCCAACTCCACCAATTCAAATGACACCACGAGGAAGAGGTTCGGCACCACACCGTAACCGACAACTCAAGGAATGACATACAAGTCAACGACCACGTACTAGTGTACAAAACACAGTACCAGGAATGCTTAAGGGAAGGGACTAAGCACTAGAACCAAGTCTGTCAAACTACAGTACCTCGAGTACTTAATAAAGTCACTCAACCATAACCTCTTCTCACCAATCAAAATCTCGACTACAGTTGATAGTCTATTCCTCAAAAGTGAAAGACACCTAAAGGTCCATACTACAACTCACAATCTCATCACCCGCCTTCTCGAAGGCCCCAATTCATAACTGATACTAAAATCAATCTCTAACCTCCAATCTCTAACAAGGTCACACAGCCAACCACAATCACCAAACTATTAACCCCGCCTTCTCTAAGGCATCAACTCCAAATCATCTCTGCAGTTCATCACTAACCACAAAGGTCACTATGTCAATATACTTAACCTCCCCCAAGGGTACGAAAGTATATATATACTCACAAGTATAAAATAAGCATTTCATTATACTTGATCTATTACCACATGTAATCATTTTCTTTCACGTTAATCATTATCAACTGAGCATTTTACAAAGATATGAATTTAAATTCGCAATATTCACACATAACATGCTCCAAAAATCCAACAGGCAATAATAACACATATTAAACCTGTTCCAACAACACATGTAATAATCTCACGTATACATGTCAAATGAAATCACATAAATGCCATGCAAATATAATGTGACTCAACACCACACTTTGCCCTATCATAGGTTAACGAATACGCACTCTACCCATAAATATGAGCTAACAGAGGGTCGCACCGGTACTTCCCAAGTGATTTTGAAACTTCTCACTTCAACAAGGAAGACGGTTTGCACGAGACGACCCGTGACCAAAGATTCGTCAACACGAATGCACGAGACGACCCGCGACTTCGAGAATGAGACGACTCACCCTATACCCCATTCACAGCTCATTATTCTGTAGGATGGGAACACCCCCTGGCCAGTTGTTGCGACGATTCGACACAAAGACACCCCACATGATTTCACAACCCACATATACCAATACCATGATTTAACACTACATGATATTCTCAATATGCATCCAGGTCCAAATGACAATCATGCATCAACATAAATATGATTTCATAAACCGCATATACCAACACTATATGCATTTAGGTTTCAATGACAATCATCTCTCAATATAAATATGTAACTCATCATATTTATATATAATATCCACATGAATCCAATATAATTCTCGAAATCTCTTTCTAACATGCTTTTAAAATACAATAAAACATTTAAATCATATGAAAACAATTTCATATACAACTCATGTTTTCAAATATATATTTTCTTTAATTCTTTAGAAAATATTTCAAATTCCCTTATCATGCCTTTAAAATAATTAAAGCAATTAATTCACGTCTCGCAAGGGAACCTAGCACAACGTCTAAGTTTTCACGAATCTCTACTAAATCATTTAATTCTCAAGGGAATTTCTAAACCGCCTATTCCTATTCAATTCAATTAGGAATATATTTAATATCGTAGGAAATAATTTAATTAATTTTCTTAAATTAATTCCTAAGTCCAATTCCGATTCTAAACGAATTATAGATATTTAAATTAACAATTTAATATATCTATATTAAATTAAATAAGGGTTTTGCACCCCTAAACTACTTCAATAATGCAGAGTGAGAAATATAATTTCCCACCTGAGATTACGCTTACAGAACAGCCGTTTCGGCCCACCGTGAACAGTACCGGCGCCCGAATATAACGCCCACCGACCAAAGTCGTTCGAAAAATATTTCGAATATATCGAAATGTCCGCCTCGACAACCTATACGATATATACGAAGCCCGTTAACAATAGGTTAAATAATTGGGTTAAATCTAAAATACCCCAAACGAAAACTATAACCTATAAATGCGATTTTCGGGCAAATCGTTCATCCTAAATTCACGAAATTAATATATAACGAATACATGGTAGAGACGAAGCTACTCACCGAAAATCGGCTCAAACCGATCACCGGAAGGTCGCCGAAAAATTGGCCGAAGCCCAGCCGGATCGCCCCTGCCCACGCGTCTCCCCTGCGCGAGCCCAGCTCTGTCCAGCGCCACCCTACGCCACCACGGCCTCCCGCGCCGCCGCCTGGCCCAACCGACGACCACCATGGGTCGTCAACCCAGCTCGGTCGCCGCCGCTCCAGCTGCGCAGCCGCGTCTGCCATGGAGAACAACCCAAGGTTTCTCTCTCCAGCCGCTCCTCTCTCCACGAACCAGCCCTCTCTCTCTCTCTCTCGCCGGCGTTCATGGAGGTGAAGGATGAGCTGCTCCGGTCGTGCGTCACAGAGAAGGTAGAAGATGGTAGAGTCGTGCGGGAGAAGGAGAATAGCAGATATGTGGTTTCGTACATGCATATATACATATATGCCCTAATTGCAAAACTAACCCTCTAAATGTCCATAATTGTGAAACTGACCCTTCAAGTATCCGTAATTGCGAAATGACCCCAAAAATATACATATATATAATTAAATATATATATATACAATAAATCCCGAAAAATACCGGGAACCCCAAAACGTAATCTCGCAAACCCGAATTAATAACGGGACGCCCAATTAAATATATCGGGGTAGAAACCCAAACGTCGGAACACTTAACAGGCCCGATCCAATTAAAATGCGTCGTCATTCAATCGAAACACTAATCATTAAATGTCGAATAAACTAACGTCGAAACGAGACCGTGTAATTGACAACGAGAATTCGCGTAGTCGTCAAAGAAAAACCATAAAATCATCCAGTCGACTTTAAAACTAAACGCGAAAAATTTACAGGTATTAAATACCAAGAATAAATAATACGTCATGAACAAGTGACGTCATTACCGAAATTAAATCAAAAATAATTTCAATAAAAAGGATAATAACACGGGGTGTTACACATTTTGAGTAAAAATACCTAAATTACCCTCAATAGTATAGGGGGGTTTAGTGAAATCAACCCTTTACAAAAATTATTTTTCGAAAATCAATTATATTTTTCATAAAAACTATAAATTTTAAAAATATATATATATTTCAGAATATATATATATATATTGGAAAATGATATATATTTCGGATTATATATATAATTCTTCAAAAATATATATTTTCCGAATTGTTTTAAAAAAATATGATTTTTTTTCTGAAAAATAATTTTTTGTGAAAAATATATATTATGTTCCAAAATATGATTTTTTTTTGCAAAAAATATATATTATTTTCCAAAATTAAAAATATATATATTTCAGAAAAAAATTATATTATTTTCGGAAAAAATAATATATATTTTTCGCAAAAAAATATATTTTTCGGAAAAAAATCATATTTTGAAAAATAATATATATTTTTCACAAAAAAAATATTTTTCAGAAAAAATAATATATATTTTTCGCAAAAAGTTTTATTCGAAAAAAATTCATATTTTTTTAAAACAATTCGGAAAAATATATATTATTAACCAATTATATATATATTCTGAAATATATATCATTTTCCAATATATATTTCCCGAAATATATATATTTTTTGCAAAAAAAATCATATTTTGGAAAATAATAAATACTTTTCACAAAACAATTCTTTTTCAGAAAAAATTCATATTTTGGAACATAATATATATTTTTCGCAAAAAATTCATATTTTTTGAGAACAATTCGGAAAATATATATTTTTGATAAATTATATATATATTCCGAAAATATATATATTTTTGAAATATAGATTGTTTTAGAAAAATATTTTTCCCCCAAAATACACACACATATATATATATATATATATTTGAAATTTATAGTTTTTACAAAAAATATAATTGATTTTCGAAAAATAATTTTTTTAAATGGTTGATTTCACTAAACCCCTTATACTATTGAGGGTAGTTTAGGTATTTTTACTCAAAATGTGAGGGGATGGGGTATAGTGATGAAATTGAATAGTAAATGAGACAAAATAAACACAGTGAATGTTAGTTGATTAAATTGAATAGTATAAGGAGTTATACCTATTTTATCCTTATGATACTTTACATAAATTGGCCCGCAATAAAGGTCAAATAATACAATTCCGTGGATATCAATGTTGTTGAAATAATAGCCCTCCAATTTTTTTTATATAGTTTTGATAGAGTTACTTATTGAAACTCTCTTTTAGGTGTCATTCTACACATTAGTTTTGTAGTGGTCTAAGTAGGACGTTTACTTGCTAAATCCCGCCAAGTATACTAATCCATGAATATGTTAAGTCATATTCTTTAATTTCCATGAATTGTGATGTCGTAGTCTTTATAAATAGATGGATATGTTGATTTTTCCACAGTCCGAGTCTACATACAGTGAATTATTTCCTGGCCTAGTAGTTTTTCAGTTCCAAAACAAATGGTCTCCTACGATTTTTTAATCTCTCGAAATGAACTTCTCATTAAACAAGGCAGATAAAATGACTATGAAGTTTTAAAACATTATTCATATTTTTCTTCCAAAACTAATCATATATTCTCAGTAGTCACTAGTCAGTATGGTAATAGTCAAAGATAAAATTAAATAATTAAAGAAGAATAAAATAAAAGCCGTTGTCCGAAAAATCAATGCCATGTCACACAATGTAACAGTAGGTCCTATGATTGCATTGTTAGCAAGTACATATACTTTCTTTAGGGTGGTACCCGTGTTGAATACGCTTGCCCGTGTCGAATACACGGACACATCAAAAATATTTATTTGACACGTTAAATATTGTGTCCTAAATTTTTTAAAATTGGATATGCAGTGGACATACGGAGGACATGAGGTGGGTCGGCTGATTCCATGAAATGTAAAAAATTTATGAAATCGCTAATTTGGTGGATCACTTATAGAACTTGAACAACGTTAATTCAATATTTGGCTTTGAAAATACTTGAACATATTTGTTCCTTCTCATCTTGTGAGAGGAATTGGAGCATCTATTCATTTATCTACTATATAGAGAGGAACACAATATTACCACAAAGAGCTGAAGAATTTTACATTCCAATCTTTGTCTTCGATCAAGAATGTTTTTTTATAATATAACGAGGGAGAGACAAAGATGTCAGATGTTAGGGGAGATGCATTTGATTCCTGGATGGTAGTGTAATGAAGAATTTTAAACATATCAGATATTTCATTTAACCCATTTTTTAATTTTTATTTATAAGTTTATTGGTTCTCATTATTTAAGTGATAAATAAAGTATTTGTACAATATAATATGGATATATATTTATAAAAAATTATATTTTTTATAAATGTATCGGAGGCGTATCGTATCCTATTTTTTTTAAATTTGTCGTGTCTGTATTGGTACTTCATATATTGACCGTAAACAACCATTATTTTCCATAGATAATAATGGGTCCAATTAATTAGTATAATAGGTGTAGAGAGTGGAATCTAAGAACCAACGCAGAAGTACCGCTTTTTTTTTTTTTTGCTGAAAAGTCAGCATTTTCTATAAAAGTAGCTTTGCTTTTGTCATGTATTGTATGATATTTTGGTTAGCGTCTTCTATCCACTGGTCATCAGATCTGATCTTAGGGGTTTTGGTTGATAACAGGTTTTTTTTGTTTGTTTTTTTGATAAATGCGATATTTGGGTCAGTTTACGCGTATCTCGACTAATTTATAGAACCAATATAAGACGATTTTTCATACAAATCGGGTAAAACTAGAACTATGTCAGCGATCATGACACTAACAAATTGTTTGTTTCTTTATAGTTTGCAAATTGCAAAAGCTTATATTTTCTAATCCGCACGACCAAATCAGGAAGGGGGTGTTAAGTAATTTTTATTTTGAAATGACGATATTTTTAATTAGTTATTGACTATTGTGTCTTTAGATATTTTCGTTTCGATAAGTCTTGGAATTCGATCAAGTATAACTGAATTTCAATCCCAAATTCAATTTGATTGGGGTGATTTTTTATATAGTGGCGATAAATTTTCTTTTCAAACAACAATTTTTTAAGGGTTTATTTCAAGAAACCCCTTATGTTATTCAATTTAATCAACTAACCTCCATTGTGTTCACTTTGCCCCTTATACTATCCAATTTCATCACTATGCCCCCTCCTCCTCATATTTTGAGTCAAAATGTCTAAACTACCCTCATTTAATAGTATAAGAGGGTTTAGTAAAATTAACCCTAAAAAAAATTATTTTCGAAAATAAATTATATTTTTTGTAAAAACTATAAATTCCAAAACATATATATATATATTTCGGAAAATATGATTTTTTCCGAAAAATAATTTTTTTGCAAAAAATATATATTATGTTCCAAAATATGAATTTTTTACGAAAAATATTTTTTTTGTGAAAAATATATATTATGTTCCAAAATATGATTTTTTTTCCGAAATTTTTTTTTTGCAAAAAAGTATATATTATGTTCCAAAATATGATTTTTTTCGCAAAAAATATATATTATGTTTCAAAATATGATTTGTTTTCCAAAAAATATATATTATGTTCCAAAATATGATTTTTTTGCGAAAAATATATATTATGTTCCAAAATATGATTTTTTTCCTGAAAAATATTTTTTTTGAGAAAAAGTATATATTATGTTCCAAAATATGATTTTTTTTTCCGAAAAATATATATTATGTTCCAAAATATGATTTTGTTCTGAAAAATATTTTTTGCGAAAAAGAATTTATTAAGTTCCAAAATAATATTTTTTTGCGAAAAATATATACTATTATGTTCCAAAATATGATCTTTTCCGAAAAATAATTGTTTTGCGAAAAATATATACTATTATGTTCCAAAATATGATTTTTTTTCCGAAAAATAATTTTTTTGCAAAAAATATATATTATTTTTTCCGAAATAATATACTCCCTCCGAAAAATATTTTTTTTTGCGAAAAATATATATATATATATATTTTTTAATTTATAATTTTTGCGAAAAAAATAATTGATTTTTGAAAAATATTTTTTTTTAATGGTTGATTTCACTAAACCCTCCTATACTATTGAGGGTAGTTTAGGCATTTTAACTCAAAATGTGAGGTAAGGGAGCATAATGATGAAATTGAATAGTATAGGGGACAAAATGGACACAGTGGAGGTTACTTGATTAAACTAGATAGTATAAGGGGGTTTCTTGAAATTAACCCTTTTTTTAATCAATTATTGACTATCATTTCTTTAGATATTTTTGTTTGGATAAGTTTTGGAATTAAGTGTAATTGAATTTTAATTCCAAACCCAATTTAAATGTAAAAGATCATAAATTTGGAATTAAATTAGACAATATATGTATACATTTATATATATATATATATATATATATATATATCCGTGTGCATGTATGTGTGTATATATACTTGTATGTACGTTGATGCGTGTGTATACCTGTATGTATGTATATGTATTATGTAATATATATAATTTTTGGGGGGTAATAATAAGAATTTTTAGGTATAAAATACAAATTTTCATAAATTTTATTCGTAATATATATAATTTTTGGGGGGTAATAATAAGAATTTTTGAAAATTTTGAGGGGGCATATGTAATTTTTATGAACTTATTCTTAAAATATAAAATATAAAATATTTTGAGATAGTAAAAGGAATTTAAAAAAACTTTGGAAGGGGCCATATGCAATTTTTATGGACTTATTTATAAAATACATTATTTTTTTGGGTACTAAAAGGAGTTTTTGAAATTTTTTGGAGGGCCCCCCTCTCCAGCACTTGGCTCCGCCCCCGTGTATATGTGTTTATATATATATATATGTGTGTGTGTGTGTGTGTGTATGACTGTTGATGATTTGATGATATTTGTCGTTGTTTCACCACATCCCCGTCAACAATAATTTATACCTACTAATACTTCACTTAAAATAGTATAACAATAAGTAAGGTCGAACTACTCTCAACTTGGAACTCGTTTTTAGACTAGGATCCAAAACTTTAATTTTTGAGATAAAAAGAAATCACTTAAAACAATTCTTGAATTTTTAAATAATAAACTAAAATAACTAGATAAAATTATCAAATGGTGGAAGAAATCTCAAGGGAAGAGAATCCACCATCCGGGTCTATATAAATAATATTATATATTTTTATCGCAAATTCTCCTCCAACCTATTAAACATAAACATAGATATTGGTAGGCATTTCCCGTATTTCCATTAATTGGTAATTACGGAAAATCCTCCCTCTAATGTTTTAGTTTAAAAATAACTAAATATAAATAATGATAGGCATTCCCCGTATTTCCATTGATTAGTATTCATGGAGAATCCTTCCTCTATTTTCAACCTCTATTGTAGGTTTTGTCACTTGAAATAATTATTTCGGGAAGAGAATTAAATAATAAGAAATAAAATAAAATTATTTATATCTTACCCTAGGTGACTTCATCACTCCCTTGAGAAAGAGGTTTAAGCTAACATAATGATAGAGAAATAAAACATGATGATAGAAAAAATTTCCATTAAATAAGAAGATTACAAGAATATAAGAAAATTTATGCAAGACTAGTTTCTCTCTACAATTTCTCACTCTCTACCATCTAACTCCTCACAATATCCAACTACTCTCATATTTATAGAGAAAATTGAAATATAATAACATCTTGTAAAGTGAAGTTAGATCTACTGTTCTTTTTCTTTCTCTTTGAATATTGATGCTTTCCAAGTCATTTTCTTTTTTCTTCATGTGCATTATATTCTTCATTTTCCATCCATGTGCATTCATTTCTTACTTTAATACATTTTCTTCATCTTTTCCAATTCATACCTATAAGAAATAAAAATATATATATAAGAACATTTATGCAATAAAATGGTGAATTAAAAATTTATTTTTGACATTTAAAATAGTGATTTTGTGAATTTATCAGTATATATTTGTATATATAGGATGTCTTTTAGGTATATTTATATACGTTTGTATTTGTGAAAATTAGTTGTTAGAGAGAGAGTATTTAAGGTCTGCTTGGTATGAAACTATGAAAACAATTTCCTGTATTTTGAGTTGCAAAAATTAGATAAGAGTTAAAATTTTCTACTTGACAAGTTGTTTTGTAAAACAATTTTTGGAAACTCAAGTTCAATAATATTAATTTTTAAGGAACAACTTTAAGTTGTTCTCAGAAACAAAAAAACAAGCCACCACACCAAGCCTCACAAAAAAAAGGGATCCCTCATCCTTTATCTATCGACTCATCCCCAAGCAACCACCGCCTTGCTCACTCCTCCACCACGAACTGCCACCCACCACCAACACCTTCTCCAATCCACCACAAAAATTAGCGATCACCGTCCTCCACCGTTCCCCTCTCTCTCTGGTGCAAGATCAACTCCACAACCATGACACCTCCACCTCCATTCCACAACAGGTTGCCCCACCATCTTGCAACCAAGCAGTTTTTTGAATTTTTTTTTTTTTTGAAAACTGTTTTGTAATTTTACTAGCCAAGTTAAATTTTGAACTGAAAAAACTGTTCTCTATTCTTGTTCTCAAAAAATTATTTCCCAGAACAATTCTCAAAGTTCTATGTCAAGTAGTTATCTCAAAAAACTGAATTTAAAATTGTAGTTTTTAATTCCAATTCCAAGGCTTCAATTCCACTCTGTCAAATGGACCCTAAATAACACGTCTAATTAAGAATAGTTGTGGTTTAATCATTAGTTTGAAAAATTAGCTTTTTTATAAAGGTAAACCCCCAATTCGAAACCCCAACCACCAATTCAATCCATTGCTACCACCACCACCTTCGGACATAAAACACTTGAATGGTTGGAAGGAATTGAGAAGGAGAAATAGAGAAATATCGTGTGTGTGTGTGTGTATACACTGAAAGAAACAATTTATGACCCCAAACAACTTTTTTGTTTTTTTTTTTTCGAAAAAAAATACAAAGATAAATATAAAAATAATTTTTATTATTTCATCCAAAAAAACAAATATAAAATCAGGTTTCCAAACGCCCCCAAGTTTTCTTATCAATATTTTCAAAAAAATAGTTTTCTTCTCTACAACAGGAGAGCCAATCATAAAACTTCTTGAAAAGACTATAGTCCAGATACATTAAAATAGTACTAGGAAATTATTGTAGTCAAGAAATTAGACTAGACTTGCACAAAGAGTACAAGCACGTTGGCCTAAAGATTTGACCACTCAAAATAATATAGGACACAATTCCACAAACTTCAAAAGCTCTATTCAACTGTCAGCTACTGTGACCAATTAACGAATGGCTACTTCACTATTAAATGGATATTAATTTAGTCATATTGGACGGTTCTTCATAATCTTGTGAGATTGAGAAGAAACTTGATAAATAATTTTTGATGCTATAAATTGTTAATAATTCAAATAGGAAATATATATATATATATATATATATATTTATATATTGAAAAGTAACACAAGATTTGATAGTCAAGATGAAAGGGGTATCAAAGAAGTTGAAGTGACGAGGAAGATGAAGACTAGGGCTTTCCATTTTAGGATTGTTTAGAATATTTCAATTTGGGTATGTTTGTTAAGGTTTTCACAACCCTAATGTGAGTTAGTTGTCTTTTTACCCTTCTTTGTTGGGTTCTCTCTTGTGCTTTTTATGCCCTTTTCTGTAATTCTCTTTTATTAATTTTATTTATTTACCAAAAAAATACAAGTAAAAATGATTACCCTCTCTTGAATATGAATTGAGTTCCTTAAGAGGACTACTTAGTATACAATACTGAAGGCACGTGCAATAAATACTCACTATTTTCCACAGCAATAAAATATATTTCCTTCACTTTAACCTTTTTAATACAAAAGCCGTCACAATAATATAATTCAACAATACCGGCACAGATATACAAGCAAACGACCTACCAAATCACAGTCAACTAAATTATACTCCACGTTCAAATTAATATCTCCTTCATTGGTCTCTATAAATAGGCATGTAAATGAAGTGAGTAGTATTGCATCCCTCCACAAACCTTTATCTAAGAAAATAAAGGTTAGTCACCCCTCCTACATATATCTTAATTAAAATGGCCTCCATTGAAGCTGCTAATGCCATGAATGGCATGCCAGACACATTTAGGCCTGGAGCAAACTTCGAGCCTAGTTTATGGGGAGATCGTTTCAACTCATTCAATCTCGATAACGAGGTAACATTTATTTGTTTTCATTTATATATATATATATATATATACAATTTATGTAAATGTATTTATATATTTCAGGGAGTTTAAACTAAGTGGATCTTATATATCTGTGTCTGCAGGTATATGAAAAGTATACTAGAGAGGTTGAAGTGTGTAAAGAAAAAGTGAGAAATATGCTAGTCGATGCAGGATGCAAAGCAACGGAGAAAATGAATTTGATTAACACAGTGGATCGTCTTGGTGTCTCTTATCACTTTGAGAAAGAGATCGAAGAACAGTTGGAGAAAATCTTTAATTCCCCTGGTCACTTTCAAGATAATGAGGATTACAATGATTTGACCACAGCGTCGGTCCATTTCCGAGTTTTCAGACAAAATGGTTATAAAATGCCTTGTGGTAATTAAACCCCTCATTGATTACATATCCACACACATATATCTTTTTATCTTTTTAGTGCTTGAAATATTATCAAGGACTCCATTTTACATAATTTTTGGTTCCCTCACTAATAGAATTGCACGCATGGCTAATATACTATATATGGTGGCTTATTAATTTGATCACATGCAGATGTCTTCGATAAATTTAAAGACAGCAATGGAAAATTCAAGGAAACTCTCACCGGGGATGTAATGGGTTTGCTAAGCTTGTATGAAGCTGCGTTCTTGAGGGTACACGGAGAAGATATTCTAGATGAAGCTCTAGTCTTCACCACCACGCACCTTGAGTCCATGGTGGCCCATTTAAGCCCTTTCCATTCAAAGCAAGTAGCGGAAGCCCTAGAGCAACCCCTCCGCAAAGGCATCCAAAGATCAAAGGCAAAGCATTACATCTCTACCTATGAAGAAGACGATTCGAAGGATGAAATGTTATTGAAGTTTGCCAAGTATGACTTCAATTTGGTACAATTGTTGCACAAGCAAGAACTATGCCACATGTCAAGGTAATGATCAGTAGGGTATACCTCTTTGTAGAGATGAAAAGAGATACAATTAATGCATTTTTAATTAATTTAACTTATTTCTTTTCCTGTATATAGGTGGTGGAAAGACCTAGAGTTTGAAACAAAACTTCCTTATGCGAGGAACAGATTGGTTGAGTGCTATTTCTGGGCTATGGCTGCGTCTTTCGAACCTCATTATTCCTCTGCACGGGTCATACACGCAAAAATTATTGTTATGTCATCAGTTCTGGATGATACATATGATGCATATGGTACACTTGAAGAACTTAAACCTTTTACGAATGCAATACAGAGGTATAGTATATATTTGTACTCCCAAATTAATTCGCTTTTGCTCCTTTTTTTTCAAATATTTTTTTTATCATATCCCATCAAAATCAATTTCACATGCAAAATATAAGAAGGACCGAAGCGATTAGTTGTGGATAATTTTGTTTTATCATCAACTGAATGAATATGGACACCGTCTTGTTAACTTTTAGGTGGGAATGGAGCGCCATGGACGATCTCCCGGATTACATGCAGTTTTTCTATAAAACTCTCCTAAATCTGTATGAAGAGTTCGAGAGGGAAATGACAAAGGAAGGAAGATCCTACAGCATTGAGGGCTCCAAAGTTGCTGTATGTCTCATTTTTATTTTTTATTTTTGTATATACATATATATTTTTTCTTTTAGATTATCTTTACTTATATTAGGATAAGTAACTCAGTACACTAAAACTAAAACTAATGTTAATTACCAGTTTAAGGAACTATCGAGCAGTTACTTCCAGGAGGCCGTATGGTACAAAGAAGGATACGCGCCATTTTACGATGAGTACATGGTCAATGCCCTTAAAACAGCAGGTTATTACTTGGTCACAGTATCATCCTATGTGGGCATGACAGGACATGCTACGGCTAAGGTATTCGATTGGGTCATAAAGAAACCTAAAGTTTTGGTTGCTTCATGCAAAATTGTCAGGCTCATGGATGACATAGTAGACTTCGAGGTATGTATATATACACAAACATTCTTATACTACTTGATGCACATGTTCTTTCATAACCTAATCTTGTCATGTCCATAAGTTTATATTGTGCACTAATACAACACACTACACCACGAGATACAATGCTTACGCAACATGAGAACTCTGAATATTCATGAAAAAATTGGATAACCGAATGTCAATCAAAACATGGCTAGAATTGTTTTTTGTTTTTGGTAAATACCTCCAATCGTTTCATATATATGCATGGGAAAATGTAAAATTGTAATTAACAATTATAAGTGTTTATTAACCTAGCTAGAATTGTTTTTTCTTTTTTTTTTGGTAAATACCTAGAATTGTTTCATATATATGGAATAATGTAAATTTGTAATTAACAATTATAAGTGTTTATTCATTTGTAGGAGGACCTAGAGACTGGACATGTCGCAACAGGGGTTATATGCTACATGAGGCAGTATCCTGGAAAGATGACAAAAGAAAAGGTGTTTGATTTGTTCAATGAAGGGGTGGTGAATGCATGGAAAGACATCAATGAGGAATGTCTCAAGCCAAACTATATCACCAAGCATATCCTTAGAAGAAGTGTCAACCTCTCCGGACTTGTCGATTCCTTTTTCAAGACTACTGATGGATATACTCATCCAGGGAAAGTGTGGAAACATCATGTCATCTCATTGTACATCGATGCCATACCCTTATGAGCGTCGATGTACTTGTATGAACATGAATGTATCCGGTCCATCTAGAGATAGCTGGGTCGGTATTTACCACATCAATTATTGTATTTCTTCAATTATTCACATATGCCCTTGTAATGTAATGTTGTCAGTGTAGTAGTAGTACAAATATGCTCCCATGTAACTCCAAAGTGTTAAACTACAATAAATTTAAATTGATTAAACTATCTACCGTATATATGCGCATGTAATTGTTAATATGCGGAGACATGTTTATATATATATATATGCATGTTTGAGTGTATAGGAATTAATTTGGAGAAAATTACAAGGAAAAAAAAATAATTTGGAGAAATTAAAGATGTTCGCAAGGAACTAAGAGTTCAGGCTTGTTCCCCAATAGCATAGGGGCTAGCTCGGACTAGTTTGGTTTATCATGTATGAGAAGAAATGTACAATGAAATCTTAAGAACTGGAGGGGCATCTCCATTACAAACTCTCGAAGTAATTAATAATCGATGAGGGGAAATTTAGAATATTCCCTCTCAAAATGTGCGAATGCCCTACCTTTTTTTGCATCAACCAGACAAACTCTTTCTTCCCCTTCTAAACAACTCAAATAAACTGACCCCAACCACACCCTCCACCTCCAAACTCTACCACATGCACTTAAGTTATTTAACCACGTACCCACAATAAGAACCAACAACGCCACCTTCACCTAGGCCTGTATTCGCCCACCGGGTCACCACCACCAATGCTTTCTAGTTTCTATATACCTACCACTCAGTAAAACCATATTCGAGCAAAGGTAGCTTCGAATTTGATTTTGATCCATTCTTGTATCTGGTTTTCAATTCAGCATTGATGGCCGTTACTAACTGTTTTCTCCTTCTGTACGTGTGCGCCACCTGATAAGATTGTGATGTCTTATGTTTGGTTTGGGCCCTCTTGTTCGAGTGTTGCTACATCTTGACATTTATTCTAGTTTTTGCGGGCATGTCTTGTAGCCCACCTCTACAGGAATGCTTGTATACGGGTTCTTTTTTGTGTTGTACAACTATTTATTTACTGAAAAAATAAATGAATGATGGACTTGGTTTAAAAATAAATAATAATAATAATAAAAGAATTATATTATACAATATTAAAAAAAATTAGGGTAAACTACATGGAACAGCGAAAGATATATGGAAGGACAATACTTGGGTTAGAACTTAGAAGTACAATATACCCTTCTTGATATATTCACTGTAACAACTTCTCCAAAATTTTCATTTCCTTTAATTCCTTAAAGAAATGGGTAAATTACATTGACCTATGCTAAGGTTTGGACAAATCTCATATAGTGACCCATGAGCTCAACAACCTCCCAAATCAAAATTTTAAAAAGCAATTTTTTCTTGTATGAAAAGACAATATAAACCTTATATATTGCTAAAATGACTAAAATATGTATAAAATATTAAAGTTATAGTCGATTTTTTACATTAAATTTAAACAAGTTTGAGCTATTAGGGGAGGTCATTTAATAAACCTCAAATGCTCAATAAATATAAAATTTGTCTAAAAAAAACTACATTCCCTGATCCAATAAAACACCATACACCCCCCCCCCCCAGTTGTCTCATTTGAATTTCTTCTTGGTGTTGTGTTCTTTTTATTTCTCCTCATTTTTAGAATTCTTCTTGTATACATGTATGTCACGTTGCATATCATCTATAGATATAGTGATGGTAAAGTGCATATATGAAGATTGTCAGAATTGGAAATTTAGGTAGAATTGTTTTGGTGTCCGTAGAATCAGAATCGTAGAATTATCTAAAAGTGTTAATTTTTTAAAAAAATATTAATAATTAAATATTTAATTTTAAATTTTAAATCATATTAGAATTTTCAAAATAAAATAAAATATTGGCCATTTAAATATTTTCTCATAAATTTAGGCCATATATTAGGATATTGGACTAAATCATAAATCTTTTGGACATTTCATATGGAAGGCTTAATCGTCCAATCATTATTTCAACGTAGTAAAATCATACAAAATCGTATAGAATCGTAAGATTTTACCAGTTAAAATCGGGATTCTAATAACTATGGCGTATATGTCAAGTGTTTTCTTCAATTGGTTTGAGATTTTTTGGAGAAAGTCCAAAAACAAGACCGTGCAGGATGGTCCTCAAAGCTGATAATATCATACCATGTGTTGGAGCGAACTATTACAAATGATATCAAAGTCAGAGTCAGGTCAAAAGTGTGAGGAGAGTGCACAAGTCTATGCGGGTCACGATAGCGAGAATGTTGGGTACCAAGAGGATTGATTGTGACTTTTACATCGCACGAGTGTAGTAATGGCGAAATACTAATATGTAAGCATTAACTCCAATATGTCTTTTTGGAAAAGCTCAAAAGAAAAACTATAAAAGCAAACATTATGATATCTTGTGTTGGAGCAGACTATTACAATTAAAGCTAACAATTCGTGTTAACAGGTCGACCCACGTGTCAGCGGAACAATCTGATACTAGTCGACACGAAAATCAAACATTTTAAATATGACACAATCCAACACGAAAATATAAAAAATAAAAAATAAAAAATAAAAATGAAATTGAAATTGAAATTGAATTTGACACGATTCAGTAATAGTTTATTAATATATTTCAATTCATGATCAATTAGAGAACCAAAAAAATCAGTAAATAAATATAACAATAAATATAATCGTGTCAAACATATCAAGTCATGTCAGAAATTGTCAGCTCTAATTACAATATTGGATAAATTACTGTTTGACATCTTCGAGATATGATATATTATACTCGCACCCCCTGTCATATGGTAAATTACAGTTTGACCCCTCTACTTTGTATGTAGTAACAAAAAACTCCCATCCGGCGAACTTCCTACATGGTCAATGCTTATATTAGCAGTTGACCATGGGTAAAATGACTATAATACCCTCAAAACTCCGGTCACTTGAATTTTTCATTTGAAAAATAGACATGATATATAAATAATTTCACAACTCCGATCACCTAAATTGAAATAACAATAGTGTTGTTTATTCTATGATAAGTTTCATACTATTTACCCAAAAATATAAAGTTCCATACTATTTAGATCATCGAATCGTAATTTTCTTCAGAAATTTCCATGCAAACCTAATGCATATTAAGAAAATTATTTACTTTTTCTTCACAACATTCTTTTTCCCTCCAATATTCTCTATACATTTCAAACTCTAAAGTCATAACTGCAATCTCATGAAATCAATTTTGGTATTCTATTACTGAAGTACAAAAATCCCTTCGCTATATGAAAAATGTGCAAGAAATACCACTATGTTATATGCAAATCTTTTTAGGATTTTTTTTTTGATAAAGGTTGCCCCCTGATCATCGTGAATTGTGACTAATTTCTTGAATCAAAGCCTCAAAAGGTACGCTCTTGGGATTAAACTTTCTGTAGAATTATGGTTTATGGATTGGATTCAGTCAGCGACATTCTCACCCTTTTAACTCTCAATATTATGAAAGTACACCATGCCCTAATGATTTAAATTAAATTAAACTTATTACACCTAATTTAAAATGATAATTATATATACTCACTATTTGTTGTTAGAAACTATAAATATAATTAGTTGTGAGTTATTTTGTAATAAAAAATATTTGTCTTTTGCAACATTTTTCTTTTTTTTTTCTTTGGTTTGAGATTTTTTTAAAAAAAATATTTTCTGGCATATTGAAGAATTGTCCTTATTTGGGCAAATTGCATAAGAATAGAAGTTTTAAAAACGGCACAGAAGTTTTTAGATATGTTTTATGTATTAAATTATTTTATTTTATTTTATCAATATTGTTAGTATTATTATTTTCATTTACCCTCTCTTTTTTTCGATAATTCAAAATTTATTAGAACCAAGGAAAGAAGAACAATACAAACCTCTTACAACTCCACACAGGAGGAAGAAGCATGCAAAAACAAAACTGAAAGGCCAGTGAAACAAAGACCTCTAAACACAAGCTTAGGAGGACTTAGAGCAGATCACAGCTTAGCAACAACAAGCACCAAAGCAAGTTCAGGAAGCTTCAAACTGTTGTAAATCACTTGTGGTGATTTAGTAATGCCCAGGATACACTCAAATGTATAAAACACTCACACTTTTATTTCAAAAACAAAGAACCGAATACAAACTTTCACTCTATTCTTACACTCTGATTTTTCTCTCTTGCTTCTTGTTTTAATTCAATACAATACAACACACTTATATAGAGATTTGAAATACATAAAATGACAAATGAAATTTGTTTGGCAGCCATTATTGACTTTGGAAGATTTGAGCGTGAATTACTCACGCATGGTTTTTGGTAGATTCACGCATGGTGTTTGGTGCAGCTTTTCTTGACATTTGTGTTTGATTGATACATGCATGGATATGAACAAGTTTATCTTCCAACACAAACCACTACATTCACATCAAGACAGAAGCATTGCAGCAAGCAACCACCATTAGTCAAGGCCAACAAGCACAGACTTAGGCAACCTCCAAGCACTAACCATCTCTCTAGTCTTCCAGCTGTTTTTGAATGACAAAAAGGGGAGTATATATCGGATGTTGGACTCAATACAAGCCCTAAGAGCATTTGAAGAGGTCTGCAGTCCATTGAAAACCCTAGCATTCCTCTCCTTCCAAATAAAATAAATTGTTGCAACATAGAAAACTCTGAACAGAAAGACAGTGGTGGAGGAGGAATGAGACATCCATAAAGAAGACATCCACTCAAGAATGTAGACATAAGATAGGCTACCAAGATAGATCCCACATCTATTTTGAATCCAGTACCAAATCCGAGTACCAAATAAGATATGCATGTAAAAAAAAAAGGTGCTCATGAGTTTCTTCATCTGATGAAGGGGGATCCGAGTCAGACGATGCCGAGCTGTCAGATTGCTCATTAATGGCGCTGGATTACCTGGAGCGGGAGGATCAGCGCAAAGATGACAAGAAATCGTGATCTAGCCTAATTGGGGCGGTTTCCGTGCACGTGTCGGTTTTTTGGCCATAATTGGAGCTACAAGTGTCCGATTAGCGCCCGTGACCCCAATTCGGAAAGTTAATTTTGGCGCGCACGTCGTGGCCACCAAACCACGCTCGGTGCACATTGTTTAGAGCCCCAAATCTGCTATTTTCCTTTTCAAATATTTATTTTTAGTTAATTTTTGCTATTTATGGTAATCTTTTATTTGTCGATTAGGAGATGATTCTGAACCCGATTTGGGTCAGATTTTTGGCAATCTTTTGATTTCTTTCCGTATTTCATTTTGGTAAGACTTTTAGGGTTTTGCTATTTTTGGTAAAAATCCCATTAGGGGTCGATTTTCAGCTATTTAAACCCGGCTTGTGGGTTGTTTTTTATTCATTCTTGATTATAAACAATTTTATTGAATTCCAGAGTGTTCTCTGAAATTTTGGGTCGAATTCTCCTGTTATTTTCCTTGCAAATTACCTATTGCACTAGCCTGCAGAATAATCTCTATTCTGCCCGGCATCATCATCATCATCACATATGACACAAATTCTTGATTCAGTTGGCACACCATGTCTATCTCTGGTGCTCAGACTTCCATTTGATGCAATTCAAGCTATGAAAGCCTGCCTAGGAATGTTGTTAGTAAACCAGACACTATGTCACCAAGATGAGCTCAGAGAAGTTGGAATCAAAGTTTCAAAAGTACTCTTGAAGTGGAATTTGCCATTAATGGACAAGGTCCATGAAACCCAATCAGAATCTCCATGATGGATCAGAGGCATAGAATCAAAGCACCCTCTAGGGGTGATAGCCAAGAGAGAAGGTGGAACAACCCACCTATTCCTTCTCAAAAGTATAGCAACTTTAGGATCCCCATTCCAGCAAGAGTGGGAGATACATTGAGGGTCAGCTATCTGGCAAAGAGGACCATTTAGCATTCAGAAATCCCGTGAGAATAATTTTTTAAATTTTTAAAGGGTTAATTTAATTAAACCCCGTATACTATTGAATTTAATCAACTAACCCTTCATATGTCCATATATTGTTTTTGAAAGGTAAAAATGTTAGAAACGAAGACTAGAAGCCAATACAATTACTTAGGGCATTACCCCAAGGGGGAGAGAAACAATAGTGAAGAATGAACAATCCCTATATCCACCAAATAGAAAGAGACCAAACTCTAAAAGAATGAGAGAAAAATGCAAAGCATGGGACAGTCCATGTGCAGAATATTCTGCATACAGTGAATCAAAAAGTACATGCATATAGTATGAGGCTGGACATTTAAGCCTTCAAGGGACGGAACTTTCCAAGGAGCCAGCAACAACAAAAACCAAAGAGCAAAGCTTAGAAAAAACATCAAATAACTGTTATGACAGTCAAGGAAGCAACACCAGATGGAAGAAAACATCATGAGAAAATTGAGGAAGGCAAGGACCATTCTTCTTGGATAGCAAGATTCTGAGCAGAGTCTTTGAAGCCATTAGCAGAGAACATGGCATGTCTAGTGATGTTGATGATTCTAATTAAGCTCAAGTTCTTTAAAGCCTTTGAACTCACCTGAAAAAATATTCTCTTGTTTCTCTCAATCCATATATCATAGACTGCGCATAGCAGTAAAAAGAATTTGTTATATTTGGTTACTTATTTTCTTGTGGGGAAAGTTAAACTTAGCCACCAAGCAATCCTTATTTGATTAGGACATTGACTTATAGACTCGTAGTTGGAATTGGTTTATGAAACCAATTGGCTTGTTCACCACTCAAAATTCTCCTATAAATAAGGGTTAACCATATTGTATTGAGTACACAGAAATAGAGAGAGAGATAAGAGAAAAATACAGATTGATATTTTTCTTGATGTGAGTGAAACATCGGGTGAGCGAAACACTGTGTGTGTTGTTGATCTATTGATCATCATATTATAATCCTCTCATCGATACTGATTATTGGTGCTCTCCGTGGATGTAGGCTAATTTGGTCGTACCACGTATAAATCTCTGTGTCACAGTGTGTGATTTTGATTGCAATTGTTTGTGTGTGTTTTTCGGTTCGGTCTTGGACGGGTGTAAAAAACTTTAACATAATTTTGTTCAGTAGAGAGGGACTTGAGGTGGAGGTTAGAAGAAGCCCAGTTGATAGTTCCATGCCAGTCAACCATAGCCTACTAGTGAAGTCCACCTTTAGAAGTGACCTTCCTCTATAGCCTACCCGTGAAGCTACATTGAAAAAATAAATGGTCACTGTCCTCCATTCTAGTGTGAAAAAACTTACAGTTAGCTCAATCAAGAAGGTTAATCCTCATAAGAAAAGTTTTGGTTTTGATTTTTTCAAGGTTGACCATCCATAGAACAAAGTAGTGTTTGGGGACAAAGAGTGGAAACCAAATGATGTGATTCCAGGCAATCTCAAGTTGTTTAAATCTAAGCAAATTCCAAGCTGATTTGATGGTGAAATGGCCATGTTTGGGGAGCCAAATGACCTTATCATTCATAGAAAGGTTGAGGGGAAGGTTGAAAGGGAACCGGTTCCTAAACTCTCTCTCCAAATAATAATAATAATAATAATAATAATAATAATATAATGGGTGATATTCTGTCACGCCCCGCCATTCATGAACCCGAATAGAGTCCACAAGTAGCGACACACGACACCAAAAATAAATAAAGTTCAAAATAAATAACTTCTTAGACCACCTTTTATAAAAATAATACATTTCAAAACTCATATTAGGGGTAAAATAATCATTTCAGACTTGAGAAAATTATAAAAGTCGTCGAAATTCGAAAAGGAGTGAAAAGAATGAAATGACACTTCAAACAGACCATTCCAACGCCTTATGTTCGCTTAGGGGTAAAACAGTCATTTTAGGTGCAAAATCAAAATTTCAAAGTTCAAATGTTTAAACCCGACATAGGAGAATTCATAGGAACAAACGGAACTCAATTTGAGTCAACGAGGCGAGGGATATGAATTTTCAAAGTAGGAAAGAAAATCTGCAAAAAACTTGTTGGAGGTGAACAGTAGCCGTAAGCTACTGGTCTGCAAAATATAAAGGCAAGGTTTTGAGGTCAAAATGTGATTTTTCGCATACGGCCTCTGTTTTCAACGCTACCGGTCCCAAAATTTCATAAATAATGTAAAAGTGAGTTTTTAGTTTTCAAAAACCAAAAATAGCTGTCGGGGCCCGGTGAGTTGCGAAAAACGAGATTTTCCCTAAAACTTTTGCAAAGAGGAGTTTGGAAAATGTACAAAAACTGAATTTTTGAGTCAAGACTCACATAATACGTATATTCATATCTCAATATCATCATTCACTTGAAAAGCCCCAAACATAAGCTCGAAAACTCATAAAACACCAATTTTTCCAAAATATACATTCTTAAGCAAAATAAATTTAAAGTGTTTCAAAGTCTCAAAATACACATATTTTCGTTGTAACACCCCGTGTTATTATCCTTTTTACTGAAATTATCTTTGATTTAATTTCGGTAATGACGTCACTTGTTCTTGGCGTATTGTTTATTCTTGGTATTTGATACCTGTAAATTTTTCGCGTTTAGTTTTTAAAGTCGACTGAACGACATTGCGGTTTCTCATTGACGACTTCGAGAATTCTCGTTATCGACTACGCGGTATAGTATCGATATTAAATGTTTAGTGCTTCGATTGGATGACGACACATTTTAATTGGTCGGGCTTGTTTAAGTGTTCCGATATTTTGGGTTTCTACCCCGATATATTTAATTGGGCGTCCCATTATTAATTCGGGTTTGCGAGATTACGTTTTGGGGTTCCCGGTATTTTTCGGGATTTATTGTATATATATATATATAGTTTTGGGGTCATTTCGCAATTACGGATACTTGAAGGGTCAGTTTCGCAATTATGGACATTTAGAGGGTTGTTTTTGCAATTAGGGCATATATGTGTATATGTATATACAGGTCTGCTGAGCTCCTTCTCCTACACGACACCACTCCCATTTCTCTTCATTTTTTCTTCGTTTCTTCTCCACGACTGAAGCAGCTCCCTACTTCTCCATCTTCGGTCGCCGGTCATGGCGAGAGAGAGAGAGAGGAGCGGCTGGAGAGAGAGACCTCGGGTTGTTCTCCATGGCAGACGCGGCTGCGCAGCTGGAGCAAGGGCACGACGGCGGTCGATGACAGCATGGTGGTCGTCGGTTGGGCCAGGCGGCGGCGCGGGAGGCCGTGGTGGCGTAGGGTGGCGCCGGACAGAGCTGGGCTCGCGCAGGGGAGACGCGCGTGGGCCGGGGCGATCCGGCTGGGCTTCGGCCAACTTTTCGGCGACCTTCCGGTGATCGGTTTGAGCCGATTTTCGGTGAGTAGCTTCGTCTCTACCATGTATTCGTTATATATTAATTTCGTGAATTTAGGATGAACGAATTGCCCGGAAATCGCATTTATAGGTTATAGTTTTCGTTTGGGGTATTTTAGATTTAACCCAATTATTTAACCTATTGTTAACGGGCTTCGTATATATCGTATAGGTTGTCAAGGCGGACATTTCGATATATTCGAAATATTTTTTGAACGACTTTGGTCGGTGGGCATTATATTCGGGCGCCGGTACTGTTCACGGTGGGCCCGAAACGGCTGTTCTGTAAGCGTAATCTCAGGTGGGAAATTATATTTCTCACTCTGCATTATTGAAGTAGTTTAGGGGTGCAAAACCCTTATTTAATTTAATATAGATATATTAAATTGTTAATTTAAATATCTATAATTCGTTTAGAATCAGAATTGGACTTAAGAATTAATTTAAGAAAATTAATTAAATTATTTCCTACGAGATTAAATATATTCCTAATTGAATTGAATAGGAATAGGCGGTTTAGAAATTCCCTTGAGAATTAAATGATTTAGTAGAGATTCGTGAAAACTTAGACGTTGTGCTAGGTTCCCTTGCGAGACGTGAATTAATTGCTTTAATTATTTTAAAGGCATGATAAGGGAATTTGAAATATTTTCTAAAGAATTAAAGAAAATATATATTTGAAAACATGAGTTGTATATGAAATTGTTTTCATATGATGTAAATGTTTTATTGTATTTTAAAAGCATGTTAGAAAGAGATTTCGAGAATTATATTGGATTCATGTGGATATTATATATAAATATGATGCGTTACATATTTATATTGAGAGATGATTGTCATTGAAACCTAGATGCATATAGTGTTGGTATATGCGGTTTATGAAATCATATTTATGTTGATGCATGATTGTCATTTGGACCTGGATGCATATTGAGAATATCATGTAGTGTTAAATCATGGTATTGGTATATGTGGGTTGTGAAATCATGTGGGGTGTCTTTGTGTCGAATCGTCGCAACAACTGGCCAGGGGGTGTTCCCATCCTACAGAATAATGAGCTGTGAATGGGGTATAGGGTGAGTCGTCTCATTCTCGAAGTCGCGGGTCGTCTCGTGCATTCGTGTTGACGAATCTTTGGTCACGGGTCGTCTCGTGCAAACCGTCTTCCTTGTTGAAGTGAGAAGTTTCAAAATCACTTGGGAAGTACCGGTGCGACCCTCTGTTAGCTCATATTTATGGGTAGAGTGCGTATTCGTTAACCTATGATAGGGCAAAGTGTGGTGTTGAGTCACATTATATTTGCATGGCATTTATGTGATTTCATTTGACATGTATACGTGAGATTATTACATGTGTTGTTGGAACAGGTTTAATTTGTGTTATTATTGCCTGTTGGATTTTGGAGCATGTTATGTATGAATATTGCGAATTTAAATTCATATCTTTGTAAAATGCTCAGTCGATAATGATTAACGTGAAAGAAAATGATTACATGTGGTAATAGATCAAGTATAATGAAATGCTTATTTTATACTTGTGAGTATATATATACTTTCGTACCCTTGGGGGAGGTTAAGTATATTGACATAGTGACCTTTGTGGTTAGTTGCGGTTAGTGATGAACTGCAGAGATGATTTGGAGTTGATGCCTTAGAGAAGGCGGGGTCAATAGTTTGGTGATTGTGGTTGGCTATGTGACCTTGTTAGAGATTGGAGGATAGAGATTGATTTTAGTATCAGTTATGAATTGGGGCCTTAGAGAAGGCGGGTGATGAGATTGTGAGTTGTAGTATGGACCTTTAGGTGTCTTTCACTTTTGAGGAATAGACTATCAACTGTAGTCGAGATTTTGATTGGTGAGAAGAGGTTATGGTTGAGTGACTTTATTAAGTACTCGAGGTACTGTAGTTTGACAGACTTGGTTCTAGTGCTTAGTCCCTTCCCTTAAGCATTCCTGGTACTGTGTTTTGTACACTAGTACGTGGTCGTTGACTTGTATGTCATTCCTTGAGTTGTCGGTTACGGTGTGGTGCCGAACCTCTTCCTCGTGGTGTCATTTGAATTGGTGGAGTTGGAACGGATGGTTGTCTTCCGTGAGTCCAACGTGTTGCTCTTCCTTTACTGTCCTCTCGGACATTACAGGAATTCATAGAGTTGTGTTTCTCTTATTTGACTGTCATTTCGAAAACGGTGTTTTCTAAACTCTTTGTATTTAAAAGGAAAAACTCGTTTTCGCCTACCCCCGTAGCAACTAAAAGTTTTAACACTTTATAAAATGATCTTAGGATCTTCTTTAAACAAAGATTTTAACTTCTAAAAGTCGGTGATGGCAACTGACGGAGACCGGGGGCAAGACGGTCATTTTTACTATGTGGTTTCTTAAAAGGAAAACTATTTTATTACTTTTCTTGGGATTATGAGATTTCGAGACCTCTTTCTCAATATCTCATCCTGTAGAGTTTCGAAAGGTGTTCCATTGTTTCACCTTTGCTTCCTATCATTTCTAAGTCTCGGGTATGAGGCTTGGTGTTGTTCAGTGCACACATATAGTGTTGCCCTTCATTTCTTCTTGGTTTTTGACGTCACTACTTAGGTGATTCGAGTTGTTCCACATGTTGTGGGCATGGATACCGAGTGGATTGGGTTCCTTGTCCAAGTGTTCTCCTTAAACACTTGTGGTGTTTTAACCTTGACATTGTTGTCTCGGTTATCTGTTGGTTTAGCATTGGGAAGTCTTTTCCTTTACTTTGTTTCGGTGACCATTGGGTGGTCGTTCTTGTGAGTTGAGTTCGCGTACTCTTAGTGATTTGATTGGTGGTTTTCCCTCGCTTACAGTGAGAGCGTTAGTGATGTGATTGACCCTATCGATGATAGTATTATGAGGTCGATGTGATTTATGGTATGGTGATATGATTGAGGTGATCTAGCCTTTGAGAGGTAGATTTTCCTTAGGAATGGGATGAGGTTTGTATTATAT
Source organism: Cornus suecica (assembly GCA_963922005.1). NCBI lineage: Eukaryota > Viridiplantae > Streptophyta > Magnoliopsida > Cornales > Cornaceae > Cornus > Cornus suecica. The sequence continues at coordinate 98,246,222 of OY998238.1, forward strand.
ATATATATATAGACGATGATTGTGTTAGTACGCAAGGACGTGAGTACTTTTCCTCCTGTGTTCTCGGGGAGTGAGTTATGAGTATTCCTTGGTACTAGTGGTGGATTTTGATCCTTGTGGATGTTAGAAGTGAGTGTGATTCCCTCTGTTTAGATTTTCTGGTTAGCGTTGTGAGCGCTGGATGATTGGTTAGATTTGACATTAGTGTCGTGTACCTAGTGTACGCTGGTGAGAGTAGTGTAAACTACTGGTGTTGGTACTTGGAGTACGAGTCTTAGTTGTACATTACAGACTCATGCTGTGTATTTATTCTTATATATATATATATATATATGTGTGTATATGTATGTATATCCCCGTTATATACTTACGTACGGTAGTATATGAGCGTGTGCCTTGGGTTTTGCGTGAATGAGATTAGTTGGGCTATATATATATCTTGCTAGATAGTTTAGCATTACCTAAACTGCCAGAGGATGTGGTAGTTAGAGTATCTTTTCCCACTGAGCTTATTTGCTCACAGGGGAATTTCATTCGCCCCCTGGTATTCCACGCCAGGTTGCAGGAAATATACGGCTATGAGTAGGATGCAGTGCAATGACAGCTTTCTTTTGTTTCCTTGTTACAGGTTTTGGAGTTGCGTTGGGTGATGCGGTTACGGTTGCAGCACGACTGGGTTTGGGGACGATAGGTATCTGCTTTCAGTTTCTTTAACCATTGTTATGGGATTATTATGTATCTCTTTTGGGAGCCAGTCTGTTGGCATATCCCTATTGATGTATTATTTATTTCCTGTACTTATTCTTTCAGGATGTATTGTATCTATTCCGCACAGTTAGGTGTTTTTTTGTATTTTTATTCGAGCAATTGTGGCTCTGTTGATTTTAGAGGGTTTGGAGGGGTTTTGGTTTCTTTCCACTACCTCGGCCCTATTAGGATTGATGAATGTGGGGCTTGGAAGCCATTGTGATTATTGAATTGCTTTGGGCAGGTTATTGTGTTGTGGTTGTGTATCCGGATGTTCCATTTACAAACGGAACTCTGCCAGATTTTCATTAGATTCCGCTGCTTTGTTTATTATTCATTTGGGTATGAAATATACCGTTCCATCATTATTCCTTACGTTTTCATGGCTAATGATATCTTAGTTGGTTGCTCATCATAATGATCACATCCTGGATCCCTTGGATATCCCAGTTCGGGAGTCTTAGGAATTTAGGGACGTGTCAGCATGGTATTAGAGCATTTTACCCTTTTGTGGGTGTTTGATGACCTTCAGTCATTGGTTTTCATTTGTTTTTCGTTTCTTTTTACTTCCGCATTCACTCCCTTAGCTCTTAGGCTCGGGTTTCGGAGTCCTAGGAATTTGGGGCGTGACATTCATAATAAAGGCTAACACCCTAGCCCGCCAAAAGAATATATACACGCCCTTATCCACTTTTAAGTACAAAAATATTTCTGGTAGAAAATACATTAAGCGCCCAAAATACACAAAAGAGGACTTAGTGCTTCAATCGCCAACCCGGACCTCCTAAAGTCCATCATTTCCAATGTCATAACCTGAAAAATATTAAGTAAGGGGTGAGCTTCAATTAGCTCAGTAGGAGAATCTTCACCACCTCGATCTCGACCGTCCGAGTGGTACAACCCAACCCGTGTGCATGCTACTAAACCTATGTCGGTCCAATTGTCCCACATGGCACGTGTGCCAATCCGGGACCCCGTCGTGCCCACAAAAAACCCCACATGCTCAACAAATAATTTACACACAAGATATCCTGAAATAAACAACAATAAATATCAATGCAAGTGATATGATGAAATGTGACACTAATGCACAACCCTGTCACTAAGGAACACGTATATCAAATGTCGTCATTCTTAAAGAACTCGGGGACCACAAGCCCGATTGGAACAACCACGGGTTTGGACATAGTCTTCCCCCACCTCTCGTTTTTGGGAGATACTAGTTCTACCGGTCACGAGAAACCGACTGGCCAGTTGTTGCGACTATCCAAACGGTCTCAAAACCACAAGGTCCATGAATGCAACATGAAAATGATATCAACATTCAAATATGCATCACGTAGATCATTTCTCAACAGTTTTATCATGCTTCTATATTCGTAAGTATAAATCTTAATTTTCAATTTAAGATCACTAATCATTTCCACAAATACCAAGCAATGTATCATAAATCAAGCATTTAAAATAAAGGGGGGGGGGGGGGGGGGGGGGGGCTAGAGCATGTTTCTAGATTATGACTCAACTAGTATGTATAAATATACATACAAAGACGCACACACCCATGTAATCGGGAAAGAAAATGGAGCATCAACCCCTACCTCAAGTCCAATGCCAACAAGTCCGCAAGAGTAAGCAAAAGAGTTCCCAAAAGCTAACCAAAAGGTCTCCTACAGACTGCACCAATTCTGCAGAATTGTTCCAGACTACCAAGTATCAACAAGGAGAATAAATAAGCTCAAGAATATGAATTTTGTCAAGAATTATCAAAGTAAGAATCCAAAGTCATTCATAAGAATTTATAAGCTCAAGATTGATGTTTGAAATGAATTTAGCTCGAAATGGCACAAAGGCTTTCAAGAAATTGCCATCAATTTTCTTAGTGAATAATAGAGTCAAAAAAGTCGTTTTTAGCAAGAATTGACAAAAATATAATCAAGTCTACAAAGGAGTGTAAAGATTTCCATAAACCCACAAGTTAGGATTTCAAATTGAATTTAAGATAAAGATAGTACGAAGTTGGAGAGAAAGAGTTCAATTGAGCTTCAATAACAAGAAAACATCATAAACAAAGCATGTTTCTAAAGATTATAAAAGACTTATAAGAATTCACAAGATAGGGTTCATAAAGGGAGAAAAAATCAAAATGAAATCAACTCACCAATTTAAGCTTCCAAATTCGAAATGGTGTAGGAGGAGTTCAACTAAGCTCCTTTGCCAAGATCTTTAATAAATGAAAACAAGATATCAATACCAATCACAAGATTTACCCAAAATGAAATAAGTGAGGATTCAGGAAGAAAATATCACAATAGCAGGGTTTCACTTACCACTTTTGGTATTAATGGAATCATAAAGATATGAGGAACAAGTTGTTAGTTGGAGGTTTCACCAAATTCTCAAGCAAAGAAGATGAACATCAAATTTTGAAGTGGAGTAGAGAGTGAACAAAAGGCTGCAGTGGAATAGACAATGAGTAAGAGGCTGCTAAATTGGGGCTTATAGAGAGAAGAGTTAGGTCTTGTTTGGTGTTTTGAAAAGTGATCGGTTGTCTAGACTCATATATATGTATATGAAACTTTTCATCCCATACTCTTCTAATCCAAGGGCTCACAAGAAATATGGAGAAAATGAGATGGAGAGATGCAACATGAGCTTGACACCTAAGCAATTTCTAGATGAGTCTACCAACTTTTTTGCAAAATGACTAAATTACCCTTTGACTAAAATGGGTAAAGAAGGGAAAAGAGGGTATGATTGACATTCCCCAAATTCACATTCTCAAATATACCCAACCAACTTAATAGAAATCACCACAATGACATGCTCTTATAGACTAAGATTAGTAGGAGCAACACTTAGAAAATTTTCTAGAAAAACCCACTAACACACCTTTATACGAAATCTCAAAAATATCCCTATGCGCAAAAATTTCGAAACCAATTTCTAAATTCCTTATTTAGCGTAACGAAGCAAAAGCAACTTTCGGATTCGAAATAGGACACTCCGGGGATCTACTTCCACCATACGCTTTTCTTAGGTTCCCGGGTTGTCAGATAACGGAAACGCTAAAATAAAATAAAATCCGAATTTAGAAAAATCCCAAAGTTTAAATCTCGCACATACGACATCTATGAATGAATCTAATACTATTTTATTAATTAAATAAAATAATAAAATAATCGCAAAAAATTTACTTGTAATTTTGAAAAGTAACGGGACGTTACATATTCTCAACATTCCCCTGTACATATTGTCTCTTGCACTATTCAATTTCATTAAATTACCCCATTTTCGTCTCATGTTAGTTAATTTCTTTAACAACAAAGTAAAATTACTAAAACACCCTTCAATGATCATCAAATACCCCATTGGTCTCTCAAGTAACACCCCTATACTTTCTAATTTAATCAATTGCCCCCTTTTCATTATGAATTGAGTCATTTCTCATACTTGATACTCATTTTGACCTCGAAGCATATTACTACGATATTCTAATTATTTTATACCCAAATTGCCCTTGAAGTCAGTTATCTATACTATTATAACAGGGCAACGCCTTTATAATATTTTTATACATCTATACTCTTAAAAAATAAAAAATATTAATAATTAAAGTGTATTATTGTCAAAGTATAAAAATTACACTCAATTAACTATTATTAAAATGTAATAAAAGTATATTAGAGTATAAACTTTAGATAAATTTATTTTTGAAAGCAAGATGAATAAACACCCAAATTCTTTTCTTTCTTTTTTTTTTTTTGGTTTTTTAATTTTATACTTAAAGTAAATATATGTATAGTACTTATAAAAGTGTGGGGCATTTTTTAATATATCTTTAATATATCTATATATATTTTTATTTAACTTAATTTAAGAAAATAAACTCTAATAAAATTACATCCAATTTAATATTTTGGTTTTTATATATTAATGTATACTTTTATTTAGTATTAACTATAGCTATAATTTTATCGATTAATATAGGGTTATTATCAAGGGAAATATGGATATAAAATAATTAAAATATCTTAGTAATATGTTTCAAGGGTAAAATGGGTATAAATTATGACAAATGACCCAATTCACGACATAAGGGGGTAATTGATTAAACTAGAAAGTATAGGGGGTTACTTGATAGACCAAAGGAGTATTTGATGATTATTGAAGGGTATTTCAGTCATCTTACTTTGTCGTTAAATAAATTACTGACTTGAGACATAGATGGGGTGATTTGATGAAATTGAATAGTATAAGAGGCGATATGGACATAGAAGGGGTTAGTTGATTAAAATCAATAGTATAAGATGGTTTAATAAAGTTAACCCATTCTTAAATTTAATGTGTACTTACTTACACCAATTTCACATAGGACCCGTTTGATTCGTGTTTTTACTTTCGTGTTGTGGAATTTACTAAGTAGAAATATATGTTTTTACTGTGGAGTGTTGTGAGTCAAAACTGGAATCACGTTTAGTACTGATGCTTTTGTTTTTTGTTTTGGTCATTTATTTCCTCTGTTACAGTGGTATTTCTTTTTAACAGTAACAAAAACACACAAAAAAACATCATTTTGGTACTTCCTAAAAATGATACTATTTGTTTTATGTTTTCCTACGGTAGAAAACAAAACATTGAGTGACCAACATGTTTTTGTTGTAAAAATGGTAAAAAAACAGAAAACAAAAAACAAAAATGTGAACCTAACAGGCCCATTTTGTGAACAAGAGTAAAATCCTTGTTCCTTTTAGTCGATTATGGATTTAAAATAAAATTCGATAACCGATTAGGGTTTGAATTAGATAATTCGATTTCTTAACAAATTGGATTTTGATTTATGTTAATTCTATACGATAATAATCCGATCCGAATTATATTATATATATATATATATATATCAATATAGATTTTATATTTTTATGTATATATATTTAGTATTGTACCTATATATAAATGTTAATTGTTAATTATTTTATTATTTATTAATAATGTTTGATCAACTATACTACTATTAAAAATATGAATAATTTTAGTATTTCAGTATTTATACTTTAAATTTATATATTATTTATTAATATATAAATATTGAGTAGTAAATATAGTATACTTAATATATATATAATTATATTATTAGTTGTATATGGTAGTTAGTATCGCTAATTATGTTCTAAATTTTGTTTGTTATTTTTCTTTCGTATTTGTTATGAACATGCATTATAAGAATAAATAGATAATTTGATTTTTAATGTTCATAAAATAATAATAATAAATAAATATTATTTATTGATTTTTTTTAAAAAAATCATAATCGGATTGGAAATCCGAATATCAAAGAATTTGGATATGGATTAAGGAAGCAAAAATCCGCCGACTTATCGGATTCGGCTTCGGATCAAGACAGATCGGATCCGTTTACTGATCTAGTTTTTCCTTCAGAAATGACTGAAGCTTTTGCAATAATGGGGGGTTTTGTCCCTGAAGTGTCATGATCATAGAGGTTTTATTGTTAAATTTTAATGAACTAAGCTCCAATTCTCAGGCTGTCGTCCAAGAACATGGATTGTTAACCACGTGGTCCAAGAGTTGAACCACAGGGCTTTGAATTGCAAATAATGTGATTGTTATATATAGGGTTCCATTTCGAACACAATAATGTTCAATTATTCATGCATCATTGATGTCTCAAATAATAGAGTTAATAAAATCCTAAAGCAAATAGTCAAAAGTTGAAAACAAAAAATCACATTTGTTGCAAAGGCCTTTCTGAAAGAGAAGTCATACAGATTTGTTTTTAATGACAACGTAATTAATAAGTAAAAGAAACTAAACACATGGAATTAGGCACTGTGCAAAAAGAGGGAAAAAAAAAAACACACACACACACACAAGTTTTTGAGTAATTATAATTTGAGTGAAAGAGAAAACAATGGAACCTGAACAGGTTTGCCCAATTGGAAAATATTAGTGCATCAGGAAGTATTAGTAAGTATTAGGTTTCATGTTCGAATCCTACCAAACAATTCATGGGGACCACGATCGTGAATATAGTTCGAGCTTTACCCAATTCATGTGGAGAAATCGCTTTACACGGATCCCATGAATTAGTCAGGGCAAATGTACGTCTCGGATAGATCGAAAGAAGAGAAAACAATGGATATAGAAATAAGAGGAAGATAATTTTGTAATAGTTTCGTGTGGAGGAATCGTTTTGCACAGATCTCATGAATTAGTCAGGGCAAATGTCCCGGATAGCCCGGCTATAAAAAAAAAGAGAAAACAATGGATATAGAAATAAGAGGAAGATAATTTTGTAGTAGTTTATATGATCAACCTGCTATGATAGGTTATCCTTATCATACTGTAAACAGTATGATATAAGTAAAAAGTGATTAAATAAGAATACGACGACATTACCGGGTGCGTTTGGTTAGCATGAACTAGGTAAATAAAATAATTAGAATAGAAACATAGGTAAATAAAATAATTAGAATAGAAACATAATCTTAAAGAGTCCTGCGTAAATAAAATAATTAGAGTAATACATACTCTTAAAGTCAAGAATACATAACTAACTAACTAAGGGCATAATAGTAACTACACTTTTAACATGGATAGCCTTCCCCATAAAATAAATTTTTTTAGTGTTTTATACAGAAAACTTTTGGAGAAAATTTAGGAGATATGGAAAATTACTTTCCTCAAAATTCTCCGTTTCCATCTAACCAAACTCTCAAAATTTTCAATTTCCCTTTCCTTTCTAGTTGTTTCCGGCTAACTAAAATTTAAGTGTGAGTGGAGGTAATTAAGACATTTTATCACTAATAACTCTTATAAAGTATACTGAAGGTAATTACCCAAAAAAAAAAAAAGTATACCGAAGGCAAGTGTGAGTAGAAGTATATAAGATTTCACCTTAATGTGACTTTCATCCCTATTGGTTGAATTTCTTTACTAGAATTTTAAATGCATTAATCTTGCTGTTTTCAATTGTCTCTATATTACTTGCTTTATTATTGTATAAAATAATTAAGATTAAAGTAAAAAGGTCTACACTTATTCAAACCAGCAGGAGTTTTATAAAAAAATAGGAGTGCATATTTTACAATCATTCCGAGTAGCGCAACTCAAAATAAGTAAAAAATTGTGGCACCTTTGAAATCAATGCAAAAGTGGTTTTTGATGCTGTGAAGAAGACACTACAGGCCTTGGAAAGGGGTTTGATTTTGTTCTCGTTTTTTTCTTGAATGAAAGATTCTTGTTCTTTATCTTTGTTTTTCTCATTCTAAAAATAAAAAAAATATAAAAATAAAAAAAATAAGATTTTATTTGGGATGTAATTGGAATTTTGTTCTCACATTCATAAACACACACATACGATTGCAAACCACAGTGTGCAGGAATCAAAGCCAACTCAAAAAGAAAATCATAAAAAAATAGCTTCCTTCAGTCTCCTGATTCCCTTCCGCTACAACTTCTACTTCCATATATGCATACATATTTCTATATCTATCGTCGTCGCTGCTTCTATCATCGCTTGGTTTGCCGCCAAACGCCGACCTAGGGTTTCTGATTCTGCCATGGACAGCGTCACTCTCCAATCGCATCTAGAGGGCATGTACGACTCTCGGAGACTTGGGCGGCGATTTGGGGTATTTCAATTGCGATTTGGGATTTGTTGAGGGTTTCGATTGGGGTATGGATTGGGTTTCGTTTGGGGTTTCGATCGATGGTGTTGTTGTTGAAGTGGTGGTGGTGGTGGTGGTGATCGGAGAAGGAGCTAAGGTGTTTTTTTGTTCTCAACATTGTTCACAAAAATGAGAACAAATTTTGGGTTCCCAAACACGTTTTTGTTCTTTGAAAAAAATAAAAACAAAAACGGAAACACCAGTTTCCACTTACATTTTTTTAGGGTTAATTACATCTAAACCCCTTGAGATATGTCAAATAACAAGTAAACCCCCTCTTGTTTGATAAATTATAGCTAGACCCCCTCTTATTTGTAAATTATAACAAATATCCCCTTATGTTGAACTTTCAGTATGATCAAACTATAATTACACATTACCGGTCATCGAAAATAGACACAAGAGGGTTTAGCTATAATTTACTAAACAATAGGGAATTTACCTGTTATTTGACATATTTTGAGAGGGGTCTAGGTGTAATTAACCCTTTTTTTTTATTCTATGTTTGGAAAATCTATGGAGGATGTATTCAAACTTGGCTACTTTGCGGTCCAAGATTGAGCAGTCAATTTCGCTCCCTCCAACTCAATCAAGAAGATAATTCCCAAGTTGGGTTGTTATCCTTTAATTACGAAATGTAATACTACTTTTTTTTTCCCACAGCTCTTAGTTACAATAAAGGAGGCTATGTGGGAAAAAATATATTTAAAATGTTATAAATTAATTATATAAGTTGTGGTATGAAGTCTTTGGAGAAAAAAACAAGAACAAATTTGTGTGAGCGAATTTAAAGTCAGTTACTTCAACAAGTAGGTTGAGTTTTCATAGAGGATAAAAGTTGTGCGTATTGACTTTAAAGCATAGAATAGCCTAAGGACATGTTTGGTAGTCTGGTGTGATCTGGTTTGGTCTGACTTGTTTAGATCCTGAACTTAAAAATCTGTTTGGTAAGCGGTCTGGTCTGATGGTCACGGTCTCACAAACATTGAACCAGACCAAATTTGGTAAAGCGATCTGGTCTAATTTTTTCGCTTTAAAAAAATTAAACTATTTATTATTTATTATAATATTAATTTATTATTTTTATGTATTATTTACTTTATTATTATTTATTTTTTCATTTATAAATATATTTTATTAATTTATTAATTTTATTATTATTTTTTCATTTATATATTAATTTATAAATATATTCTATTCATTTATTATTTTATTATTTAATTCATTTTATTTACTATTATTTCATTATTTAATTCATTTAATTTAGCATTATTTCATTATTTATTTATATTATTATATTATAAATTAATTTATATTATTTATTCATTTTAAATTATTTATAAATATATTTTATTAATTTATTCTTTATTCATATATTTATTCATTTATTCATTTTTATTATTATTATTATGTAATTCATTTTGTTTATTATTCATTATTTTAATTTTATTTTTAAATATTTTAATTTTATTTATTATTTTTTAATTTTTAATTATTTATAAATATATTTTATTGTTTTATTATTTATTAATTAATTTATTATTATATATTATTTTTTTCATTTTTTTATGTATTATTTAATTAATTTTGTATATTGTTATTATTTTTATTCAATTTTGGTTTTTGGTGATCTTAATCGTTGGTCTCAAAAATTTTATTTTGGTTACCAAGACCAGACCAGGTCATGTGGAACCACAAAAAAAATTGGCTCCAAAAACACCATATTTGGTTCAATTTTGTCTAGTTCCAAATTTTGAGACCAATCCAAACAAATATAATCTGGTCCCTGAAAACTAAGATAAGACCAGACCAGGTTGAACCATAACCACTTAGGCCATGTTTGGTAGGCGGTCTTTCTGGTCTGGTTTGGTCTGGTCTGGTCTGGTCTAGTCTAATCTGATCTAAATCCTAAACTTAAAAAGTCTGTTTGGTAAGCGGTCTGGTCTTACCATTTATTTATTATTTATTATAATATTTATTTATGTAATATTTCTTTCTTTATTTATTATTTCTTCATTTATAATATATTTTATTATTTATATTATTAAATTATTATTTATTTTATTATTTATTAATTTATATATTAATTTATAAATATATTCTATTTATTTATTATTATTTCATTATTTAATTAATTTAATTTATAAATTATTTATTCATTTTTTAATTATTTAAAGATATATTTTATTAATTTAATATTAATTTATTATTATTATAATCATTTATTATTATTATTATGAAGTATTTATTTATTATTATATTTACTTATTATTTATTAATATTTATTTCGTTTTGTTTATTATTTATTATTTTTATTATATTTTTAAATATGTTTTATGTAATTTATTATTTAGTCCATTTTTTATTATTATATTTATTTATTATTATTGTATTCATTTTTTTTATTATTATTATGTTTTATTTAATTTATTATTTATATTATTAATTATTCATTTTTAATTATTTATAAATATATTTTATTATTTATTCATTTATTTATTATTATTATATTCATTTTTTTATTATTATTAGGTATTATTTAATTCATTTTGTTTATTATTTATTATTTATATTTTATTTTAAAAATATGTTTTATTTAATTTATTATTATTATTTATTCATTTTTAATTATTTATAAATATATTTTATTAATAAGACCAAACCGGACCAGGTTGAACCATCAAAAAATCTGGTTCCAAAATCACCCCATTTGGTTCAATTTGGTTTGATTCCAAATTTTAATACCAAGTCCAAATAAATATGATCTGATCCCTGAAAACAAAGACCAGACCAGACCAGATGGAACCAGACAGCCTACCAAATAGGGCCTAAGTGGTATCATCTTTCTTCCCTAAGGGGAGGTTGGGGTTTGACCCGTGGGACACATAGGAAGTATGTGTATTTGCGTAGAAAAAAAAGAAAAAAAAAAAACATTCAATATTATATTATGCAATTTTGCACAATATTCTTATTTTGGAAAAACAATTATTGTCCATAGGTTACAGTCATATAATTCAAATCATGATATCATTGTTGAGATCGTAGATTGGACTAACTGAATTTTCTAATAAATGAGTCATTTAACTTTTGTGCTCGTGTAAGTAGTAGGTGAACTTGCTCAATCCACCGAATATAATAATCTATCAATATGTGAAGTCATATATTTCTCCATATAAATGTGGAGAAGTCATATGAGTTTATAAATATATAGATCGTTAATTATTCCACAATCTTGATTAGAGGCAATAATTGGATGGGTTTGGGTTAAGTTATGATAGGTCATTATTAAGTTGGGTTGTAAATGGGTCGAGTCAAACAGGTCGGTAAAATTTTTAATTTCTTTTTATCTCTACTAATATTTCATATCTATAACTATACTAATATTAAAACGGTAAAGAATTTCAGCCCCTAATTTATTATTTTAAATTATATTTTAATTTCAATTATAATTATAATAAAACTTCATCACAATATTATAATCATTTAGTTATACTAAACTTTTTATAAGGATTGACTTCTAGATTAATACTACTTTTACGTTTTTGATCTATAAAATATCTACTTATTATATAAGTGAATCCATACTATTTTGTAACTTTATTCATTCGGTAATTCTTACAATTTTATATATATCTATATTAAACTTTTTATACTGATTGACTTATAGATTAACCATACTCTTATGTTTCTGATCTATTGAATATCTACTTATATTATATAATTGAATTCAAGCAATTTTATTCATTCTCTAACTCTTACAATTTTATATATATTTATATTATATATACATATTTTGTAATTCTCTTTGAAACTGTGCTAGGGTTTCGTGGCTTCCTCATTTGTCCCTTTTTTATTTTCTAATTTTTGCTTCTCTTAAAGAATGATTTCCAGCTATTATTGTATATTGTGTTAGGTTTCTTATTTTGTTGTAGTAAATAATTTGTTTGGTTTTCCTTTCTTGGTAGAAGTCTCTCTCATATTATCCAATTTTATTTAATTAATCTATATCAGTAAATTGTTTGTTTCAGATTGTGACCATGAACCAAATGTGGAAAGAGGCGTACTGGTTTTTCATCACCTGGGTAATTCTCACTCCATAATGTTTTGATTGGTTTTTTAATTGCGTTTCAAATTTCACACTAGTGCAATTTTTTCCTATTTCGATGATTTGGTTTGGCGGCTATGTAATAGGTGTTTGGTATGTGTTCACGTCTCAATATACACTACTTTACTATTTTCGGCTTGTTCTGATATATAATCTTTATCTTTTTTCTATAATCTTCATATTTCTTATATAATCCTCATCTTTTTTATATTCACTATCTTAGATTAATTGTGTTGGAACAATTTGTCTTACATCTTATTTTTGGGTTTTTTATTACAACGCCTATACATTATAATATTTTATTTATTTAATCAATATATACTTTCACTTTTTCTCTTAGTTTCAATAAATCTATCATATTTTGATACTTTTGTTTTAAAATTTGATGTATTTTTGTATTAATAGTTACTATACAATTATGGGTTTCAATGCACAACCTTATCATATATGTACATTTGAATTCGTTTCACTTTCACTTTTTATTGTTTTTCTTAATTTTTTTGTCATTGTATATTTGTTCACTTTCTTGTATATTCAATAAATGCATCATTATTTTCATTTTCTATTAGTATTAATTTTTATTTTTTCCCATTAAATTTGCTCACAATTTATAAAAAATTTGGGTATATGTCCACTCTAATTTTAGTATTTTCAATCTTAATTTCAATAAATATCTCTCAATTTATGTAACGGTTGATTCTATGTTGGTCTTTTAACTTTTTCTTGATAAATGTTTTTATTTGTTTGTAGTTATTTAATTACTTTTCTTTTGATTTTGATATATATATATATATATATTATAATTTAATATTTCCTTTTTACTTCGGATATATATTAATTTTATCTTACTTTCAGTTTCCATAACTACCTCACTTTTTTATACTTCACTATAAAATTTCACTTAGAATTTATTTTCTATATTTTTTTTTTTTTTTTACATATAACTATTGTATCCAGAGTTGTAATCTAAACAATTAAAGTTAAAAGGCATACCTAAATGGTAGTCAACGATAAAATTAAAAGGGAAGATCTTGTGTAATCTGGCAAACACATTATGAAAGGTCTTGTATAATCTCACAAACATCATGAAAGATCAATGAAAAATGATCGAAATAAGGACATTTCGATTAAGTGAGGGCATCAAACATCAATAGGTAATACATATCATTACATTAATAATTGTTATATGATATAAAGTCAAGAGTAGAAGCACATTAAAAGGTAAATACAAAAAATAATCGAAGTTATATATAATAATATTTTATTATTATTATAAATTATATATAATTACCGTAAAAATATATATTTTATTATATAAATTTTATGTTTTTAAACCAAAAGATTCCGTTCAGATTAAAAACATCTCACTACCTATAGAAGTTGGAGGACTTTTTATTATTTTTATAAGTTCTTAAATTTTGTAACACATGTACATTTTCTTTAATATTGATGATTAATATAAATAATGTAATTAATGTCCTTAAGAATCTTAAGCTTCTGTTGACACCACTTTTGAGCCAATATAGGAAAGAGTAAGAAGCTATGATGGAGCCGAAATTTGGAATTCAAGACCGAATCTGAACCAGAAATATATGCGAAATGGGCCGAGAAGTGAAGGAAAAGCATGGGCCAGGTGTTGTTTCAGTTGGGCCGAAAGTGTGGATGATCATGGCAAGAAAATTATGAAGAGTTAGGAGATTACTGTTTGGATTGTATTATAAGTCTATGAAAATGTTTTGATAAGTTTAGAATTAGGAAATAGTTATCTTTTATTTATTTATTTATTTATTTATTCATTTATTTCTAGTTTATCTTAGGATAGTTTTCCATTATAAATAATGTACGTATACCTCTGTTACAGAGGTCCACGACCAATACAAAAATTTATCTTTTGCTTCAATAGCTTCGTATATTTTTACTTTCCTACAGAATTTATTTATCAGTCCATTTACATTCTTGTCTTGCAATTTTTTCATTATTTTTCATTCCAGTATATCGTAGTTAATTTCTTGGTTACTAAAAGTCCTCTTCATTGAGGCAGAAGAATCTATACACACGAGTTCTGTTCTCTCTCGTGTATTTTGTCTGATTTGCAAGATTTGTTCTAAAAGAGACGATAAGTTGTTCGTCTTGAACCGTTTGAGCCACGTCACCGGTTCTGACACGCCCGTAATTCATATAAAATATATTCGGCTTGATTCTTCGGCCGATTTATTTTTAGCGTGAACATTTTTGGCACGCCCGGTGGGACCCCACTAGGTGATTGAGAAATTTATTAGTAAGTCATGCCACTGAGAACAAGAAGTGCCCGAAACGATGATCTGAGTTTGGTGAATCCTGATGGGATTGAACAACGGGATGACGAGTTTATCGGTAATAAGGAAGAGAAAGAGATTGAAATCGCCAACTCATCTGTTGGTAAGAGACAAATGGATCTAGTTCAGTGCATGCGTAAGATGGATATGATGGAGGCAGAGTCGGCCCAGACAAGAGAAAGAGAAGCCCGGGCAAGGGAAATGGAGGCTCAAATTCATTAACTAAGGGCCAGATTGTTGGCTATGGAAAAGAAGCCGGCCGACGGGTCACATGTTACTTCAGTTCCTTATCTGCCTGGAAATACCGGCGCATCAGCGCCAATATCGCAGCCGAGTTTTGTGAGAAATTCGGAAGTTAGTAGGATGCCCGCAGCCAATGGTGTACCATCAATGGGTGGTAATGGTTTTCCGTTAAGAGATAGTTCGAACTTCGGGGGCAGCAACAACCGAAGTCCTCATCATGGAGGCTATACAGACGGGGTAAGGGTATTGCCGGTGTCGGTATATCCAACCAACGGAGGTACGCCGCTACCGATTAGGAATGCCCCTGTTTGGGATGAGCCTCGAGGTGCAATGGACAGGGGGCAGATAATTGATTTAATACAACAGGAGATGGGGCAAGGGTATCGCCGTACGCAACGACAAGTTTATAGGAAGACATACCCGGAGCAGATTGATTCGGTCGAATTCCCAAGGAATTTTAAGTTTTCGGAATTTGTGACTTTTAGTGGAGAGGGTATACAGTCCACTGTTGAGCATATCCGTCGGTTCACAGTACAGTGTGGCGAGGCAAGCAGTAACCCTTCTCTTAAAATGCGTTTGTTCCCTAATTCTCTAATTGGCCCGGCATTTTCATGGTATATCAAATTACCGCCAAACTCAATATTCACATGGGAACAGATGGAAGAGCAGTTGCATGCCCAATTTTACCGTACTGAAATCGAGGTGACTTTAGCCGACATCTCACGGCTTTATCAGTTACCCAGCGAGTCGGTGGAGACATTCGTAGCACGTTTTTGAAAGGCTCGGATGCGATGTAGAGTGGCGTTACCAGAGACCGAATATGTACGTCTGGCATTAAATGGTTTAGAATTGGAGATGAGGAAAAGGTTTGAGGGTATGGAATTTCGGGATTTGTTCGAATTAGCCAATCGAGCCACTCGATATGAATCCTTGTTAAAGGAGGAAAAAGAGCGTAAAACATCTTCTAAGGGGAGTTATTTTAGAGACCCAAATTATGAGGTGTTTGCCATAGAAGCAAACTGTGAGGAATTGGAAGTGCACGTGGCGGAAATAGACTTTAAGAAGTCTTATACATGTGAAGCTCTTACAAAGCCTAAGGCAATTACAAATTCTCAAAAGACTCCTTCAACAATGGGAAAGAAAGGAGTAGCAGAAACGGGCAGGAGTTATAGTTTTGATATAACTAAAACAGAGCAGATATTTAATCACTTGGTTGCGGATAAGCAAGTTACTTTTCCCAAAGGACATAAAATTCCTGCTTCTACCGAAATAAAAGGGAAAGAATATTATAAGTATCACAATTCTTGGAATCATTCTACTAATAATTGTTTTGTGTTCCGTAATGTTTTGCAGAAAGCAATCGACGATGGGATGCTGAAATTTCCAGATCAGAAAAAGCAACCAGAAGTGATGGGTGTCGATGGTGATCCGTTTCCAAAGATCATGAATTCTAACATGATTACGTTAATAGACAAAGACGAACCACAAAGCGCAATTGACTCATTGCGGGCTGAAGTGGAAAGTTTGAAGCAACAACTCAGAGAAACACAAGAACAGATTCAGAAACCAGAGGAACACCCGGAGCGGAAAAAATCGGAGAGACAGGTCTTTGTAAATAAAGAAACCGTGATACCCAAGTTGTCAGATCAGGAGCGATCTAGAGAAAGGAGGTTTCCGATTCAGGAACGGTTTTAAAGAAACACAGTTCGTGAATTGGTATGAGAGAAACGGGTTTCGGCGC
Source organism: Cornus suecica (assembly GCA_963922005.1). Taxonomy (NCBI): domain Eukaryota; kingdom Viridiplantae; phylum Streptophyta; class Magnoliopsida; order Cornales; family Cornaceae; genus Cornus; species Cornus suecica. The sequence continues at coordinate 98,263,058 of OY998238.1, forward strand.
ATGATCGGCTTGGGGAAAGGCGAGTTCCAAGCCGATATGTAGAAAGAAGGAGACTAGCAGATACGTTCATGGAGTGAAGAGTGATGTTCAGCCAGCTAGGCCGAGCTCAGTTCAAAAGAGCTCCCCATTTGCGAGCTCAGATATGGGTCGAAAGTAGTAAACTCAACGAACGACATGTTCGGATGGTTCGGCCGCCTTTAGTGCAAGTTGACAGATGGACTAGAGTGGTTCATCCAAAATTTCCAGCCCCATCTATCCAAAGGGAGGCTACTGAGGGGCAAGAAACAAAGACCCAGAAGTGTAGAAGGCAAAGGAAAGAAACCGAAGCGCGTCGTCGAAATTTACGAATTCCTGAGAAAGAAATTAGAGAAGTAACACCTGAAGTGAATGTTTCTTTTGGGAAAGGAATGCATTAAAAATCAGAGGATGAAAGTAGTGATTCAGATAAAGAGCCTCGGCACGCGGCAAAATATAGAATAAGATTTGGGAGTTTTCCGGAGACAGCGATTTGTAATATGGTTTGTGTTCTCCCTAGAGAATTCCAAGCCACGAATACGTACCTCGAAGAGGGGGAGGCGGACGTTAATAAGAACGACATGGAGGATAATGAGATAGTTGAGGTTTCGACAAGTGCAAAAAAGACGGCTGAGAGTAGACTTGGGGTGGCCAGTTTGGTTTCTGAGGTCAGTGGAGATATAGAAAGTAGTATAAAAAGGGCCAAAGGAATTTTGGCGACATCGGAGGGAGTTGTCGAAACTCAAGTGGGTGTTAAGAAATCAGTTTTTGTTGAATCAGAAGGGGGCACCAAAACTAACCTTTAAGTTGTTGGGACAATCAGAGAAAGTGAGGGTAGAGGCGCTGAAATAGATTTCAGTTGGAAAGAAGCAGCTAAGGTGATTTTTGAAAAACCACCATTATCAATGACACAGCAGTTACGACCACTATATGTAAAAGTATGGGTTGAGGAGCAGCCTATCGACCAGGTATTGGTCGATAATGGTTCGGTATTGAATGTGGTTCTGACAATAACATTGAAAATACTTGGAAAGAATATGGAAGATGTGATACCAACAGATGTGGGCGTAAGCGGGTTTAACAGTGGCTCTACAACAACAAAAGGGATTTTGCCACTCGAAATAACCATTGGAGGTAAGACGACTTTTACAGCTTTTTTCATTATTGAAACCACGGCGTCATATAGGTTGTTATTAGGGCGAGATTGGATTCACACGAACATGTGTATACCATCATCTTTACACCAGATGCTATTTTTTGGAATGGAGATGAAGTAAAAATAGTCGAGGCTGATAATAAACCATTTGTAGCAAAGGTTTATGCGGCTGAGGCAATTTTGTACGAAGATACATTTGTGCATGTCTGTTTTGAAGGTACAGATAAAAATGGTAGGCCTTTAAAGGCCACCATAAGGAGGAGTTTTATAGAATTGGAATTGAAAGAGTTGGTGTCAGAATCGATATCTCATATTCTCTTTATTATATTTTCTCCATTATCATATTATCAAAGCATCATTTCTTCTAACATTCACTAAGGATAAAATGGAAAACACAAAATACCTAATAAAATATGAAAAAATACCTAATAAAATATGAAAAAGTCAAACTTGAACAACTTTTGTGGGAGTGAGAGATTTTTAACTAAAAAGAAATTGAACTGCAATCCAAATGAATGGCCAATTGCACTTTTCTGTGGAGATTTACAATGCCCTCATCTATCAGATTACAAGAGAGCAAGAGCAGCCAACTCATGAACCACTTGGTTCGTTTAATGTAAACATCATACACCAATGTCTCAAATTAACTTTCTGTTTTGGAAAAACTAGATTAAAGATTGCAAACACTACTAACTATATATTTTATTTATTTCTAAAAAGTAAATGTATATTCTTTTTCAATCTTTTGGAAAGGGACAGATTAAAGAGTGTAAACTCTTATAACTATATTTTAAAGGGTAATGTAAAGGAGGATTTGGGTTGATATAATCCGCGAATCCAAGGGTCTAGTAAAGGAAAGTTGGAAAAAAGGCCAACAGGGTGTAAAGGGGGATTCGCGTTTGATATAATCTGCGAATTCAGGGGTCCGACAAGGGAAAGTTGGAAAAAGGCCAACAGGGTATCTCTAGATGAGATTGGATATGCGATAAAACTCTACAAAGAGGCAACGTTAAATGCTGACAAAGGGGGTCATAGCCAAAAGTCAACCTCGTGACCCTATGAGCTTATCGCATAGGGAGTACTATTTGACTAGCCTAGGAAAATACTTTGAGATGGTGAATGGTAGGTCGCGACCTCATTCATCAAAATCACTCAAAGTAAAGTACTTGGAATGCGTCAAATAATGCTCATGGTCATGTAAATGGAAAATATGCATAAATGACATAACCCAGGAAACTATGACATCAAATAAAGAGGGTCGCGGTTGAGAGGGTTGTTCTGAGAGAGTCGTGGTTGAGAGGGTCGTGACGGCAAGGGTTATGATGAGAAGTCTCGCGAGTGAAAATGACGTGGCACAAGGGGGGTCTTAAGATCAGTGTTCACTTCGACGTCTATAAATACCAAGGCAAGGCTATGGTTTGGGAGAAGGAGAAATTCTGCTTCAGTTCTATTCCGGTTCTGCTCTGGTTCAACTTCAGATCTAGAGAGATAAAGTTTTAGAGGGAGATAAAGTGAGTGAGGGAGAGATAGGCAGTATCTTGTATGACTCTTGTAAGGCTCTTGTTGGCTCTTTGTTCTCTATACTTTATGTACTATGTATTTATCTTCTAAACATCAATAAAATCTTATTTATGGCGGGTTGGTTAGTTGAGAAACTATTCTAGCATCATTCACATCACGAATCCCCTACTTTTAAGGCGACTTCATTGGGGAATGGAATGTCTTCTTCGTTAACTGATCTTCGCCAATCTTGCCGGTTGCATCAGGAGATCCTCTCATGGAGTTGTACCAGAGATCAGGTGGGAAGCGAAATTAGGAGCCCGGACAAACACTTTTGGCACTAAGACAATGGCGTCGCATGACTGCAAGCACAAGAGCTCATCTGGCGACAAATCTAACAGAGGACTTGCAAGATTTGTCCTTAGTTGTGTTGTGATACCCCCAATTTTCGCACGTGAGTTAGTCAGGCTCACACACGAAGATCGGGAAATATCATGCAATTGATATAAAAAACACATAATACAATAGTTTGTTTGTTTTTTTGCGAAATAAAAATAATAGCGGAAACAACACTAACATCAAATCTGACTAAAGATACAACCTGAGAATCCTATTAAAGAAGGACCCCTAAATAAAAATTACATTTTTAATAATCGTGTCTAAATTACAAGAGTTGTATAACCAATATGCACTGTAAAGCAAAAGTAGGAATGGAGTAGACGATCACGAACAAAACGCGATGACTCAAAACCTTAACCCGGTGGCTGAGCTGTCCCAGACCTGAAATGATAACAACAAGGTGGGTTAAACCCACGAGCAAGTCCACTACTACTACAACCCAACAGAGGACCGATAAAACCAATATCTCTGAACGAAATAACATGAATAGATAGACCCTATGTATTAAGGATTTATCTTTCAATTAACATAAAACTTTTAAAACATTCCTTTTTACATAACCAAATAAAATATATATAATTATACATTTTTAGAATAAATAATTAATGCATACCATGCATAAACATATTTTTATAATGTGTATCTCATAACCGAATAAAAGATATATAATTATACATTTTAAAATAAATAATTAATGCATACCATGCATAAACATATTTTATAATGTGTATCTCATAATCGAATAAAAGATATATAATTATACCTTTAAAAATAAATAACCAATGCATCTCATGCATAAATATATTTTATAAATTTTATAATATATTTCCATAATCAAATTAAAAGATATAATTATACCTTTTAAAAAATAAATAACCAATGCATCACATGCATAAATATATTTTATAATATATTTCATATAATTAAGTAAAATATATAATTATATATCTTTTAGAATAAATAACCAATAAATCACATTCATGACCATATTTCATAATGTGTAACACATATCCGAACAAAAGATATATAAATATACCTTTTAGAATAAATACCCAAAGCATCCCATGCAACCCAATAACATATAAATGAATATTAATATTCATACTCATTTCCTTATGCCAATAGACAACTTATCCAAATCTTATTTTAATCAAGTACCCGATAATTCATTCATGTCGTGATAACTCAACCATATCTCGTGGCACTCATGAGACTGCGTTAATAGTCAGCCTCCTTGTGGTTCTTTACTCATCCCCATTCCATAAATATTTAATTAAATATTATGATTTATGAATTTATTAATTCTGATAAGCTTATTAGCATAAATAATGTGATCACCATATGCATCACTGCACCAATAATAAGTGAGTATCATATACATCACTGCCCACAATTATCATAACAATACATCCCATGCATATACTTATTTTATCTCATACATCACCGTACACATATATGTTCATTAGCATAATAAAGTTGAACATCTTATACATGATTGCGCATACCATGCTACACATGTACACAATCATAAACAATGATTTATAACAACATAATAAATCATTATATCCAAATAAACAACAAATACCAATTTCCATAATATACGCATTGATAAACAAGTCTAATAAGTATATTTAACATAATAATAACCTTAACATATATTATAATAGGTTAATAATAGGATCCGGGATCACAATACTATTTATTTAAAGTTAAATGAGCTAAAATATCCTTTTTACTACTCTTAAAGGGTAAAAACACAATTCAGCATGGTACTAGGGTCAAATTATAATTTCACCAACATACAGGGATCAAACTAAAATTACAGTAACGTTCAGGGACTAATCTATAATTTCTGTAAACGTTAGGGGTTATACAATAATTTTTGAAATACTTAGGGGTCATACTATAATTATAGTAACATTTAGGGATAAAAATATAATTTTAGTAAAGTATGCTTTCAAGGGTTAGGATTGAAGGGTCCAAATCCTATGGTTACAAAAATGAATGTACCATAGTCATATAAAACCACCCACACTAGATTTCCAAAATACATATTATTTTCGAAAATTGCCACAATAATTCCTAAATATTCTTAGAAAATTCAAGAAGTCTATTTAAATATTTATAAATATTATTAAAGCTTCCTAACTCGTATTTGATGATAATACCATGCTCATAGATGTATTTTATAATGAAAATACAATTTAAAGACAATATGAAATATATGCTAATAATCATTAAACATTCATCCATTCATATTCATATGCATCAAAATATATAATAACCCTTCTATAATTATTTTTATGGAAAAACATTTATCTATCCATATTTATATGCATCAATATACATAATAATATTTCTATAATTATTTTTATAGAAAAACATTCCTCTATCCATATTTATATGCATCAATATACATAATAACATTTCTATAATTATTTTTATAGAAAATTAACTATTTATAAATAATATATATCTATTTATACATATTATTTCACAAAGATCTTGAATTTATAAATCCAAAGGAGTAGAATAGAGTTGAAACTTGCCTTAAATTATCTGGCTTTGATTTAAAATCTTCAAGCCCAACTCCAACCAAGACCGAAGTTCTTCTCTCTAAGAACAACTTTTCTTTTCTCTCCATTCTCTCTCAAAGTGTACTGAAGAAAATAAAATCCAAGTCTTCATCCGAAAATGAAAGACTTCTTCTAATAATTGTAGCAATTATTTTATTTTTCTTTAAAAATATGTGGACCCCTATCCTTTGCCATTGCCTCCCCTTTCTAACTTTCGTCCACTTTACATCACACATCCCACACTTCAATTTATTTTCTCTTTCTTTTAATTTTCTATTCCATTAATCATCTTAATCAATTATTCCACTTCATTATATACACACCCACATATATATAACAACCTACACGTACACACACATTTCCTTTCTCCATTTCTTTTAAATTTTCTATTCCATTAATCATCATAATCAATTAGTCCACTTCATTATATACACACCCACATATATATAACAACCTACACGTACACACACCAACATATATATATATATATATATACACATGTTTAACACACATTATAACTATTAAATTACACACCCCAATTCCTAAATTACACATCATAGTTTATAATTTACACAATACAATTACTAAATACCACATCATAATTTTTAAATGTCACACATACCCGCATCATAAATACCAAATTAATTAAATTTATAAATTAGGGGTATTACATGTGTGGTAGATGTCGTTCGATATTCAGGAGGCGCATATGGCGATATTTATGGAAAATGATGTTTTTTTAGATCTACACAGATCGCTGTTTCTGATATCTACACAAATCACTGATTGGAGATCTACACAGATTGTTGTTTTTGATTTATTTGCAGATTGTTATTTTATGAGATCTTCGTTGATCCCCGTAAGAAGTGTTTTATGCTTGATCGAGCTTCTAGGAAAAACTGCATATGTTACCAGAGAACAGTTTCGAGTTGTTCTGGTCGCAAAGATTGATTTTTGAGGAGGTGGAGATATCTCCGCCATTTCATTTGTGCGTTATAGCGCTAACTTATCATAAATAAGGCGTTGCATCGACATTTCATCGATTAAATAGCAGAGAAGGAAAGGTAGGGGATCATGCCTTAAAGTTCATTGATGTTTTTTTGTCCTACATGGCGAAAATAAGTGTCTGGAGATGCGAGAACTTTCCAAATATCTCACTAGCATGGCGTGAACTTGGTATACGAAACTTATTGTGACATCAATAACCATATGCCAGATGGTCATATTTATCGAATTTTATGACAAGTCTTCTTTTCAAGTTGATAAAGAGATCTCAGTGCCCAGATCATCGATCCGTACCAGATCATTTACCCGCACCGGGTTAACTATCAATCTACACCAATCCTTTCTCTCATGACCTATACAGAGGCTTTGTGAGATCCTAAGAATCGCCAAACGGGCGATTGAGGCCGAATCACACCAAGAGTAGACTCATAAAAAAGGACTGGAGGAAGCCAATGATATGATCTTCACTTTAAGGTGATAATATGGTTCAAAAATGTGGTTTCCAGATCCTAAAGATGGGCCAGATGTACGATCGTGAAAGGATAGTAAGTTCTGCAGGATGTATTAAACTCGTAATTCTCTCTTATCCGCGAGTGAAGAAGTTTAGCGGAAGCCGTTGAAATGGTAAAGAAAGCACTCAACATATTTAAAAGGACAAGATTTTTATCAAAGAATGACGTCTCGCAATTCAAGAAAAGAGGCCTCTCGATTTTGTCTTCGATGGTGATTAATGTGTGAGTTTTACACTAGGGGCAGTAGAAAGACTATCAGTAACTTGTCACAGCATGGTACTATTGGCTCACTATTAAAGGGGATGCTGGAAAACCTGTTAAATATGTCATGAGCATTGAGATCATATTCATGCACCGACAGCTGAGTTGCATGGCTCTCACCCCCCAACCTCTTTACTTGGGGTATTATTCCATTAAGGTGCGCAATGACATAAATTGTGATTTTATTTATGAAGAAGCACATCAGTTAATTATATGGTTCAATGACGGAGTGTCATTTATAATTTTATTTTTGCGACTTATGCCATAAGTCAGGAGGTCACCTTATTAATATGCAATTACCATCAGGAGAAATGGATGGAGGAGTTTCATATGGCTCTGTGGGTACATGTGGTTTCATACCGAACAACAATAGAGAGGCTGTTGTATACTCTAGTTTTTGGTGCTTTGACTGCATTGCTTGTAGAATTAGAGTGTAGCGAAGGCCTTAGCCACAAACAGCGAATCAATGGTGTTGCCCGATAAATGACTCTAGAGGGGGTGAATAGAGTCTTAGCTTAAACATTGGAATTTAATTCGATTTTCTAATTGATAAATATAATTGCAATGCTAGATGATTTAATATAAAAGCACAAAGCAATATAAATCAAAATAAAGTAGAGAGAGAATTATAAATACTTGGACAAACGATTTTAGCGAGGTTCGGAATACCCTTGATTCCTACATCCTCGGCTCAAGGTTCTCTTGAGACTTCTCAAATCCACTATGGCTTCTCCTTATGGGTGGAGAGCAAAACCTTCACAAGAAGCACACCACTTCTCCTTGCTAAGAGAACAACCTCTCTTAGCCTAAAATTGGATCACACAAACCCTTTGAATACAATGATCTTGTACAATAGAATATCTCTCAAAGATTGATTTGTACAATTGTAGCTCTCTTGCTCACAAGACTAGAGTAAGAATTTGAATAAAAAATTCTTACTCTAGACTTGAAAATATGTGAATGATGATACAAAAGTGTATATGAAAGTGTATGATTGAGATTGCAAAAGATAGTTTGTAAAGAGAGTTTTAAGTCCTTTTATAGCAAACATTTTTTTTAGTCACTAATTAACCCTAGAGGGGGGGGGGGGGTGAATAGGGTGTTCAAAAATTAGGTCTAATTCTTTTCGAGATTAGAACACTCTCAAATAAAAACTATATCACAATAAGTAAGTGAATGATTTAATTTGAACTTCTCTAACTATTAATTTCAAGACAAGATATCATACAAGATATTCAAGCAATTATGGCATGCAAAATAATTAAGTAAAGAGAAAGAGATAGAGAGATTTGACACTGTGATTTTTTCGAGGTTCGGTAACTCCTACTCCTCGGCTCAAGAACCCCTTCTTGAGACTTTTCCCGATCCTTTCACTATGGCCCTTCCTTCACAGGTGGAATGGCAAACCTTTACAACACAAGCCTCTCGAGCTTGCCCCTCAATCAAGAGAACAACCCTCTCTTGAACAATCGGTGGACTTCACTTGTCCGAGATTACAAATTCGTATGTAATCAATAAAATCACTCAAGAACAAAAACACTCAAAACCCAAAGGTGTTTATGGAAGATAAATCAATATAAGCTCAAGTGTTTTTGGTGATTTTACAATAGCTCTAAAAATGTATTCTCAAAGGGTATGATCAATGAATGATATTTGGAGAATAAGAAGAGATACTAGAGGTTTTGATTTTCAAAGAAACTTGGAGAAAATCAGATTTTCAAAGCTTGGTTTCAATGGCTTTTGTAGAGAAAAATTTCTGCAGATTTTTTATAGCTTTGTTTCTTCTTGTATTTCAATCTCTTAAACTTCAATATACACATCTCATTCTATATATAGCATAGCATTAGGGTTTTGAAGAATGATTATAGTATTTGAAAGATAAGAGCCGTTTGAATACCATTGAATAAAGTCCACAAAACATGGGAAATGTTTTCTGAAGAATCTGCAGGTTTTGAGGATCTTCTAGTCGACTGCTTCTCTGTTGTAGTCGACTACAATGGACCATCTAGTCGACTAGATTGAGTTCTAGTCGACTACTTTGGACCATCTAGTCGACTAGAATGAGTTCAAGTCGACTACATGAAGTAGTCTAGTCGACTCAAGCTCTTTTCAGTCGACTCTTTTGATGTAGATGAAAAACCTATAACTACTGATCATTTTAGTCGACTAGTAGAAAATACACAGGCTTATTTTAGTCGACTCAAACATGAAAAACATTTAATAAAAATATTTTTCTTTCCATTTAAGTTCGGTAAAGTGTTTTTCATTTTATTTGAATTTGGTTCATTTTATACTTGAGCTTATACGATAAAATCAACGCATAAAATTACCTTGTTACAATGATCGCTTCCCGACCTATCTACCCCAAGTCTTGAGTCTTCGACTTTCGCCTTTGTCGTTGATTTTCCATTTGCGCTTCAATTTCTTTTACGGCCTTTCGCTTTAATTCAAGCTTTCTTTCCAAACTTGTTTTCCGAGTCGTTTTCTTTCCGAGTTTGTTTTCCGAGTCGTTCACCTGTCTTTTGCTGAAAACTTAAGCTCAAAAAATCATTAGTATCAAACACTCTTCAATGGTTTGTTATCATCAATTTTGGAATTGTTTGCCGAAAGTAAATTTCAAAGCCAACAATTTTCATCATTTTTGGCATAAAATATGACAAAAAGTCATATAGAGCCGTTTGAAAAGGCAATAGAGCCGTTTGAAAGCAAATCAGGAGATGGGGTGAGTTGAGTTATGCATTTCAAAATTGTGAGAATAGGGTGAGCTGAGTTTGCAAATGGGGTGAGCTGAGTCTCCAAATATTTTGTATTTAATTTGCAAAACTTTGAATGCTAATTCTCAAATCCAAATTCATTAATTTGGTATTTATATGTTTTCAAAAAAATAGTTTTATGCATAATGATTTTAGATTTCTAGAGCTTTCAAAATAATTCAAATAATTACTTTGACAGTTAAAATCTAAACACTCACCAACCTATCTACCTAATCTTCAAGTAGTGGTTGATCCTCTTTGAATTGATAATCTTTAAGCTTCAACCTCTTTATACTTGATCATCTTTGAACTTCAATTTCTTTCCATTTGATCTTTTGTTCGGTCGCTTTAAATGGTCACGCCATGATCTTTTTGGCCGCATGATCCATATATGATTTTCCTGTTTTTACAAGCTTGGACAAATACTCATTGTAACCATTAGTACAAATACAACATTAATGATTTGTTATCATCAAAATTACGGAATTATCCTTAGATTAAAATCTTAAGGCCAACAAATGGAAAAGTTACTTGAAACTAAAGCCTTAGAATAAAATGAGAAAGGAGGCATTATTGCAAAGGGCGATTGACAAAAATATGACAAAAGCAAAATAAGCTATTTCATTAAAGTGACGATTGATTATACATAGCTTATCAAAAGAGGACCAGTTATAAAGAGTTTATAAGGGTGCCTTAAAGATAAAATCTATTAGTCTCAGGCATTCTATTTGTTCTTTGTTCCCGTGGGTGCGAGATGCGCGGGCTGCATTATTCTTCAAAATGACATTTTCATGTTCAAGGGTGGAAATGTACTCGCGAGCTTTCTCAATCTTCAACTCGTTATCATAGAGTACAACATAAGCATCTGCTTCAGATTTGTGGCACCCCTGGATTTTTGTGATGACATTCAAAATAATGCTTTAGTCATGATAGCTCCAAGCCGACATGCTGCCAATCAAGGATTCGCGCGAGGATACATTGAATGATTACGGGATTTAAATCTTTAACATGTATGGTATCCAGAAATAGGAATATGTTGGCCAATAAGTCTAAGTACATTTATTGAAAGAATGGTTCGTGAACCATAAAATTGATGAAGGTGCCTGAATGAAGCACACCAATTTGGTCTAGAATCGCAACGCTACGCAAGCTACACTTGAAGGATCACCAAGTGACAATTGGTGACATGGACCTCTGTTTCTTGTGACAAGAAGCATCCTGGAAATTGAGGCATGGAGATGGGTGATGATCTTGAGGATTGATAGAAAGTGCGAGTTCGTGAGGGCCTCGCGAAGTTATATGTGGACACATGAGAGAGCCGTTAATAATATTCTCATTGCTGAAAGAGGCTTCTAGGTTTTGGCCCAGACTTTTCTTCGTTGATTATCTACTCAGCTGGTGGAACTAGACTTGGGGGCATTCGGACTCGAGGCTCTTTTTGAGAAGTAATGACATCTTAATGGGGGGAATGATGAGAGTGATCCTCAAGCATTGTTTTAACATCATGCAAAATGCCGCTAAATAAGTCTCTCTAAATCCGCGGATAGTCATCCAGGCAAGCCGCGACCTCTATCGCGACATCACCCCCAAGTGCCTTTATATGGCGAGTGTCAGAGTCCTGACTATAAATTATTTATTCTTCACTATTTTTTATATCACCGCCATGAAGTACACTCAAGAGTGAAGGGAGATATGGGAGTGAAGGGATAGTCATCCAGGCAAGCCGCGACCTCTATCGCGACATCACCCCTAAATGCTTTTATATGGCGAATGTCAGAATCCTGGCTATAAATTATTTATTCTTCACTATTTTTGATATCACCACCATGAAGTGCACTCGCGAGTGAAGGGAGATACGCGAGTAGGTGGAGGGCGAATGGTCAGTACCTTGGGTCATAAAGGGAACTTGTCCATGTGGTTGAGGTGGAGAATTATCTGACTCATCAGTGAGAGCATGAAACATGTCTTTTGCAGCTGTGCGCCCCTCAACAATAGGGTGTGCATTCTTGTGGTCAATGATAAATTTTGGAAGTGAATGGACTAAGATGAAAGAGATACCTGGATGATTTTGGGAGGTCGCAATTACTTTTGTTTCTTTCGCGGCCTCACTTGTTGATGCAATTTTTTTCTCGCGAATGAGACATCCGTGATGCCAATTTTCTTCATGACTGGTTCCACAGCCTTTCACTTATTGATGGTCTTGGTCTCAGTTGAAACTTCTAATTTTATCATGGGTTCAACATCAATCGCAATGGTGTTATCCACAGTTATATCAATGGAATCTTCAGCATAGTTAATGGTCATACGGTGTCGCTGAAAGAAAGATGGAAGAGATATACAAGTAACTGAAAAATATGCAAAGTATGATAGGATAATCAGGTTTGTTGCCACAACTGGCTTGCAATTTTGGAAGCTTCAAAGAAAGGTCAGACGAGTACACATAATGAAAGAGAGGTCAGAATCAAGTCATCCCAGTATTCATAATGAAAGAAGGGATGGTTTGGTAAAAATTGAGTTATCTTGCCACTCGCGAAGGGGAGTAGGGAGTAACTATGTTGAGAGTTCCATCAAAGATTGGAAGGTGACACCCATGTATTATGGCAACAAATGGCAATTCATCATCTAAAGGCGAACCACACGAGAAAAATGACGTCTTGAGGATAAAACCAAAGATAAGGGAAACCATCCACATGAGCAACATAAGGGTGCCATACAAATTCATCTTCTGTATCAATGAAGTCCTCTAATTTGTTATATGAGAAGAGCGCACACCACCGTGCAGCCCGCAACTTGGGAAACGCATGGTCAATCATGTATGAAACAGTATCAATGGGACTGGGGGAAATGTTTGGAAAACGCTCACACAAGAAGAGCATGAGAAAGTTGCAAGGGATGTAAATGTTGATAGTATATCTACCCATGAAACGGGTAAAATCAGAAGCCAAGGTATCCAAGCAAGCATGTAAACTTCCCAAGAATAGAGGAGCTAAGGAAACTGTGGTGCCTCGTGATAAAATTAAAGCTAAGGCGAAGAGGGACCGGCTAGGGCCTTCTATTGGACGTCCTTGAAATACATAGCGGTCTAGCCAGTACACCAGGCAGCCTGCAAGCTAATAGGGCCATTAATTTTGGGGCTGGGGGCAACCTGCGAATTTGGCCACGAGGACATCAAGTGGTTATAGATGGTATTGTATATTGGTTCAAAGGTAGGGGTGTCATGATTGCGAAATTCCAAAAGGGGCAAGCAGCTTCGGGGCATCGGAAGGCTTCATGACTCATGAAATGGCTAAAGAAGAAGAAAAAATAAACAAATGGTTCTTGAGGCAAAGGAAAAGGAAGTTGGATGAGGAAGACAAAATATTTGAAGTGTCCTTTAAATAAATAATGGAATTACACTTTAGCCGATGGGATGACACTGTAGTAGATGTGATGGTATTGTTGTGAATCGCAACAAATGACAACCATGGTGCAGGAAAAAGAAAAGAATAAGGTTGGTTGTATTCTAGTACTTGGCTAAGAACTAGATGCAAGGGGGCAAAATGTAATGGGGGTCGCGAGAACAAGCCCGCGACCTGGTAATTTGGTAAGTTGCGGGAACAGGCCCGCGACCTGGTAATTTGGTAAGCCGCGGGAACACGCCCGTGACCTGGTATTTTGGCACGTCGCGGGAACAGGCTCGCGACCTGGTATTTTGGCATGTCGCGGGAACAGGCCCACGATATCATATTTTGGCTAATCGCAAGAACAGGCCCGCGATATCAGAAATGAGGTTTTGGTGGTTTACTCTTTAGTACTTGGCTAGGTACTAAAGTGTAAAAGGGGATTTGCGTTGATATAATCCGTGAATCCAAGGGTCTGACAAAAGAAAGTTGGAAAAAAGGCCAACAGGGTGTAAAAAGGGATTTGCGTTGATATAATCTGCGAATCCAAGGGTCCGACAAGGGAAATTTGGAAAAAGACCAACAGGGTATCTCTAGATGAGATTGGATACACGATAAAACTCTACAAAGAGGCAATCATTGAGGGCTAACAAAGGGGGTTATAGCCAAAAGTCAACCTCGTGACCCTATGAGCTTATCGCGTAGGGAGTACTATTTGACTGGCCTAGGGAAATACTTTGAGATGGTGAATGGTGATTCGTGACCTCATTCATCAAAATCACTCAAAGTAAAGGACTTGGAATGCGTCAAATAATGCTCATGGTCATGTAAATGGAAAATATGCATAAAGGACATAACCCAGGAAACTATGACATAAAATAGAGAGGTTCGCAGCTGAGAGGGTCGCGACGGCAAGGGTTGTGATGAGAAGGCTCGCGAGTGAAAATGACATGGCACAAGGGGTCTTAAGATCAGTGCTCACTTCGACGTCTATAAATACCAAGGCAAGGCTATGGTTTAGGAGAGGGAAAAATTATGCTTCGGTTTTATTCTAGTTCCGCTCTAGCTCAACTTCAGATCTAGAGAGAGAAAGTTTTAGAGGGAGATAGAGTGAGTGAGGGAGAGATAGGCACTATCTTGTATGACTCTTGTAAGGCTCTTGTTGGCTCTTTGTTCTCTATACTTTCTATACTCTGTATTTATCTTCTAAACATCAATAAAATTTGGTTTATGGCGAGTTGGTTAGTTGAGAAATTATTCCAGCATCATTTACATCACGAAGCCCCTACAACGGTTTTCTCCTCGGTGAATTTGCAAATTATGTCTTTCTCTCCTCCATTTTGAATAGTTACAGTTTTTTCTCCATTTTGAATAGTTACAGTTTTATTTTTTCTTATGTGGAATGATTAAAAAATATTTATGAAGGCATATATGCCCAACCATAATGATACAAAAAGACGGTTATATTCTCATAAAAAAATAAAATAAAATATGACTCTCTTCTTTTTTTTCTTCCTCGATCACCAAGCAACCAACAAACACAAAACCCTAAAAATCAAGAATATGACCATCTTCTTTTCTTTTCCTCACCAAACACCCACATATCTTAATTTCTTTGTTTTGGCTTCAATTGAGTCATTATAAGAGGGTTTGTCGCTGGAACTTGAGAACCCAAACAAACCGAAAACTCAAGAAATCAAGAACATGACCCTCTTATCTTCTCCTTATTCCTCAGCGAATAACCATTAATTAGATCTTAATTTATTTGTTTTGGTTTTAAGTTCCGGCCACTTGTCTCTAGAGCTTCGAAATGCCAAGAAACCTAAAACCCTTAAAATCAAGAACATGATTCTCTTCCTTTCTTGTTCCTCATCAGACACCCATTAATTTCAATTTCATCAACCACATATGCTTGTGAGAAGTGATCAGGTTCATTTCCAAAGGTCCAAGTTTCTCTTCAATAACATTAACAAGTCGTTGCCCATAGTTGATTATTTTATAGTCATAGATAACCAAGTCACTAGCCATCCCAAGGCATCTTTGAGGATGGGCCCTTAGGGTAAACTTGTCATTTAACATAAAGAAAATTTATAATTTAAAATAAATAAAAAAGCATGGGTATATATATGATAATTTTAATTATCCGGTGACCGAATATAAACGTCCATGAATTTTAGAAGAAGAAATTGTAGATATTCAAATTATAGAAGAGGCGAGAAGCATGCAGGATGCATCAATAATGTAAATCGAAGTGCCGTGGCTCATGCAGGATGCATTAATAGTAAATCGAAATGCCGTGAGCCACAATGTAGCAGTAGGTAGTATTATTGCGGGGTTGGTAAAATTAATATTTTCCCTAAGTCAAATTATTATTTTCTATAGCTGTACATGGTTGAATTTAAAGCACCTACCGAGAAGCATCTTTTTCTTTTCTTTTTTGGTAAATAAATAATTAAAAATAATAAAAGCATTTTTTTCTTATACCATATATGCGTATATACATGCAAGTTGCATAATTCAACGTATGCCTTTTTACACGTCTTGTCTTGAGCATCTTCTTCCCGTAGATCACGAAATTTGGGTCAAAGAGCCCTAGTTAGATATACCTGGACTGCATATATATTTTATCACATTTTCTTCAAAATTTTATTGTTAATATCATAATATGTTAATATAATTTTACAACTTTTAACGGTGGATATAGTGATTTTAAAAATTCTTGTTATATTTTAAATATTTCAGATGAAAAAATGACTTTTTGTGTTATAGTGACAAATAATTTAGCCTAATAAAAAATTATAATCACTATAAATATATATATTTCTTATAATAACTAGTGCATCGGATTGCTGACAACTATCACACGTGTTAAAGATGCGAGGGTTGTGAGCCATTGGATGAAAACATAACACAGTTGAGGTTGGCAGTGGATACCACATAACATAATGTTGTGTAGTTCGCCCTCAATACAATACAATTATACACGTGATTGCTAAAAAACCAAAAGCTTCATATGTCTTACTAAAAAGATATGGCAAATTAAATTGTGCAAAGGGAATATAGTTACAAAACCCTTTTAAACATAATTTGGAAAACAATTTAATGGAACTTGAAGTCATGACTATTTTTTCCTTCTAAAAAATTTACGACACAGAAAAATTGAATGTAAAATTATCTTCAAGCTAATATCAATTTTTCTTCCTTCAATGAGCCAAAATATAATATCTTAGGAAGACTAAAGAGTCCAGATACATTGGTACATTGAAATTATTGTAAGAAATTACACTAGACTAAGCTGAGAGAGTAACAAATATTTGAACACGCCCGTGCAATATAATATGACCAAAATTCAACAATTTTCAAAGCTCTATTCAATTGTCAATTACAGTCTACGTACGCAGGTGACAGGTGAATTTTTACTTATATAGTGATATAGATGATATAATTATTTTATACTATCTCATATTAATTGTCCACTATTAAAATTTTATTTGTTATAAAATATTTGTCCAGTTCGAATTTTAATATAATTTAATTTTTCACTTTCCCCAACTACTATTCTTCCACTAACTTTAAACAAATACTGGACATCACCATAATACTATATCATTAAGGGCAAAATTAAAAATTACACACTTGTCAATTCAAATTAATAAAATATTAAAAAAATTAAATTAGATAACTATTGTGGGACGGAGGGAGTATAAGATTGTATATAATACAGTACCTATCCCAAGATACGTACTCGTTAAATTATAGTATAATATAAAAACATCTCCCCGTTAGTCCGCTACCAGACTGTGACTGTGTAATACTTTTCTTCTACTATGTCGTCACACCAATGTAACAAAACAAATGACCAGTCAACTAAAATACATTTCATGTTCAAATATGAGGACGCCATTCCCCTCTATAAATAAGCAGCATATGAAGTGAGTATTGCATAGCCCTCACATCTAACTTTTGTTATAACAAAAAAAGTTATAAAAAAGTTAGTACTACTACTACATCCTAAAAATGGCCTCCATTGAAGTTGCTACTGCCATGAACGGCAACCCCGACACTTTTCGCCCCGGAGCAAACTTCGAGCCTAGTTTATGGGGTGATCGTTTCGGCTCATTCCATCTTGATAACGAGGTAATTAACATTTATGTAGTATGCCAATATATACACACATATATATATATATATATATGTATATTTTTTTGAGGGAGTTCAAATAATTGCGTCTAAATAATAAGTGGCTCTGATTTTGTTACGCAGGTATATGAAAAGTATACTAGAGAGGTTGAAGTGTGTAAAGAGAAAACGAGAAGTATGCTGGTTGATGGAGGATGTAAAGCATCTGAGAAAATGAATTTGATTAACACAGTGGATCGCCTTGGTGTCTCCTATCACTTTGAGAAAGAGATTGAAGAGCAGTTGGAGAAAATCTTTTATTCCCCTGGCCAATTCGAAGATAATCACGACTACAATGATTTGACCACAGTAGCTGTTCATTTTCGAGTTTTCAGACAAAATGGTTATAAGATGCCTTGCGGTAAACTCTCAATCCATATATACATACATTCGTGTGTGTATATATATATACAGGATTCAGGAATGCATTCACACGCACGTATACATATAAAGCAATAATCATATATATATGCACAAATTTCACATCACTAGTGGACCTAGTGTTCCATGTAGTCACGTAGTACATTGATTTGCCCAAAAAAAAACAAGCCACCTTGGTATAAAGTTTACATTTTATACCTATGACTTTCTTAATTCCAAAGTTTAAAATTTCTCCAAAAATATTTACCAAGATATTTGTAATCTATCATATATTAAACCATTCTAACTAAAGTTTTGTTCTTCATACTTGGACCTCCCTCTTATCATTTTCACAACCTCTTCAACTATATATCCTGTAATGTTTTCAAAACTTGAAATCACTACAAAGAAATGTGTCTACAATGATAGATTAAAATTGTTTGTCACAATAGCACATATAATCGACTTTTCTTTTCTGAAAATTTAAGGTATAACAACAATTTTTATTAATACTATAACCTAAAAAAAATAATTAATGTCAGAATTTTTAAGTGGTAATTTTAAATCCGTGTTAAAGATTATAATTACAGTTTTTACATATTTTAATGACCATTAAAATCCTTATTTCTTGTAGTAAATCTCTGAATAAATGTATTAAAAGAACATATTTATCAATGTTTAACTTCTTTTACATAATAAGGTGCTTCAAAATTTTCGAATGCCCTCCCCTCCTATGATTTTTTGTCTTCCTCACCGCATAGAGTTGCGTGTATGCTTGATACATATTGTACTTGTATGAAACAGATGTCTTCAACAAATTTAGAGACAGCAATGGAAAATTCAAGGAAACTCTCACCGGGGATGTAATGGGTCTGCTGAGCTTGTATGAAGCTGCGTTCTTGAGGGTACACGGAGAAGATATTCTAGATGAAGCTCTAGTCTTCACCACCACTCACCTCGAGTCCATGGTGGCCCATTTAAGCCCTTTCCATGCAAAGCAGGTAGTGGAAGCCCTAGAGCAACCCCTCCGAAAAGGCATCCAAAGATCAAAGGCAAAGCATTACATCTCTACCTATGAAGAAGATGAATCGAAGAATGAAATGTTATTGAAGTTTGCCAAGTATGACTTCAATTTGGTACAATTGTTACACAAGCAAGAACTATGCCACATGTCAAGGTAATGATCAGTAAGTTATACCTCTTTTTAGAGATAAAACAGACAATTAATGCATTTTTAATTAATTTAACTAATCTCTTTTCCTGTATATAGGTGGTGGAAAGACCTAGAGTTTGAAACAAAACTTCCTTATGCGAGGAACAGATTGGTTGAGTGCTATTTTTGGGCTATGGCTGCGTCTTTCGAACCTCATTATTCCTCTGCACGGGTCATACACGCTAAAATTATTGTTATGTCATCAGTTCTGGATGATACATATGATGCATATGGTACACTTGAAGAACTTAAACCTTTTACGAATGCGATACAGAGGTATAGTATATATTTGTACCCCCAAATTAATTCGTTTTTGCTCCTCTTTTTTCAAATATTTTTTTATCATATCCCATCAAAATCTATTGCACATGCAAAATCTAGGGAAGATAGTCTCACTATAATGGTGCATGTAGTGAAGCAATTCGTTGTGGATAATTTTGTTTGATCTTCAACTGAATGAATATGTACACCGTCTTGTTAACTTTTAGGTGGGAATGGAGCGCCATGAACGATCTCCCGGATTACATGCAGTTTTTCTATAAAACTCTCCTAAATCTCTATGAAGAATTCGAAAGGGAAATGACAAAGGAAGGAAGAGCCTACAGTATTGAGGGCTCCAAAGTTGCTGTATGTCTCATTTTTTTTATATATAAATAATTTCTAATTAATTTATTTATTTGTATTATGACAAGTAATTCATACACTAAATCTTATGTTAATTACCAGTTTAAGGAACTATCAAGTAGTTACTTCCAGGAGGCCGTGTGGTACAAAGATGGATACGCGCCATTTTATGATGAGTACATGGTCAATGCCCTTAAAACAGCAGGTTATTATTTGGTCACAGTATCATCCTATGTGGGCATGACAGGACATGCTACAGCCGAGGTATTCGATTGGGTCATAAAGAAACCTAAAGTTTTGGTTGCTTCATGTAAAATTGTCAGGCTCATGGATGACATAGTAGACTTCGAGGTATGTATATATACACAAACATTCTTATACTACTTGATGCACATGTTCTTTCATAACCTAATCTTGTCATGTCCCTAAGTTTATATTGTGCACTAATACAACACACTACACCACGAGACACAATACTTATGCAACATGAGAACTCTGAATATTCATGAAAAAATTGGTTAACCGAATGTCAATCAAAACATAGCTAGAATTGTTTTTTTTTTTTTTGGTAAATACCTCGAATAGTTTCATATATATGCATGGGATAATGTAAAATTGTAATTAACAATTATAAGTGTATATTCATTTGTAGGAGGATCTAGAGACTGGACATATTGCTACAGGAGTTATATGTTATATGAGGCAGTATCCTGGAAAGATGACAAAGGAAAAGGTGTTTGATTTGTTCAATGAAGGGGTGGTGAATGCATGGAAAGACATCAATGAGGAATGTCTCAAGCCAAACTATATCACCAAGCATATCCTTAGGAGAAGTGTCAACCTTTCTGGACTTGTTGATTCCTTTTTCAAGACTACTGATGGATATACTCATCCAGGGAAAGTGTGGAAACATCATGTCATCTCATTGTACATCGATGCCATACCCATATGAGCCCCGCTGCTAATCAAGTGCTTGGATTGAGTCTGGTCTACTTGTATCAACATGAATAAATCTGGTCTAGCAGATGTGTTTGTTTCACCGATTGTATTTCTACAGTACGTCTATGAATAGTATCAATACCCTTTTAATGTAATGTCATGGACTGAATGTGGCTGGTACTGCAAGTTTGCGAGCATGTGAAATAACATTGTTTTAACTCATATAAATCAATATAGAATAAGTTATCTACTATATGCATTTGTAGTTTGTTTAATATTTACACATGTTTCTATATACAAGTTTTCTCTACAGAACTAAATTTGTTGAAGAAGAAAATGACAAGGAAAATGCATTGTAGATTTGGTAAGTATAATTCTTCAGTGACTTGGCAAAAAAAATTCATTAGACACATTACATGTATAGAGGGTCCCACGAACCTTATCTTATTATGTAACCGCATGGACTGAAAGGAGATATCCGGGACCCTTCTAGCACTACATATTTGACTGCTTTAATATAAATAGGGGGAAAAAATTCCACTACTTTCTCCAACTGTTCTACCTCTTAAATAAAACAAAATTTTAGCTTGAATTATATAGTTATTACAAGTAGTCGTGTATCCATCTTCTAACCTGATTTAAGGTCTATAACATCTATTTATTACTTAAATTTAAACAGATTCAGCATTTATTCAATTAAATGTATTTGATAAAAATATTAAATATCATTTAAAATAAAATAAAATTTTAAATGACAGAGTCACTACTAATTAACACTGAAGTTGAAGGCTAAAAATTTATAAAAATATTAAAAAATATAATTTTTAAAAATATATATTTAAAATTTTCGGTACTTAAAATTCAAATCTTAAAATTTTCAATAAATAATTTTCAATATTATTGAACAGAACCTTAGTCCTTACTCCCAAGTTTGCTTTGCTTTTTCAATTTTAAAAAAATATTTAAAATTTTCGGTACTTAAAATTTAAATCTTAAAATTTTTAATAAGTAATTTTCAATTTTATTGAACAGCACCTTAGTCCTTACTCCCAAGTTTGCTTTGCTTTTTGCAATTTTCCTTTTCTTTGTGGTAAGTAGCTCGTAATTTATTCATTTTAATGGAAATAAAGATTTCAACAAAGAAAAACTCACAAAATTTTAGTAAGCAGGATTGAGGCTTTTATGATTAATAGAATTTTCTAATAAGCTGCTGTTTTTGCACACAATAATTTTCGAACTTTCTCCTGTCCAAATTTGACTTTTCTTATTTCATCGACTTATTAGGTATTATAAATTTTGTTGACCGAAGTTTGGTGAAACAACGACAAATATTATCAAATCATCAACGGCGTCATTTTCTTTTTTTTTCTTCTTCTTTTTGTTTTTTTTTTTTTTGATAGAAGAAATTTTCATTAACTAAGAAAAAAATTACAACAAAAATAAAAACTTGATACAAGACTAAACTCTCTCTACAATTTCTCACTCTCTACCATCTAACTCTCTACAATTTCCAACTACTCTCCTATTTATAGAAAAAAATGGAATATAATGACATCTTGTAAAGTGAAGTTAAATCTACTTTTCTTTTCTTTTTCTTTGAATATTAATGTTTTCCAAGTCATTTTCTTCTTTCTTCATGTGCATTATATTCTTCATCTTCCATCCATGTGCATTAAATTCTTTCTTCCATCCATGTGCATTCCTTTCATCCATGTGCATTCCTTTCTTCACTTTAATATATTTTCTTCATCTTTTCCAATTCAAACCCCCAAACAAGCTCTTGCTAGTCCTCTAGCAAATAAGGGCAAAATAGATTAGTTCGCAAAATTATACTTTTATTAATTTTAACTAAAGATGTGTCACTTTCGCAGGCTGCTTTCAATTGCATTTACCATATGCAATAAGGCCTTAAACCCCTAGGTTACCCTAGTGGACGAGCAATAGCCTCGTGAGGGTTAGATATATTACCCACAACTTCTTCATTCTTCATTTTCATACATTCATGCATTCACATACTCATTAATCAAGTCATGATACAATATATAGGATAATATGAATGCAAATACTACCACTCACTTGACGATGGACAGAATATAGATTATTCTGCAGGCTAGTGCAATAGGTAATTTGCAAGGAAAGAAAACAGGAGATTTCGACCCAAAATTTCAGAGAACACTCTGGAATTCAATAAAATTGTTTGTAATCAAGAATGAATTTAAAACAACCCACAAGTCAGGTTTAAATAGCTGAAAATCAAGGATTTTACCAAAAATAGCAAATCCCTAAAAGTCTTACCAAAACGAAATACGAAAATAAATCAAAAGATTGCCAAAAATCTGGCCCAAATCGGGTTCAGAATCAATTCCTAATTGACAAATAGGATATTACCATAAGTAGTAAAAATTAACTAAAAATAGAGATTTGAAAAGGAAAACAACATATCACGATTTCCTGCCATCCTTGCGCTGATCCTCCTGCATCAGTCACCCCGGGTTGGAAAGAACTCGTCCTCGAGTTTACAGCAGCATCAGTAGAATTCGCAAAACAAGGACTCGGGTGTTTCATATTAAAGACATCATATGTTTTCAAGTGACTAGAGAGACACAACCTGTATGCGTTGTCATTAATCTTCTACAATATCTCACAGGGTCCAATCTTCCGCTCCTTAAGCTTATTATACTCGCCAACAGGGAAACGATCACGAGTTAATACAACCCAAACAAAATCACCAACATCAAAAAGTACCTGACGATGATGACTGTCCGCTCGAGTTTTGTAATTGGCATTGCTCTCGTGACTGGCCAGTTTCACCTGCTCATGGATGCTTCGAAGATGTTGGGCCAACTCACCTGCCCTAGGATGTAAACGGCCCGTGGGTAATTCTGGCGGCAGTCTAGGAGGAAGGTCTTCTGGCATCAAAACAGAGAATTCCGAAAACAGTTGCTGGACCTCCATGGGTAATTCTGAAACCTCACCTGCTGCACTATTTCCACAAGGCATAAAAACAACTTTCTTCTTTGGACCTGCTGCTGGGATCACATTCTGCTGAGATTCAGGAGGATTGCTAAATGGGATCTCAAGATTTTCCATGCCAGATATATCGTACTCCAGTAAAGAGTTCAAGAAAATGTCTTCCATCTGATCAACTTCAACGAGGTTATTGAATTCATAATCCGACCACTGGTATGGAAGCGTCCACTGAACTTCAGTCGCCGTGCTTGCATTGAACACATCATCATCTCCTTCTTCGCCATACACTGGCTCTCCAACGAAAATATTGGTTTTCAACCAATCATTTTCGGAAACAGAATCTTCCGAAAATATTGGCCCTAACTGTGGATACAAATTTTCGTAGGTGGAATTGTCGGTATCAGAATCTTCCACATCATGATTACCGATTTTCTGCGCCGCCAGGCGCTGGGTTAACTCTGCCACTTGCCTCTGCAAATCCTCAATCATAACATCCTGAACGTTACGATCACGGTGCGGGACTTCCTCAATCGGAACCTGCCCACAACGACCTCCACGACCACGACCACCAGCCATTGAAAACTGATGAAAATACCGCCAAGAAGATGCTAAGCTCTGATACCAATTGACGCCGGACAGAATAGAGATTATTCTGCAGGCTAGTGCAATAGGTAATTTGCAAGGAAAGAAAACAGGAGATTTCGACCCAAAATTTCAGAGAACACTATGGAATTCAATAAAATTGTTTGTAATCAAGAATGAATTTAAAACAACCCACAAGCCAGGTTTAAATAGCTGAAAATCAAGGATTTTACCAAAAATAGCAAAACCCTAAAAGTATTACCAAAACGAAATACGGAAAGAAATCAAAAGATTGCCAAAAATCTGGCCCAAATCGGGTTCAGAATCAATTCCTAATTGACAAATAGAAAATTACCATAAGTAGTAAAAATTAACTGAAAATAGAGATTTGAAAAGGAAAACAGCATATCACAATTGACGTCAGACAGAATAGAGATTATTCTGCAGGCTAGTGCAATAGGTAATTTACAAGGAAAGAAAACAGGAGATTTCGACCCAAAATTTCAGAGAAATCTCTGGAATTCAATAAAATTGTTTGTAATCAATAATGAATTTAAAACAACCCACAAGCAAGGTTTAAATAGCTGAAAATCAAGGATTTTACCAAAAATAGCAAAACCCTAAAAGTCTTACCAAAACGAAATATGGAAAGAAATCAAAAGATTGCCAAAAATCTAGCCCAAATCGGGTTCAGAATCAATTCCTAATTGACAAATAGAAACTTACCATAAGTAGTAAAAATTAACTAAAAATAGATATTTGAAAAGGAAAACAGCAGATCACGATTTCCTGCCATCGTTGCACTGATCCTCCTACATCATCACAACCGAACAATAACTATCTCAAGCTAATGATATGAATGATCCCCACTGAAGTAAATAATTTCGTTTCTTTCTACTCCCAATCTAGACAACCTTCCGTGTTTTTGTGAACATTCTACTATGGTATGTCAATCTCTCTTTTTCTACTTCATTGATCAAACTTTGCCATATTTTTCGTAAAAACTCATTATTTCCATAATTTCTCTTCCATCCCTTTTTGTATTTATAAGCTCCGGACTTTCCAACGAGGATTTTTAGTCCCGGCCAACTGGGCCCGAACTTCTTCCATGGGATTTATGCTCATTAGTTTTCTCCTTTTTTTATGCGAACAATGATATTGGTGATACCAAGGTCCGGTTACTCAGATCGAAGAACTACTTTTTGCATTTCTTTGAAAATAATTTTTTAAACTTTTCTCCATTATATCTCCCCTTCTCCCCTTTTATAGCGGCAAAGCTAATTTTTCAACTCCATAGTCAAAGATCAACTGTTTTTCCCATAGTGAATGTGTCCATGTGCTTATAGGTCAAAGTTGTCCTTTTCGGTTTCAATTTCACTAATTTATTTACCTACGTAAAACCACATCATTTCACTAACTCAATCTAATCATTACTCTCATGAGCGTGAATATCGTATCACATATTACTGATATATCATAAACACAAACTTAATCAACTTCTAATGCAAAACACTCATGCATAAAAACAAAAAACTTTTCCAAACGAAATCAATTTTTCAAATTTTTTTTTTAATAAAGAAATTATATCTTGATTAAATAGATATCCACCCCCAAACAAAAATAACACTGTCCCTAGTGTTTAAAAATACATCTAAGAGACAAATTGGAACAAATTACCGCAATTGAGGTGGTGTTTTTGGAGTATAGTCCCTGCAAAGATTCTTGGCAAAATAAAAGTCAAGTGATTGAAAATATTATGATAGACTTTACCCCCAAACAAAATCTAAACATATCCAAATAGAGTGAAAAAATAAAATTGATAGAAAAATTTACAACTGACTGGGCTGCCTCCCAGTAGCGCTAAGTTTAACGTCTTCAGCCAGACTCAACAGATGTGCAACCCCTAAATAGATCAGCCCGAATAAATCGGATCAATGAGGAGAATTTCCTCATTTTCAGAAGTTTCAAGTTCTAGGAAAAGCTTTAGACGATGAGCATTAACTTTAAATAACTGTCCATTCTTAGGGTCTTGTAACTCAATGGCACCATGACTAGAAATGTGATGGACATAGTACGAGCCTGACCAACGTGACCTTAATTTCCCAGGAAATAATCGAAGACGGGAGTTATACAAAATAACCTTTTGTCCTATGAAAAACTCTTTTTTGAGAATGTGTTTGTCATGTTCCAACTTAGTCTTGGCTTTATAAATTCTTGAACTCTCATAGGCATCATTTCTGATTTCTTCTAACTCATCAAGTTGAAGGGTCCTACGTTGACCGGCTTTATCATAGTCAAAGTTCATGGCCTTGATGGCCCAATAAGCACGGTGTTCGAGTTCAACAGGCAAGTGACAGGCTTTGCCATAGACCAATCGATATGGGGACATTCCTATAGGGGTCTTGTAAGCAGTACGGTATGCCCATAAAGCATCCTGGAGACGAAGACTCCAGTCCTTCCTTATGGGGTTAACTGTTTTCTCTAAGATATGTTTAATCTCCCTATTAGATACCTCAGCTTGACCATTGGTTTGAGGATGATATGATAGGGCCACTTTGTGATTGATTCCATATTTGGACAACAGGTTTCCAAAGACTTTGTTGCAAAAATGTGAACTATTGTCACTGATTATGGCTCGAGGTGTTCCAAACCGAGGTAAAACCTGGTCTTTGAAAAAACGCACCACAACTCTATGGTCAGCTGTTTTGGTGGCTAAAGCTTCTACCCATTTTGACACATAATCAACTGCTAAAAGGATGTAGAGATTTCCAAACGAGGATGAAAATGGTCCCATGAAATCAATACCCCATACGTCAAAGATTTCAACGACGAGAATCGATTGTTGAGGCCATTCGTTTCTTTTGGTAATCTTACCTAACAATTGGCATCTATGACAAGCTAGACAGTATGTGTGGGTGTCTTTGAAAATGGCCGGCCAATAGAATCCTGATTGCAAGATTTTTGCAGCAGTTCGTTTGGAACTGAAATGGCCACCACATGCATGTTCATGACAGAAGGAAATGACAGACTTTTGGTCTACCTCGGGAACACACCTACGAATGATCTGATCTGGACAATATTTAAACAAGTAGGGGTCATCCCAGAAATATTCCTTAGCCTTGGCCAAAAATTTATCTTTCTCTTGTTTGGACCAGTTGGAAGGAATTTGACTAGTCACAATATAATTGACAATATCTGCATACCATGGTGCATGAGATATTTCAAAATAATTGCTCATCAGGAAAATAATCAGAGATGGGAATGGAGTCACTAGTGGATTCAATAACAAGACGGGACAAATGATCAGCGACTACATTCTCGGAACCTTTCTTATCTCGAATCTCAAGGTCAAACTCTTGAAGGAGTAAGATCCAGCTTATCAACCTAGGTTTTGCATCAGATTTGGACAAAAGATGTCTTAACACTGCATGATCTGTATAGATGATGACCTTAGATCCAACCAAATAAGATCTAAACTTCTCAAAGGAGAACACGACTGCTAGCAACTCTTTCTCAGTGGTTGAGTAGTTGATTTGGGCATCATTTAAGGTTTTGCTAGCATAGTATATGACATGTCGTGCTTTATCCACTTTTTTGCCTAAAACAACACCTACTGCATAATCAGACGCATCACACATAATTTCAAAAGGCAAGTTCCAATCAGGTGAGCGAATGATAGGTGTAGTAGTGAGTGCTGAATTTAAGTACTCAAAGGCGGACTTACAGGTATCAGTAAACTCAGATTGTACATCTTTAGCTAGAAGATGGGTCAAAGGTCTAGCTATCTTACTGAAATCTTTGATGAAACGCCTGTAGAAACCGGCATGACGTAGGAATGCTCTAATATCTCGAACAGATTTGGGGATAGGTAGATTGGAAATTAGATCAATTTTTGCGTTGTCTACTTCAATTCCTGCACTGGAGATATTATGACCTAGGACAATTCCCTTTTGGACCATGAAATGACACTTTTCCCAGTTAAGTACCAAGTTATTGTCACGACAACGTTGAAGTACGAGAGAAACATGGTCTAGACATTGCTCAAATGATGACCCAAAGACAGAGAAGTCATCCATGAAGATTTCTATAAAATTTTCAACCATGTCACTAAATATACTCATCATACATCGCTGAAATGTAGCTGGTGCATTACACAAGCCGAATGGCATGCGGCGATAGGCGAATGTACCGAATGGACAGGTGAAAGTAGTTTTTTCTTGGTCATCAGGGTGGACAGGAATTTGATTGTAACCAGAATAACCATCTAAAAAGCAATAGAATGCCTGACCAACTAATCTTTCTAACATTTGGTCGATGAAAGGAAGTGGAAAATGGCCTTTTCTAGTCACGTTATTCAGTTTCCTGTAGTCTATGCAAACTCGCCATCTAGTTTGAATACGAGTAGGAACAAGCTCATTATGGGCATTGGACACAACAGTGATGCCAGACTTTTTACGAACTACCTGGATTGGACTCACCCATTGACTATCAGAAATTGGGTAGATGATATCAGCGTCAAGAAGTTTGATAACTTCTCCGCGGACAACTTCTTTCATATTGGGGTTAAGCCTCCTTTGAGGTTGTCTACAGGTTTTCGCATTATCTTCTAAGTGAATGCGATGTTGCACCACTAGAGGATTAATGCCGTTGTTATCATCAATGGTTGCACCGAGAACTCTTAATGATTATTTTGCCCCAATCACAGCCAACCCACCAAATTGCATTGTTCTACCTGAGAATGATGCACCCCAGTTTGAGATTAGACCCGCCACAATCAATATGTTGCCAAAATTTCATGGACTTGAAAGCGAACAACCCTATATCCATTTAGGGAAGTTTTTAACAATATGCAACACATTCAAAAATCAAAATTTGAATGAAGAGGGTGTCAAACTGCGTCTTTTTCCCTTGTCCTTAGAAATAGAGCTGCATAATGGCTAAACTCCATTCCACCCAACTCCATTCAATCATGGGATGAACTTGCAAGGAAATTCATGAGTAAGTTTTATCCCATGCAAAAGACCGAATCGAATCAATGAGAGGTGCCATTAGTATTTTTAAAGGGAAAATTGAGGAACAATTCCATCAAACTTGGGACCGATATCATGACTTGCTACTCAAATGCCCACACCATGGCTTTGATAAAGCACAACTACTCCATTTCTTCTATAAGGGACTTTCACCTATGAACCGAACCATGATTGAGTCAATGCACCAAGGAAAGTTCAAGGCCCAAACCTCTGACCAAGCATATATATTTTTGGAGGAACTAGCTGAAAATGCCCAAAATTGGAATTGGAACCAAATTGATAATGAATTTTCTAGGAATGATCAAATGAATAGAACATTTGGTATTTATGAGATCAAACCTGAAAATGAGTTAAAATCTGTGATGAAAAGTCTTGCTGAGGGAGTGAAAGACTTAGGTAAAAAGTTTGATGCATTTGCCCTAATATCTACCCCTGCACAATGCAATGTTTGTTCTGGTTTATCTCATCCAACAGAGGAATGTCCGGTCTCTTGTACATCTGAACCTTCGGATGTGCAAGTTTGTGCTTTCAATACCTTTAGGAGACCATTGCCTAATACATTTAGCCAAAGTTACCATCCTGATACTAGAAACCATCCTAATTTTTCATGGAGGCAAAATTTACCTCCACAAAACTTAAGTGGTCAATCTGGTTTTCAAGGTCACTCCAATAGGCAACCTCCAACTCAAGGACCAATAATTACTCAAAATCAATTCCCTAGGAATAACCAGTTCAATCCAAGCCGAGATTTAGCAGTTGATCCCATGAACAACTATGTTGCTCATGTCCCACCGGTCAATAATACTTCCAATTATGATGACACTTTGAAAATGCGTGCCCTTAATCTTGATCAATCCAATAAGCATTCCAATCAGAGATTTCAAAAGTTAGAAAATAACTTTGATCTCTTGACTCAAAATCAACAGCAATTTCAGCAGTCTCTCCAAAATCAGTTGAGTCGACTCACTGCAGCTCTGTCTAAAAGACAAAGGGGTACATTGCCTAGCCAACCCGAAATCAATCCAAAAAGACAAGGAGTTAATCTTGTAGGGACTCCTTCCACTTCTGACCAATCAAATGCCAATGTAAATTCCATCATTACCCTCAGGTCAGGAAACAAAATTGATAATAAGGTTGAGCCACCCATCAGTGATGAAATTGAACCATCCAAATCTCTTCCACCCAATTCCCAAAAATCCAAAAAGGACCAAGGTCCTAAGCTTGATGAGGTCATTCCAAAGTTGTTTATTCCACGTGCACCTTTTCCCTCTAGACTAGTCAACAATAAGAAGGATTCTCAATACAGTGAAATCTTAGAGATTTTTCAAAATCTCCAGATTAACATTCCATTTCTCACTGCTATTAAGCAAATTCCTTCTTATGCAAAATTCATTAAAGACTTAGTCAAGAGGAAAACCAATATCCCTAAGGAAACCTTCATAGCCCAACATTGTTCCTCCTTCCTACAAAATCAAGCTGTGGTTAAACACAAAGACCCTGGTAGTCCAACTATCACTTGTAGGATAGAATAAAATTTTGAAGGTCAAGCTTTATTGGACCTTGGTGCCAGTGTCAATGTGTTACCGTATTCAGTCTACTTGGTGATAAGTTCACAAAATCACTATTTTAAATGTCAAAAATAAATCTTTAATTCACCATTTTATTGCATAAATGTTCTTATATATATCTTTTTATTTCTTATAGGTTTGAATTGGAAAAGATGAAGAAAATATATTAAAGTGAAGAAAGGAATGTACATGGATGGAAGAAAGAATATAATGCACATGGATGAAAGATGAAGAATATAATGCACATGAAGAAAGAAGAAAATGACTTGGAAAGCATCAATATTCAAAGAAAAAGAAAAGAAAAGTAGATCTAACTTCACTTTACAAGATGTCATTATATTCCAATTTTCTCTATAAATAGGAGGGTAGTTGGAAATTGTAAAGGGTTAGATGGTAGAGAGTGAGAAATTGTAGAGAGAATTTAGTCTTGTATCAAGTTTTTATTTTGTTGTAATATTTTTCTTAGTTAATGAAAATTTCTTCTATCATCATGTTTTATTCCTATATCATTATGCTAGCTTAAACATCTTCTCAAGGGAGTGATGAAGCCACCTTGGGTAAGATATACATAATTTTATTTTATTTCTTATTGTTTAATTCTCTTCCCGAATTAATTCTTTCAAGTGACAAAACCTACAATAGAGGTTGAAAATAGAGGAAGGATTCTCCGTGATTACCAATCAATGGAAATACGGGGAATGCCTACCACTATTTATATTTATTTATTTTTAAACCAAAACATTAGAGGGAGGATTTTCCGTGATTACCAATTAATGGAAATACGGGGAATGCCTACCAATATCTATGTTTATGTTTAATAGGTTGGAGGAGAATTTGCAATAGAAATATATAATATTATTTATATAGACCCGGGTGGTGGATTCTCTTCCCTTGAGATTTCTTCCATCATTTGATAATTATCTAGTTATTTTAGTTTACAAATCATCAAGTCAAGAATTGTTTTAAGTAATTTCTTTTTATCTCGAAAAATATAGTTTTGGATCCTAGTCTCAAACCGATTTCTAAGTTGAGAGTGGTTCGACCCTACTTATTGCTATACTATTTTAAGTAAAGTATTTGTAGGTATTATAAATTTTGTTGACCGGAGTTTGGTGAAGCAACGACAAATATTATCAAATCATCAACCGTCAAATGGCGCCGTTGCCGCATCAACATTAAATTCGGAGTCAAAGATCCTCAACTTAAATTTTTTGGGAACCCACCCAAACTTTCTATCCCTCCCTTTATCTTTCTTTTATTTTTATTTTTTGTATTTCATTATTAAAAAAAAAAAAAATTGTAAACTCTAGTTTCTAACAGTGTGTTTTGTATTCTGTTATCATTTCCGTATATTATATATATATATATATATATATATATATATATCCATTAGATTGTAGATTCCATTAGATAGTGGGGCTGGACTTTTGCTTGAGTTTGAAGATTGTATCCGATATTTAAAAAAAAAAAAAAAAAAAAAAAAAGCAATCTGCAGCTTGGACTTTCAAAGCCTGCACTTTGGACTTTCCAAATTCAGTAGACTCCAACAACAGTAGGTTATTGAAGTTTTTGGTTAAAAAAAAAAAAAAAAAAACTGCAGTTTCGAAATTGCAGTTTCATTTTCTTTCCATATTTCCAAATTTGCATTTGACAAGTCAACTTTCAAGATTAAAAAAAATAATAATAATAATAAAAAAAAAAAAACCGATTTGTTTAATTATTATTATTTTTATTATTTACTCAATCTCGTTTTCATTTTATTTATTTACTTACTTGTTTATTTTTGTTGTTTCTTTTGCAGGAGGTACTGTACCGGTTCGTCAGCCAGGTTCCATATCTCTAAACCCTTGTTAATTTTTTTTCCTAGATTAGATGAAAATTTTGCATGCAAATTCTAGGATAAAATAACATTAGAAATTACCCTAAGTTCCCATCCTTTGTATTTAGTTTATTTCTATTTTATTTATTTTTAGTTTTAGTTTTTCTAGACACAAATTTTGCATGCGAATTTTAGGATAGAATAACATTAGAAATTCCCCTAAGCTCCCGTTTTTTAATTTCTTTTTCTCTTGTGTGTGCATATTTTAATTAACATTTTGCATAAGATACTTAAGGGCAAAAATTCCCACAAGATACGGTCGGGATTTCATCACCCGTTTCCGTGGCCCACAAATCACAAAAATCCTTGCATTTGTTAAACCATGAGCCTAATTTTAAAATTCATTAGCAATAATCCAATTTAGGGTTACGAGCTCATAGGCCCTCTAAGAAGGAAGCGGTTGGTAGTCACTCCAGTGAGTCATTATTAAATTGATAAACGGTAGGAAATTCTGTCTAGGAGTGTGGTTGACGCGCCATTAAGCAGGCCACGTGCCTCGCCACACTTTCCTGGGAACTACTCCGTTGTTAGTTTGATGATCCTTAATTGGTAATCTATCAACTTAATCTGGAATAGAGTAGGAGCTGTCTAATTAGGAGAGAATTAATTTGGACACCATCTTATTAATTCTCTACAATATTAGATTTAAAAATTCACCACCCTTGAATTTAAGCTCAAGATAACAAAGCCAAAATTTTTGTGTGATTTGCCCATCATCTAGCCTTTTTAGGTTTCTTTTTGTTTATGCCCCAGTGGTTGCGAGTTAACAAGCGATTAGTTAGGTTTCCTAGTGATCTCTCACTCTTTGATTTAGAAGAAAAATCAACTACCTTGTTAAATCTGTCAACCACCAATAATTCATCAATGGCTGCACCGAGAACTCTTAATGACTACTTTGCCCCAATCACAGCCAACCCACCCAATTGCATTGTTCTACCTGAGAATGATGCACCCCAGTTTGAGATTAGACCCGCCACAATCAATATGTTGCCAAAATTTCATGGACTTGAAAGCGAACAACCCTATATCCATTTAGGGAAGTTTTTAACAATATGCAACACATTCAAAAATCAAAATTTGAATGAAGAGGGTGTCAAACTGCGTCTTTTCCCCCTGTCCTTAGAAGATAGAGCTGCATCATGGCTAAACTCCATTCCACCCGACTCCATTCGATCATGGGATGAACTTGCAAGGAAATTCATGAGTAAGTTTTATCCCATGCAAAAGACCGAATCAATGAGAGATGCCATTAGTACTTTTAGAGGAAAAATTGAGGAACAATTCCATCAAACTTGGGACCGATTTCATGACTTGCTACTCAAATGCCCACATCATGGCTTTGATAAAGCACAACTAGTTCATTTCTTCTATAAGGGACTTTCACCTATGAACCGAACCATGATTGAGTCAATGCACCAAGGAAAGTTCAATGCCCAAACCCCTGACCAAGCATATATATTTTTGGAGGAACTAGCTGAAAATGCCCAAAATTGGAATTGGAACCAAAATGATAATGAATTTTCTAGGAATGATCAAATGAATAGAACATCTGGTTTTTATGACATCAAACCTGAAAATGAGTTAAAGTCTGTGATGAAAAGTCTTGCTGAGGGAGTGAAAGACTTAGGCAAAAAGTTTGATGCATTTGCCCTAATATCTACCCCTGCACAATGCAATGTTTGTTCTGGTTTATCCCATCCAACAGAGGAATGTCCGGTCTCTTGTACATCTGAACCTTCGGATGCGCAAGTTTGTGCTTTCAATACCTTTAGGAGACCATTGCCTAATACATTTAGCCAAAGTTACCATCCTGATACTAGAAACCACCCTAATTTTTCATGGAGGCAAAATTTACCTCCACAAAACTTAAGTGGTCAGTCTGGTTTTCAAGGTAAATCCAATAGGCAACCTCAAACTCAAGGACCAATAATTCCTCAAAATCAATTCCCTAGGAATAACCAGTTCAATCCAAGTCGAGATTTAGCAGTTGATCCCATGAACAACTATGTTGCTCCTGTCCCACCGGTCAATAATACTTCCAATTATGATGACACTTTGAAAATGCTTGCCCTTAATCTTGATCAATCCAATAAGCATTCTAATCAGAGATTTCAAAAATTAGAAAATAACTTTGATCTCTTGACTCAAAATCAACTGCAATTTCAGCAGTCTCTCCAAAATCAGTTGAGTCAACTCACTGCAGCTCTGTCTGAAAGACAAAGGGGTACATTGCCTAGCCAACCCGAAATCAATCCAAAAAGACAAGGAGTTAATCTTGTAGGGACTCCTTCCACTTCTGACCAATCAAATGCCAATGTAAATTCCATCATTACCCTCAGGTCAGGAAACAAAATTGATAATAAGGTTGAGCCACCCATCAGTGATGAAATTGAACCATCCAAATCTCTTCCACCCAATTCCCAAAAATCCAAAAAGGACCAAGGTCCTAAGCTTGATGATGTCATTCCAAAGCTGTTTATTCCACGTGCACCTTTTCCCTCTAGACTAGTCAACAATAAGAAGGACTCTCAATACAGTGAAATCTTAGAGATTTTTCAAAATCTCCAGATTAACATTCCATTTCTCACTGCTATTAAGCAAATTCCTTCTTATGCAAAATTCATTAAAGACTTAGTCAAGAGGAAAACCAATATCCCTAAGGAAGCCTTCATAGCCCAACATTGTTCCTCCTTCCTACAAAATCAAGCTGTGGTTAAACACAAAGACCCTGGTAGTCCAACTATCACTTGTAGGATAAGAGAAAATTTTGAAGGTCAAGCTTTATTGGACCTTGGTGCCAGTGTCAATGTGTTACCGTATTCAGTCTACTTGGATTTGGGATTGACTGATTTGAAGAAAACTGATGTTAGAATTCAGTTAGCTGACCGATCCATCAAAATTCCAAGGGGTATCATTGAGGATGTGATAGTAAAAGTTAATGATTTTTATTACCCCGTAGACTTTATTGTGCTAGACACTCAACCAACCCAAGGTAAACAAATTCCAATCATTTTAGGTCGACCATTTTTAGCCACAGCCAATGCATTGATCAATTGTAGAAATGGTAGCATGACCTTAACCTTTGGGAACATGAAAGTGGAAGTCAATGTGTTCAATTTGATGAAACAACCCATTGAATCAGAGTCTGTTGAAGATGTTTGTCTCATTGATTCATTGACCAACCACACCTTTTACCACTCATATCCTGAGGATCCACTCCAGCATTGTCTAGCCCATTTTGATGATAATTTGGACGAAGCTAATAACATTAGCCAAGTAAATGATTTGCTAGACTCTGCCCCACCATTTGAAGCACCCAAGTATAAATCCAAATTTGAATCATTGTCCTTGCCAGTTAACACTGAATCTGAAAATGCAAAGAAACCACCTAATATTGAATTAAAGCCTTTACCCGAGACTCTAAAATATTCGTATCTTGGTGAATCTGAGACTTTTCCAGTGGTAATATCTTCTGAGTTAACTGAGCAACAAGAGTCCCAATTAATTGAGGTTCTTAAGACAAATAGGGAAGCCATAGCATGGTCCATTGATGATATCAAGGGCATTAATCCTCTAGTGGTGCAACATCGCATTCACTTAGAAGATAATGCGAAAACCTGTAGACAACCTCAAAGAAGACTTAACCCCAATATGAAAGAAGTTGTCCGCGGAGAAGTTATCAAACTTCTTGATGCTAATATCATCTACCCGATTTCTGATAGTCAATGGGTGAGTCCAATCCAGGTAGTTCCTAAAAAGTCTGGCATCACTGTTGTGTCCAATGCCCATAATGAGCTTGTTCCTACTCGCATTCAAACTGGATGGCGAGTTTGCATAGACTACAGGAAACTGAATAGCGTGACTAGAAAAGACCATTTTCCACTTCCCTTCATCGACCAAATGTTAGAAAGATTAGCTGGTCAGGCCTTCTATTGCTTTTTAGATGGTTATTCTGGTTACAATCAAATTCCTGTCCACCCTGATGACCAAGACAAAACTACTTTCACCTGTCCATTCGGTACATTCGCCTATCGTCGCATGCCATTCGGCTTGTGTAATGCACCAGCTACATTTCAGCGATGTATGATGAGTATATTTAGTGACATGGTTGAAAAGTTTCTAGAAATCTTCATGGATGACTTCTCTGTCTTTGGGTCATCATTTGAGCAATGTCTAGACCATCTTTCTCTCGTACTTCAACGTTGTCGTGACAGTAACTTGGTACTTAACTGGGAAAAGTGTCATTTCATGGTCCAAAAGGGAATTGTCCTAGGTCATAATATCTCCAGTGCAGGAATTGAGGTAGACAAAGCAAAAATTGATCTAATCTCCAATCTACCTATCCCCAAATCTGTTCGAGATATTAGAGCATTCCTAGGTCATGCCGGTTTCTACAGGCGTTTCATCAAAGATTTCAGTAAGATAGCTAGACCTTTGACCCATCTTCTAGCTAAAGATGCACAATTTGAGTTTACTGATGCCTGTAAGTCCGCCTTTGAGTACTTAAAGTCAGCACTCACTACTGCACCTATCATTCGCTCACCTGATTGGAACTTGCCTTTTGAAATTATGTGTGATGCGTCTGATTATGCAGTAGGTGCTGTTTTAGGCCAAAAAGTGGATAAAGCACGACATGTCATATACTATGCTAGCAAAATCTTAAATGATGCCCAAATCAACTACTCAACCACTGAGAAAGAGTTGCTAGCAGTCGTGTTCTCCTTTGAGAAGTTTAGATCTTATTTGGTTGGATCTAAGGTCATCATATATACAGATCATGCAGCGTTAAGACGTCTTTTGTTCAAATCTGATGCAAAACCTAGGTTGATACGCTGGATCTTACTCCTTCAAGAATTTGACCTTGAGATTCGAGATAAGAAAGGTTCCGAGAATGTAGTCGCTGATCATTTGTCCCGTCTTGTTATTGAATCCACTAGTGACTCCATTCCCATTTCTGATTATTTTCCTGATGAACAATTATTTGAAATATCTCATGCACCATGGTATGCAGATATTGTCAATTATATTGTGACTAGTCAAATTCCTTCCAACTGGTCCAAACAAGAGAAAGATAAATTTTTGGCCAAGGCTAAGTAATATTTCTGGGATGACCCCTACTTGTTTAAATATTGTCCAGATCAGATCATTCGTAGGTGTGTTCCCGAGGTAGACCAAAAGTCTGTCATTTCCTTCTGTCATGAACATGCATGTGGTGGCCATTTCAGTTCCAAACGAACTGCTGCAAAAATCTTGCAATCAAGATTCTATTGGCCGACCATTTTCAAAGACACCCACACATACTGTCTAGCTTGTCATAGATGTCAATTGCTAGGTAAGATTACCAAAAGAAACGAATGGCCTCAACAATCGATTCTCGTCGTTGAAATCTTTGACGTATGGGGTATTGATTTCATGGGACCATTTTCATCCTCGTTTGGCAATCTCTACATCCTTTTAGCAGTTGATTATGTGTCAAAATGGGTAGAAGCTTTAGCCACCAAAACAGCTGACCATAGAGTTGTGGTGCGTTTTTTCAAAGACCAGGTTTTACCTCGGTTTGGAACACCTCGAGCCATAATTAGTGACAATAGTTCACATTTTTGCAACAAAGTCTTTGGAAACCTGTTGTCCAAATATGGAATCAATCACAAAGTGGCCCTATCATATCATCCTCAAACCAATGGTCAAGCTGAGGTATCTAATAGGGAGATTAAACATATCTTAGAGAAAACAGTTAACCCCATAAGGAAGGACTGGAGTCTTCGTCTCCAGGATGCTTTATGGGCATACCGTACTGCTTAAAAGACCCCTATAGGAATGTCCCCATATCGATTGGTCTATGGCAAAGCCTGTCACTTGCATGTTGAACTCTAACACCGTGCTTATTGGGCCATCAAGGCCATGAACTTTGACTATGATAAAGCCGGTCAATGTAGGACCCTTCAACTTGATGAGTTAGAAGAAATCAGAAATGATGCCTATGAGAGTTCAAGAATTTATAAAGCCAAGACTAAGTTGGAATATGACAAACACATTCTCAAAAAAGAGTTTTTCATAGGACAAAAGGTTCTTTTGTATAACTCCCGTCTTCCATTATTTCCTGGGAAGTTAAGGTCACGTTGGTCAGGCTCGTACTATGTCCATCACATTTCTAGTCATGGTGCCATTGAGTTACAAGACCCTAAGAATGGACAGTTATTTAAAGTTAATGCTCATCGTCTAAAGCCTTTCCTAGAACTTGAAACTTCTGAAAATGAGGAAATTCTCCTCATTGATCCGATTTATTCGGACTGATCTATTTAGGGGTAGCACATCTGTTGAGTCTGGCTGAAGACGTTAAACTTAGCGCTACTGGGAGGCAGCCCAGTCAGTTGTGTAAATTTTTCTATCAATTTTATTTTTTCACTCTATTTGGATATGTTTAGATTTTGTTTGGGGGTAAAGTCTATCATAATATTTTCAATCACTTGACTTTTATTTTGCCAAGAATCTTTGCAGGGACTATACTCCAAAAATACCACCTCAATTGCGGTAATTTGTTCCAATTTGTCTCTTAGATGTATTTTTAAACACTAGGGACATTGTTATTTTTGTTTGGGGATGGATATCTATTTAATCAAAATAGAATTTCTTTATTAAAAAAAAAAATTTGAAAAATTGATTTCGTTTGGAAAAGTTTTTTGTTTTTATGCATGAGTGTTTTGCATTATAAGTTGATTAAGTTTGTGTTTATGATATATCAGTAGTATGTGATGCGATATTCCCGCTCATGAGAGTAATGATTAGATTGAGTTAGTGAAATGATGTGGTTTTACATAGGTAAATAAATTAGTGAAATTGAAACCGAAAAGGACAACTTTGACCTATAAGCACATGCACACATTCACTATGGGAAAAACAGTTGATCTTTGACTATGGAGTTGAAAAATTAGCTTTGCCGCTATAAAAGGGGAGAACGGGAGATATAATGGAGAAAATTTTAAAAAATTATTTTCAAAGAAATGCAAAAAGTAGTTATTCGATCTGAGTAACTGGACATTGGTATCACCAATATCATTATTCGTGTAAAAATGGGAGAAAACTAATGAGCATAAATCCCATGGAAGAAGTTCGGGCCTAGTTGGTCGGGACTAAAAATCATCGCTGGAAAGTTCGAAGCTTATAAATACAAAAAGGGATGGAAGAGAAATTATGGAAATAATGAGTTTTTACGAAAAATATGGCAAAGTTTGATCAATGAAGTAGAAGAAGAGAGATTGACATACCATAATAGAATGTTCACAAAAACACGGAAGGTTGTCTAGATTGGGAGTAGAAAGTAACGAAATTATTTACTTCAGTGGGGATCATTCATATCATTAGCTTGAGATAGTTATTGTTCGGTAGTGAGTGGTAGTATTTGCATTCATATTATCCTATATATTGTATCATGACTTGATTAATGAGTATGTGAATGCATGAATGCATGAAAATGAAGAATGAAGAAGTTGTGGGTAATATATCCAACTCTCACGAGGCTATTGCTTGTCCACTAGGGTAACATAGGGGTTTAAGGCCTTATTGCATATGGTAAATGCAATCGAAAGCAGCCTGCGAAAGTGACACATCTTTAGTTAAAATTAATAAAAGTCTAATTTTGCGAACTAATCTATTTTGCTCTTATTTGCTAGAGGACTAGCAAGAGCTTGTTTGGGAGTAATTTGATAAGTTCACAAAATCACTATTTTAAATGTCAAAAATAAATATTTAATTCACCATTTTATTGCATAAATGTTCTTATATATATCTTTTTATTTCTTATAGGTTTGAATTGGAAAAGATGAAGAAAATATATTAAAGTGAAGAAAGGAATGCACATGGATGGAAGAAAGAATATAATGCACATGGATGGAAGATGAAGAATATAATGCACATGGATGGAAGATGAAGAATATAATGCACATGAAGAAAGAAGAAAATGACTTGGAAAGCATCAATATTCAAAGAAAAAAAAAAAAAAAAAGTAGATATAACTTCACTTTACAAGATGTCATTATATTCCAATTTTCTCTATAAATAGGAGAGTAGTTGGAAATTGTAGGGAGTTAAATGGTAGAGAGTGAGAAATTGTAGAGAGAGTTTAGTCTTGTATCAAGTTTTTATTTTTGTTGTAATTTTTTTCTTAGTTAATGAAAATTTCTTCTATCATCATGTTTTATTTCTATATCATTATGCTAGCTTAAACATCTTCTCAAGAGAATGATGAAGCCACCTTGGGTAAGATATACATAATTTTATTTTATTTCTTATTGTTTAATTCTCTTCCCGAAATAATTCTTTCAAGTGACAAAACCTACAATAGAGGTTGAAAATAGAGGAAGGATTCTCCGTGATTACCAATCAATGGAAATACGGGGAATGTCTACCACTATTTATATTTATTTATTTTTAAACCAAAACATTAGAGGGAGGATTTTTCGTGATTACCAATTAATGGAAATACGGGGAATGCCTACCAATATCTATGTTTATGTTTAATAGGTTGGAGGAGAATTTGCAATAGAAATATATAATATTATTTATATAGACCCGGGTGGTGGATTCTCTTCCCTTGAGATTTCTTCCACCATTTGATAATTTTATCTAGTTATTTTAGTTTATTATTCAAAAATTCAAGAATTGTTTTAAGTAATTTCTTTTTATCTCG
Source organism: Cornus suecica (assembly GCA_963922005.1). Classification (NCBI taxonomy): domain Eukaryota; kingdom Viridiplantae; phylum Streptophyta; class Magnoliopsida; order Cornales; family Cornaceae; genus Cornus; species Cornus suecica. Next base: position 98,304,645 of record OY998238.1, read on the forward strand.
AAAATTATAGTTTTGGATCCTAGTCTCAAACCGATTTATAAGTTGAGAGTGGTTCGACCCTACTTATTATTATACTATTTTAAGTAAAATATTTGTAGGTATTATAAATTTTGTTGACCGAAATTTGATAAAGCAACGACAAATATTATCAAATCATCAACCGATAATTGAGTCTGGTCTACTTGTATCAACGTAAATAAATCTGGTCTAGCAGATGTGTTTGTTTCACCGATTGTATTTCTACAGTACGTCTATGAATAGTATCAATACCCTTTTAATGTAATGTCATGGACTGAATGTGGCTGGTACTGCAAGTTTGCGAGCATGTGAAATAACATTGTTTTAACTCATATAAATCAATATAGAATAAGTTATCTACTATATGCATTTGTAGTTTGTTTAATATTTACACATGTTTCTATATACAAGTTTTCGTTTTCTCTACAGAACTAAATTTGTTGAAGAAGAAAATGACAAGGAAAATGCATTGTAGATTTGGTAAGTATAATTCTTCAGTGACTTGGCAAAAAAAATTCATTAGACACATTACATGTATAGAGGGTCCCACGAACCTTATCTTATTATGTAACCGCATGGACTGAAAGGAGATATCCGGGACCCTTCTAGCACTACATATTTGACTGCTTTAATATAAATAGGGGGAAAAAAATCCACTACTTTCTCCAACTGTTCTACCTCTTAAATAAAACAAAATTTTAGCTTGAATTATATAGTTATTACAAGTAGTCGTTTATCCATCTTCTAACATGATTTAAGGTCTATAAGATCTATTTATTACTTAAATTTAAACAGATTCAGTATTTATTCAATTAAATGTATTTGATAAAAATATTAAATATCATTTAAAATAAAATAAAATTTTAAATGACAGAGTCACTACTAATTAACACTGAAGTTGAAGGCTAAAAATTTATAAAAATATTAAAAAATATAATTTTAAAAAATATATATTTAAAATTTTCGGTACTTAAAATTCAAATCTTAAAATTTTCAATAAATAATTTTCAATTTTATTGAACAGAACCTTAGTCCTTACTCCCAAGTTTGCTTTGCTTTTTCAATTTTAAAAAAATATTTAAAATTTTCGGTACTTAAAATTTAAATCTTAAAATTTTTAATAAGTAATTTTCAATTTTATTGAACAGCACCTTAGTCCTTACTCCCAAGTTTGCTTTGCTTTTTGCAATTTTCCTTTTCTTTGTGGTAAGTAGCTCGTAATTTATTCATTTTAATGGAAATAAAGATTTCAACAAAGAAAAACTCACAAAATTTTAGTAAGCAGGATTGAGGCTTTTATGATTAATAGAATTTTCTAATAAGCTGCTGTTTTTGCACACAATAATTTTCGAACTTTCTCCTGTCCAAATTTGACTTTTCTTATTTCATCGACTTACGTTATAGAGACTAGTCTCATAGATCTGTGTGCATGGGATTATGCCCCTGTTTATAAAGCCACGTGAAGCGTCTTGATGGATATCTATTTCTAGTTTTTGCTTGTGACCGCTACCTTTGGTTATTCAATTCAACACTCAAGACACGTTTTTTTTTTTTGTCTACCACTACTTTTGGAATGAAATTATTTGAGATTTGAATTTGGAATCAGAATGGGTAATGAAATAAAATTTTATTTGTATGTTTGGACTGAACAATAATTTATATGAAATAGAATTTTATTTATGTATTTGGATGCTAACAAGAATTGAAAAAATTATTTTATCTTTTACTTTTTTATCTTTATTACTGTAAAAAGGATATTCGATACAAAATACAAAAAAAATATATAACAAATAGCCTTATCATCTAGTTTAGAACGAGTAGGATTACCACTTTAAACAAAACAAGTGCAACCAAAAACCCGACTGAAAGGAGAGGGTAGAATAATTGACCTTGATTGCAAGGAGATGGAGAATGGTAATTGACCTAAGTCAACCGGTCTAAAAGAAAGATGTAACTCATCTTAGTAATATATATATATAATGCATGCAACTCAAATATTAATGAATATTATTTTATTTTATTTACTCTTTTTACTCATCTTTTATAACAATAAGTTGTTTCTGAAAATTTATAAAGCCCCTATAATATTAAAAAATATATATAGATTTATTAATATAAATAAAAAACAAATTTCACACAATTTAAAACCTTAGAAGCTAAGCATAACAACTTAGAACATTTTACCAGACTTTTATCCCCACAATTCATTACTATAGTAATAATTATCGAAGCATAATGTCACTTAATTTACATTTGCATACATGACCATTTGATTTTCAAAGAATTTTTACAAGATATATATAAGCTTAACAAATTTTTAAAATTTTCAAAAATATTATATATATATATATATATATATATATGTATGCTACATATATATATAAATATATAAAGTAACCAACACATTGATGAATTTTATAAAGAAATTATCAAGTAGCACTACTTTATAAACACATATAGTTTTTTTTTTGGGGAATTATAAACACATATAGTTATAGGAAATATATTTAAATTGCATTAACCTATATTTTTGATATCATTGACATATAGAATATATATATATATGTATATATATATATATGTATATATATAAATGAACCCAATTTTGCATCATATTTTTGTTTGATGATGAGAATCGTAAAAAAATCATTGACAACAAAAGAGAGATAATGCTACAAAGGAAAAACATATAAAAAGTTACAAATTATACAAAACTAAACCTAAAAGCATTTATTTTCACGTTATAGTTACAATGCGAGGATGAGAATTGTAGAATACCCGTAACAACAAAAGACATGATGCAAAGAGTTGAAAATATACAAAAATAAAGGTACTATTTTATGGACTTTCAAACACAGTGATTTATCCTATTCCTTTCAGTTGTCCATTTCTTTGTTCTATAGTGTTAGAGCCTAGAGGGCTCATGTTCCATATTAGTGACGGATGGAAAAATTTACTAATACAAAAACAAAATTAAAGGCTAAAAATGATAGGGAATGGAAGACTGTGTTTTGTGACGTCTCTATCATAATATATAGACAACCTATAATTCACCAATGTTAGAAATCTCGTGTTGTATCTTTTGAATTCATACTAAGAACTTGAAATTCCACAGCAATGTATTAATTGTTAGTGTGTGGACATGGAGCTCAGTTTTAAGAGATAGAGGGTAAAGTAGACAATTTTTCTAAAAAGAAAACTTAAACATCCGCACACGTAACAGCATGTGAGCCAAAATTTGAGAAGGGGGCTACTGAATTAAATTTTAGCTTTTTCGAATTTGGGACTACTGAAAAATCAATGGTTCTAAAAAGAAAACTTAAACATCCTTTTAATTCTAATGCACACGTAACAGCATTGTGAGCCATAAATTTGAGAAGGGGGACTACTGAATTAAATTCTTAAGCTTTTTGGAATTTGGGACTACCGAAAAATCAATGGACGGTGACTCAAAAACCCTAGCAATTTTGTGGAGAATTTAGGACGAGTAAAAAGTAGATCTCATTTTGGAAGTAATTACTTGGCAGACCATAGCCAATATACATTTACTAAACAAGCAAAACAGTTACGTGCATTGATGGAAAAATTAAAAACTAAAGAACATAATTAATTAAATTGAAATTATAAGAGTTCGAATTGAATTGTTTAAATTATATAATTGGTTTATGAATAAATTCACTTTTATACTTATACTAGAAATCTAAAATATTAATTGAAAAATAAAATGATTAAACCAAAAAATGCATACCAAAATAAAATAATTTATACTCCTAATCTGATGAAATAAATTGTTTATTATCGAACAAGAAATATTAAAAGAAGTTTTAAAAATAATACGTAACATACCAAAATATAAACAATTATAGGGTTATAACACTTTGTATGACCATAAATCATAATTTAATACCCTTCTATCCCATTTTAAGTGTCTGGGAAATTCAACTTTTTAAGATAATAGACTTTAGTATTCTTTTGTTATGGGTAGTGTATGAATTGACGATTTTATTTAGGGTTATTTGAGAAAAACCCTATTTTCATACTAGGTGTGAAAAATTCTCATTTGTTACAAAATATTGCAACTTATCCTCATTCTGCTTAAAACTAATATAAAATTTCTAAAATACCCCTTATAACCTAATAAAAGTAACAAATACTGAATCAATAATAAATAATGTATGATAAAATGATAAGGAAATAAAATAATTAAATAAAAATAAAAATTTTGAATAAAAAACGGCTTAATTTATTTAATCATAAATAAATAAATAAAATAAAAAGTTTTTAAAAAATATGCTCATTTTTTTCAATTTTTTAATATTTTTGAAAAATAAAATTGTAATTCTTTTGTTGATGATTTTCTTAAATATATATTTTATAAACATATTTTTAGTTTTTTGTTTATATTTTTATAATTTTATTTTATTTCTTCAAAAAAAACACTAAATTGGATTGATTTTTTTAATCAAATGTTAAATAAATAAAAATATATTTTTTAAAAAAGTAGGCTTATTTTTTTCAAAATAATTTTAATATTTTTGAAAAAAAAACGTAATTGTTTTTTGTTGATGATTTTCTTAAATATATTTTTTATAAACATATTTTTTGTTTTAGTTTTTGTTTCCGTAATTGTTTTTTAAAAAACATTATTATAAAGGTATTTCGGACAATTCATATCATAATAGGGGCAAAACGCACATATTTTCGAATAATAGGGTCTCAAAGAACCACATGGGTGTTATACACACTATATGCATACAGGGGTGCACACGGTTCGGTTCAATTTTGACCGAAATCGAACCGTTATTTTCGGTTTCTTAAAAATGAAAACCGTAACCAAACCATTAGTAAGGCCCCGTTTGGTAATCGGTCTGGTCTGCTTTGGTTTGGTCTAGTATGATCCGGGTAATGTTCTGAAATTCTGTTTGGTAAACAGTCTGGTCTGATGGTCTTGGTCTGAGGAAACTGGAACCAGACCATGTTTGACAAACTGTCTGGTTCTAAACTTCTTTGAATCATACCATATTTGACAAACTAGTCTGGTCTTAAATTTCTAGTAAAGTGTGAAAAATATTAAATATATTTTCGATAATGTAATAACCTTAAAACCCACACATTTAATTTGTAAACATTTGTTAAAGTCTTTTTAATTAATTTTTATTATATATTTCTTACATAATAATGTTATATTGGTTTTATAAAAATTTCTTAAAATATGATTATTACACTCCAATTATCAAATATAACAACAAAATAGGTTTTATACAAGCCACGTTTTTTATTATACAAAAATTACAATCACACAAATTTCATAAGTCACACACAAATATTACATAACAATTTTAATTGTTGATAACATGCAAATAATGCACTCTGATATTTTGGCTTTTAATATATATATATATATATATTATTATTTATCATTTACTATTTACTATTTATTTATTATTTATTATAATATATATTTATTATTTATTATATTTTTATATTATTTAATTCATTTTGTTTATTATTTATTCATTTGTTTTTATTTGTTTATAAATATATTTTAATAATTTATTATTTATTATTGTATTTATTTATTTATTATTATTTTTATGTATTACATAATTCATTTTATTTCATTTAGTTTGTTTATTATTTTATTCATTTAATTTATTAATTATTATAATGTATGATTTAATTCATTTTTTATTATTCATTTTTATAAATATAATTCATTTAATTAATTATTTATATTATTATTTATTTGTTTATTTTAATTAATTTATAAATATATTTTATTCATTTATTATTTATATTATTATTTATTTATTCATTTATTTATTTTTTATTATTAAATTTATTCATTTATTAATATATTTATGTATTATTTAATTCATTTTGCTTATTATTTATTTATTTACTATTATTATTTTGTATTATTTAATTCATTTTGTGTATTATTTATTTATTTATTCTTATTTTTATATATTATTTAATTAATTATTTAATTATTTATTACTATTTATTCATTTGTTTTTATTTGTCTTTCAATATATTTTATTAATTTATTATTTATTATTATAATTATTTATTTAATATTATTTTTTTGTATTATTTAATTCATTTTATTTCATTTATTATTTAATTTATTAATTATTATGTATTATTTAATTCATTTTGTTTATTATTGTTTTTTATAAATATAATTCATTTAATTTACTATTTATATTATCATTTATTCATTTATTTTAATTAATTTATAAACATATTTTATTCATTTATTATTTTATTATTATTACTTTTGTATTATTTAATTCATTTTGCTTATTATTTATTTATTTTTTATTTTTATGTATTATTTAATTCATTTTGTTTATTATTCATTATTTTTATTTTATTTATAAATATGATTTTTTAAATTTATCATTTATTATTATTTATTTGTTTGTTTAATTAATTTATAAATTTATTTTATTAATTTATTATTTATATTATTATTTATTATTATATATATTTATTATAAATATATTTTATTATTCATTTATTTATATTAATTTTTAAATATATTTTATTTAATTTATCATTTATATTATTATTTTATTCATAAATATATTTTATTTTATTTTTAATTTTATTTATTCATTTATTTTTATTAACTTATTATTTATATTATTATTTTATTCATAAATATATTTTATTTTATTTTTATTTTTATTTATTCCTTTTTTATTAATTTATAAATATATTTTATTAATTTTTAATTATATTATTATTTATTCATTTATTTATTATTATTATTATTTTATTATTATATTTATTTTTATGTATTATTTCATTCATTTTATTTATTATTCATTATTTTATTTTTGTGTTTTGGTTTGTATATTGGTTAAATGTGATTCAATTATTGGAAAACATTTTGGTTAAATTTTGAATAGATTTTGTAACCAGACCAAATAGAACCACCAAAAATTGTGGTCCTAAAAAATGTCATTTTGATTCAATTTGGTCCAACTTGGTCTGGTTATATTTTTTGAGACCAATGCAAAACAAACATGATCTGGTCTCAAAAAATCATGATCATACTAGAAAAATGGGACCATAACCAGTAAACAAACAGGGCCTAAAAGAAACAAAACCAAACCAAACCATTTTTTTCTGTTCAGTTTCGGTTTTAATATTTTCTAGATATTTTAAAATTTATAAATGAAAATTTCATTACTGTTATTATCTTTTTATAAAACAAAGAGTTTTGAAAGAATAAACTAACAAGTTTATTTCCATTTCTATTTATTCATCTATCTGTAATCATTATTCTTGTAGTTATATCTGTCTAATGAAAATCAAAGTTGTCCATATGAAACCAAACACGTAGAGAAATCTAGCAAAGTTCAACAAGAAACACATATACCATAAACAGATCAACATAAACATAAGAAAAAAGTCTACAAATTCACAAATCTGCTTAAAAAATTGAGCTTTGTCTGTATGGATCCAACAATACCAAGTCTACACATAGTCTTACAGACTACACATATACATATATTTTTACATAAGCATAGATAATACATATATAATATAATACTCTCTTAAAGTCTAAGACAGTACTCAGTAATCTGATATAAGCATATAGATAATCTATCTATACTACTATTAAAAGTGTGAAGGAGATTTGGTGTTTCAGTATTTATAGTTAAAATTTTATATGTAAATTTACAATCCAGTTTCTACTTAAATTATTAGTACAAAATTTAATTGAATTCTATAACTCCAATCATATTTCTACTTGAATTATAATGACAAAATTTAATTGAATTCTATAACTTCAATTCAAGTGTAATCTTATGCGGAATAACCAACTCTTACTTATGTATGAATTATGTATTTAAATTTTATCACTAAAATCTAATTGATTTTTTATTATATTAAATTAAATGGAATATACCAATTAACATTCGGATTGTGATAAAATACTAAAAGTTTAAATTATTTATATATTTTATTTCATTCTCTTATTATATTTTAATTATATTTAATAATCATAATCCTCATTGGATAAAAAAATATATTTAAAGAATCCCATCTACAATCATATTTAACAATCCAAATCCTAAATAGACTATAATACATCTATAATTATAATTAATAATTATTATAATTAATAATCATAATCCTAATTATATAAGGGATTCGATCGAGGAGTTATTAAGCTGTTTGGAATCTGAAAATGAAATTTAATTATTATTTAAATAGGATTCAAATGATAATCCTATATATAACGTCCCCCGTCTCTCTTTAAACCCTACCATCCTAGCGCCTCTCTCTTAACTCCCAATTACAATTCTTATTATATTTTAACGCATTTCAATTTCAAATTATATTATTATAATTTGTTATTGTTTTTATGTATTTATTGATTCTATTCTATATTTTTTCTTTTATTGTTGCTATTATAATCTTACCCTTTATTACTGTTTCGTTATTTTGTATGTTTACATTTTATCTTCTCATGTAGTGAGTTTGAGGAAAAGAGAGAATTGAAAGTATTTGGATGGTTTTGAATTTTCATTTAGTTCTTTTTATGTTGTGCAATATATTTTGTTTAATTTTTTATGTTGTAAGTATATATATATTTTTTACGAGATTCACGTACTCTTCAACTAGAATAGGCACTCTTTTTTATCCTCAAGTTGTTCTCATCACAATATTGTTACCCACGAAAGAGGCGATATCACTGTTATCGATCCCACAATGACCACAACTCCAACGTGAACGTTTAATTTCTAATAACAAATTTGTGCATTCTGCACAGCTTATGATTAAATTGCATATATATTGAATAAATAGGATGCAGTAGACATTAAATATTATAAATTTGTGAAAATCAAAAGTAACCACAAAAGAATTAGAAGGTATGGGTACGCTAAAGAATATGTATTAGGGCCAAGTCAAGTCATGGTTCTTCCACAGTTTTAGAATCATAACCAAGTAACATCAAACAATAATTAGGATATGTGTTTTTGTTTGGTGTTTTTTGTTTTTTATTTGGTATTTTAGCACTTTACGAAAGAAAAATATGTTTAACAAACTCTACTTTGTTTTGAACAGGAAAAAATACTTCCAAAAAATGTACAAATTTTGCCAACAAAAAAAAAGTATTTTTTTTTTTGGGTTTTTTTTTACTTAAGTCCTATAGTTTTGGGGTAATTTAACATTAGTCCCTTTTTTAAAATTTATTTGACATTAGTTCCTTTTTGAAAACTTAATGTTTGATAAATTACATTTTCACACTCACTTATTTCGCTAATTATACTTTCACCCCCTCAACCAAATTTTAAAATATAAAATGACTAAATTATTCCTAAATGTGTGTGAGGACCTGTTTGTCCATCCATAAATATGTGAAAACACCAACCTACCCTCCTTTTATATGTATTTCGGAAAAAAAAAAATTATTTCGAAAAACATATATCTGTTTTTTAAAAATAAAATTTTCAAAATATATATACTGGAAATATATATATTGCAAAAAATAAATATTGCAAAAATATATATATGTATATAATAGTATATACAATGATGGATCTAGGGATCCATGTTAGTGGGAGCTAATTTTTTTTTTTTTTGAGTTTTTGGGGTATAAATGATATATATTTATTTTTTTGGGATTTAAAATAAATTTTCAGTGGAGGCTTAGTTGTAAAGAAATCTAAATTTTGTGGTATCTAAGGTAAAAAAAAAATTCAATGAGGGCTAAATACAAAATATTCAAAATTTTAAGGTAAATAATATTTAAAAAAATTCAATGGGGGCCATGCCCCCAGGGTCTTAACTAAATCCGTCCCTTGAGTATATATATTTCGAAAAATATATATTTAAAAAATAGATATATATTTTCGAAAAATATATTCAATAATATATATATATATATTTAAAAAATATATATATTTGGAAAAATATATTTCGAAATGATTCTGAGCTACATTGTTTTTGAAATATATATCTATATATTTTTGGATATATATATATATATATATATATATATATATTTCTGGAAATATATATATTTTGAATTAATTTTTTATTTGAAATACATATAAAAGGAGGGAAGGTTGGCCTTTTCACATATTTATGGATGGGCAAATAGGTCCTCATAATTTAGTCATTTTATATTTTAAAATTTGATTGAGGGGGTGAAAGTGTAATTAGCGAAATAAGTGAGTGTAAAAGTATAATTTATCAAACATTAAGTTTTGAAAAAGAGAAGTTTTAAAAAAGGGATCAATGTCAAATTATCCCCAAAACTATAGGACTTAAGTAAAAAAAAAAAATCCCTTATTTGTTTTTTGGTTTTCGCACTGTGCACTTAAAAAATTATATTTTAATTCTAAACATAGTTATGGATAAATTCTAATGGTAGTTAAACTCTTTTAATTACGTATAATTTAGTATTATATATTTTGTTACGTTATATTTTGCTTTAACAAGAGATAGTCTAATGGTAGTTAAACTATTTTTATAGCGTTCCATTAAAAGTCTATTTCTTCCGTGTATGAATTGGGTTCTTTTAAAGTCTATTTCTTCTGTGTATGAATTGGGTTCTTAAACGATTTTTTGTTTTAAAATTGATGTTATTTGTCTATTTCTTTCATTTCTATATCTATACTACTATTAAAAGTGTGAAGAGTTTCCATGTGTAAATTTTGTTTGTGATTTTTTCAATCCAATTTATGCTTGAATTATAATAACTACAAAATTTAATTAAATTCTATAAATCCAATCCAATTTTTACTTGAATTATAACTACAAAATTTAATTGATTTATATAACTCCAATTCAAGTGGAATCATATTTGAAAGTACCAACACTTAGTTATGTATGAATTATCTATTTAAATTCTATTACTAAAATCTAATTATATTTTAATTGTACTAAATTATATTCAATATCGAAATTAAAAATTTGATGGTGATAGAATACTAAAATTTTATTACATTCTCTTGCTATAATTTAATTATAATAAATCATCCTAATCCTAATGGGATAAAAAAAGATAATACTCAATCACATTTATAATTATATTTAACAATTCTAATTCATAATGGATTATAATACTAATCCCATCTAAATTATAATTAATAATCATAATCCTTCCTATTAAACCATTCCTAATCATAATGAGTCCTTGATAGTGAAAATATTCCAACAATGGGAAATCTGTAGGTGTAATTATATGCTTAATATCTAATTTAATTCTAAATTCAAATCTAATTGTAGTTGAACTCTAAAACAACAATTTAATGATAATAGAATTAATTGTATTTAAATTGTATCCCTAGAACCCAATTAAAATTTGATTATATTGAATTATATTAAGTATAAATAAATTCTATTTTATTTTAACTCTTTAATTAAAGTCTGACACGACTAAAATTATTTAACCAAATAACAAGTAGAGTTCTATTACATTGGATGAGTATAAAATTTTATTTTATTTTATAAATTAAAAGCAAACTATATTCTATTTATAAATGTTATTGTAATAGTCAAATTTTGTGGCTCACCTTTACTGGGTCGTAAACAAGGACCGATGGGCTTGGCCCATGATAGTTTCTAGAAAATAAATGACCAACAAGTTAGAGACTAGTCTCAAATAAGGGAAGAAAGAGCCCAAGAAAGAAATGAGTTTATCAAATCCCATGATTTAAGGGATTAATAAACTTGGGTAGATGGGTCAGACCCATCTACCCAAATGTGTATAAATATATGTGTTTGTGATGAATAAAATTATTCTAAAAAACCTAATTCGTTGTGTATTTTTTTTGCATCTACATAATTGACGCCATCTATGGGAAACATCCTTGAAATCTTTTTCAACAGTTTCCCACTCTCTATTAGGAGCTTAGATTGACATCATCCATAGCGGTTATCACCCGGTCACAACAGTCCAAATTACCTCCGAACGGAGGCCAACCTTCTCAAACCGAAGATTCGATTAGGCGGGCATAAGACCGTCGAGTTGGAGAGGCAGAACGCCGAGTTGGTGGCAAAACTGGCCTTGCTGCAAAACCCTCGAGAAACCCAGAATGGAGAATAATCCAACCGACAGAAGCGATCCGTGGGCCACCAATCGGAAGGGGACTACCACAACGCAAAGTCCAACAATGATCGGGAGGAGCACGCAGAGTCATCCCTATAGGTGTTCGGGATGCACAATTCAGAGGAAACCCTAACCATGAAAAAATTAGAGGAGATTATGATCAGATTCCAAAGGGAGGTGCTCAAGGATCTGAAGATTCAGACCCCCAATGATCTGGCCTCTGAGGCATCCATTGACACCGTACAGACACCATTCACATTGGCGATCACTAGCGTGCCCTACCCGGAGAGGTTCAAGCTATCGAAGTTTATCCTATTTGAGGGCACAAAAGATCCGACGGAACACATCTACCATGTTCATACAAAGATGAACGTTTACAACGAAAATGAAGCCTTACTCTGCAAAGTCTTTCCCACCAGCTTGACCGAAGCAGCCCTGCTATGGTTCAGGAAGCAACCACCCCGATCCATTGGAAGTTGGCTCAGACTTTACGAGTTGTTCATTGCCCAGTACTTCGGTAATAAAAGACAAAAATACCATCTCTAGTCTATTTACCATGATCCAGGAAAAAGGTGAATCCCTGAAAAGCTTTGTCTTGCAATTCAATGTCGAGATATCCTCAATTGACAATTGTGATCAACACTCAGCCGTCGAGGCCTTCAGGATGGCCTTGATTCCTGGAGCCAAGTTCCACCAGTCTTTGGTCAAGAGGCCACTAGCAGACATCGGACAACTCAATTCCAGGGCATAAGGGCATCTCCGGATAGAAGAAGAACTGACTATACGCCAAAGAAGGACAACCTTTGCAAGCGTAGAGGCAAGAGCATCCGAACCTAAAGTTAAGGATCGGGTGCCAGATCGGAAGCGGCTGGGTGCTCCTTATGTACCCTCCCAAGTCTTAGAGAAATGCCAGAGGTTTGAAGACTAGATCACTCCATTGAAGGTTAGCTTGGCCAAGCTGTATTAGAAGGCTAAGGGTAAAAGGATCTTCCGATCGCTACCACCTATCTGACAGCCAATGGAACAGAGGAACATGTCAAGGCATTGTGTCTTCTATGGCGAGTATGGGCACCACGCCAACGAGTGTAGAAGCCATGATAGCAAAAGGAGAATTGACCAAGTACGTTGCCAAGGAGGGCACCAGATCAGATCAAACCTCACATACGCTCGTCAAGGGGACAGCGGGTTAGCCCATAAAAGTCATTCACATGGTTCACGGAGGGCCAAACCGATCAGAAGTGGAAGAAGCCCATAGATCCCATATGCGTCAAGCCAAGAAACTGTGAAGGGTTGGGGAGATCAGCGAGTTTCGAAGCCCGAAAGAGGATGCCAGGATAATTTTCTCTTCTGCAGATTTGTGGAACATTCAATCACCACATGACGATCCCTTGGTGGTCTCCCTTATGGTCTCAAACTGCTTGATCAATAGAATAATGATCGACCCAGGAAACAACGCCAACATAATCACTAAGTGGACTTTTGAGAAACTGGAGATTAACCCCCAAGAGATAGTCCCTTCCAGAAGCCCGATAGCAGGATTCGATAGTAGAAAAGTGGAACTAGTGGGAGAGATCCAACTACCAATAACAGCAGCAAGACGCACGCTCAGAGAAAATTTTGTGGTGGTAGATGTCAAACCTTCATATAATCTCCTCATGGGCAAGGGTTGGATCTATCAGATGCACGGAGTTCCTTCCACCCTGCATCAAGTCATGCAATGCGTCGATCCGAACAAAATTGATGTGATTGACATCAAGGGAGATCAGGTGGCAGGCAAAGAATGTTACGCCGTCACCTTGAAAGGCCTGAGGAAAAGGACAGAACCGGAGCGAGATTCAAAATCCAAGGCAATACCCGATGATCAATAACAATTACAGGATGGGGATGCGGGATCATTTATAGCAGCAGAACCTTTGCTGGAAGTTCAGATTTGCCCTGATCACCTTGAAAGGACGACTTACATTGGTTCTGGCCTCAATACACAAGAAAATGAAGAATTTGAGGCCCTTCTGCGCTCCAATGCTGATGTATTCGCTTGGGGCCACATGGATATGCCTGACATCGATCCTTCAGTAGCCCAGCATTCCCTCAACGTGGACCCCGGCGTGAAACCTATCAGGCAAAAGCAGCGATGAATGGGGACCCACCGAAACCATATTATAGTTGAAGAGGTTGATCGACTTCTCCAAGCCGGATTCATTAAAGAGGTGCAGTACCCTTCCTGGCTAGCGAACGTGGTTGTGGTCCAGAAGAAGAACGAGAAATGGAGGGTGTGCATGGACTTCACTAATCTGAACAAATCATGCCGGAAGGATTGTTTCCCCTTACCAAAAATCGATCAAATGGTGGATGCCACCACGGGATTCGAGCTCTTGAGTTTCCTTGACGCATACTCTGGGTATAATCAGATACGAATGAACCCAGATGACGAAGAAAAGATGACATTCATCACTGAATCGGGTACATATTGTTATACAATTATGCCTTTCGGACTAAAAAATGCAGGTGCAGCCTTTCAGAGGTTGGTTAGAAAAGTTTTTCAGGGTATGATGGGATCTACCATAGAAGCCTACATTGATGACATGGTGGTTAAAACCAAGGCAAAAAGTGACCACCTGGCTGATCTGCAGCAGGTGTTTGATACCCTTAGAAAGTACAAGATGAAGCTCAACCTATCCAAATGTTCTTTTAAAGTGTCCTCGGTTCAATTCTTGGGACACATAGTTGATCGGACGGGAATACAGGCGAGCCTAGCACAAGTTAGAGCTCTCATGGAAATGGGAGAGCCAAAATCCCAGAAGGAGATCCAAGTACTAATCGGGAGAGTGGCAGCCCTCAGCCATTTTATCTCTATGAACTGATCAGTGTCGGCCTTTTTTTTTTCATTCTATAAAGGCAGTAAAAGGAGAGGTCTAGGGGCCGGAGCAATCAGAAGCTCTGAAAAAGCTCAAGAGCTACATGACAAAGCCTCCCATATTGGTAACCCCAGAAGCAGACGAGCCATTGCACTTATATCTAGCCATATCTGCAACATCTACCAGCACCACTCTGGTCAAGGAGGGCAAGGGGTACCAGATGCCAGTCCTTCTACACCAGCAAAGCCTTTGCTAATGCAGAAACCCGTTATTCCAAACATGAAAAACTGGTACTATCATTAATCAATGCAAAATGATGTTTTCAGCATTACTTTAAAGCACATCCGATCGTGGTACCAACTGCAACCTCGATTAGATCCATAATGGCGAAGCCCGAATTGTCAGGGAGAGTATCCAAATGGGCAATAGAACTGGGAATCTATGACATAACCTATGTCCCCTGAACTGCTATCAAAGGACAAACGGTAACTGACTTTCTGTTAGAAACAGAAACTATAGACTCTCTAGAAGAAAATGAACCAGGCTTATGGGTAATATTCGTGGACGGATCATCAAATGTCAACGGAACATGTATTGGTGTAAAGCTCATAACACCCGATGGAACAAAAATTCAGCAGTCCGTTCGATTGGAGTTTCCAGCCTCCAACAACGAAGCCGAGTACGAGGCCCTTCTAGCATGAATTCGGTTGGCCCGAAGCCTACGAATATAGAAAACAGAGATACGAAGTGATTCCCAATTGGTCGTATGAAACTTAAATGGGGAATATGAAACCTGAGAGCCTAAAATAAAAGTATACTAGGATTTGGTACTAAAAGAGACCGAGGAATTCTAGCAGTTAACCTTTGAACAGATCCCCAGAGGGGAAAATGTCATGGCAGATCGTTTGGCTAATCAGGCCTCCGCAATAGGGGAAATTATGACTCGAACAACACTAGTGGATTTTATCGTCCGATCAAACTTGGAGCCCTCCGAGGACATGATTGTCATTCCATGGGAGCCAAGTTGGATGGACCCCATAGTAGACTATTTGAGGACGGGTGCATTACCTGAGTAAAAACCAGAGGCCCGAAAGATAAGAATGAAAGCCACAAGATACGCTCTATATAACGGTCAACTTTACCGCAAGTCATTCTCTGGGCCATACTTGAGATGTCTCATACCCTCCGAAGCTTCTGCAGTCATAGAAGAGATACATGCCGGATTGTGGATCCTGAGCCTGAGGAGTATCGCTCGTTGAGGCATCAGTAGTCTGGGTCCTGGATCTTTTATTGGCCGCTCCATCACCCATACTAGATTGCGACCTAGTGGTTGCAGCATTTGCAGGAGGAGGCTAAGGTGGATCTGAAGGACTTTGTGCTGCCGGAGGTACCGGAGGCGTTGTCGAGAGTGGTATGGCATCAACCAGATTAGATCCTTTAGGGACCTAAGTACGTCTGGCAGAAAGGAGCCTGAAGGGCAAATTCATCCGGTCAATAGCAGCGCCCAAATTAGAAATCATCTCCAGATTGGCCTTAGTCAGAAGAGTAGTGGCAGATCGGACGTTGCTCCAGATCTTGGCCTTTAGAAGTGCAAAACGTTCTTTTATAAGGGATAAGGGTATTTCTCTATCCTCATAGCCGAGAAATCTATACGCATACTATCCCTGATGTAAGTCACAGAACTCACAAAAACATGTAGTTTTGTGGAGGGGATGGTAGACAGGCAATCGAATAGGGCCGAAGATTCTAGGGATCGGGAATGTTAGAGAGATTGGGTAAAACCAATTACCACTAACAATTACCATTATTTCCTTCCATCCTTTATCAAATTTTTCTGTATCAGAGCATATGCCCCGACCTTGGAAGGGAAAGAGGTTGTATTTACCCTTGTTTTCTTTGGCATTTTGGAAAAAATAACAGAGAAGTAGGTTGGTTAAACCTAGATTAAGGTTCAGATACCTATCGTATAGAAGAAGCATAGCCAAAATCTTGAAGTTGTTCGGGTTAAGCTGGAGAGGGTGCAACCCTAGCATGAAGAAAACATAATGAAAGAAAGGGTGAAGGGGGAATCTTAATATTTTAAGATGAACCGTCGACAACAAAATACTACCCGGTTGAATTCTCTCACTTTTAGAAAAGTCTAAATAGCCTGGGTAAGGGGCCAGACGAACATCACTAAGTATATCAGTTTTAGCCCGAAGGTGTCTTACATCCACCTCAGGCCTTGTTTCACTAGGGGTTCACAGGCTTATCATTATCATGGGAACCCCCTTTATCGGGTGTCTCTAGATTTGTTGATGAACCAGGAAGGTCAGTATTTGAAGGAATGACTTTGGGAATAGAGGCCTCTTGACAGACAAAGGAAGGACTATCGTTACCGGTAGAATCAGGGTCGGTTCAGAAGACAAAACAACCTCTTCTACTGACCTGGTGTCCTCATTATCCGATATTTTTACTACAGAAAGGTAGATGAGTGTAGAAGTACTGGAGCACAGGAGAGATAAAAAGGAAAATAAAGCGAAAGTAGGACTTACACGAGAAAGGGAATGGAACGGAAGGGGTCTTCGGTAAAGTGAAGGGTTGCTCTGGTAAGATGCGCCGATGCGATAAGTACAAGACCCTGGTGAAGGATCCAAAGCAGAGGAAAAGTTAGGAGAAATACAGGTTTGAATAATGATTTGCTAAGAGTGAGGATATCAAATGATTTGAGTTTGGTTTTATAGTGGGATAAGGGCAAGCCAATGGTCTGCACGAAACCAGAAAGGTCACACGTTACACGATAAGCCGTCATGGTGCGAAGAAAAAAGGCAATTGTGGCCTTACATTTTGAATTCAAATAAATGCCGGCAATGAAGGACTTGCCACATCATCACCATCATTTCCCATGAATACATTGAATATATATGTGTGTATATATATTCGGTCATGGGCCATGAATTGGCCCATGACCTCAAGGGTCTATGTAATAGTCAAATTTTGTGGCCCACCTTTATTGGGTTGTAAACAAGGACCGATGGACTTAACTCATGGTAGTTTCTAAAAAATAAGTGACCAACAAATTAGGAATTAGTCTCAAATAAAATAAAAAAGAGCCTAAAAGAGAAAGGGGTTTATTAAATCCCATAATTTAAGGGATTGATAAACTTGGGTAGATGGATCTGACCCATCTACCAAAATGTGTATAAATATATGAGTTTGTGATGAATAAAATTATTTCAAAAAATCTAATTCGTTGTATATTTTTTCTGCATATACCGTTATAGTACTCGAAATTCTATTTTACTATAAATTGTGAATGAGTAATGTGATCCATGCACTCTAAAGGGTTCCTATTAGTTAATCTATTGGTATGTCATCCTCTTTGCTCCATATTCTATTCCTACTGTTAATCTTTGTTTTATCATATGTTTTATTTAAGACAAATATCCCACTTCCATCCTTCACCTCAAATTCAGTTTACAAATACTTGGTCATCCATTTTTTTCGTTTTCGATTTATGATTATATTACTTTGACTTTATATTTACTTACCGTGTCAGTTTGAATTTGGGGATTTTTGTAGTTTTTGATATAGCAAGGTTTGAAGTTTATTTATTTATTGT
The DNA here is from genome assembly GCA_963922005.1 of Cornus suecica. NCBI lineage: Eukaryota > Viridiplantae > Streptophyta > Magnoliopsida > Cornales > Cornaceae > Cornus > Cornus suecica. The sequence goes on from OY998238.1 coordinate 98,323,201, forward strand.
GTGCTTATATTTATATGCATTACTTTATATTTGAGAAATTGAATTCACGATATAATTATTTGTTCATTTATCTTTTCTGATTAAATAAATAAAAAAACTTCTATTTTTTATTTATTTATGGCATATTCGAGGGTCACAAACATATGATTCATGGGGAGGGCCCAAAAGGGACGTTTAGTCAGACTTTCATGTGGCAATGTTTTAAATAATTTGTTGCCTCTTTAAATTCAAAAAGGAGGTTAAATACTCTTTTAGTTCTCATCTTATTAAACTTTTTCCTTTTTAATATAACACTCAAGTTGGACATCGAGAATTAATCCTCTTTGATAATACTGCTAGTGAGACAATTCAGTTGAATAAGGAATTGAGTATTCTATTCACTGGCTCATCCTTCGAGTATTCTCAGAACTCTAATTGAATGCCTTGCTACACAAAATTCAATGTCGTATTTATATTTTCCTTTCAAAAAAAGAAAATTTAATGTTGTATAAAAAAAAAGAATTCAAGAATACAATAAGTCAAAGAGGACCCTACACAAATGTAAAAATAATAGATTGTAAGAAAAACAATTCACAATATCATCATATGTGAATTATTAAAGAAACGATAAGGCGTTTCATAACATAATACTTCCTCCATCCTAAATTAATTATCCTTATTTAATTTTTTAATAATTTTTTTAACACTTTGTATTTCCTATTTTGTCATTTGATATAATATGTATTGTTGTAGTTTGTAGTTGGACCCATTACTTTTTGAAGTTAATGAAGATGAATAATTTGAGAAAATATTTCCTAATATTGTGTTGGCAATAGGGGTGCACAAAAAAATCGTGGAATCGCAGAACCGGTCCAAGCCGAACATAACCGGTGCTTTGATTCCGATTTTGAATTAGTTTGGTTTGTATGTTCTCAAAAAACAGAACCGTTTTAATTTAGTTTGGTCCCGATTTCAGACTCTCTAAAACCAAACCAAACCGATATAAATTAAATATTGTGTATATATATATGTATAAGTTACTTATACCATTTAATTATATTTGATAAAATGAAAATTTCATATAAACTTATAACACCAAATAAATACAAATTAGTGTATTAAATAAAATTATAATTTTTTTTTTTTTTGAAAAATAATAAAATTATAAGTTTACCCTTACCATCCAAACAAATATTATACGCATATAAATAAAAATTCTATATTTTAGAACCCCTCTCATCTCTCGCATTCACTCTCACCACCGGTTTAAGAGTCTTGTTCTTAGTTTTAAAATTGACATGATTGTTTTTCATAATTTATTTTGATGCATGTTTATCTATTTTTTGAAAGAACGTGCTTACGGAACCACGGTTTGGAACCGAACCGAACCATTATTTTATGATTTGGTTCCTTAACTAATGGTTTCGGTTCTGGTTCATGTTTTCAAGGAACTGTTGATAATAGTTTGGTTCCAAATTTTTGAAGAACTATATCAAACCAAACCATGTGCAACCCTAGTTGACAATCGAAAATGAACAACTAATTTTAGACAAGTGAAATAAGCGAAGTGAACAATTAATTTGGGACGGAGGGAGTATGTGTTTTTATGTTATATTCTTTATGGTATTTATTATAGTATAAGATTACTATATAACCATGATATGAAACTACCGGGGTTCTCTGAAATGTTCTCTTTCTCTCAAACCCTCCTAACCCACCCACCCTTTTGCCATGATTGCCTATTGATTCCTCCCCACACAACCCATCTTTTGATTCTGTCCTTTCTTTCCAACATTTAAGCTGCCTCATTTCCTTTCCCATTTCACCTCCCTTTTTTTTTTTTTTTTTTTTTATCTTTTTCCTACCTTATGGATCTGAGAAAGGGTGGTGATGACCTCCAGTGCAGCTTAATCCATGAACCCAAACGTGTTATCACATCTAACAATGTTGCGTCTGTAGCTACAGTCAGAAATGAGATCTCTCAGGCACAAGAGAAAATTGTTGTCATTGAAAGTTCTCTCAACAAGTAATGTGCCCCTTCTAAGGCTGGGGTATGCAATGAACAAAGTGGATATGCTTTACCTTCCAATGGAGGGAGATGATTCTTCAGAGGTGGTAGTAGAGGAACATCCACTGCCAGGGGTGGAGGAAGGAGGAGCTCAGGCAAGGATTACCAAAGCCATCAGGGATAGCACGTGCCAAGTCAGGATCAAAGTTTGACTAGACCCAACATTAACCAAGGTATGAGTTTTCCTGACATTTCTTGTCACCAAAGTAGGACTCTTTTGCCTGTGAACACTTCCCTTGGACTTACAGAGCTACCTACTACTATCTCTACCAACTCACATGACCTTAACCACACTCAACCTCAGCAACATGCACCTTTATGGGCCAATGAGTTGCTACTCCCAATGATAATGAAGCCAAATTGAACCTGGATTATATCCAACATGAACACTGTGATGATGGATCACCTTTCATCCTTGATCTCCCTCATTACCTTGCTGAGGAAGGTGCCCTTGAATGGAACAACTGCAATGTAGGCCACTTTTTACAGAAAAAACTTCCCTACACCATGGTTCAAATTAATGCCATGAAGATGTGAGGTAATAAAGGCCTCATTGATGTATTGGATAATGACACGGGATTTTTTATCTTTAAATTTAACTGTGATGAAGCTTGCACCAAGGCCTTATCCAATGAACCATGTATGATAGCTGGAAGACCTATGATCACTAAATAATGGCACAAAGATCTTTAATTAACTAAGGAATCTTGCGGATTTGTCCCTCTGTGGGTTAAAAATTTTCACCTTCCCTTTGAATTTTGGACTGGAAGGGGCCTCAGCTTCATAGCTAGCCTTATTGGAAAACCTTCCCATGCTGACAAACTTACTGTGAACAAGAAAATGATAAGGTACGTTAGGATGTGCATTGAGGTAGATGCCTCAAAACCCTTTAAGGAATGTTTTAAAGTTAACACTAGTTCGAAGATTCTTAGTCTCGAGGTGGAATATGAATGGAAACCTCAAGTGTGTACCAAATGTTCATGCTTTGGACATCTTGAACCTAAATGTCCCACCTCTGCTGCTTTGAACACTCCCATGGTATCACCTAACCTCAATGTTAGTAATGAACCTACTGTCATTACCTCAACCACTTCCAACGCCCAACCTGAATGTCCCATTACCCAAACCCATAACCAAGCTGAATGGATTGAGATTGTCAACCGGAAAAACAAAACCACTATTTGTTCTATTGCCCCCCCCCCCCCCCCCCCCCCAAAATGAACTCCTTAAGCACTTCTCCCACTCCTACTGCCACTCCAATGCTATTGCCAAAGGGAAGGGCAAGTTGTTTCAACTTCCCCTTTGAGTGATTCTCACACCAATGAAAGGCTCTCACAACCTTAACGTGACATCCAATTTGGCACTACTTGTCCTCCCAATGCTACAGAACATTGTATTGCTGTTAAAATGATTACCTCTACTGATTCCTCATCATCTTCTTTTCCTTCTTGTGACACTGCTTCAAGCTCCCATAGTGATCAAGTTGTGACTGAAGTTAAAAAGAAGAAGGGTGACTCACACAACAAAGTTCCTATCTTGGGGCTAACAGGTCTTCTCCCTAACATCATTTCCCAATGATTTTTGGGACTTGGAACATTAAAGGATTAAACTCCTTTGCCAAACAACAAGGAGTTAAGAAGTTCATTATTGACCATAATCTTCACATGGTTGCTATTTTGGAGACTAAAATGCAAATTGAGAATAGTTCTAGTGTTAACAACTACATTGCCCCTTATTGGAAGTTCATTAACAATTACTCTCATTTTGCTCTTGGTATGATATGGATTCTATACAATCCTAGCAGGCTTTCTTATTGAACAAGAAAAACAATTTCTTGTTGGACAAGGATTACAATTCCTTGGAGAATAAGACTCTTTAGAAATTACCTTTCATAATACAACTCTAAAATAAGAAACCTAATTACAATAGAATTTGAGACACTTTCCTACCAGCGAAGAGTTACTATGTTGAGGCCAAATGGTTCAACGAAGGATATGTGCCATCATTCATTGAATATATGGTCAACGCACTTAAAACTGCCGGTTATGCCCCCCTCACAACATCATCCTTTGTGGGCATGGGAGCAATCGCTACAGCTGAGGCATTTGATTGGATACAAAATAAACCGAAAGTTCTTACTGCTTCCAGTACAATTGTAAGGCTCATGGATGACATAGTAGACTACGAGGTATGTTATTTAAGTACGTGATATCTATACGAGAAAAAGAAAATTGGATAACAAATTGCCAATGCTATGAAACATGTGTTGATATAAGTGTTAGTATAATATATATAAACATTAATTAACAGTTATTTATCTTTAATCTGTGAAGGAAGAACAAGAAAGGGGACATGTCGCTACGGGGATTATATGCTACATGAAAGAGCATGTAGGCATGACAAAGGAAGAGGTAGTTGATGAATTAACTAGAATGATTGAAAATGCATGGAAAGACATTAATGAGGAATTCATGAAGCCAAACTCGGTCTCCATGCGTCTCCTAAGGCGAATCGTCAACCTTACCAGGCTAATGGATGTCCTTTACAAGAATGGTGATGGGTATAATTTGCTATGCCTGAACCAATTCTAAACACACACACACACACACACACAATATAGACACCAAAATTTATAGTGGTTCGGTCCAATTGGTACCTACATCCACTTTGAGAGAATTTACTTTCTTTCGGTTGAAGAAAAACAATGGCGGGGAGGAGGATACAACATCAACTCTACTCTACCTCACACTCTCTTTTCTATCACTCACACAGAACACCTCTGTGTTTCTTTTCTTACACTTTTTATTACAATCCACACAAGACCCATATATATAGCCGAACATTCGAATACAACCAAAACCAACTTGCACAGGCGTGGCATGTGGATATGTTTGAAATCTTCACGCGTGATCAACCAGCTGCCATTCTTGACTTTTATGCAAGCGTGATCTGAACTGCGCATGGGGATGATGTTGATGGTGGTGGTGTATAGCAGTCGTGTATGGAACTTACAATTCTTCCCCTTCCAGACCAATCGAAGGAAAACTTTTTCTGCTGCTCTTCAGTTGATGTCCATCCTGGCTATGTCTCTGCATAGCTCTAGCTTATCTCGAGTAACCACCTTTGTCAACATGTCTGTCGGGTTATTGTCTATGTGGATCTTCACAATTTTCAATAATTGTTGCTCCATTACTTCGTGTATCCAATGATAGCGAATATCGATATGCTTCGTGCGGGAATGGTACATTGAATTCTTGCTCAAGTCCAGAGCACTTTGACTGTCACAATGCACTTTGTATTCTTTCTGACTAACACTCAGTTCTTGGAAAAATCTCTTCACCCATAACATTTCCTTTCCAGCTTCTGCTGCGGCAATGTATTCTGCTTCTGTTGTAGATAAAGCGACATACTTCTACAATTTTGATTGCCATGATACAACTCCCCCTAGAAAAGTAAATAGGAATCCTGATGTAGATTTCCTACTGTCAATGTCACAGGCCATATCTAAATTTGTATAGCCTTCCAAAACTGGTTCTGCTCCCCCATAGCACAAGCATAGTTTTGATGTATTCTTCAGGTACCTAAGAATCCACTTGACTGCTTCTCAATGGTCTTTGCCTGGATTTGAAAGAAATCTGCTCATAACACCTACAGAGTGAGCTATATCCGGTCTGGTACAAACCATTGCATACATCAAGCTAATAACAACTGAAGAGTAAGGGATTGTTTCCATCTCATCCTTTTCTTTCGTCGAAGAGGGACACGGTCGCTTGCTTAGGTTGAAGTGATTAGCCAGCAGAGTACTAACTGGCTTGACATTTCCCATGTTGAACTTTACAATCACCCGTTCAACGTACTTCTCCTGTGACAACCACAATTTCTTGTCTTTCCTATCATGAACAATCTTCATACCCAATATTTGTTGAGCTGGGCCTAGGTCTTTCATGTCAAAGGACTTGGATAATCCTTGCTTCAGCTTGTTAATCATACTAGCATCCTGTCCAACTATCAACATGTCGTCAACATACAATAATAGAATAACAAAGTTACCATTCGGGAATTTCTGAATGTAAACGCATTGATCTGCAGCAGTTCTCTTGTAACCATGACCCATCATGAATGAGTCGAACTTTATGTACCATCGCCTCGGTGCTTGCTTGAGGCCGTAGAGACTTTTCTTCAGTTTGCAGACCATATGCTCTTTCCCTGTAACTTTAAAACCTTCTGGTTGGTCCATGTAAATTTCCTCCTGTATATCTCCATGGAGGAATGTTGTCGTGACGTCCATCTGTCAAGCTCTAGATTCAGACTAGCTGTCAATCCGAGTATCACTCGAATTGAGGTCATTTTCACCACTAGTGAGAATATCTCGTCAAAATTGATGCATTTCTTCTGTTGGAATCCTTTGACAACTAATCGGGCTTTGTGCTTTATTGGCTTTCCGTTAGCGTCTTTCTTCAGCTTGAACACCCATTTATTTTTTAATGTTTTCTTGCCTTTGGGAAGTCTCACCAAATCATAAGTCTGGTTCTTCTGCAAGGAACTCATCTCTTCTTGTATAGCTTGCACCTATTTACCTTTGTCTGTATGGGTCTTTACTTCCTGAAAGCATTCTGGTTCCCCTTCATCAGTAAGCAGAATATAGTCGGACTCTAGATATCTCCTCGACGGAATCAGCGGTCGGCCTCTTTCAGATCTTCTTGGCTGATGCTCTTCAATTGGAGGAGCTAATTCTGGTTCTATAGCTTCTGGTGGAGGGGTTTATGGCTCCCCCTGCTCAACACCCTCAGGTTCTTCTTCCTCCCCTGCTTCTGGAATTTCATCATCTGGGATCAACTGTACTGGTGCAGGATCTGGGATGATGTCTATAACACTAGGAATGGTACCACTGGACTTTGTGGTCTTTTCAGTGTCTTTGTATGTCTACTTCTCTTGGAACACAACATCCATGTTTCTGATAACCTTCTTCGATTATGGATCCCATAGTCTGTATCCGAATTATTCATCTCCATAGTCGATGAAGATGCATGGAGTTGATTTCAAATCGAGCTTCTGTTTTTGCTCCTTGGATACGTGTGCAAATTACCTTATACCCAAATACTCTCAGGTGAGAATAAGAGGGATCTCTTCCAGTCCATACCATTTCCGGTACTTTAAATTGCAGCGGTACTGATGGTGATATGTTGATCAAGTAAACGGCGGCTCTAACTGCTTCACCCCAGAATGGCTTTGACAACTTAGTCATACTAATCATACTTCTCACTATGTCCATAATGTTCCGGTTCATTCTCTCGGTTACACCATTATGTTGTGGGGTATGTGGGACCGTCTTCTCATGTCGGATACCATGTTCAAAGTAGTATGCTCAGAACTCATAGGAAGTGTACTCGTCTCCATTGTCTGATCGGAGGCACTTTAGCTTCTTTTCGGTTTCCCGCTCTACCATGGCGTGGAATGCCTTGAAGTAATTGAGCACCTGGTCCTTTGTTTTCAAAAAATATACCCACATCTTTCGTGAAGCATCGTCAATGAAAGTGAAAAAATATTTGTTACCGCCTAAAGATTCCACTTCTAAAGGACCACAAACATCAGTATGTATTAAACTCAACAACTCTGATATTCTTCTGGTAGTTGAGTTGAAAGAGACTCTATGTTATTTTCCAAATAAATAGTGATCACAAGGGTTTAATGGAATACCTTTTGATACTGCAATTAGTTTATTCCTTGCCAGTGTAAGCAACCCTTTCTCTCCCATGTGTATGTCCGATTCTTTTATGCTACAAATTTGGTGAAGTCTCATATTCAACTGCATTGAGACTATCAGAAATTACCTTCACATGGGTTTTGTATAATGTGCCATGTATCTGTCCTCGGGTGACAACCATGGCTCCTTTTTATCAGCTTCCAGGTGCCATTGCTGAAGTGGTTGACGTAGCCTTCTCGATCTAAGGTTGTCCCGGAAATGAGATTGAGACGAAGGTCGGGCACATGTCTGACATCTTTTAACACCATACTGCAACCAATACTGATCCTGATCTGGATATCGCCAATTCCCACGATCTTCGAGAAACTTGTATTGCCCATTCTCACTATACCAAAGTCTCTTGCTTTATACGAGGTAAAAAAATCACTGTGGGGAGTGGCGTGGTAAGATGTTGTTGTGTCAACCACCCACTCGGCTTCATTGCTTCCTACGTGAAGGCATACCTCTTCATCGACTGAGCATATAGTGATATCTCCTGTAACAGTGACCATGGAGTCGCCATCTTCCTTCTGTGGCTGTATGGTGGCTGCTTTGACCTTGCTCCCTTTGTAATTTGCGGCAATTCCTTTTTAAATGTCCTGCGATGCCACAATGATAACAAACATATTTACCATTTTGTTGACTTTTGTCATTGCTGGGTCTTCCACGGGTTCGGGACCTCCCTCTGCTTCTGCCTCTACCAATTCCATAGGATTTTATTTGACCTTCCGTGACAAAGGCATGTGATTGGTTCATGTCGGTCTCCTTCCTTCGGGTTTTCTCTTTGAATCTGGCATCATTTACTGTCACCATAGTGAGTTTGTCATTCGGTGTTGAGTTACCGAGGGAAACCACCAATGTCTCCCAATTGGGAGGTAAGGAGCTGAGCAGAAGTAGGGCCTGAGTTTCATCGTCAATATTTAACTCTACAGCTGCAAGCTGGTTCACTAGGTTCTGAAACTCGTTGGTATGCTCAACTACAGAGGTTCCGCTCCTCAGCTTCAAATTAAATAGATCCTCCATACTGGGTCTCCATATGGTATAATTTGATGCCGACAATTTAATCATGGCTCCGGATCCTGAATCTTCCATCGAATCGGGTCAACTGTAAGCTCTCCCTGGCTTGTTTGATATGTTCGGAGTAGAATCACACAAAATGGAGTGTACTGTTGCGTCTGGAACGATCGAAAACCTTAAGATTGCCTCTGACTGAGCTCAAATCCGAATTAAGATGAGTCCGGAATAGTCAAAATAACGACGAGGGGCAAAATTGTAATTTTTGCAAAGTATTGATGATGTGGGAGCAGTAGGGTGTGACACGTGGTAGTGTGTTAGGTTGACACATGGTAGGATGATGTGGCCGAATTATGGCGCGACACGTGGCACAATACGGTGATGACACATGGCAATGGGTGACGTCAGCGGTGACGTGGCAGGTTGATGACGTCAGCAGTGACGTGGCAGCGCGTGGAGGCATGTGACCTCACGCACGCTGGAGGTTGAAGGAGCGTGGTACGCGTGGTCCTCACGCGCTCTGGAGGTAGACGACGCGTGGGGTGCGTGACGCCGAGAGCTCTGACGCACCGAGCTTTTGGAGGCGCGTGGCGGCATGTGTTGCGGCGGTTGGGGCTATTCTCGACAGGAAAGGCTTCCTCTTGAGATGGGTCATCAGAAAATGTGATGGGTGAGGTGTTTTGATTTGTAGACTGGTTCGATATAGGATTGCAAAAAACGACTCTGTTTTTTACTCCTAAGCTCTGATACCACTTTGCTATGACTGAACCAATTCTAAACACATACACACAAACACACAATATAGACACCAAAATTTATAGTGGTTCGGTCCAATTGGTATCTACATTCACTTTGAGAGAATTTACTTTCTTTCGGTTGAAGAAAAACAATGGCGGGGAGGAGGATACAACATCAACTCTACTCTACCTCACACTCTCTTTTCTCTCACTCACACAGAACACCTCTGTGTTTCTTTTCTTACACTTTTTATTACAATCCACACAAGACCCATATATAATGCCGAACATTCAAATACAACCAAAACCAACTTGCACAGGCATAGCATGTGGATATGTCTGAAATCTTCACGTGTGATCAACCAGCTGCCATTCTTGACTTTTTTGCAAGCGTGATCTGAACTGCGCATGGGGATGATATTGATGGTGGTGGTGTGCCAATGCTATGAAACATGTGTTGATATAAGTGTTAGTATAATATATATAAACATTAATTAACAGTTATTTATCTTTAATTTGTGAAGGAAGAGCAGGAAAGGGGACATGTCGCTACGGGGATTATATGCTACATGAAGGAGCATGACAAAGGAAGAGGTAGTTGATGAATTCAACAGAATGAATGAAAATGCATGGAAAGACATTAATGAGGAATTCATGAAGCCAAACTCGGTCTCCATGCGTCTCCTAAGGTGAATCGTCAACCTTACCAGGCTAATGGATGTCCTTTACAAGAATGGTGATGGGTATAATCATCCAGAAAAAGTGTGGAAACATCATACCGTCTCAATGTTTGTCGATCCCATACCCCTCTGAGCATGGAATTTCTGTTTGCATTTCTGGTGTTTAACTCTATAATTATTTCTGTTTGCATTGCTGATGGTTTAATTCTATGACCATATATACATATATGAGTATTGATGTTTTGTTCTAGGTTTCACTTTGATTGTACTATTGTGGTATTGTCCCTCTTAGCTATGTATTTTGTTGCTTTTGACTAATAAAAGTACTTATTAAAAAAAAAAAAATCTAGTATTTACTTACGGATTAATTAATGTATTTCTTCAGTTTCTGAATGGTTTTGAGCTTTATGTTTGATGTAATTTAATGGGCTAAATTATAGTTTAGTATCATAAGAGCTTCCTCTAAAGTTAGTTGAAATTCTCATATATTCGTCACTCTCTAGTGGAAATGACAAACTATTAATTAGAACAAAAACTTGATGCACAAGTCTCTGTCCAACGCCGAAAAAACATACACAAAAAACTCAGGCCAACACTGCTTGTGATAATGTCAACTTAGGGTTTCTCAGCCCTTTCTCTCCAACACTAGTGCTTGTGAGAATGTCACCCTAAATAGGGTATATTACAACTAGGAAAGACATGGATTGTGATTCTAGTCCTTTTTCAATTGTTCAGGCCTAGGGCCTATTTGAGTTTGGGCCACATCGGGCCTGTGTAATCTGATGTACGTATATATATTTCTTCATTGTTTGGGCCAAGTATGTATGGGCCTCAAAACCAAATTCTCCCCCTTCAACTTTTTTAAATGAGAATAACCAAAGCCTAATTTAACAGAAAATGAGAGTAGGTCAGTCTAATTTACCCTAAATAGAATGTCCATCAAAGCCTGGTGCGTCAGCAAGTTTATTGCCTTAAAAAGAAAAGAGAAGAAAAACTAATTTTTTGGACTCTATGAAAGAGAAAAAAAAAGAAGTAAATAAATTATGAAAAAAAAAAAAATGGAACAGGTGGCATGTTATTCTTTATTTTACTAGTTGAGTATTTGAATTTTAAACCCATGCAAATATTTCTAGTTGCAATATACACGCCACATAATTAGTTATGAGAGTCGCCCATTGTCTACTTGAAAGCGTTTTCACCTCAAATTCACCAACTCAAATTTTTGACTTTGCAAATTTATTTTGCCAATTTGGGAAATATAAGCCATGATTTTTTCGACAACAGATGCTGGAACATTTGAGTTGTTTAGCAAAATACGTTGGGGTTAGACGTCATTACATCAAAACACTTTAATGGGGAAAAATCAAGAACACTCACACATATATATATATACACACACACACATATATCATGAAAATAATGAATTCTGAAGTACCTGATTGAAGAGAAAAAACTTGTATATCTTTGAAATCTCTTTATGCCTAGTAGTTAAATGTTTAAAATGTATGAGAAAATCATAGCCTTCACCGACTCCACACCAACTATACCAAGTTGGATGTAAGTGATTTCTCATATAGTTTATACTGTAATTATCCTATAATTAGTAAAAGCATGTTCATATACCTTTCCAATAAGAGCAAAACTGTGAACGCCCTCTGTGTCCTCCTGTCTTCACTACCCTTTGCTGACTGCTTATTTCCATTTGGTCAATCAAAATTATGGAGCACCTAATCAAAGCATATAATAAACATAAATGTCAAATGGTCTTAAAACATACATATTGTGAAAACATGATGTTGAGCAAATATATATACAATTTGACAACATCACCACCATTCAACTTCATAATGCTTTCAATATCAAGTGATTTGAATCCTGACAATTCAATCACTATACCCATTCTTTGGCATTCCTGCAACAATCAATACTATATGTAACAACCTTTTGCCGCCTGAAACCCATAATAAACTATTTTTACTAGTAATATAAACAGGTTTCCACCATAATTTTAACTTCACATATAACCAGAGACATGTTCCACCAGAAAGTTGACTAAGAACAAAAGATGTTTTTCAGCCTCAGCATAGCTCAGTATCAAACTTCAGAGATATGCCCATGCTGAAAAGTTCCTGACAAAGTAACTTGGCCCCGTAAGGCACATTCACCCTAATAACATCTTCTACAGTGTCACAGAACCGACAGTACGGACCCCTAATCTTACGGCCACCAGGCACAGGCCGTTGGATAACACTAGCAATGTTTCGGCAATTCCGACAGATGTGCATTTGCGAAGAGTCGCTGAGTGTGAACAGACGTTCATGTAGATTGGCAGAAGCACCATGAGCTATAAGGCAATCGCGTTCCATCTCACCAAATTTGACCCCCCCAAATCGTTTCCTGTCTGCAACTGGCTGTCGGGTAAGAGGATGGACCGGCCCCGTGTTACGGAATTTCACTTTGTCTTCAGCCATATGGGCCAGACGTTGGTAACATGCTGGGCCCATAAACACAAGTGAACGAACCATTTCACCAGTTCGACCATTGTACACTCTCTCATTTCCCCACCTTGAAAATCCAGCTCTGCCATGCATACCAGTACATGAATCAGTTTTCCATATGGACCAACAAGAACAACCAAATCCAAGTTAAATATGTGTTATAATTGTCACATCCATGGTTTAATATACTTCTAATATAGAGTATTTACCTATGCAGCTGCTCTGTAATTGCTTCAACAGATGTGGCTGAAAAAGGAGTGGCATATCTGTGTGATCCCCCACAAGCAATTCCCTTTCCAAGAGCTGCCTCTAGCAGCTGACCAGGAGTTTGTCGTGAAGGAAATGCATGTGGGTTTATCACAAGATCTGGAACTATCCCCTGTATTGTGAAAGGGAAGTTCTCTTGCGCTTCCAGTAAACCTAGAACACCCTTTTGTCCATGCATACTCGAAAACTTATCTCCAAGACATGGTGAACGAACCTGCACCATATTTTCAAGAGGAACATTAAGAATTGACAAGAATTTGACTTATTCAAAACCAATTTGACAAGTAGACAACCAGATAAGGAACTTCATATTTTTTCCACATCATATATAATATACTAGTGTTGTGCTGCCAAATGACATTTCATGGTTTGACAGGTTTGTATTGACAAACATACATTTTGAGAACCTATAAAGCAACTTTTACCTGCCTCAGAGAGACAACGGCAAAGTTTTTGCCATCATCATTTGCAGATAATACAACCTTCTGGACCATACCCCTTTCTGTGTGCTTCAATTTTATACTGTGATCAGCCCCTGATTCTGCACACCTACCAATAACTATATCGCCATTTTGCAGGTTTGCGCCAATAAAAGGAAAACCATCATCATCTAAGCTATCAACTCTTCCAATTTTACTTTGTATTTTCCCAAAATTAACAGCATCCTCAGAATTCGGCTTCTTTCCTAGGGCTTCTTTATTATCAACTTCAGCTTTGTAACTTCTTATGTGTTCAGATCGAAACATACCACGCTCTAATGAAGCCCTGTTCATTACCAAGGAATCCTCTTGGTTGTACCCAAGGTGGACATTGACTGCCAAAATAACACACTGACCATTGAAGTATTCAGGGCGTGGAAGAATGCTACTATTACCTCGAGAATTCCTTGCCTTTCCAAGACAATCAGAAAGCACCGTCCGGAAAAGTGGCCTCTGGGGGTAATATAACTGATGACTCAGGGTATCCACTCTGATATTCGGATTTGTAGTGGAAAACCCCATAGCCTGCTGAGAATGCTTTTCAGCCTGATACAGGACTCTCCTCGCATGATCATGATTTGCAAATGGAATAAGTGCACAGCTTAAACCTAATAAGAACGACATATCAAGTTCACAATGAGTATATTTTACCCGTGGATCACTTTCCACAAATAGGTACTTGATTCCCCATGCTGTGCAACAGTCTTCTTCCTCTTCAGCTCCAATCAGCTCAATAATTCCACTATCCAATAAAGACTGAAAATTGTGTTCCCCTCCTTTCGAAACTTTAATCTTTTTTAAATTGTCAACAACCAACAGAGGACGCAGAATCCTACCAGCATCCGAGAATATGCGGACTTCTCCATTTTGCTCATCTCTTTTTATTTCCACCTACAAGAAGAACAAGCTTCAAAAATAGCAGCAACAAGAAATCACACGAGAGAGAGAGAGAGAGGCGCGCAAAAATAAAATAAAGGCAGTCTGTTAGAACTTAAAAATTGAGGTTTAACACATTTAAGGGTAAACTATATTGACCTCCCCTAAGGTGTGTGTGGTACAATTACTCATGGCGGCTATGTTTGCCATTTATTACACACCCTTGAGGTTTGACACATAATCTAAACGACACCCCTTCCATTACCTTAAAGTCGAATTCGTTGGGAAAAGTTTGCATAAAAACTCGACTCTCATTCGGTTAAGACATAACATATTGGCAAAAATACCCTTTGATCAAGGTAATTAAGGCAGATTTTGATGTTGTTGTGGAGTGATAGGGGTACTCCGTGTAATAAACACCGATCACAGCCCCCGTGCGTAATCAAATCAAACCTCAGGAGTGGTCGGTGTATTTTACGCTACATTTAAATATGTAACAGAAAGCGGTATCTTAAAATGAAGCATTCACCAATTAAGAGGCAGTTAGTCTTTTCAGCAGAGTAATGGGTGCTATATTATAAAACAAACCACCAAAACATCTAGCCAATCCAAATTGATACATTCCAGTACCTTCAATGTATATATATGCAAGAAAGGCACTCTAATCAATATCCAACTATTTAGGGTACAATTAATAAAGCAAAGAAGGCTAAATATAGGATTGGGCTTGTTTGTTTCACGTTTTTGTTTTTTGTTGTGTTTTTTTTTTTCATTTTTCACAACAAAAATATGTTTGGCACCAATGTTTTATTTTCTACAGTAGAAAAACATAAAGCAAACAGTGTTATTTCTAGGAAGTACCAAAATAATGTTTTTTTTGTGTTTTGTGCACTATTCACAAAAATAACACTGTAGCGGAGGAAATAAGTGATGAAAACAAAAACACAAAACCATCAATACCAAACGTGCTTCCAATTTAGACTCACAGCACTCCATAACAAAAGCATATAAGTGCTTTATACAATCCACCACACGAAAGCAAAAGCACGAACCAAACGGGCCCTTAATGTGCCTCCCTTAGGAGCACTTTTTTGTTACAGAAAACAAAAAAGGATGGATAAACAGTGCCACCAAGTTAACATTTTTAAACCTTCTGTGATAAGTTAACTGTGGAATCCTACGAATAGGACTACTGCAAATATCGTAATCCGATGAAAAGGTTATGGACATGAAAAATCCATGAGAAAACTTAATCTCTCTCCACCGTATGTAAATTTATATACCTCCCATAAATCTTCCCAATTAAAACAAAAGAAACAACAACCAAGAGGGGGAAAAAAAGTTCTATAAACATATCGGAAGTTCTGGACAGAAATCTTCAATCGATTGCTTAGTTAACCAATTTTACATTTGCGTAGTTTAACATTCAACCAGAATTCTGAAAGGAAGTTAATGAAGGGACAACCAAATAATTCATGTTGAATATAGACATATATCAATATCAATATACCGGAGTTCTAACTACTAACATCTATGCAACTTTGAGCAATGATTCTAGAACCACTGAATGGCAGCTAGGAAATATATTAATAGATCTAAAGTAGAAGATTTAGATGAATAGTCAGTTATGTACCACCTTCATTCAGGAGAAGAAAAAAGAGTATAAGATAAAATATATATATATATAACCAAAATCAGTCATATTAGGATTAATAAGCAAGAGAATGCCAATTTTCAACTGATGACAAGATACTACACTGCTGGTCGAGACAAATAGAAAACAACATTGATTGTTTTTGGTAGACCAAAATGATTAAGAGAATGAGGAACAATTCAAGAATTACACTACGGGAATCACGGAGGAATGCAATGGATAATGTAAGTAACACAAAACGATAGTAGGACTGACAGCCAGAACATAAAGGGGACATAACTAATGATGAGTGTCTTGAAATTGTCTGTAACAAACTATACGGAGACATACATATTTTTTAACATTTTGATTAGTTATATACATATTTAAAGGTATATGCTAAGGGGGGAAATCTTATATAAAAGGTCCTAATATAAAAATTGACATAAAGATCGATATGAAATAGATGAAAATTAAGAGAGATAACGTTGAAATATGAGATATTATAAAGGTGGCGGGGAGGGGGGTAAAGGACACACAAGTAAACATGTTAGCCAGGGAGAATAGACTTGAGCCAGGAATTTCAGAATACAGGAACTCTAACGAGCAAATGAATGGGGTTGCTAGACACTGAAGATAAAGAGTGCCAACACAATATGCCTACAAGAATCTAAAGGGCAGGAGAAAGGACATGAAAAAGATACAAAATAGAAATTAACTAGGGATAATCATTGATCTAGCTAAAAGGTGTATGGTTTGGTTTTTGGAAACAGATTCGAATCAGATCAGAGGAATTTTTTTCTTTTTAAACTAAGAAATAGATTTTTAAAAAAATGCTCAAGCGGGGAATGCATCCCCTAAACGCTCAAACGGGAATCTGATCAGAGAGTTGAGGGGCATGCAGAGAGGGTATAGGTCCTTGTTACTGGCTATTGTGTTACGCAACCAGGAATCGTAAACAATATATCGAACATAAAACAGATAAGTTTACGACCTTTTCAGCGCCCTTGATTAAGAAATAACCTCCATGGTCAAAATCGCAATCACCCTTCTCAGCTCCATTCATCCAACACAAGTCAGACCTCAGCATCACAGGCATCCTCCCGATAATGACCTCCCGGTTATCTTCATTTATAATTTCCTTATCAATATATTGATCTTTCCCAGTTTTAAACTTGTCATTCTACAGACGACCTTACCCATCCACTGCTTCTGCTTGCAGCCTTATGCGGATGAAGCAAAGTAGAAGAGAAGATGCACTCTGGCGAGGGATTAAGGGATGAAAAAGAAGACACTAGAGAGTTCACAAGCACTTTTTCCCCATCCATGGCATAAATTGATCTACAGGTAACAGGAAACTTTATACCCCTCTTCTTCATATGTTTCTACAACAACAGAACCCTCCATATTTTCTCAATAATCATTAAATTAAATAAATACTACCTATGTCTCACATTAAGTTTTCGTCTTTCCATTTTGTGATGTTTAAAAATTAATGTCCAACTTCAAATTTATTTATAAAAATAAATAAATAGAAAGAAAATTGTATATTTCCTAAAATATGAATGTTTTGAAATTCTCACAAACTTGAGAACCTGTATCTTTAAATTAAAGGGTGGATAGTTTTGGTATTTCCTGGTCAGGCACTTTTATTGTTCATCTTGCTTCAAATACAGCAATACAGTAAAAGTGGCCACCTTGGATTGATTCTGGTAAACCAAATAACTTAATGACATCTAAACTTAGGTCACATGGAGGCTGCAAACGAGTGGCCCGCCCATATAAGACACAACATAACACGATTATGGGCATCACATACAAGTCCAAAATCCCTACTGCAAACTACTACAGTTCAAACAAGCATATATACCCAATGCTTACTTTGAGTTTACCTCTGTACTTGCATATGCTTCTTTATTGCACAAGTAATTTGGAATGTCGAAGTACCCACATCAACCGTATTATATTACACAGCCCATCATATCATGCAAGGCCACACTAAAAAATAGACATCTTGTCAGAAACTAGAGGATTGATTAAATTCAAGACGCCAGCCCAATGCTTGTACCTACATCTATTATATAAAAAGCTCAATGAACAAGCTCAACTCCATTACTAGAATAAAAAATAGGGTTAAATGTAGAAAACCCCCCTGAACTATGGTCAATTTTGCAAATAACCCCCTTGAACTATTTTTTGTGCAACAAACTCCCTAAACTATAAAAATATGTTGCAAACTCCCCATTGCATTGAATTTTTTCCATAAATGACCTAAATGCCCTTTTTAATTAAATTAAGGATAATGCATTTCTTATTAGTTATTAACATTGATTAGAAAATAATTGATACAAATTTTATAGCATATTGTCCACTAAAATATTCATAAACAAACACATAATTTTTAAAATATATTTAATAAATCACGCATTTAGGTTGTTTAATAAATTAAATACAAATATTTAAAAAATGATTAAGTTATTAGTTAACAAACTTTATGTATATAACATGAAAAAAAAAAGGTGTTTATAATTTAAGTAATTTTAAGGTCTTTATAGATATATTTTATGAAAACTGTTTTCATTTTACCGTAAAAAAGTTTAAACTTAAAGAGAAATATTGTATTCCTGTATTTAAATCAAACTAAATTTTAGTAACAAGTTAATTATATACAAAAATAGTTACAACTTATAACTTCTTATTTTTTTGTTTTTCCTTTTAAGATTTATTTACTCTTATACAATTATGGTGAATGGTATTATTAATATCTTAAATAAGAGAAAAGAATATTGGTATTTTAAAGAACATATAAATTTAAGTTGAAGGGTACAACAATCTTTTGTAATGAAATGGAGTTAATTGCAACAAGTTGATAGTTCAAGGGGTTATTTAAGTTCAGGGGGGTTAGTTGCAAAAGACCAATAGTTCAGGGCGGTTTCTACATTTAACCCTAGAAAATATAACATTAAAGGGTAAACCAGACCAATATTTAATAATTAGTATGCCAAAATTCTAACAAACAAGATTGAAGAAATATTAATTAACACAACTCCTAGTTGCATGACACTACACTCCCTCCATGATTACAATAGTTAGCAAATTAGCATGGAGGTGGTCCATCGGCACTATACCCTCAACCAGACATGTTAAAAGTATGGATTGGAAACTGCATTCTAGGGTTATTTCAAGGTAAAATAAAGTTAAGATAAAGAACAAACTCAGGTGAATGTAACATTGAGATGTCTCACTTGCACTCATAGTTACTTAAACGGGGTTGTTTAGTTTTGGAATGTAAACTATATACTCCAGGGATAGAGCAACCTATGATAAACCACGTAAGAGAACACAAATGATTATACTTATGGTAAGATCCTACAAATCTCTCCTCAAGCCATCAGGCTCTAGTATTATAGATTTAACATCTTTATCATTATTCCACCACATAGTTATATGTCTGCCTCAAAATAGAAGTAAACCAAACAAACAAAATGTGTGTGTGTGTGTATATATATATGTTGTCTAATATCAAAAAATAGGGATGGTGCATGTGATGAACGAAGAGAACCTGATGTGGCACTTCCATCATCCGTCTCTTGCTTCTAACTTCCGCAACAAAAGAGACGGGATCTTCACATATTCCAACCCAATTCCCGTCCAGAAAAACTTTGTTCTTTCCACAAAGTAAAGCTGAAGTATCATCTACCAATTTCTCCATCCCAAAGCCAAACAATTTGTTAATGAGAGGTTCCACAACCCTTGTACTGACAAGTCCAGTGATGGCCAAATTTTTCACAAGCCCGCAATTTTCACCATCCGGGGTAGAAAGATAGCAAACTTTTCCCCAGTGGGAGGGGTGCCTGCATCCAGAAAATCTATTAGCATAACATTGCCAAATCTTAATCATGTAACAACATCAATTGACAGGATCACAACAAAGATTAACTCAAACGTGTATTGGGTAGATTTTTTATACTTTGAACCCTTAATTAATATGCATATATCTATGTAGGTTTATATATAAACACCCAGGACATATTATAAAAACTCAAGGAAAGACTAAAAAAAAATTATTTAACCCCACCAGGATGGATAAAATATACCACATAACTCTTTTAGACAACCAATTAATAAATCTGTAAATATTTTTAAGGGAATCGAAAGGATAAAAATTCTATAGAGGTTCATCTGCGAACAGTTCATTGCATGTGCTTGTGTAAATCCATGAAGACAAGTGTACAGCCCATGCGCCAGCCAAGAGGATTCAGATATCTTCTCAGTACAGTACAGATGGTACGAAAACTTGGCACAAAAAAATGCAGCAAGACAAGCTAACATGCAAGGAAGAAGATGTCGGTTAGCCACTTTCTCTTGCATTGCCTGGCTGCTAGAGATAGTTGGGCTATGTTTTTTGCCCTTTTGGGGTTCATTGGGGCATGCAAGAGTCGCCGAATAGCATGCTGAAGGCATGGAGAGGATACGCAGTGGGATACAAGCTCAAGGTGCTTGGAGGGTGAACCCCTTTGTTTGAAGTGTGGGTTATGGTGTGAGTGGAACAGCGGTTCTTTGATGATGTGGGGTTCTGTCATGGGCGCTTAAGTTCTCTGTTCTTTAGCTATATTTTTTGGGCACTGGGATGGAAATGTAAATTTGGGGGAGATAAAGTGAATTTTGTGGATTTGTTGGTTGTATAGATGGCCTTGTTGACCCTGTTATTTTGTCATTGGCATGGCCCTCCTTTGCGCACTCTTCATTGATTATTTACGTACCAAAAATAAATAAATAAATAAATAAAAAAGCAGACTGAAACCGCAAATATAAATGAAAACCTTCAGCTGACAAGGCAGTAAGAACCTAACTGTAAGCTTTTCCCACATTCTTCTTCATGTTATTATACTTAAAAATAAAATTAAAAAATTACATAAGCTATTAATTAGCATTCAAAGTCATTTCTACCTTGCAATTATAAAATTAAAGCAGTTGCAGCAAAGACAATTGCCTCGCAACAAACTATTAACTGCACAGGCATAGAATTAGATGGCACAGTCATAACCCAGGCATAGCACTGCAGTAACATTACTACCTCGCAGAACAATATAATAGCATAAAATCACAGCTAGAAGATACAAGCAATAAGATTGAAACTAAGCTTAAAGATAGTAAGATTCGAGTGCGAAATTACTCACGGGTATCTGGCATCTCCAGCCTTTCCAGTATATGTAACCTGCTGTCGTGTTTTCCTCATATCACATATCGTCTGCAATGGGTTTGTTCTTCTAAGCATCGCGACTACACCGGAGATCTTTTCGTTCTTTTTGTAAGGATGTGACCATGCTCCAGTAGAAAATGCCCTAGAAAGACCATTGGTGATAATTGATGCATCAAGATAGTGCTCAATTGGATGAAGACGATCTCCGTAAAGATCTCTCTGCATAGCCTTCTCCATGCGCTTCACAGCATGTTTAAGGTGCCCTCTGAGCTCTCGCTCAAGAAGCTCACCAGCTAGTTCCAGCCTCTTGTTTCTAAAATCATCTCTATTATCTACTTTCCGCCGGCCAGTAAAGGTTTGCAAGAGGCATTTGACCATATAGCCTAGAAAACGAGCCTTTCTACCGGAGCCACTGAGATTGGGGAACAAATAGTTGCTAATGAACTCTTCGACAGTTCCTTCAGGTGGAAATTGACAATCCTTAATCCGTTTAGCAAGATAATTCAGCGCCTTCCCCGCTTTGCGGAAATCATGACACTCCTGGTCAGCATCATGAATCGACGCAACTAAAATGTTGATGATACGATCATCTCCAACATCAGAATCAATAAGATTCACTACTTCTCTGTCAGAGGAGACACCAAGAGCAAAAAACAATATCCAAATTGGAACCTCTGTAACTGAGATAAACACTTTAAGGACTTTTTCTCCTCCTCTAATATACTCAACTTTCGAAGAGTCTAGCAACTTAATGAAGACTCTTTGCCGTTTTGCAAGTGGTCGGTGTGCCACCAACCATATTGGATCTTTAGAGACCCAAAGCCTTTTCAAGCATATCTGCTCCTGCGCGATGAAGGTCTGCAATAGATGTTTTAAACAAATAAGCTACACAAATTATCATGATGAACAGAATATTGAAGTTATTTTTTACATAAATACCAAATATAATAAGTAAAAAGAAAATACCTAGTCACCTTAAAATAATACCTAAAAGCTGAAATTTGGAAAAAGTGAATTTGATCAATGAGTATTTTTCAAATAATTGGATCAGACATCAGTAAAGTAAAACGTAAACTAAATAAATAGACAATCAGTTACAAGATTAGTAAAAGATGCAATCTAGGCCCTAAAAACATCACGTCAATTTCTTTCATGGATCCAGACAAGGGTCTGTTGATGAACTATATTTGGCCTTTTTTTGCAAGTTTTCTTAGTTTAACTTTTAACTCCAAGAAAGAGCACCATTCTCATTACTGAAGTCAAGATGGAAAATTATATATACTTGTTTGTCTAAAGAACTGCACACTACCTACGCATGTGTCATGTTTAGGCTATTATCTTTATAAACGCCAGGAAAGGAATGTTCAGTAGCTACAGCGACCATGAGCTTCTGTGACAACTAATACCAGCAAGAATCTTAAGAATATAGAACTTGATGCTAGGGCTTTTCCATTAAATGAGGCATTAAATTAACTTCCAGACACTGCAAAAAATGGGCAAGCAATGCTACTTTAGCACATGAGTGTGGTATAAAGGACACACAAGTAAAAATTTTAGCCAGGGAGAATAGACTTGAGCCAGGGATTTGAGAATACAGGAACTCTAAAGAGCAAAGGAATGGGGTTACACTATGAAGATAAAGAGTGTCAACACAATATGCCTACAAGAAACTAAAGGGCAGGAGAAAGGACAACATGTAAAGGATACAAAATAGAAATTAACTAGGGATAATCATAGATCTAGCTAGAAGGTATATGGTTTGGTTTTGGAAACGAATTCTAATCAGATCAGAGAGTTTTTTTTCTTTTTAAACTAAGAAATAGATTAAAAAAAATGCTCAAGTGAGGAGTGCATCCCATAAACGCTCAAACGGGAATCTGATCAGAGAGTTGAGGGGCATGCAGAGAGAGTATAGGTCCTTGTTGCTGGCTATTGTGTTACGCAACCAGGAATCATAAACAATAACATAAAACAGATAGGTTTATGACCTTTTCAGCGCCCTTGATTAAGAAATAACCTCCATGGTCAAAATCGCAATCACCCTTCTCAGCTCCATTCATCCAACACAAGTCAGACCTCAGCATCACAGGCATCCTCCCGATAATGACCTCCCGGTTATCGTCATTTATAATTTCCTTATCAATATATTGATCTGTCCCAGTTTTAAACTTGTCACTTCTAACAACCTTCCGCGTATACACCTGAAATAGCAGAGGAATGTAAGAGTAAAACAGGATGAAACATTACAAGACCCAAAAGACAAAAAAAAAAAAAACAATCAGATTAGCTGTACTGCATAAAGGATAGTATAAAAAGCACGATGAGTCAGCCCTTAGAAAAACAGTATGCATTGTAGAGTTTTCAAATTCATTATCACCATTTACCCAAAAGTATAAAAGGATTTTGAGATAAGTAGTTCTGTATATTCATGGATAGAGGAACTAAAATTGTAAAAGAAACCCATAAATTTTATACCAGAAATCGATCAAGTGGTTACAGCTTATCTTCAAAGTTCAGGTACTGTAACTTTTCAGTAGAGTTATAACCAAGCGAAGCATGCCAATAGAAAATTAAAAAGAAAAATAAAACAACTAATTTACACACCCGCACACATATTTTTAATCATCCATCTCTTTTGATGTTCAATCAGCATACTCAGAAAAAGCACAAAAACATGACAGAAGAATAAATGATCAGTGACATGAATAAATTGCTTGTGATGGTAAAACAGTTAAGATCGCAATATTCGTTGGACTCAAAACGTGTCATCTTGTTGAGTGCGAGAACCAAGAAGTACAAAAATATATAGAAAATCAGTTGCTCAAATTCAAGTTCCTACATACTTTTACAGCAAGTCACACAGGCCACAGTGTGACTCCTAACGCTAGCACATTGTTTGCATGTATGTGTAATGCCATCCAATTTCTCAAAGACATATTGTTTTATATATTAAATCAAGATACATATATATATATATATATATATATATATATATATATAAATAGAGATGACCCAATAAACTCAGGTAACTTGACACAATACAGCAATGATAAATTCAACACCTTTGCTACCATAAACATGAATAAGAGAAAACTTGATTAAATACATTATAAACATGAAAAGACCGTCTCAAGCAGAAATTCAAAGTAGCAGTTCGATTCAATCACATCTATCCACCTGATTATGGATCTGCACTTTCAACCGTGAGGAGTACGTCATATTCTGAAGCCTGGCATGTCTTGGTAACAAATCCAGATAATCTTTACCGGTCTCAGTAAAGAATTTGTCACCAGTCCAAAATCTAGGGCGGTCGAGGGTGACCTTCCCAAATCGCACCGAAACATGCTTCCATTCACCATCCCCTTTCTTTGACGGATCATAACCCGGCTGCACTATAATCTCTCCCATGGAATCAAAAACATTTTGGATTCCATGTGTTATGAAGTCATTGTAAGAGTTGATTTGATGGCTTATTAGGCCATACTGTTCAAAAAATGAAGTCGAAGCTTTCTTGCAGAAATTTCTCAAAAACTCTTCACCTAAATCATGCAATGCTGTCGAGTCCATTAGATCCTCACCATCCCATTCCATATCAGCTGTTCCATTTCCTAGATTCTCACCCTTACTACTTGTCCCTCTGTCT
This sequence comes from Cornus suecica, assembly GCA_963922005.1. Lineage (NCBI taxonomy): Eukaryota > Viridiplantae > Streptophyta > Magnoliopsida > Cornales > Cornaceae > Cornus > Cornus suecica. The sequence goes on from OY998238.1 coordinate 98,348,021, forward strand.
TCAAATATGTCATCTATGTCAAAATCCAATGCAAAGCTTTGGAACTCCTCATCCTTATCACTTGTTCCTGGGTCCTTTACAGGATCCGATTCCCCCATTACACTCACAATCTGCAAAATAAAATTTTAAAAATAAACTTCCAAGAATACTACATTGCAAGTATGATACTAAATTATTTTTGAAACAATAGTAAACTATAACCCTCAAATTCAAACCGTAGAACTCCAACTCTAAGAGCAGAAATATTCCACTAAGGGATCGGATCCTAAGATATCGAGAAGGGGGTAGTTGAGATACAAAGTACTGTTACAGGAAAAAAAAAATGTGCAAACCTAGAGGTCCAATTTTACTGATAAAAACTTTTTCCCCTAATACATACATGCATATATATATATATATATATATATATATATATATATATATATATATATATATATATATAAATAAAGAAAAATCTGGAACTAGCTACGGAAAAAAAAAACATGTAAAATGTGCAAACCTAGAGGTCGTATTTAACTGAGAATTTTTTCCCCCTAATACATACAAAGATACATGCATGCATACATATTTATATATATATAATCTTATAAAGAAAAATCTCGAACTAGCTAAGGAAAAAACATGTATACTTAAAACTTATTTATTCAGGCAAAAAACATGTAAAATGTGCAAACCTAGAGGTCGTATTTTACTGATAAAAAAAAATCCCCTAATAAATACATACATATATATATATATATATATATATATATATATATCTTATAAAGAAAAATCTCGAACTATGTATAAAACTTATTTATTCAGTCACAAAATCAGAACAATATTCTTACGAAGACCAAATAATACTCGTTTTTTCACCGAATAACCAAAAATATGAGTATAAAATGTTACTTATACAAAATAGAAATGAGAAAATAGAAACACGACGAGTGAAATGCTTCGCTCAACTCAGAGAGACAAAGTACTGTTACAGGGGGAAAAAATAAATAAATAAAGGAAAATCAGTTGTTCAAACATCAAAATATCGAAAAATGATCGAACAAAGACAAAATGAAATACTTACATCGAATGGTAGCCCTGCGATTTTTAGGGTTCTATACGCTTTCAGTAGAACAATGCGAGCGTCTTCTAGGGTTTGTAGCGGATGAAATTTCTAGGGTTTACACTCTCTCTCTCTAACTGTGTGCAAATGGAGTGTGTGTATGATTCTGAGGACTAGTGTAAAAAAGCATACACAAAACGCATTTGTGCTTTACACGTGGCGTTTTCTTTGTTCCCCTTTTGCCCACCCTTCCTTCGAGGGCCTTTCCCTATTCGGATCCGGCCCATAAACATAATTCATATTTGACCTGAATAATTTAGAAAGGTTTACACTTGAAATCCTAATTTCTGCACTAAAAAAACAAACAAGTCCTAAACAATTTGTCTTTCATTTTTAAGGTCTTAAATTATTAAATATTCCCTTCACTATAACTATATTTGAACTTTGAAGTAAAATATGGATTATGATGAATTATTATTATCTTTTCGAAAGGTGGATAATGATTAATTTACTCATAAATTAATATAAAGGATATTATTGTATAAGTGTTAATTAATTAATAAGTTTGTATGACAAAAATAAATTACAAATAACCTCATTAAATTACTTAATACAGTATATTAATAGGAGAAACGCATATTTATTTGAATCCTTTAATATATTTTGTAAAGGTGTATATAAATTATGCATCTAGTTCAACGAAAATCATTCATACAAGTTTTTGTCTCTGAGGTTGCATTTTGGATGCAAATTTCTGAAACCGATATACATTGAATAGCAACTTAAAATAAGAAAGAAAATTAAAATATATATATATCATAAAAAATAATTACATGATTTTAGAATCAATCATTGGTGGACACACAAATAACTGTATTATTTTTTTGGTTTGGTGTTGAATAGAGATTGAACCAACCAATGGTCCTGAATTAATATACTCGGTTTTGAAATAATAGTACAAGTTAAATTATTTTTATTTTTTAAAACTGTATATTTTAGAGTTTACTCCAATAAACTCCCATATACTATTTAATTTAATCAATTAATTCCTACTGTGTCCACTCTGCCCCCTATACTATCCAATTTTATCACTATGCCCCCTCCTCCTCACATTTTGAGTCAAAATGTCTAAACTACCCTCCATTAATAGTATAAGGGGGTTTAATGAAAACAACCCTTACAAAAATTATTTTTCAAAAACAAATTATATTTTTCGTAAAAACTATAAATTTCAAAATATATATATATATTTCGGAAAATATATATTATGTTTCAAAGTATGATTTTTTTTCCGAAAAATATATATTATGTTCCAAAATATGATTTTTTTTCTAAAAGATATTTTTTTTGCAAAAAAGTATTTATTATGTTCCAAAATATTAATTTTTTTTCGAAAAATACTTTTTTTGTGAAAAATATATATTATGTTCCAAAATATGATCTTTTCCGAAAAATATATAATATTATGTTCAAAAATATGATTGTTTCCGAAAAATATATACTATTATATTCCAAAATATGATTTTTTTTTGAAAAATATTTTTTTGCAAAAAATATATATTATTTTTTTCCGAAATAATTCATATTTTGGAAAATAATATACTCCCTCCGAAAAATAATTTTTTTGCGAAAAATATATATATATATTTTTGAATTTATAATTTTTGCGAAAAATATAATTAATTTTCAAAAAATAAATTTTTTAAATGGTTGATTTCACTAAACCCTTTTATACTATTGAGGGTAGTTTAGGCATTTTGACTCAAAATGTGAGGTGAGGGGGCATAATTATGAAATTGAATAGTATAGGAGGCAAAATGCACACAATGTGAATTAGTTGATTAAACTGGATAGTATAGGGGATTTCTTGAAATTAACCCTATATTTTATTATAATGATATTAATAATTTTTTTAACTTTACTTTTATGAAATTGAAGAAAAAGACAAAAGATAGTGAGTCCGTGGGTTGTTTGAAGTTAGCATAAATATTTTATTTTTCAAATTTATATATATATAATATTATAAATAAATAGTGTTAAACCATTGGACCCAACTTCAATCAAATCATCTATTGAGATGGTGTAAAATTTGATGGATTTGGGTCCAATGGAATGATATTATTCAAATATTTTTTGTGAGCAAAATTTTCAAATCAAACCCAAAAAAAAAGCACCACTCCCTCTACCAAACAAGCACGAAGGGTAGTCGGAAAATGAAAAGTTATAGTATTAGTGGAATGGACTAAATGGGACTGGGCTTGACTGACTTTTAACACTTTCTAAATGGTGAAACTATGGTAGCCCATGGTCTGTCCATCCAATATTCTAGCTTTGAGTTAAGTGTCCAGACCCATCTTTTCTACATAGAACCTTTATATTGTATAAAGCCTTGGTAATAAATACATCAGCACCACTTGCAAGAGAAAAGTTCTTGACAAAGTAAATTAGCGCCATAAAACACATTCACCGTAACAATATGCTCAATATATAGTTCCACATAAACGACAGAGACCCCTAATAACACAAGCAATGTTCAGCCATTTATGACAAATGTGCATTTTGTTCATGTAGATCGTCAGTTGCAACATCGATCAGCTATAAAGCAGTCACGACATAGTCTCCATTCATTTCTTTTTTCAAATAAGTAACACTAACATAGTCATTGTTACAACCCAGATATTCAAAAATATGCAAAAAATGATATAGTGGTGATATATAATAATGCACCACATATTTGAAAATCAAAGATCAAAAAAATATATGTTCCCACTGCACAGCTTACACAACTCGTCCAAGGAGAGCTCATCGCACATGTGTTGAGCAGGCATCTAAACTCGAGATGCCTCGATCGAGTTCTAGTTCTTCGGGCCAATGTCCTTCAGGCCGCTGATCTGTTCTTCTCCCATGGCTGACATGACACTCACAACAAGGTCTTTCCCTTCGGCAAATCCATCTTTAATCTGAAACACAATACGCGCAGCCAAATATATATATGAGATGCAGGTAACTATCATCGAGTGAAAAGTACTACTAGTTTCCCGCATTTTTCCATGGTGTAAAAATCAGTTGGTATAAAAAAGCTAACCTAGATAACATCCCATTTTATTGTACTATTGCAAAATGTTCACGGAAATCTTTGTGACCATGGCGTTATAATTAAAATATTTACTTCCCGATAAAAGGTAAAGTTGAAAAGAAAGACAGTGATTCATGTTTAATACAAGAATATGATATACCTGGCTGAGCAGATTTTCATCGGTTGGAAGCCTCAAGTCATCCTTGGTGTTACCATTTTCTGTTAACAAACTCACCTGCAATAAAATTGAATTTCCTTAATATGCTATATAACTATGGCCAAACTTATAATACCTATTCCAGTAACAAGAACTAATAACATTTGAATACCATGCACTTATAATAGACATATAGATGGTTTGTAAGTATCTTGAGGAGAACATCTACAAATTCAAAGAGAATATATTGCTGTGATATTTCTCTTCAAAGAAATAAAAGCATGTAGCGAGAGATTAACTAATTAATAAAAGCATGTAGCGAGAGATTAACTAATTAAATATACATATCAAAAAAAATTCCCATTAGAATCACTTACGAAACCGTCTTCAGATATGTCAATTAGTTGATAGTCAGTACGGTTGACATGAGGGACCTGCCAAAAACAGAATTGTGACAACATAACGACACTGACATTCGAACATTACAAGGATGTTAGGATGAAAAAGAGGGGATTCTTACATCACAGTTGTGGGAAGATGGAACAATATCTTCAAGTTTCTTGCCACTAAATACATCGATCCCCACAAAGTGGCACTTCGCATGTCCATGCTTGCCAGTTTTGGAGGTAGAAACCTCGACGACCTGTTTCAATAATCCTCCAACGGGAGTGCATGATAAATATGTGCTCGGAGTAAAAACAAAAATCAAGAAAACAGGACAACAGATTTTACGTGGTTCGCCCACAACTTAGGGCTATGTGATCTCTTCTCTCATGGTTGGTCACACTTACAAATAAGAGAAATATACTCTTAAATTTATAGGCATGCACATGGTACAAATATAAATATATATATATAAATATTCAAGAACAAAATAGTCTATAACTGATAAAAAAGATCATAGAAAACGAAGAATTAATGAACAAAACTACATTCTTTTCACTATTAGCAGAAGATTATCCGCCAATTACTTATAGTTGAGTTTAATTTCGTGAAAATTAAGTAACATTTTTAGTACCGATATGTTGCTGCTAATTTTTTTTTTTCCGGTAATTCAAATATATTAATAAAAAGAATAACAATACAAAGGGTTGGATAAAACCCAATAGAAGGCCAACTGCGGAAGAAGCCAACAAGGCAAAACAAAGGAGGCAAAAAAACTCCTATCGATGCAATCAACATGTTGCTACAATAAAAACAACAAAAAGAAAGCATCACAACATAGAAAGACAGAGATAACGGGAGAGAAGACCAGACAATTGAATCCCTGTTTTGCTTCTAATTCTTTACTTCGGTATTCAGATGATATTGTCATTACCAACACCCTATTTTGTTGTATCAAGTCATTTAGAGTCGTCAAAGCATTTTTAGGATGCATTTCACTCTAAGACCTCAATGACATCATTGACATGTTTAATGTTAGGGTTATACTATCCAATTTAATCAACTAACCTCTATTGTATCCATTTTGCCCCCTACACTATTCAATTTAATCAATATGCCCCATCACCTCTCAAAATGCCTAAACAATCCTCAATAGTATAAGGGGGTTTAGTGAAATTAATAGTATAAGGGGGTTTAGTGAATTATTTTGGAAAAAATAATACATATTTTCTGCAAAAAAAAAAAAATTCGAAAAAAAATCATATTTTGTTCCAAAATATGAATTTGTTTTTCGAAAAATATTTTTTTTGCAAAAAAGTATATATTATGTTCCAAAATATGATTTTGTTTTTTGAAAAATATTTTTTTTGCGAAAATGTATATATTATGTTCCAAAATATGATTTTTTTCTGAAAAATAATTTTTTGCGAAAAATATATATTATGTTCCAAAATATGATTTTTTTTTGCGAAAAAGTATATATTATGTTCCAAAATATGAATTTTTTTTCGAAAAAAATTTTTTTGGCAAAAAATATATAATATGTTCCAAAATATGATTTTTTTTCTGAAAAATATATTTTTTGCGAAAAAATATTTATTATGTTCCAAAATATGAATTTTTTTTCGAAAACTAATTTTTTTGCAAAAAATATATACTATTATGTTCCAAAATATAATAGTATATATTTGTTTTATTTATCGTTCACTAATTCCAAGATACAAATTTTGTTTGTATACCAAGTTCTCCTATTTCCAACTGGTTCAGCATAAAAACAAATTTAAAAAATATTTCGAAACATAATAGTATATATTTTTTGCAAAAAAATTATTTTTCGAAAAAAATTCATATTTTGGAACATAATATATATTTTTTGCAAAACAAATCATATTTTGGAACATAATATATACTTTTTAGCAAAAAAAATATTTTTCGGCAAAAAAATCATATTTTGGAACATAATATATATTTTTCGCAAAAAAAAAAATCATATTTTGGAACATAATATATTTTTTTTTCAAAAAAATTATTTTTCGAAAAAACAATTCATATTTTGGAATATAATATATACTTTTTCGCAAAAAAAAATTCATATTTTGGAACATAATATATACTTTTTCGCAAAAAAATATTTTTCAAAAAAAAAATTTTATATTTTGGAACAAAATATGATTTTTTTTCGAATTTTTTTTCTTTCAAAAAGTATATATTATTTTTTCCGAAATAATTCACTAAACCCCCTTATACTATTAATTTCACTAAACCCCCTTATACTATTGAGGATAGTTTAGGCATTTTGAGAGATGAGTGGGCAAAATGGATACAGTAAAAATTAGTTAATTAAATTAAATAGTATATGAGGATTTACTGAAATTAACCCTCAATGTTATAGATCTATCAATTCTTACTAGACTTGGAGACTACAAAATTATTTGTTGAAACATGGAAATGACGTCTACAACATCTCTGAAGGATCCTTTTCAACACCTACAGGCCCAAAATTCTCTTGTTCCAAATTCCATTTCGAAAATGCAATATAGATTTCTAGGTTACCACCAACAGCTTCACAGGTGTATTCTATAATCAAAAACTCAAAATTCCCGTTAAGTCATTTTGACATCTTTGGTGCCGGAAAATTTGAATGTATTATTCTGAGTTTTATACGATAAATTAGGATGATTTTGCCAACCCGGATTATGACTATTTGAAAATGGATCATTATTCGGATTGGTAAAAGTAGTGTTAACATCCTCAAACATTTGGTCATGTTGCAAAGTTGAACACAATTCACCTTTGAATTGGCACGACTGTGATACCAGATTTCTTTGATACCACATATGTGGGACTAACCCATGAGCTATCGAAGATGGGATATATGATATCTGCATCAAGGGGCAATTGATTTCTGTTGTTCATGGGCAACTCTAAGGTCCTATGACGATATGACTACAATGCAATAGATGTGCGGTTTCATTGTTTCTGCTTCATTTTTATTCTTTTCACAAGCATCAGTTGATTTAATCCTTTTTCTTCAATTTTTATCACCTCAAACGGAAATAAAGAAAGAAAATTGTATTATATCACCTCAAACGGAAATAAAGAATTTGAAGGCTTTGTTTCTCCAACCATTTTCCCCCTCTTATTGATTTACTATCCTTCTTTTGCATAAGTTTACTAGTTTAGTGCAATAAAAAAATCCATCAACCAAAGAACAAATCTTCAAACGAAATTTTGATAAAACGACATATAAAATCCAAAAGCAAAATTGTAGTCTGGGAAAGAACAAATGACGAAAAAAAATGCTTGCAAGTGAATCAATCAATGATTATTAGATCAACATATAAGCTCCAACCCATAATTAAATCTGAAAAATTAATAAATAAACAGAGTCAATCTCAATCATCATATACATATAAATACAAATCCACACAATCATTTGTTTTATTTCTATATATGTGTGTGTGTTTTCTCACTGTGATCTAAAATCGTATAAAACCACCCAAAATCATATTTTTCCATTCACAGGCAAAGAGATATAAGGTAATGCACATTGATATCACAATATAATAAAGATCGTAATAAGGATCATAGATAAAAATAGGGCATATATAGAGAGAGAGAGACCTTGCAGGGACGATTTTTGATGACGATATATCCGTTTTTGCGGATAGTACCAGCTTGTTGAGGGAAGGTCTTGGAGGCTCCAGAGTCGGCCTTGGATTCGAAATGATGCTCTTCGTCAGACATTTTTTTTTTCTCTCTCTCTCTCTGAGATATGAACTTTCTCCTCAAGTCTTTCTCTAGAAAGTTAGAAACCAAAGGAAAGGAAAGGAAAAGAGGAGAGCCAAACACTGGTTCAAAGACGAAGGTGATTTATTTGTCTACCATTTGTCATCATCAGAGGTTCCTAATTACATGCAGAATTTTTCTCATCACGGCCGTTGAATCTGATTTTATTCTGTAACTTTTTGGACGCTCTACATATTTGTCCTCTTCTTTTAAATACTAAGGAGGGTAAATAGCTTAAAACCCCCTCAATTTTACTCTGTTTCCCTACTATACCCCCTCAACTAAATTTAGCCTCCTAAATTTTCATTTTTTCGCACCATGGGTTTGCCCTCCAAACTTTTTACCCTTTTGCCCTCCAAATTTTTATATTTTCACCTTGCATTTAACCATCTTATAGGGTAAAGTGCAAAAAACCAATTTGTCTCAATTCTATTATAAAAGACTATCATACCCTTACTATTATATTTCTTAATTCTTTAAATTACAAAAATATTATTTCTTTTAGTTAGAATATTAATTCTACCATTTACCTTTAATGTATTAGACTAAATATACTCTCAAATGCTAAAAATAAATAAATTATAAGTTTTAATTATTTTATTTGTAAATCAATTAACTTATTATTAAATTTTAGTTTGATTTAAATCATAAAACTCATTATCTTAATTAATCTTTTTATGCCAAATGAAACTTTATTTTCATAAAAATATATTCATAAATAAATCACAAATTACTTAATAATAAATACCTGTTAATTTTCTCATGTTTTATATTTATAGGGATGACAACGAGTGCGATTCTGGACGGGTGTACCCTGCCCCGCCCCAACAACCATTAAGAAATCCCCACCCCATCTCATCCCTACCCAAAATCGGCTAAATGGGGTGGGAGGTCACCTTGTCCCCGTTGGGTTTTTTAAAACTGTTGGATGCCCGCGAGTACCCGCTAACAATTGAAATTTTTTTAATATTTCACTTTAAAATTAAACAATTCCACAAAATCATATACTCAAAACACGAAATTCAATATTATAGAAACTAAATAAACATCAAATTATCCAACAATCCAAATTATAATACATTTTACGAAAAATAACAACAACAAAGAAGTTTGTCCAATGTTCACTTCAATCTAGACAACAACAAAAATAAAATTTTAGGATTAGTGGGTTACACTTATTTTTTATTCTAATATGTCTAAACGGGACGGGGACAACTAAACCGTCCCCATCCCTTTTATGTGAGGTTTTTTTCTCCAATTCCATCCCCACCCATATAGTATAAACGGGGTACCCAAAATTGTTATAAACGTGATAGGGCGGGGCGGAGCGGGGCAAATTGTCATCCCTATATATATAACATGAGAAAATAAGTATACCGAAAATTTCTACTCCAAAAGCTCTTATCGGTAAGTCTCTTGTTATCTCTTGTTCTTTGGTACTAGCTTTGGCTTTCTAGGTTTTAGCTTCTATAGTTGTTTAAAGCAATTATCTACCTAGGTTTTTCTTCTTTTTTTTTTTTTGTCAAATTTAGCTCTTACTGAGAAAGAAAGACCATCACTAAAACACCAAGCATTTTTCTAGGAAATGACTTCAGTGTCTTTTGTACACACAGAAATAGATAATAAAATGGTGGTTGCAAAGATATTCTTTAAAGATTTAAATGTTTAATTGATATTCTTTTAGTTGATTTTCTATAATTTTTTGGGGAAAAAAACAAAATCAAGTGTTGTATAATTTGAAAGATGATAGACATGGGATGTGAGATGAACAAGATTTAGGTCCAATTACATTATATGATTTTCAGTACCTGGGGTTTCATATTTGGATATTATCATTTTTTTAATGTCTCTGTCTTCTTTCCGATAATGAGTTTTATTTGCTTCTTATTATTTGGGTGTTCATTATCTTGTGTTGGATGAAAACTTGGTAAGTTCTTTGGTTAAATATACAATTAGGGCATTTGAGTGTATGTCCATACATTTGGTAGGTTCTATGAAATTTTCAAATTTCATATGCATTGATGATCGGTTTAGCATGTAGAGTACATGTTAAACCGAACTATATATATATAACATGAGAAAATTAACAAATGAACTATCTCTATATATATATAACATGAGAAAATTAACAGGTGTTTATTATTAAGTAATTTGTGATTTATTTATGAATATATTTTTATGAAAAGAAAATTTCATTTGACATAAAAAAAATTAATTAGGATAATGAGTTTTATGATTTAAATCAAACTAAAATTTAATAACAAGTTAATTGATTTACAAAATAAAATAATTAGAACTTATAATTTTATTTTTTTTAGCATTTGATCAGAGTATATTTAGTCTAATACATTAAAGGTAAATGGTATAATTAGTATTATAACTAAAAGAAATAATATTTTTATAATTTAAAGAATTAAGAAATATAATAGTAAGAGTATGATAGTCTTTTATAATAAAATTGTGGCAAATTGGTTTTTTGTACTTTACCCTATAAGATGGTTAAATGTAAGGTGAAAATATAAAAAAGTTTGGAGAACAAAAGAGTAAAAAGTTTGGAGGGCAAGCCCATGGTGCAAAAAAATAAAAGTTTAGGGGGCTAAATTTAGTTGAGGGGGTATAGTAGAAAAAGAGAGTAAACTTGAGGGGGATTTTAAACTATTTACCCTACTAAGTACTATTAATTCTTATCATTTAAAATTTCACTACTATTTGGGAATATCAAAAAAAAATTTTGAATGGTAAGAAACTCGCATATTTTCTTATTCTTTTAAATACTACTACTATTTAATTCTTATCATTTAAAATTTCACTACTATTCTGGAATATCAAAGTTTTTTTTTCCATCACACCTCCTAAGAGGCTCAAACCCCTAACCTACTCAATTAGAGGAGATTATACCATTGCAACACATGTACGCTAGTTCATATCAAAGTTTATATAAATTTATACAACACATAGGCCGTCCTCAACCAATAAGAAAATTGAAAAGCAAAATAATACTTATCATGTGTTTGAAAAACAAATATGAAATTACTAATGATCCATTTTTCAATAGTCATATATTTGTGTGAGATATAAGTGTTTTATTAATATATAATTGTTATATTAAAACTGATTAATATTATAATGTATAGACCTACAACCGAATGAAATTAAACACAATCTAAGTGTATATATATATTAAGTTATATTGCAGGGTCATGTTTGATAGTTTAAAGGGCTTACTCCCTCTGTTCCTTGGGCTATAGGCCTTGGTTGGTTCTTCTTGCTTTGGCGGTTGTGGGGGATCCTAGATAGAAACCCCATCTCCATTTTCCATGTATAGTTTTGGTTATTTTATCAATCTAATGCTGACTTTTCAAAAAAAATAAAAAAAGAAGTTAAACACAATTTAAAATATATTATTTTTTAGTTAAAAATATGGCTATTAACATAAAACTCTTCCTGGTCAAATTTTTAACAAATACTCCTTTCACAATGAAAATCTTTCATAAATCCCCTTTTTCGATTCCAAACGACAACATCTTAATGTTTTTTTTGCCCTTAAATTACGTTTTAGACAACAATGTTTCAATATTTTTTTGCTATCAAATTACGTCATTTTGAGACGAAAATGGAGTCCAGGAAAGATTTTTATAGTGGATGGGGCTCTGATTTATCAGCATGAGTTTTGCATATTTTGATCAAGTGTTCTTAGAAAGGCTCGACTCAAAACCATAGTTGACTGACTCCTATTAGGGGTAACTAGTTACGACTTATGTTAATAGCCCTTAAAAATAGTGTATAAAAATAAAAAATTAAAAAATTAATAATAAACTCCAAATCAATGCTCTCGTTCATGATTTTATAAATAAGGAATATAATATTATTTTCACATATAAGAAATATTATTTTATAATATTCGAAGTGATCCATGTTTTTTTTTTTTTGAAAATGCAAGAAATATTATTGAAAAAGGCTAGAAAAAGCCACCAAGACCAAGGGAAAGACCCCAAAGATCTAAACAAAGCACCACCAAACTCAACAAAGCCCCACACCCACCATGTGAGGGAATGGTAGAGCTTGACACAAGCAGCCCTCTCAAAACACAAACTATGAAAGCTAGATAACCAAAAACAGTACACAAAGGACTGACCCCTTCTACTATTGAAGCCACACACCAGCTGGGCAATCAACCACAGCACAAACATACAGATAAACAAAAATTGAACCTGGAAAACCTCAGATGCTAGCAATCTTAGTATTGGCATTTGACCTCTTGAATTTTTGCAAGGACTGGCCTCTGAAATCTCTATTTGAAGCATATGCAAGGACATAAACTCTTCAGCATAAAATCTTATGTTTCTTTCCCTCCATATAGCATAGATAGTAGCAGCTAAACACCATCTGGCAGTGATAGAATAGAGGCTCATATCCTTAAAATTGGTATTACACCAGTTAAGCATATCCTCCCAACAATTAGAAGGCCAACAATATTTTCCTTTAGCACACATAGCATTCCAAAGGGTGGCAGTTTCATGGCAAAGGAAAAATAAGTGATTTCTATTCTCCACATTTCCCTTGCAGAACACACATTGAGCATGGTCAATCACTCCCATTTGAATTAGTATTGATTGGGTGTTGAGTCTATCAAGAGCAGGTAACCACAAGATAAAAGCATGTCTTGGTATAACTTATTTGAACCACACACTAGAATTCCAATTCACTTTGTTGAACCTAGATCTCATAACTTCCCAAATAGAGCCTATACTAAACTTCCATCTGTTTGGCAGCTACACCACTTTGTCATGATCCCCTCTGACTACAATGAAAATATCATCCCTCAACTGCTGCAGATCAGGGGTAGGAGCTCTAGTCCACCTCCAAGCACAATTCTGAATAATGGAAGCAACTTTGACATTAAGACCAAACCCTGAAGCTACTATGCATCTATCACCCCAAACATTAGCTATGGGCATGTCATAGACCCAAGGGTCATACCACAAGGATATATGCTTACCATCTCCGATTCTGAACTGAATTAGGCCTTGCATTTTATCCCTAAGCTTAAGAATTTTCCTCCAAGCCCAAGAACAAGCTTGAGCCACCTCCATCACCCAGAAATGACTATCCTTAATGAGCTATTTATTAACCCACTGAGCCCATAAGCATGGGGAGTCAGGCTGCATAAGTCTCTATGTATGTTTGCACATAGCAGACATGTTCCACTTTTCAAGGTTTTTTAAACCCAAGCTACCCTCACTCTTAGGAGTACACACCCTCTCCCAAGCAACTTTACCACCCTTCTTGAAGTTCTCATCCCCTTTCCATAGAAAACTTCTCATGACAGCATTAATTTGTTTCATGACAAGTTTAGGAAGAATAAAAGAGCTAGACCAATAAACCTGCACTGAAAACACCACAACAGAAAGGAGTTGAAGCCTCCCAGCAAAAGAAAGAGATTTATTACTCCATTTGTGCACTCTTCTAGTAATTTTGTCCACAAGAATAAGGTATTCAGTAGGTTTTAGCTTAGCAGTGATGAGAGGGACACCAAAGATAGAAGATAGGGAGTTGACCCAAGCTGAAACCTGAAATTCTTAACAAATGAGCCACATTAGCATTGCAAACCCCAGAGGTAAAAATGGAGCATTTAGAAGGGTTGGGAGATAGCCCAGACAGGTCACAAAATCCCTTCAAAGCTTGCAACAGCCCCCCTCCACAGAGCTTAAAGAACCAGCACAAAAAAGTAACACATCATTAGCAAAGAAGATGTGATCCATGTTATATTCTTGCTTTTCTTTTTTATTTAGATTTCTAGCCAACTCTTTCACATCTTCTCATTTAAGCCAACACGGACCTAGCTTAGGTCCGGTGGATCAGTGGAGGCCGCTGCCCCTCACTAAATTTTTATTTTTTATTTAAATTATTCTTAAATTTAGAATTTTAGTTATTATGCCCTCACTGAATTTTATAAAAAAATATTCTAAAACCCCTATTAAAATTTTTATATTATAATTATTATCCCATTCACTTGAATTTTTAGATCCGTCACTACATACAAGTGTCCATATTTTATTATCTTGAGGTGTGATTTTCTCTTTTTCACTTATCTATAATGTTAGCAAATGTCATACTTTTCCTTGCTCACAACGGATAGGAAGCCCGTTAATTGTTGAACAGATAACGTTAGTGTTGTTATTCTTGAAGAGTCTAAGGAATTTAAAACATTATTTGTTTAACAATTAACGGGTTTCCTATCCATCGTGAGCAAGGAAAAGTATGATATTTGCTAACATTATAGATAAGTGAAAAACATAAAATCACACCTCAAGATAATAAAATATGGACACTTGTATGTAGTGACATATCAGGGCTATAAAACAGTTTTTTGAAAATGGCATACTATAAAGACAGGTTAATTGTACTTACATTGCCTTGATCCCAAAGATTCCTAACCCCATGTCTCCTGTTGATTATAGACCTATTCCATGTTGTAATATTATATATAAATGCATTTCCAAACTCCTAGCTGATAAACTCAAGCCATTTTTACCCTCTCTCATTAATAAGGCTCGAAATGCCTTTATCAAAGGGAGAATGATTGGGGATAACATTATTCTTGCTCATGAACTTATTAGAGGGTATGTATCTACTACTATTACCGAAAACATTGCTAAAATACTTTTACGAGAAGGTTTTATCGGACTTAAATCCCCCAAGATGCACTGTAAAAGTATATTTGCAAAAAAATTATGATAATCTTGATTGGTATTTCCTTCTTGATGTCTTCTTAATCTTGGGTTTTCCTACTATTTTCATTTCATGGGTCATAACTTGTATCACAACTGCTTCATTTTCTTTATTCATTAATGGTGAGTTATATGATTTTTTTAATTGCATTAAAGGTCTTAGACAAGGGGACCATTTATCCCCTTACCTTTTTGTTATTGCCATGGATGTTCTTTCTTCTATTACTAACTCTTTGACTAGTAAGAGTTTGTTTAACTATCATTGGAGATGCTCTACTACTAAGCTTACCCACCTATCATTTATTGATGATATTCTTATGTTTTTTAAAGGGAATCTTGATTCTACTCTTATTATTAAGGATGTACTCTCCACTTTTTCTATGTTTTCTGGCCTTAGTCCTAATCCATCTTAAAGGCAATTGTTTTGTTCTGGATTATTGCCCCAGTTAGTGGAGGATATCCAATGCATCTTTAGCTATCATATTGTTTCCCTCTCCATTAGGTATCTTAGTATTCCTCTTTTATCTTCTAAGCTCACTTCCCTTGATTGTCAGGGTATTATTGATAACATGTTGACCAAAGTGTCCAAATGGACAACTAGGGCATTGTCATTTGCAAGAAGATTGCAGCTCATTAAGTTTACACTATTTAGCATTCATGTCTACTGGTCTAGCTTATTCATTCTTCCAGGAAAAGTTTGCAAGTCTATCCAAGAGGTGCTGAAAAGATTTCTCTGGGTCGGACCTAGCATGGATAAGTTCAAAGCTAAAGTTAAATGGGAAAAACTTTGTACTCCTAAAGAAGCTTGAGGATTGGGGATCCAAAATGTTCAGTTATGGAACAAATCATCTATTCTTAAACATATTTGGACCCTTTGCTTTAATAGGGAGGAGAACATTTGGAAATAGTGGGTTGAGATGAACCTACTTAAAATGAATAATTTTTGGGAGTTGCCTGTTAAGGGGAGTACACATGGTTCTGGAAAAAACTTTTGCAAAACAAGGACACAGCTGAATCATGTATTTTTCACAAAATAGGGAATGGAGAGAGCTACTTTGCTATATTGGGACAATTGGCTACCATGTGGCAGAATCCCTTAGGTAATTCTAAACTCTCAAACTAAATTGAATCAGCAACATAACAAGCAGGCAAAGGTGTCATTAGTTTTGTCTAATGGTCAGTGGGCTTGGCCTAGAGGTCTCTTTAACTTGTTATCTAGACACATTAATCTCACCACTATCCCTATTCCTACCACCTCTAACCATGATATTGTTCACTGGGTACCATCCCCTAACCACTCATATTCCATTAAACATACCTTGTTAGCCTTATCCCCTACCCTTCCACCTGTTATTTGGCATAGTATTATCTAGTTCAAGAGCATGATTCCAAAACAATCTTTTTGTCTATGGTTAGCAGTTCATGGCAAACTCATGACAAAGGATAGACTATGTATTGCGTATACAATGATACCTAATGTATGCATTTTATGTGTGGAGGCAGCTGAAAGCCATGATCACTTGTTTAATAAATGTAAGTACTCTAAAGAAGTATGGCAAGGAATTCAGGAAAAATGTGGTTACTATACCAGATCAGGTTCTTGGAACCAGTTCATTAGCTGGGCAGCTACCCATTGGAAAAAGGATTTGAAGGAAATTAGAATTCTAACTTGGAACTTATCTCTAACATGTTTTACCTATCATATATGGAATGAAAGAAATCACTGAATTTTTAGAGAGAAGTTTGTACCTCCTTGGAAGACACTTAATGCCATTATCAATGATATTCGAATGAAACTCTTCTCAGTGAAACTTTGTAGCTGCCCCATGGATAAAGAGATTGCTAAGGACTGAAATCTGCCTGAATCATTCCATGTGATCAATGCCCATAACCCCTTTTTTACATTCCAACTAATCAACACCACAAATTGCAGTGACACGCCCTCTGGTTTAATTAGCCCAACCATTAACCCTAATCAAACTGATCAACCCCCAATCATTTACTAATTACAAACCCTAGCAATCCCTTAAACTATAGTAGGATCCAATACTTCCATAACATCCCTCCCACCCAACCTGACCTAGACCCTTCAAACCACCCACACCAGCACTTAATTCCCCCTCCAAGTACGACCCAAATCACCACCAATTCACGCACTCACCTGTAAAGGACAACCCAAACTGACCTAGACCATTCAAACCACCCATACCTGCACTCAAGTCCCCCTCCATGTATGACCCAAATCATCCTCATCACCAACTCGTGCCCTCACCTGCAAAGGACAACCCAACCTGTCACAGACCCTTCAAACCACCCACACCAGCACCCAATTCTTCCTCAATGGATGACCTAAATCATCCCCATCACCGATTCGTGCACTCACTTACAAAGGACAACCCAAGCCCCAATCTTTACAACCCAACCTTATATCACCGCTCTTATTACATGCATAACCCCTATCCATCAGTGCACTACAACCCCTTCGCCTTTGCTACCGTCTCCACCTCAATCGGATTGATCTTGTACCCATGCCACTTGTTGTGTTGCCAATATGAGCAATTGAGGGTTTGAATCCTTGTTTTTTTGTTTCTGAATGAATAGATCTGAAAGACGTTGTCGTCATATTATGGACCCTTGCTGTTTGAATTAGCTTTGATTATGATTGTAAGGTTTGCAAGAGTAAAGTCTTCTATGGGGTAATTAGATTAGAGTTGGAAATTTGATGTAGTGTGTTTTGATATTCCCCTTTTACCCCTTTTGGTGTGTATTCTTTGTTTCTTTTTCTCCTCTTTTGGGTTCCCGAAACACTGTTCTTGTATCATGCTTTTTTATATATATATTCTTTTATTCACCGAAAAGAAAGAAAGAATAACAACAGTGTAATCATTTCCATCCAAAAGGTGATAAACATTTCAACATTTATATATCTTAAAATTACAATGCGGTTAGGATTTTAATGCATTTAATTTTTTTTAATGTGTTCATTTTCACACTGTTAGATTAGGGTCGAGAGATTAAGAGGATCCTTGTTTTACCCATCTTCTTACTATCAATATTTTCATCATAATTTTTCGTTTGATTATGATTTCTCAGTTTCTACAATAATCAACTTTTTGCATATCATTCTCCATATTGCCCGAAAATATATCTTTGAGTGTAATTATTAGTATTACACTTAAAATGTATATACATACATTCGTTCACTAAATTTTCTTAAGAAGAGCAAACAAGACATAAATAAATAAATTTTACCTAGTTGGAAACGGAGAAAAAAAAGACATAAATAAATAAAAACTCTTACTATTACATTCAAAAATCAAATTTTCTAAAAGGTCCATTTAGCGGCATGGAATTAGAGCCTTGGAATCGGAATTGGGGATCCAATTCAAAATCCATTGTTTGGATATAACAAAATACGTTGGAATTGGAATTGAAATGCAATTCCAAATACACCAATTTCACAATTTGAATTTAACAAGAGAAATTGTGATTTCCAATTCCACATATTCTTCAAACATTGACCCTCTAAATACTCTCTCTCTAACAATATACTTTTCACAACCACAAACATACATATATATACATAAATACCAATATGTATACATATGCCTATATATAGGTATTTATATACACACCCTCATATATAAATATATATACACATATATATATGTATACCTTGGAATGTGAACACCAAGGTCTCAAGGCTTATCAAAAACAACTAGTGGAGGATTCCACCATCTCTGCTCAGATATGCTCCTATGGGCAGCTTTGATAATCTTCCAACCATCCACCATGGTGTTGTAGACATGACCATTTGGACCCTTTCCACTATAGGCAGATTCAATTTCAAGCACACATTTTTGGCCCTCTTGCCTCCTTCTATTAAATACAGAAGACAACATTCCATTTGGTTTCAGAATCACATACCAAGACATGGCTTGTTGTGCAAGGTAGGCTTAGAACAAAAGATAAACCTGGGATTCCTTCTATTCTTTCCCCTATGTGTTGTCTATATGGAGTGTGTTATGAAACACATGAACATCTTTTATTCTCTTACAATTTTTCCTAGAAAATTTGGCTATGGTGTTGTAAAGAGGAGCCACGATGGTACACTAATCCACGACTCCAGGGAATCATTAAAAGGAAGTTGGAAAAATGTCAACAGGGGATCTCATGAAGAGATCAAGGGGGATCCGCGGATCTAGGGAGTTATCAAAGGGACGTTGGAGAAAAACCAACAGGAGATCTTGTAATGAGATCAGGTACACGAGAAAGTTCTACAAATAGGCGATCGCTAGAAGTTTGACACTAGGGGTCATAGCCAATAGTCAAGCTCCGTGACCCTATGAACTAATCGTGCAGGGAGTCTTCATTTACTATCCTGAGGAAACGTTTTGAGGAGATAAATGGCGGGTCACGACCTCATTTATCAAGAAACTCAAAATAAAGTACCTAAGATATATTAAATGACGCTCAGGGGACATGTAAATGGAAATATGTATAAAAGGACATGGTCCCAGGAAACCATGACATCAGGTAACAGAATTCGCGAGGAAAAACATCTCGCAACATGAGTATTTACGGAATAAATCTCGCGACATGAAATGAGCATTCGCAAGATGAACTTCGCGATATATATATATGTATATTCGTGGATCACGCGGATAACTAATCTGACGTGGCACTAATTTATGCGTGAGCAAAAGTCTATAAATAGAGGACCAGGACTTCATTCAAGGAGGATGTTTTAGAGACTTAGAGAGAGAAATTTCTAAAGAAATATAGAGTGTTTTCAGGCTATTTGCATTGCTTCTATCCTGTTTATTTTTCTCTTTCTATACTCCTGTAAACCATTGAAAACAATAAAATCATCAACATTATTATTATTTTGTGTTCATTTTGTCTGGAAACTATCTCTAAATACAATTAAATCAGAACCCCCCTACAGGTGTCAACATATTTGTGGTGTGTATCTAGGTGAGAATTCATTTGAGGGAATCATTGATTGGGCTTCAAACCTTTAGGAGCATAAGACTTCTCATGTAAGAGGAACTGTGTTCAGATTATGTTTTGCAGCTTCTATATATTTCATATGGGAAAAAGGAACTATAGAATTTTTGCTTCCAAGAGTATTCCTCTTCAAGGAGCCTTGTTTCCAGAAGCAAAGAGGTCATCAGGTTTAGACTTGTGTCTTTAAAGCTCAAGAACTCTAAACTCAACAGAGATACTGCTTCTATTTGGTCTCTCCCAAGCTCAGTTATGGAGGTCACATGATACTCCCAAGCTCAGTTATGGAGGTCACATGATACTATAGCCATGCCTTTGGTTTGTTTTTAGATCTTAAGCTCTGTTTGGCCTTGCTTGGTGATGTTATGCCTTGACATTGTTTGTATTCTTTTGTTTGTTTTTGTTTAATATACTTTGAATTACCGGGAAAAAAAAAGAGTATGAATACACAAACAAATATATATAGCCACATACAGACATATATACACATAAACACATACATATAAATTCACATATATATACACATCCACATACGCATGCATATACACACATATATATTCATATCTGTAGGCTATACTTGTATACTTATACCTATATATATATATTATCTAATTAATTAATTAATTTTAAAGTTATGATCTTTTACATTCAAATTGGGTTGGGTTTGGGATTGAATTCAAATTACATTTGAATTCCAAGACATATCAAAACAATGTATTTGGAATTGCATTTGTGGAATTGAAATATCATGACATTCCAATTCCAATGCAATTCCAATTCAATTCCAAATCCGCGCAACCAAACGGACCCAAACAGTTTTTCCAATATACAATTTAGCAAAAATTCATTGATTAGTAAAACTAATTAAACTCAAATCCAACAAAGAGAATCCATATCACCTTCTCTAATATGATTTGAAAGCAAGGATGATCAAGCAAGAAAAATATTGTACAACAAAAATAGTAGATTACACAAAACATATAATTATATGTCTGGTTCGGTTTAAGCTTCCGTAATAGAGCGAGCAACGGCTTCAGCTAGTGTTACAGTAAAACTAGAATCTTTAGTCAATGATGCAATATATTCTCCAATACTTGTGTACCTACTGTTGATATTTTTGTCATTCTTGGAATAATCGTGTGTTAAGTTCTGAGAAATTGTTGTAACAACTTGATTTTCCATAGAAAGAGTAAGATCAAGGTTAACAGGTGGTTGAAGAAAATGACTAACTACAACTGGACTAAGGGAATCAGTCGCGGAGCCTTTGATGGAACTATCAATTGTTGATATAGAATTTTCAGCTATGGCGATAGTAGCTCCATGGTTGTGTTCTCCTTCGTAAGTCACAACTAGGACACACTCATCATCCATGCACTTTTGCACCTGAAACCACGAGGTGGTGAAGAGTTGCATTCAGTTACAGGTTTTGTTTTATAAAATTGAAAAAATAATTACTAAAAATTTTAAGTACTGAATGTATTTTTATATTTTTGTAAATTTTTGGTGTTCAGACTTCAATATGAAGTGGTGATCATGTCACTTAAAATCTTATCTCATTTTAAGTGATATTTAAATTTTTATCAAACACACTTAACTAAATAAATATTGAATCTATTTAGATTTAAGTAATAAATAAGTATTATCAAATAGTCCATAGGATATATGACTTTAATTTTAGTGGGATCTTCGGTATATGACTTTAATTTTAGTGGGATCTTCGAGAATAGTGTGATTTAATATAAAAAAAGAAAAGAAAAAAAGAACGGTAACCTCAGATAGTCTATTGTGGAAAGAGATAGAGCAGTTGAACTACTTTGATATTTCATGTTAAATAATTTCTTACATTTTAAAAAATAAAAATAATTTGGTTTTGAAGTAATACCACACCTATTTTTGGTTAATTCAAATTTGTAATTTTGATCATTTAGACTGAAGGAAAAGGACAATACTTTGTTCCTCTCGGGAGTAAGGCTGTAAATGAACCGAGTCATTCGTGAGCAAACTCGGGTTCGGCTCGTTAAGAGCTCGGCTCGTGCTCGTTCGTTTAGTAAACGAACCGAGCCTGAGCACAATTTTTAGGCTCGTATAGTAAACGAGCCGAGCTTGAACATTACTAAGCTCATAAACAGACTCGTCTAAGTTAAATAGTAAAATTATATCATATTTGACAAAAGAAAGTGTTCAAATTGAACAAATTATGAAGATTATTGTGAAAAGATTATAGAAATTAGGTGGTCATAACATAAAATTCATTTATAAAAAATTATACTAGTGGAAATATGTTAAAACAGACATGCAACAACTCAATCCAGACAACTATTAGGAAGATTAATATATGTTGCACTGAAACGAGTCGTTCGTGAACAAGCTCGGGCTCGACTCGTTAAATCTGGCGTTCGGCTCGGGCTCGTTCGTTAAGCAAATGAGTCGAGCTTGAACACATTTTCTAGGCTCGTTTAGTAAATGAACCGAACTTGAACATTTCAAAGTTCGGCTCGGCTCGGTTCGTTTGCAGCCCTACTCGGGAGGACCTAGACCTCTGATGTGGTCCAATTGTAATTGGACACTTGAATAAAAAATATATATATTAAAATAGAATTAAGGTCAATTTATGGTTTTATGAATTTTATAACCAACTTATTTTTTTTGTGCGCGAATACTATCGGATGACATGAATACTTTAAAGTATTGTGGCCACAATAAACATAATACAAGCATGTAACAAACTGTTGTGACCACATTTTAGTGTACCTTCTTTTTGACTTGGCATCCAGGAGCCATTGAACATCTGAAATAAGCTCGAGGTGATGGATTATCTTTGGTAATTTTCTGTCCATATTTCCTCCATTGAAACCCATCTTTCACTATCTAAAAAATCAGAATTAATTAATACATGAAGGAAATAGTCATATATATATAACACCGACCAGGAAAACAGAAGAAGAAAGAACTTACTAAGCTCTTGTCACTTGAGTCAGTTCTAACGAAAACTCGGTATGGCATAGCGATTGGATTTTCGGTTAAAGTAGTGGTGATGAGTAATTCATTCTTTCTCTTAAGGCGGGCTTGAAGAATGTTGCATTGACCCCTCATAGCTTCTACCATGAATCTAAGAGTTTCATTCTCTTTACCTAAGCGTTCCAAGTCTGATACCAAACTTTTCACCTAATTAAACCAATAAAAGAAGAGAAATAAGAACAAGAACCAAACGAAAGAAGAGAATAAGAGCAAAAGTTCATCTTTCTTAGGGAATATCCTTAAACATTATTTCCAAAGTTCTATAGCATATACAGGACGTACTTGAATAATAAAATAGTGTAACACTAAAATGTAAATTTGATAATCTTCTGAAATAAAGGTATAAGTCTCTCTTGAATTAGAGAAAAAAATATATATAAACTCATTTCAGACATGCACACTCAACAACACAAAATGTATTAATGATTCATAAGTTATGACAATCTGAAGAGCTATATATTATAGCCGGAGGAAACTTCTCGGTGCCAAAATCTAATATTCAGAGGGTTCCAACAATTGATTCAGATCACTGACACTCTGACCATAATCGAATTTTATCCGATTTATGTAGAAGAAAGCTTTTTACGGGGCTCGTCATAAATTAATCCCGATGAAATCTGCAAACATCTTGTTTATACGGAAGAGCGTCTTTTACCTCCTCCTAAATTAATTAGGACGAAATTCCAAACACCGGATTATTGAACAAAAACCCTCGGACGCATCGGGTGAGACACACTCAGCTTCATCAAATGCATCCAAGGATACTCATATACTTTGATTATTAATATTTAAATTATATCACATATATGTAGAATCATAACCAATTGAATGGAAATCAACTGTAGAATTCCTTTAGAATCTTTGGGTTGAAATAAATTATTTTCAATTAAAATACAGTTTCCACAATAACAACTATGGTTTCACCTAATCCGGACAGATTGACCATTAGTGTCTCAATAAACATTATGTCATATATTCAATTTTTATCAGTTGTAAATAATTTGTTGGGGTTATGATCGTGAATTAGTCCGAACTTTATCCAATTAGTATGAATGAATCGTTTTGTATAGTCCGGTGAATTAGTCAGAGCAAGAACCCTTGTTATCGAGAAAAAAAATATATATATATATATATATATAAACTTGATCCCTTATCCCAAATGTTTTTCGTGTATTTAAATTAAATTCATTACAATTCGAAAAGAAGAAGAAGAAGAAGAATATAACTTCAAATATAAAGTTTCCCGAAAAAAGATTTAACTTCTTTAAGTCAGTAACAAACAACTAATTTTTTTTTTTTCAAGGTGTAACTTCTCGGAAAACCTTAGTGCTGATATGATCAATCAACAGCACAATGCATGACCATGTGTACCCAAATTGAATCAACAAAGTAACCAATGCAGAGAAGAGAGGTGTAACAAATCTACCTTTTCTTTATCGGGGTTATCTTCTTGACGAGCATTCATCATTATAAGTTGAATGAGAGGAGATATAATCCAAAGATATATGATAATTAAGGTGATAGAGAAATATTCAAGCTAGTGTTGTACGTAGCTGCAGTGATATAGAATATATATATATATATGCGTGGCAAATTAACAAGCGTACGCAATCACCTTTTATTCACGGAGGCGGCTGTGTTCTCTATCTCTCTAGAAAGTTTGAAAGTAGAAGAATTCTTTAGTCTGAAGTCCTACGAACGTAGTTGCAAGAAGATGATGAAAACTATTTGCTAGAAGGAAGGGGTTGGTGTCAAATATATAATTTTAAGTTAAAATTCGTGGTCAATCATATTTAGTAATCTTGGTATTGGTGCAATAGTGTCAAACCATTAATATCAAATGCCCAATTTTTCACACCATCTCAATAGATGGTTTTGTGTGGTTTGGTTTTGTTTTCTCACACCAAAATTATTTTTTAACCCAAACCAATTCAATTTGGTGTACCATTGTTTAACTCAAACCAATTCAATTTGATGTATTATTGTTTAACCCAAACTAATTCATTTTATAATATTATATATATATAAATTTCAAAAATAAAATATTTCAAAAAAATCAAACAAAAAAATATATTTCGTAAAAAATAAAATATTTCGGGAAAACAAATATTTCTGGAAAAAATAAAATATAATAAAAATATATTTATTATTTTCTAAAAAATATACAAATTATATGTATTTTTACTCAAATCTTTTATTTTTTCAAAATATTTTATTTTTTTGAAATATCTTATATAAAATATTTTATCTATAAATATTTCGAAAAAATAAAATATTTATGAAAACTAAAATATTTCAAAAAAATTAAATAGTTATATATTTTATTTTTTAAAACATATATATTTACAAAATTTTATTTTAAATAAATAAAATGTCAAACTATTCCAAATTACCAAATATGATTGGTTTCAGAATTTCAGCCCATATACCAACTCTACCAATTATGGTTTGATTTTTCAGCTTTATTTTTTCTTACACTAAAATTATTTACACCAAATATAATTTTAATTCAGAATAAAAACACGTCAAACTCAACTCAATCCAACTCAATCCAAACCAATATCGTGCCGCACCGATGGCCAAACATGCACCAAATGCATGCATTTCTTATTTGTAGGAATGTATTTGAAGCGCATCCAAGTGGGGCTGCTCTTTCTCTCTCTAGAATTTAGGAGACAAAGTCATAATTCTTCTATGAAGATGGTGAAATCTAATACATGTACTGGGTCCCTGGGATGGGTGGAATGGTGGATGGATGCATGTGGTTTTTAGAGCAATGCACTATAACTATTGAAAAAAATAAAATTACTATATGGTGGTGTTTGCTAACAGGTAATATTTTCTGTTTCCTGTTTTTACTTTCTGAAATGAAGAAATAAAAATAAAATCTTGTTTACTAATTTATTTTTACTTTTGCCATTCAGGAAACATTTCCTCTAATTGTAAAAAAAAGAGGAAACAAGAAAAATGATACTTCTTCTTTTTGTTTCCTCTCGCCTTCAAAATGACCAAATTTCAAAGTTGTAAAATTGGGACCTTCATGTCTTTTGCATTAATAAATTTAAATATTATATATAAATAATAATAAATAAATTAAATATTTTTTATAAATTAAAAAATATATAATAAATAAAAAATATTTATAAATAAAATAAAAGTAAATGAATAAATAATAATAAATAAAATAAACAATAATAAAATAGATTAAATAATACATAATGATAATAAATAAATAATAATTATGATAAATAAAAAATAAAAATAATAAGAAATAAAAACAATAAATAAATTAAATATTTTTATAAATTAAATAAAAATATAATAAATAATAAATTAAACAAAATATATTTATAAATTAAATAAAAATAATGAATTAATAATAATAAAAATAATAAATTAAATATATTTATAAATTAAATAATAAATAATAAATAATAAATTAAATAATATACAAAATTAATAATGAATAAATAAAATTTATGATAAATAATAAATATAAATAAAAAATAATAAGAAATACATATAATAAATAAATAAAAAGTAAGAACAAAAAATTTTTAGTAAACATAATTTATGTTTTTTTATTTTTGTTTCTGAAAAAAATCAAAATTTAGTAAACAAGATTTTACTTTCTGTTTTTCTTAAGAAATCAAAAATATAATTCTACTTCTTCAGGAAACGGAAACAGGAAATATTTCTTGTTAGTAAACAAGCCCTATAACTTTATAGATATATATTTGGTAAATAGAAAAAGATATTTTAGTCGTATCAGATGTGCACATGATCAATACATACTATATATCCTAATTAGGTCTAATTAATTTAAGGTTGACCGCTTGCACAGAAAATGGTATCTCTTGAAAAAAATAATACTACTTGAATGCGAAAAATGTTGTACTAAAAATAATACTACTAGAAAAGTAAACAACATTTACCTATATCCAACGCTAACGCTAGCATTTGTTGAGGCAAGTTCATAAAAAACATATATATAATTCCCATATATGAAGAAGTTTGTAGAAGTTTTAATATATCCGTGTATACGTAGAAATTTATACAATAATATTGGGTCCGTGTTGACGATCAGGTATATTATTTTAAGCAAGAGCGGAACATGAAATGAATCATCATCGGGTAGTTTATTGAATATGAAATCAAGCGGAAGCAAGTATTACATCACCATAAATGTTGTCAGTTAAAAATTACCTACTACAACGTGTTTGAGGCTGAAAATTAAAATGGGTTAATTTTTATTTATAATCTTTCAAGTTTGTTTTTACTTCAATTACATTCCTTTTAAGTTTAAGAATTTTTATTTATATTCCCTAAAATTTACTTTTACTTCAATCACATCTCTTCAAGTTTGAGAATTTTTATTTACATCCCTTGTAATTTGAGATTCTCATTATTTAGACCCCTTTAACGATAACATCATCCTAATTTTTTTATAAATACCTAAATTACCCTCAATGGGATAACCTGGTGCTATTTGGATACAACGATATATTATTATATCAATTTGACCCTCTCAAATAATTTAATCATTTAATTTATATAAAATTTTTAAAATATATATAAAATTTGAATATATATATATATAAATTTCGAAAACATATATAAATTTTGGAAAAATTATATAAAATTCGAAAAAAAATATAAAATTCAAAAAATATATATAAATTTTTAAAAAAACATATAAAATTCGAAAAAATATATATTAAATTTAAAATATATATATATAATTTGAAAATATATATTAAATTTTGAAAAAAATTATAAAATTATAAAATAAATATAAAATTAAAAATATATATATTAAATTTTGAAAATAAATATAAAATTTGCAAAAAATATAAAAAATTCGAAACAAATATATAAAATAAAAAAAAACATATAAAATTCGAAAAAATATATATTAAATTTTGAAAACATTGTAAAATTAAAAAACACATATAAAATTTGAAACAAATATATAAAATTCATAAAAAAATATAAAATATTCGAAAAAACATATAGAATTTGTAAAAAGTATATAAATTTCGAAATAAATATATTAAAAATCAAAAAAATAAGAATTCAAAAATATATATAAATTTTGGAAAAAATATATATTTCAAAAATATCATATTTACTAAACAGTGGGTGTAGGTACAAGTCACTCTTTGCTTGATGGATCAACAACCTATGACTTCCTCTGTGCATGGGTTTCTCACTGTAATAACACTAAAAGTAGGTGAAACTAGGTCTCATGAGATGCCTAAACCAGTGCATGAAAGAGGAAGATTATTGTTGACAGGGAATAATCCAACCTCAAAAGGGTAACAACATTTAGGAAGATTATTTTTTAAGAATTATATATATATATTTGAAATTTATATATGTTTTTCAAATTATATATATATATTTTGAATTTATTTAGATTTTTCGAATTTAAATATATTTCTTTTGAATTTTATATTTTTTTACCGAATATTATATATTTTTTCAAAAATTTATATATGTTTTCTAAATTTATATTTTTTTTCAAATTTTATATATTTTTTCGAATTTTTTATATATATATTAGAATTTTTTATCTTTTTTCGGAATTTAATATATTTCTTTTGAATTTTATATTTTTTTTACCAAATTTATATATTTTTTCCAAAATTTATATTTTTTTTTTGAATTTTATATCTTTTTTTGGAATTTAATATATTTCTTTTGAATTTAATATTTTTTTACCAAATTTATATATTTTTTCCAAAATTTATAAAAAAAAATCGAATTTTATATCTTTTTTCGAAATTTAATATATTTCATTTGAATTTAATATTTTTTCCGAATTTTATATATTTTTTCCAAAATTTATATATGTTTTCAAAATTTATATATTTTTTCGAATTTTATATATTTATTTTTGAATTTTATATCTTTTTTTGAAATTTATATATCTTTTTCAAAATTTATATATTGTATAGTGGATTGTTTGGGTATAGAGTTAGGGGTGTTCCACTATAGGGTTAGGGTATTTTGGGTACATGGTTTAGACTATCCTATGATTAAATTTATTTAAGGGGTGTTTGGTATAAGAGTGTTATAGACATTTCATACTATGAGGGGGCGTAAATGAAGATTCTCAAACCTGATGGGATGTAATTGAAATAAAAGCAAATCCGAGAGGGTTTAAATGAAGTTAACCCATACGTGGATTTAAAATCAATTATAGAAGGGTTTACTTGATTTGTATATTTAAAAATTGTTCTTGAGAATTTTGAAAACCAAGGCTAACATAATCGGGATTCTAGGTAGAATTGTTTTAGGGTCCGTAAAATCGGAATTGTAGAATCGTAAGATTCTAGCAACTCGTATTAATTTTTTTAAAAAAATATTAATAATTAAATATTTAATTTAAAAATCTAAATCATATTAGAAGTTTCAAAATTTTCTAATACTTTGGCCTTTTAAATATTTTTTCATAAATCTTGGTCATATATTAGGATATTGGACTAACTCATAAACTTTTTAGGCATTTCATATGAAGGGCGAAACCATCAAATCATTATAAAAACGTAGTAGAATCGTAGTAAAATCGTACAGAATCATAGAATCGTAAGATTTTACCAGGTAGCATCGGGATTCTGATAACCTTGCTAAAAACTGGAAACTGTTTTCTGAAAATAATAAAAAGAAGTTCTCTGAAAACTGGGGGCCTATTTAGTTTGTATTTTTTAAAGCAGTTTTCTGAAAAATTAAAATTAAAAAATTGTTCAAAAATCTGTTTGGTTGGGTTTCCTGAAAACAGTTTTTAGAAAATTCAGTTATAAAAATACATATTTTCAGGGAACTCCTTTTTTATTCTTCTCAGAAAATAGTTTTCAATTTTCAAAATTTTCAAAAACAGTTTTCAGAGATACAGACCAAGCAAACCCGACATTTTTATAACTGAATTTTCTGAAACGGTTTTCAGAAAATCCAATCAAGCAGATTTCTATAAAATTTTCTAATTTTCAGTTTTCAGAAAACATAAAGTTGTTATCAGAAATACAAACTAAACAGACCCGAATATTCTGTCTCCTATATTTGAAAGGTATGCACGCGTGGGACTCACTCAAAGGGCAAATGTGCTGTTTTATATTTTGTTCATGACTAAAATGATTTTTGTCTATATATAGTGAGAAAAATTTATGAAAGTTTGATTATTATTTTCTTTTATCCAATTTATAAAGAATACGTACCCTATTTAGAAATGGTATAAATGAATTAACATTTAAATACAATATTATTTTAAAAATTATGATTTATCGGTTCTTGAGTATATTAATATGTTAGGTCGATTTGGTTGTTGTTTTTTCGATAATCATGACATCCGGGTTAATTTATATGCAATTCAACAACTAAGTATTAACTTTGACTAATGGATCAAATGGTCCAATGATATTTCATCTCCTCTTAATTTGGGAGGTTGGAAATTCGAGTCTCGCAGGAGACAAAGTGTATATGTAGAAAAAGCTTAGCTTTCAATATATATATATATATTAACTTCCATTAATTTATACATTTCTAATTTTCCAGTACTTATCAAACTGGAACTGATCATCTGGATCCTTCAACTAACACCAATGACAATCATTTTATCAAAATTGAAATTAATGGGTCACATAAAAGACAATGGTATATGGAGGACTAGAGAGGAAGAGTCTCGTGGTCAAACACGTGCGGTCCAGGGTGACGCTTTTCTCTTGTAATGGGCCAAGTGAACTTGTCGGATATTATCATCATTCAATTCAACTCAATTGTCTCTTTATAGCTAGACGGCAACATGTAATCAACTCATCATTCAAGTCTTTCAGACCAACCACAACAATTTGGCTCCACCAACTGTGTTACAATTGACTAATACATGGTTTCGGAGCTAAACTAAATATTTGAAGTTATTAGATGCGATTAATATTTAAAAAATACATATTCATGTCACTCTTCATCTAGCTTAGTTGTGAGACACCCTCAACATTATCTTTCACTCAAATTTGCATTGCTCTCATTATAATCAAGTCACCAGTGAACCAGAGGGACATACATTCGCCTACGAAACGAGCACATGACACTAAATCAAATATGAGGTGTCACTCTCGTACCAATGATAACTATTTAGACTATCATCTTGAATTTATTGGCAAAAAATTAAATTATATAATTATCATGTTAAACACTAATTAAGCAGTATATTAGAGGTCTCTGAGTCAATTAGACTGTTGAGTGTCCCTACTCTAATTATGTATGGGCAGCCTTTAGGCTTCGTTTGGTAGGAGAGATTTGAAAAGATTTGGGGAGAAAAGAAAAAAATAATAGTGCTATATGCGTTTGGGTTGACATGGTGAAAAGAAAAGAAAAGATTTTGAAGGATAAATTTATAACTACAAAATTCTTTGGTGTTATCCTTCCAAAAATAAGAAGATTTAAAGATAAAAGAAAAGATAACAACTTTAAGTATTAAAATGACAAAACTATCATTTATAATTAAAAGAATAACTTTATTAACTTAATGATATACTAGTCATTTAATTATTATCCCTTTTTTTTCTCATTAGGTTTATCCAAATAAGAATGATATCATTTTTTTTCTTTTATTTCATAAGTTATCCAAACATAAATTTAAAATATTATTATCTTTTCTTTTGTTTTCTCTCATGTCCATCCAAACAAACCCTTAGTGTTGTGAATTGTTAAACCATAAGTAGATCTAATTGTTGGAAAAATTGTGAATGAGAAATTAGTTACCTTTAACTAAAGGGTGTGACTGTTAAGTCACAATCCTTGGTAATCTATAAATAGGATTGCACACTTCATTTTCTATATGCTGGAGAGGACATTATCCTCTCTTCTTCCTCTCTCTCTTCCTGCATACATATACATATTTTAGAATAGTATGGTTCGAGTGCAAGACACAGATTAATTGAGTTCACTGGCTTCTGGAGATTGGAGTGTTACTTCTCCAGAGGCGAAATTCGTTCTATCTTGGGAGACAGTTGTTCATTAACCTTGAGCACCGGAGAGGGAGGAAATCTGTCTTAAGGAAACTGTGGTATCAAACAAGGCTCGGATTTTATTTCTCTTCTTGTATTCTCATATTCGGGTCAGTTTCCTTTTATGTAATTCTAATTTATTTGCTATATATATATATATATATATATATACAGTTTAAGCATGATATGTTTTGAATAACACTAATTAATTCATAAATAGAGTAATTAATTATTAAGAGAAGGTTTGTCATTTGCGTAATATATATATATATATATATATATATATATATGTGTGTGTGTGTGTGTGTTAAAAAAAAAGAAGGAGAAAGTTGAAAATAGAGAAGTGCGTTTGATTGAAAACACAGTGCATCAATATCCAACTTATGTACAACCTACTGTACCGTTGACGTACATATTCAGAGTCAAAAATGGCCGGACAGGTCAAACAAGATAACAAGGGAGACCATGGCAACATATTAGAAAATGAGTCATTTATATTGATGATTGGTAGAACGGTCGAGCTGCAAATGGTGTCATATTGTCAAAAAGAATAAATAGTGATTGATAGTGATATCGGTGGAGTATCGGTCAAGTAGGTTCGGACGGTCAAGTTAGTATTTGAAATCTCGGGAGTGAAAGTAGTAATAATGAGGAGGGTAATTATGACGTACCTCTCTAGGTTGACCCCGATCTTATATTTATAAGGTCTTTAATGCGGTGGTGTTGATAGAGTTATGATCCCATAGATATCTTGATAGATACTCGTAGATATCCTGGTAAGATTGTGATAGTTACCCGTAGGTATACTGGTGACAAGTATAGTCATGGTAGAAGGTAGCCGGTTAACAACTCTTATCTCCACGTGAAGTACAAATTATACCTATCAGTTGTCCACCATTCCCGAATTCGCTTGCCGGATTAAGGGAACAAAATCTCTTTTTGTACATATATAAATTTGAGAATATACATATTTATATTCTAAAATATTTGTTTGAAATTTACCCACCTTGTAATTTATTTAATATATCTATCTATCTATCTATCTATATATAAATAAATAAATAAAATGGGTGAGAAAGTGATATAATATAAGTCACTTGGATAATTACGAAAAGTTTGTGGGCTTTAGGTAATATTTTTAGAAAAGTGATATGAGCTCCCACCAGTTACGTGTGTGTGGGTGATGTGATGCCTTGACCTTTTCTCAATAATATATATATATATATATATATATATATATATATATATACCACTATATGCAAGACCATAACCATTAAAGAATGGGATGAAAAAAGAAGAAAAAATGAGCGTGGGCTTTACGTGACCAAGCACCTTCTTACTACAGGCGTGTACTTCACCCCCTTCCTTCTACAGGCGTTACTTCACCCCCTTCCTACCCCTGAACCAAACAAGTACAATAGCTTGTTGTCAAAAGAACAACTTCAATTTTTGAAATGGTTTATTGCAACAATTTTAATTTTTGAAATGACTTCACGTAACGGCTTTAATTTGGGCAACGGTCACAAAACCCAGTATATTAACTCTCTCCAGTTGTTTACCTATTGAGCTGCAACGAATATATTCTTTGAGTTTATAAATTTCTCTTTAGCTCCTCTTTTATCATTCAAAAGTTCACCAGCTTCATTCCTGGCCAACATCCGACAGTTCACCGGCTTCATTCCCGACGTTTTCCTTTTTCCTCTTATA
This sequence comes from Cornus suecica, assembly GCA_963922005.1. Taxonomy (NCBI): domain Eukaryota; kingdom Viridiplantae; phylum Streptophyta; class Magnoliopsida; order Cornales; family Cornaceae; genus Cornus; species Cornus suecica. The sequence goes on from OY998238.1 coordinate 98,381,937, forward strand.
GTTTAAATTTTTACCAGTTTGTTGTTGTCCTTTATATCTTATTTATCCCTCCTTTATTGGTCTAAAATTTTATTTGCCATAATATTTTTTATAAAAATATTCTTTATGGCACCAAAAGAGATAGAGAGTGTGGAGTCTACTGTCGTTCTGAGCACACTCCGTAAGTTGAGAGATGATTTTTTTTATACCTACCAGCGTTGTGCTTCGATGCCTAACCGAAGATGAAAGGGCGCACCATTCTCCTCCGGATGGGGTGTTCCTCTACTCCTCATTCTTAAAGTTTTGGTTACGTATGCCGTTTCCCCGCTTGTCGAGGGAGATCCTAGATCACTTTGGTCTCATTCCTGCTCAACTTTATCCCAATGCGTGGAAGGCCATATTGGGAGTTGTTGACAGGTGTTCAATATTGGTCATTTTTCGCCCCTATCTTGCATTTATTATGTCTTTGCATTCCATTACTTGGTATTTTTATCTCATTTGTGTGTGTAAGCATGGTTCAGGAGCTTAATGAAGAAACAGAGCTAATCTCGGTGAATTAACTGAGTTCGTATTCGTTTCTATCTCGAGAAATGAATTAAAAGGTACGCCAGAGCAAAGAAGAGCTACCGGAGGGCAAAATGGACATTTCACGACATCATTATCTCACCGAAATGACAAAAATGTCATTTTCAAACATTATTACTTCACCGGAAAGCATCGGGAGTCAAATGCGATCAGTTTAGCTCAAATACAAAAAGACGGGTTTTTATATCAAAAGTGCATTATAACTACGTCACCAAAGAGAAAAATGGACAAATTGGACTCAACCTACGCTCCTAAGCTATGTTGTAGTTTTGGACCCTATGCTCTAGACCTACGCCCAAGCGTAGGTCAGGAGCATAGGTCCCACATGATGGTCACATGATCCCTCGACATGCTGAAGTTGTTTCGGAGTTCTTTCAGAATTTTCCAGTTTTGTCCCTACTTCGATATTTCAAGTGATTGGTGATTCCAGACCTATACGTACAAGCTTATACACATATTTACATATGATTTTATGAGATTATTAATGTATTATGAAATTATAGAAAATGACAACCATTAGGGTTTTCCTCACTTGTCTATAAATATGAGAGGATTAGGGTTTAGAAATGGGGATGCTCTTAGGGTTATTTTTAGTTCTGTTTTGGAGTTACATGTTCATTCATATAGTTATCTTCCATTGAAGAGAAACACCATTAAAGACTTAAAGATCCGGAGAATAAGGCCATGGAGAGCGTTTATACACCAACAATGCAGGCTCCCTCAGCCATTATCAATTAATCCGGTATCTAGGGTTTTCTCGCAAAACCCTAGCCAAGTAATGTAGTTCTGATTTTGTTTTCAATTGTAGAGAGGAGAAGCTGTGACTATACTATGATGATTGTGTTAGATGAGAGACCATTTTTATTCGTGATACAAGTTTATATATTTGAATTGATTCTTGTCTTAGACTTTTCAAATATATTTATCTTATACAATCACAATTATTCACTATGAGTTGAAACTCGGATGCTTAATCTGTGATTTTCTACACAATGGTGGTCATAAAACTCGAAACCCTAGGTTGACACAGGCCATGCCCTGACAAACTAATATAAACATGCCTTAGTTTATTTTCATGCTTTAATTTAATGCTTTAATTTACTTTTCTGTTAGTAGTCGGCATGTACTAATCAGTTTAGTCTTGAAATGGGTTGTCGCGATCCGGTTGAGAGTAATCCTTTTTGGGGTCAAACTGCTGGCGCGGTATGACCTGATTCACAGTCAATGGATCGCCCTCATGCAATTGAAATTAGAATTTGAACTATATTATGCGGTTAGTGGTAGAGTGAGAAAACCCTAGTTTTCTCTCTCTCTGAATCACAACCATTATTTATCATTGTTTTATGTTTTATTTTCATTATTATTAGATAATTCACAAAACCAAACTATTTTCGGAAAACTATAATTCAATGTTTTTAGACTATTGAAGTGAACAATCCTCATCTCTGTGGGATCGATATTCCCCTACTAAAACAAAATTATATACAATTGATCTGTGCACTTGCAGAAGGGTAAAACCTAAAGTGTTATTTTTAACCACATATTTAGCACACATCTGACACCCACCAACTGCTCATCTCTGGTACCTATGTGGGAACGGGTCTATGACCCTTGGTTAATTTTTTTTCCTACTACCACGTCACAAGAAATGGGTCTTGAGTCAACTTTTCAGCCGATGTGAGCGGCTTCCCGCAGTGAGAAGATAACAACCCGAAGAAATGGCATAGTTAATTCTTCTATGTTAAGGGCAATGGATGAGAATTTTTTAACTTTGTTGAGGGCGGGGATAATGGCTCGTCTGTTCCCAGGAAAACAGGATACCTTACCCAAGTTGGATAACTCTTTTTTTTTGTTTTTGTTAATGACACATCCTCTTTCTTTGTAGTGGAGAAATTGCACTATGTTAAACTTTCATCGGAAGAGAAAAATAATTTGGAGAAGAGACTGAAGAGGGCTAAAACCTTCTTGGCAAGTTTTAAGGGAAGCATCACGGCTCCAATCGCTTTGTCGGCATTCAATATTGGCCTTCGGAGTGCTCCTGTTATCGGTTTAGTACCTCATTTTATTTTGTCTCCTACCGGGGGTTCTACCTTTCAGAGTGGTAGTAGCTCGTGGAGTTCCCTCCGACCGATGGGCGTCGGGCAATTACAACCCCCGACCCAAATTCTCATGCTCTCCCGGTGAATATCGGGCGTCGGACCAGTCAAGATCTTAGTTCTCCCACTCGACCGTAGTCAGGGGTCGGTCTACTAGTCGAGATTTTCATTATCCACTGGCCACAGTCGAGATCTTCTTTCTCCACCGGCCACCGCCGGTCGAGATCTTAGTTTTCCCCCGATCGTTGTCGGGGGTCGAGATTTTAACTCTCCACCTGCCACCGCCAGTCTAGATTTTAGCTCTTTCCTAATCGTTGGCGGGGGTCAAGTACCTTCTCCCACTAGCTCTAGTGCACGTAAATTTATTTTTGCTTTAGTTTATTGTTGTTGATTTATTTGCTTCATCTCACATACCACTATTTTCCTTATGTACACAGAGGGATCCCATTGGTTTACCCAGAGTGACATTGACAGTTATTTGAACAAAAAATGCAAGATTTAATCTCAAATGGGTTCGTCACCACCAGTTCCCCATTTCTCATCCCTCCTGCCTGGCTAGGGTTCTTCCCCCACCCATCAGCTTATGTCGAGGGCACCTTCTGGTCCTTTTAGGACCTTGGACCTTGATTTGAATATGGGGACCAGGGGACCCGACTTCATTCAAACAGGGTTCAGTTTTCGAGGTCGCCCGCCTTCGGGTAATCTCTACAGCCCCTCAGGTTTGTTTTTACTTAAATCACATCTCTTCAAGTTTGAGAATCTTTATTTACACCCTTTCTGATTTGATATTTTCATCATTTCCTTAACGATGACATCATCCAATTTTTTTTGTAAATACCTAAATTACCCTTAATGGGATAACCTAGTACTGTTTGAATATAAGGATATATTATTTTATCAATTTGACCTCTTCCAATAATTTAATCAATTAATTTGTATTAAATTTTAAAAATATATATAAATTTTGAAAATATATATATATAAATTTCGAAAACATATATAAAATTTGGAAAAATTATATAAAATTCGAAAACAAAATATAAAACTAAAAAAACATATAAAATTCAAAAAAATATATATTAAATTTCGAAAAATATATATATAATTCAAAAATATATATATTAAATTTTGAAAAAAATTTATAAAATAAATATAAAATTCGAAAAAATATATATTAAAATTTGAAAATAAATATAAAATTCGCAAAAAATATAAAAAATTAAAAACAAATATATAAAATTAAAAAACCATATAAAATTCAAACAAATATATATTAAATTTTGAAAAACATTATAAAATTTGAAAATAAATATAAATTTCAAAAACACATATAAAATTCGAAACAAATATATAAAATTCGAAACAAATATATAAAATATTCGAAAAAACATATAAAATTTGTAAAAAGTTTATAAATTTCGAATTAAATATATTAAAATCTAAAAAATATAAATTCAAATATATATATAAATTTTGGAAAAAATATATATTTCGAAAATATCATATTTACTGAACAGTAAGTGTTGGTACAAGCCATTTCTTGTTGATGGACCAAAAACCTATGACTTCCTCTGTGCATGGGCTTTTCATTGTAATAACACTGAAAGGAGGTGAAGCTAGGTTTGATGAGATGACTAAACCAGTGCATGAAAGAGGAAGATTATTGTTGACAGTGAATAATCCAACCCCAAAAGGGTAACAACATTTAGGAAGATTATTTTTTATGAATTTTATATATATTTTTCAAAATTTATATATATATTTAGAATTTATATATATATTTAGAATTTAAATATATTTCTTTTGAATTTTATATTTTTTTACCGAATATTATATATTTTTTCCAAAATTTATATATGTTTTCAAAAAAAGTTTTTTTGAATTTTATATATTGTTTCGAATTTTATAACTTTTTTCGGAATTTAATATATTTCTTTTGAATTTTATATATTTTTTACCGAATTTATATATATTTTTCCAAAATTTATATATGTTTTCGAAATTTATATTTGTTTTTCCAATTTTATACATATTTTTATATTTTTTTGAATTTTAAATCTTTTTCAAAATTTAATATATTTCATTTGAATTTAATAATTTTTCCGAATTTTATATATTTTTTCCAAAATTTATATATGTTTTCGAAATTTATATATATATATTTTAAATTTATATATTTTATATATATATTTTGAATTATATATATATATATTTGAAATTTATATCTTTTTTTGAAATTTATATATCATTTTCAAAATTTATATATTGTGTAGTGGATTGTTTGGGTATAGAGTTAGGGGTGTTCCCCTATAGGGTTAGGGTTATTTGGGTACATGGTATAGACTATCCTAGGATTAAATTGATTCAAATGGTGTTTGGTATAAGAGTGTTTTAGACATTTCATACTATGAGGGGTGTAAATAAAGATTCTCAAACCTGAGGGGGTGTGATTGAAGTAAAAACAAATTCGAGAGGGTGTAAATAAAGTTAACCCATACGTCGATTTAAAATCAATTATAGAAGAGCTTATTTGATTTGTATCTTTAAAAACTGTTATTGAGAATTCTGAAAATCAAGGTTGTTCGAATCGGGATTTTAGGTAGAATCATTTTTGGGACCGTAGAATCGGAATCATAAGATTCTAGTAACTCGTATTAATTTTTTTTAAATATATTAATAATTAAATATTTAATTTAAAAATCTAAATCATATTAGAATTTTTAAAATTTTCTAATATATTAGCCCTTTAAATGTTTTTTCATAAATCTAGGACATATATTGGGATATTGGATTAAATCATAAAGTTTTTGGGCATTTCATATGAAGTGCGAAACCGTCAAATCATTATAAAAACGTAATAAAATTGTAAAATCGTACAGAATCATAGAATCGTAAAATATTACGGGGTAGAATCGGGATTCTGACAACCTTGCTGAAAAATGGAAATTGTTTTATGAGAATAATAAAAAGAAGTTCTCTAAAAACTGGGGGCCTGTTTGATTTTTATTTTTGAAAACAGTTTTCTGAAAAATTAAAATAAAAAAATTGTACAAAAATCTGTTTGGTTGAATTTCCTGAAAACAGTTTTCAGAAAATTCACTTATAAAAATGCATATTTTCAGGGAACTCCTTTTTATTTTTCTCGGAATTTTTTTTTCAATTTTCAGAATTCTCAAGAACATATTTTAGAGATACAGACCAAGCAAACCCGACATTTTTATAACTGAAATTTTTGAAACGATTTTCAGAAAATCCAATTAAATAGATTTCTGTATAATTTTTAATTTTTAAAAAACAAAAAGCTGTTATCGAAAATACAAATCAAAGAGATGCGAATATTCTGTCTCCTATATTTGAAAGGTATGCACGTGTGTGGGACTCTCTCAAAGGGCAAATATGCTGTTTATATTTTGTTCATGACTAAAATGATTTTTGTTTATATATAGTGACAAAAATTTATGAAAGTTTGATTATTATTTTCTTTTATCCAATTTATAAAGACTACATACCCTATTTAGAAATGGTATAAATGAATTAAGATTTAAATACAAGATTATTTTTTAAAAATATGATTTATAGGTTCTTAAGTATATTAATCTGTTAGGTCTACTTGGTTGTTGTTTTTTCGATAATGATGACATTCAGGTCGATTTACACGCAATTGAATAATTAAGTACTAATTTGGAAATTCGAGTATTTCAGAAGACAAAATGTATATGCTGGAAAAGCTTAGCTTTCAAAATATATATATATATATATATTAACTTCCATTAATTTATACATTTCTAATTTTCCAGTACTTATCAAACTGGAACTGATCATCTGGATCCTTCAAGTAACACCAATGACAATCATTTTATCAAAATTGAAATTAATGGATCACATAAAAGAGAGTGGTATATAGAGGACCAGAGAGGAAGAGTCTCGTGGTCAAACACGTGCGGTCCAGGGTGACGCTTTTCTCTTGTAATGGGCCAAGTGAATTTGTCGGATATTATCATCATTCAATTCAACTCAACTGTCACTTTATAACTAGACGGCTGGCAAAGATGAAGAGACACCCTCAACATTATCTTTCACTCAAATTTGCATTGCTCTCATTATAATCAAGTCACCAGTGAACCAGAGGGAATGGGGACATACATTCGCCTACGAAACGAGCACATGACACTAAATCAAATATGAGGTCTCACTCTCGTACCAATGATAACTATTTAGACTATCATCTTGAATTTATTGGCAAAAAATTAAATTATCTATTATATAATTATCATGTTAAACACTAATTAAGCAGTATATTATCGGTCTCTGAGTCAATTAGACTGTTGAGTATCCCTACTCTAATTATGTATGGGCAGCCTTTAGGCTTCGTTTGGTATGAGAGATTTGAAAAGATTTTGGGAGAAAAGAAAAGAAAAAATAGTGTTATATGTGTTTTGGTTGACATTGTGAAAAGAGAAAAAAAAAGATTTTGAGGGATAAGTTTATAACTAGAAAATTCTTTAGTGTTATCCTTCCAAAAATAAAAAGATTTAAAAATAAAAAAAAGGATAACAATTTTAAGTATTAAAATGACAAAACTATGATTTATAATTAAAAGAATAACTTTATTAGCTAAATGATATACTAGTCATTTAATTATTATCTTTTTTTAATTTTTTCTCATTTGGCTTATCCAAACAAGAATGATATTATTTTTTTTTCATTTATTTCATAAGTTATCCAAACATAAATTTAAAATATTATTATCTTTTCTTTTCTTTTCTCTCATGTCCATCCAAACGAACCCTTAGTGTTGTGAATTGTTAAACCATAAGTAGATATAATTAATTAATAAATAGAGTAATTAATTATTAAGAGAAGGTTTGTCATTTGCGTAATATACATATATGTTGAAAAAAAAGGAAAAAGTTGAAAATAGAGAAGTGCATTTGATTGAAAACACAGTGCATCAATATCCAACTTATGTACAACAAGGAATCTCTCAACATTCACAAATGTGAACGCTGTATTAATTTTAGTAGCGAATTTGATTCCATTTCACTACTAACGGTATATATACATATATATATTTATCATTATTTGTCTTACATGTGTGGTACCTAGTGCACCATTGACGTACATATTCAGGGTCAAAAATGGCCGGACTGGTCAAACAAGATAACAAGGGAGACCATGGCAACATATTCGCAAATGAGTCATCTATATCAAGTGGATTTGTTTGAAATTAAGAGTTGAAACTCGATCAACTAATTAAAAATTAATATTTGAAATTATAAATAAATAAAAAAATCTAACAATGAAGAGTTGAATCTTTGGTTCTTCTGTCATATTTAACGTCTTCAAAATTTTGAAAACATGAATTTAAGAGGAAGTTAGTAGTCTAGGGAGACTTTCACTGACTTTTTTAAGATTGTGTTTTCTATAAATGATCTGTCATCAAAATTGACTGTTTCATATATTTATCATTCTTTTTTTTACACTTAAAAATAAGATTTGTGAAAAATGTTTGCTTACATTCAGTCAAGGATGGTATATAGGTAGTAATGCAAATTTTATTTTATTTTTTATCAAAAGTTAAAAAATGCCCACACTTTATATTTCGTTTAAGGTTAAGTACTCAACTGTAATATAGATAGTGTGCGTATAACACCCATTAGTTTCAAAATGTGTATATTGGCACCTATTTTTTTGGGACAAGTACATAAAACATCCCTGTAATATAGATATGGTACGTATAACACCCATTAGTTTTAAAATGTGTGTTTTGACACCTATTTTTTTGAACAAGTGCTTAAAACACTCCTATAATATAGATATTGTGCTTATAACACCCATTAATTTAAAAATGTGTATATATATTTTTTGAAAAATTAAGTTTTATAAATAATATCAAAGAAAAGGCCTAAACCGTTCAAATAAAACTGTGTGTATTGACACCTAAGTTATTATGAATCACTCAAATTGTATATATATATATATATATATATATATTTTAGTTTCATGAGTTTATAAATTAAAATTAATTATCTATTTTTTGTATTTATTTGTTTTTATAAGGAACAATCTTTGATTTTTCACATTAAATATCCAAAATTATAATATAAACGATTATTTTGGTATTAATTAAACAATCCTATTTTTATTTTTTATTTTTAGGTAAATAAACCCACCTAATTTCTGAAATAAGTTGGTTTTTTCGAAAATGAAAAAATAAATGTGCGAATTGCCCCCAGAATTATTTGAGTTTTTAACTTCCTATGGGGCAATTCGCACAAAACTAAAAATTTTGGGGTGAAGTAGAACTATAGGGGAGTTAAACGCATTCTATTCATAATATAGGGGTTAAAAGCTTGTGCCGCTTTGGTTTATTATTTTGCCCTCACTAATTTTTTTAATATTCAAAACACACCCCGTATTTATGATATAAAATCTTTCATGTCATTTTCATATTTTTTCACTTCATTCTGTTCCATATCATGATAATAGAAAAAGGCAAGAGCATGGTTAAAAGGTCGACCAATATGTATCTCACACCCTGGGTCCATCACTTCATACATGATTGTTCTTGTTTATTAGATTGATTCTCATCTCTTAACGAAAAGTGCACGAAAACATATTTTATCAAATGTGTGTTCTATATATAATGGTCCATATTCATATCAATTTGTATACGTGTAAGAACATTTATAGTATTATTTGTGTTTGGTATGTTTTAGATAATAACCATGTTGAGTGAATTGTCATGTTGAAAGTTTTGTGTTTTTGCAATTGAGTTGTTAGTAGGATCATTTCTATCTCGAGAAAGAAATCAAGGAGTGTGTCAAAGCAAATAAAGTTACCGGAGGGCAAAATTGTCATTTCCAAACATCGTCAATTCACCAGAAGGCAAAAATGTCATTTCCAGACATTATGACTTCAACCAAAAGCATCGGGAGTTCGAAATGACCAGTCTAACTCAAATATGAAAAAACTGCAAAAGATGCAACATATCTACGTTGTCAGACGCTGAAACAGGACAAATTGGCTTTGACCTACGCTGTGGTTTTAGAGCTGGGAGGGGGGCCTACGCCCAAGTGTAGGTCCAAATAAGGTGATTCTTGAGCCTTTCATCAAGAACTTGAAGTCAGTTTTCCAACGATATATTACACGTCTCAATCCAATGTGTGTAGCTCCAGATATGATCAAAAGAGTAAGAGGTGTCCTGCAGAAAAAGCTGGAAATTTCATAATTGGGCTGAAATTTTATTTTGACTCAAATTGATTCGTGTTGACCCGGATGACCTTGAGTTCGACCCAAACACCTATAAGAACGTGTATATGACATATTATACATCAGATTAAAAGGTTTGACTCAGTTGAGTGTGAAATTACAAAAAAGGGTAAGGTTAGGGTTTCTCCTCAGCATAGTCTATAAATACCAAGTTCTACAAGAGAGGAGGGGACGTCTTGGAGAGATCTTTGCAGTATTTTATCGTTCATATTCTTCTACAGATATATTAATATATATAAAGAAAATATTATTGAGTGATTCTTCTAGTTCTCTCTTATTTTTTGGACATCTTTAATCTTGCTTCTACATCGACGATCTTATGTACGATTGAATCATATAGATTCTGAAAAATTTACACACTGCTGATTGCAACGAGGTTGCTTTGATCCGTTAAAGAATGGAGTCGTCTGAGTACAGAGATCGGAGCAAGAAGCTTCGTGGTTATTTGATTTGTTGAGAAATAGAGTCGTCAGTGTACGGAGCGAAGCGAGAGCTTCGTGGAGCGCGAGTGAAGAACAACATATTACATTTGTTGTAAGTATTATTTTCATAGTCTGTACAAATTCTCTGATTCATAGTGCATCAATACCCGAGCATATCCGTGATTTTTACTTGGAGTCTTTTCAAGGTTTTCCACGTAAAAATATCGTGTGTCTATCTTGCTTTATTTTATGTACTATATTAATGTTTGCTTGATATTGCTTGAATGATGTGATTTGAGAATTAGGGTTTTGTGATTGGATTAAAATTGGTTTTTTCGTAATTAAATATTATTTTGTCAATAAATCCACAAAAGCCTATTCACCCCCCCCCCCCCCCCCCCCTCTAGGCTATTTTCACCATTGTTTAGGTAATTTCAATTGGTATCAGAGTATGGTTGCCCCAATTTAGGTTAATTACCTAGGGTTAGATCTTGAACTTAGACAATGGACGTACCTCGTAAATGAGGTTTCATATTTAGGTCCTCTTGGTTTGATGACTCAAATTACACGTATTGGAAAGCGAGGATGAGAGCATTTTTGAAGTCTTTAGATGAGAGAGCGTGGCTGGCCGTAGAGGTAGAATATTCACCTCCCACTGTGAAAATGTTGTTACTAATGAATCTAGGGTAAAACCTTCGACTGAGTGGACTACTGTTGAAACAAATAGTGCTAGTTGGAATTCAAAAGCTTTGAATGCGTTGTATAATGCGATGACTGCGAGTGAGTTTAAGGGAATAACCACATGTGAGATTGTTAAAGAAGCTTGGGACATACTCCAAGTAACTCATGAGGGAACTTCAAAAGTTAAACAGTCAAAACTCCAAATTCTAAATTTAAAATTTGAACAACTTAGGATGGAGGAAGATGAAGTTTTTGGTGATTTTGAGGCTAGGTTAACTGACATAGTGACTAGCTGTCACAATCTAGGAGAACCTATTTCCGAGACGACCATTGTTAAGAAAATCCTTAGATCTTTGCCTGAACGTTTTCGGTCTAAGGTTACCATTATATCTGAAATCATGAGTTTCAAAAAAATTAAACTTAAAGAGTTGGCTCGTATGAGATGGAGATGTGTGCTCAATCCTCTAAAAAGTCAAGCAGCACAAAAACAAATGACATAACTTTGAAAATCACTAAGGAGGGTTCTAGTGAGTCGGATGAAGAGGGTGAGAGTAAACCAAGTCAATTTGACATGATCATGAAACAGTTTCATAAGTTTTTAAAATCTTCTTGTGGTCAAGAATTGATTAAAGAACAAAATTTTGGAGATAAATCACATGATTTTAAAAATAGAAAAATCCAAAATAGGAATGATAAGTTTGTTCATAAAAAGAAGAAACCCCAATGTTTTGAGTGTCAAGGGTTCGGTCACATAGTTGTTGAGTGTGCTAATGAGTCAAAAAATAAAAAAAGGTTTGGCTGCTACTTGGAGTGATGGATCAGCTAGTGATTCGACGTATTCAAAGGTAAGAGATGAGATTGAGAATTTCAGTGTTTGTTGTACAAAGTAAGGAGGTCGGTGAAGGTGTTGTAAGTTGGGTAATGTCTGAGGATAATGAAGATCGTGGGGATTCATATGAAGATGCATACAATAAATTGTATGAAAAGTCCGTGCAGATTAGCAAAGTGTACTCGAAATTTTTGGTTCAATACAAAAATGTTGATAAGGAGAGACAGTCCTTCAGAGAATAATTGACCAAGTCTGAACAAGAAATGACTCGGGCTTTGAAGAGGGTGGATGGTCTCAATGAGGAATTAGAATTCTAAGATTGAAATTGAGTGAGAAATCTACAAGGATTGAGAGTTTGGAAAAGGAATTGAATGATGTTAACTCAACTATTCATAGATGATCTAGTGGAACTAATAAACTTTATCACATGTTGATTGTAGGAAAGACAGTAGGAAATACTAAGGGGTTGGGGTTCAAAGGAATTAGTGATCCTGATATTGTTTCCAAAACAACCTTTGTTAAGGCTTCCCGAGTATCATCTAGTTATTCTCAAGGTAAGTCTGATAGGAATCTTAATACTCGATCTTATGTCAGAAAACCTGTTGAGAGTAAGCCTCCCTTTACCTCTAGAGTCAATAAGGATTCAAATAATGTTTTTTTAAGGTTTATTCCCGTGTGTCATCACTATGCAGTGAAAGGTCACATTCGACCCGCATGTTTAAAGTTAAGAGGAGAAACTTTGAAATCTGAGCGGAAGCATAAAATTCAGAAAAGATCCAATGTTGAAAGTCAAATTCGGGTGTTGAGTGGAGAGGTGAAGAGGCTGACTAGGCTAGCAAATAGAACACCGAAAATTAAACATATGTGGGTTAGAAAAGATGAATTGCATTGTTTGGTTGCTCATACTGCATGTTTAGCACGTGTAAGTGTGGAAATTCCCAACCCCACCGAAGCCTATCAAGGATTGGCCTATCAGGCCGTTGGCCCAACAAGGTCCTCACAAGCCCGAAGACTAAGCCCATTACAGTCTATACTTCTTTTGAAATAGCAATAATGATGTCATAATGATGTAAGCAAAGTGTGTTGCCCTAATGAGCTAAAGGCCCAAAAAGGAAATGTATATAAAGAAAAAGTAAAAATTGAATAAAGGATGAAATTATTGTGATATGCATTTTTTGGCATTTACACATTGGCGCCGTTTATGGGAACCTTTCAAGGAGTTTTTGATTTTTCAAATCTGTCCTTCGGGATCTGTAAAATTGTCTCCTTCTTCCCATCTCGTTAAGCTGAGTTTGTTTGTTAAACCCAATGATCTGGGAGCTTCCTCCTATTCTTCATCACATTCTAAAACTTTCACTCACTACTTATTGGGCAAAGATGTCAGTCACTCGTTCGCAAGCAGACGTTCCAACCACTGCGGACAGTCGTGCATGAGGTATCCAATCCATGGAGCAAATTCTTCAACGCTTGATAGCCACTGAGGAACGCAGCCTGGCTCTGGAGAAATAAAATGCAGAGCTTATGACGAGGTTGGCTCTACCACAAGCTTCCCCTCCGGTAGCAGCACCCGACCCTCCGGTAGCGGCGGTCGACCATTCTCTGAACCAGCGAGGTAGCGACAGACCGGAAGAGCACACCGAGTCTTCCCAGGGCTCAGGAAAGGCTCCCGCAGCCGACGAATCCATAACCCCCCAAAAATTTCAGGCAATGATGGACGAATTCGAGAGGAAAATCCTCGGGGACCTAAGAACCCAATCCACCGATGACCTGGCAGCCCAGGCGTCTACTGAGCTGATACAATCACCCTTCGTCCCCGAGATATAACCTAAGTACCCTTCCCAATGAAGTTCGTTATGCCTCAGTTTACTCCCTACGATGGCACCAAGGACCCCGAGGAACACATCTACCAGATCCATCAGAAGATGACCATGTACTCCGAGAATGAGTCCTTGTTTTACAAGGTGTTTTCCACGAGTTTTGTTGATGCAACTCTATTATGGTTCAGGAAACAACCACCTCGATCCATCGGTAGCTGGCAACAGTTGACCAGGTTCTTCGTTGCCCAATACTATGGGAACAAGAGACAGAAGAAGACCATATCCTGCCTCTTCACTATGATCAAGGAGAAAGGAGAGTCTCTGAAGAGCTTTCTATCCCGGTTCAACATCGAATCTTCTTATGTCGATAACTCTGCTATTGAGGCCTTCCGGATGGCCCTCATTCCAGGGACTAAGTTCCATCAGTCTCTAGTGAAGCACCCGCCATCGGGCATTGGGGAGCTAAACTCCAGAGCCCAGGGATACTTGAGGATTGAAAAAGAGAAAACCGTTAGGTAGAAGAGGGCAGCCTTGGTCAGCATTGAAGCCCAATCAAAGGATCGGGCGTCCGATCGAAAGCGTCCAACTTCATCAGGACCATCAGCCCCTTCGGGATCATCAGCCCTGAAACCATTCAAACGCTCCAAATTTGAAGAGAGAACGACCCCCCTGAGGGTCAGCCTTGCCGAACTCTACCAGGAAAATAAAACCAAGGGGATCTTCAAACAACCCCCAACCATCAAACAACAACTTGACCAATGGGACAAGTCAAAGCACTGTGTTTTCCACGACGATTTCGGGCACATCACAAACGAGTGTCATAATCTCAGACAACAGGTGGAGGCACTGCTGCTCCGCGGAGAGCTCCAGGATTACGTCTAATGGGACAGACCGAGGACCGATCAACGTGCCCCTAGCGCCCATCGAAACCCCTCAGACGCACAACCGGTCAGGATCATTAATATGATTCATGGTGGCCCCTCATCCAAAGAGACGGAAGGATCACGCCAGAGCCACCTGCGGAGAGCCCGCAAGATGAGAAGAGTCAACGAAATCAATAAGGTCCACCACAGGGCAGGAGAAGTGCAGATCATTTTCTCAACATCGGACTTTCGGGGCATCCAGACCCCCCATGATGACCCTCTGGTTGTGACCCTGATGGTAGCCAACTGCCTTGTGAAGAGAGTCATAATCGATCCTGGAAGCAGCACAAACGTCATCACCAAATGGGCTTTTGAAAAGCTCGAGATCGACCCGAACGAGATTATGGCATTCTGTTGCCCTATTGCAGGTTTCGATGGGAAACAAATCGAACCGATCGGGGAAGTCCAATTGCCGGTATTTGCTGCTCAAAGAACCCTGACAGAGACGTTTTTTGTGGTGGACGTCAAGCCTTCGTACAATCTGCTCATGGGAAGGGGATGGACTCACCGAATGCAGGGTGTGCCTTCTACTCTTCACCATGTCATGAGATGCATAAGCCCCGGCGGTCTGGGCACTGTTGACATCAGGGGTGACCAGGTGGCCGCCAAGGAATGCTTTGCAGTCACCCTGAAAGAGATCCAAAAAGGGAAAGTCCTAATGACGCCCCACTCCAAAGAGCATAATCCTGGCTCCAAGTAGCAATTAAAGGAAGGGGATCCAGGTACCCCGATCGTGGTCGAGCCATTACAGCCAATCTCCATTATACCCGGTAGCCCAGAAAAATTTGCATTTGCAGGTACAAATCTTACCGACCCTAAATTAAAAGAGCTAACATAGTTGTTACAGGACAACTTCGATGTCTTCGCATGGGGGCATACAGAAATGCCAGGAATCGATCCTAGTATTGCCCAGCATTCATTACACATTGACCCGAACGTGAGACCAATCAGGAAAAAGTAGAGACGCATGGGAGCACATCGGAGCCAGATTATAGCATATGAGGTATCCAGATTGCTTCGGGCCGGTTTTATTAGGGAGGTCAGGTATCCCGAATGGCTCACCAACGTAGTGGTCGAGCAAAATAAGAATGGTAAGTGGAGGGTTTGTGTTGA
This sequence comes from Cornus suecica, assembly GCA_963922005.1. Lineage (NCBI taxonomy): Eukaryota > Viridiplantae > Streptophyta > Magnoliopsida > Cornales > Cornaceae > Cornus > Cornus suecica. The sequence goes on from OY998238.1 coordinate 98,397,654, forward strand.
TTTTACTGACCTGAACAGGGCATGCTCGAAGGATAACTTTCCACTGCCAAAGATTGATCAGATGGTTGACGTTACCGCCGGCTACGATCGTCTAACTTTTCTGGATGCTTATTCGGGATACAACCAGATAAAAATGAAACCCTTGGACGAGGAAAAAACTTTATTCATTACCGAAATAGGTACTTATTGCTTTAAAGTTATGCCCTTCGGACTGAAAAATACAGGTGCAACTTTCCATAGGTTGGTCAACAGGATCTTTAAGGGAATGATGGGTACAGTAATTGAGGCATACATCGATGACATTGTGGTCAACAACAGGAACAATGGAGACCATCTTACCCACTTGAGCCAAGTGTTTGACACCCTCAGGTTGCATGACATGAATCTTAATCCAGAGAAATGCTCTTTTGGTGTATCATTCGGACAGTTCCTAGGACACATCGTGGACCGAACTGGGATCCAGGCCAGCCCGACACAAGTCAAGGCCCTGATGGAAATAGCTGAGCCCCGGACACATAAAGACGTTCAAGTCTTTACAGCAAGGGTAATCACCCTTAACAGGTTCATTTCACGACTCACTGATCGGTGCAGACCATTCTTTCAGACAATTAAGGCAAAAAAGGGTGAAGTCTGGGGCCCTGAGCAGTCTGAAGCCCTGGCGAGGCTAAAAGAGTACATGACCAGGCAGGCCCCCAATCTTATCCACACCAACTTCCGACAAAATCTTACATCTGTACCTAGCAGTATCCTCCATCTCAACCAGTGTAGCCCTCATCAGAGAGGATGGGAACCTACAGATGCCAGTCTTTTACACCAGCAAATCCTTGGCTGAGGCAGAAACCAGATACAACAGGTAGGAAAAATTGGCTATGTCACTGGTGAATGCCAAAAGACGACTGAGGCCTTACTTTGAAGCTCACCCAATCATTGTCCCGACAACCACGCCTCTCCGGGTTATTATGTCACAACCTGACATCTCAGGTAGAATCTTAAGATGGGCCATCGAATTAGGCATATATGACCTAACGTACATACCCCGAGTTTCCATCAAAGGACAAACAGTGGTATACTTTTTACTTGAAAGTGAAACTGAAGAGCCCTACGAGAAAATTGAGCCAGACACGTGAAAGCTTTTTGTGGACGGATCAGCTAGCTCTGCCGGATCAGGAATCGGTTTGGAGATCTTGACACCCGATGGGACACGCCTCCATATGTCAGTACAACTACAGTTCCCATCCATAAACAATGAGGCTGAGTATGAGGCCGTCGTATCTGGCTTGAGGTTAGCCCGAAGCCTCAAGATTCGGGCCCTAGCAGTACACAATGACTCTCAACTGGTCATTCGGCAAATCAAGAGAGAGTACGAAGCAAAGGATCCCAAAATGGAATCTTACTGGGCACTAGTGTTGAAGGAAACAGAGAGTTTCCAAAAGATAACCTTCACTTAGATCCCGAGAAGTGAGAACGCTGTAACTGACCACCTAGCCGGCCAGGCGTCCTAAGCCGGAGAGGACCTGACCCGGGTTGCCTTGATAGATTTTATAATCAGACCAAGTATTCAGGAGCCCGAACAAGTGATACTTATCCCATGGGAGCCCAGCTGGATAGACCCCTTGATGAGTTATCTGAGAGACGGGACACTCCCGGGAAATAAAGCTGAAGCGCACAAGATCAGGAGAAATTTGGCCCGATATTCAATCATAAACGGGCAACTCTATCGAAAATCCTTCTCAGGTCCTTATTTGAAATGTATTACGCCATCAGAATCAAGAGCGGTGATGCAAGAGATCCACAATAGATCTTGCGGGAAACATTCCGGAGGTAGATCCCTAGCCCATAAAATACTCTCACAAGGATACTTTTGGCCCTATCTGTCACAGGATGCCGAAGAGTACATCCGAAGGTGCAAAACGTGCCAGATGCACGGGGACGCTATCCATCGGCCACCGAAGTTCCTACACCCAACTATAGTTCCACACCCGTTCACTTGATGGGGAATGGATATTGTAGGGCCTCTCCCGAAGGTAATTCGGTCAGATTCTTATGTCCTTCTGGCCACTGATTACTTCACCAAATGGGTAGAAGCTGAAGCCTACCCCGTCATCAAAAGTAGACACGTCATCAAATTCATATGGACCCACATAATATGCAGATTTGGGCTACCAAAAACAATCATGATGGATAACGGGACAAATCTTGACAACAAGGAGGTGAGAGCGTTCTTTGCCGAGCATGGTATCAACCAGAGTACGTCTTCCGTCGGGTACCCGCAAGGGAATGGACAGGCAGAAAGGACGAATCGAACCATATTTGACACCCTGGCCAAGAAACTTGAGGAAGCAAAAGGGGCCTGGCTCGAAAAGTTACCTGAAATGCTTCGGTCATATAGAACGACCCCCAGACAACCCACTGGGGAGACCCCCTTTGCCATGGCATACGGCGCTGAGGCTGTGATCCCAACGGAGGTTAGGGTTCCAACCCTCCGGAGCCAAGCCTGGTTGGAAGGGCCGAATAACCAGCACCTAGCTCATAACCATGATCTATTAAACAAAAGAATGGAGGCTGCCGGGATCAGGCTGGCCGCCTACCAACAGCGTGTCCAGAACCACCTCAACCAAAAAGTCAATAGGAGAAAGTTCCAGGTCGGAGACATGGTCCTTAGGCGAAAATTCGGGCTCATAAGCAAGCTCAGAGAACTTTGGGAGGGCCCGTACACCATTACTGAAGTCATCGGGCGCGGAGTGATGTGTTTTAAATTATTACTCGCAAGTGCACAAATCAATTGTAGTTTAGGTTATGCAAGAACGAGGTCGAACCCAAGAGAATGCTTTAAAGAGAACTTAATTAAACTCAAATTAATCTAAAACTAACCTAGTTTCTCAAAGTTTGTTTGTTAAAGTGATTTTTATACTAAACATGCAATATCGAAATACAAATAATTAAAGCGAGAATAATAGGGAGAAAATACTAAGGTATCGGAATCCACCACCACTAATCCATAAACTTCTAATTATTCTTTTATCAATTCCAATTTTAGAGTAGTAATTTAGAAATCAATCTTATTACTTTCTCAAGATTTAACAATAACGCACTAATGAAATATATTTTCAAGAAATAGATTTTCCTTCGCTTTAAAGTGTAAAATTCTAAACATCATATGTATGCAATTTAATGGATCACATAAGATCAAAGATTTTTACTTATAAACTCATCAAATCCAAGCTTGATTAATTGTGATAAGAATTCTTAACTACTATAAATACATGATATTTATAGTGAAAGGAATTTAAAACAATTAATACTATGAAATGAAAATCATAAGCATTTAAACCATACACATGGAAATTGATAAAAGACTAAAAGGAATTTATTTCATAAATGGTGGTTTCATCATCAACTTTAGTTGAGGATTTAGTTACACATGCTTAAAAAGAAAATAACAAAGTAAGAACAATAAAACCCGGAATTGAAGATAAATTATCCTCATCTTTGGTGTCCTTCTTGCTCTCCTCCTTCTTCTTCCTCTTCCTTTCTTTTTCTCTTTTTCTTCAAGATGTATCCATATTTATAGAGAAATATTGGAATCAAATTACAACTTGTAAAGAGAAATGAAATATTCTTTTCTTTTCTTTTTCTTTGAATATACATAACTTTCCATCACATTTTGTTATTTTCTCATGTGCATTTGAATCTTCCAACTTTCATCCATGTGCATTTGATTGATCCAACTTTCATCCATGTGCATTTGATTCATTTCTCACTTTACACCTATAAATGAAAGACATAAATGTAGATGTAATTTAATGACATTGAAAATGATTTATTCAACAATTTTATTATATAAATTAAGTTTTGTGCACTTATCATTATTACACTTCTAAATTAATTAAAATAAATAGTTTTACCTACTAACAAATATACATTTGGGGATAAAATATGTATGTAAAATGGACTTATCACGGAGCATACCGCGTCCGAAGGAATGTGGATGGCGGAATGGAACCAAACTCTCAGAACGCCTCTCGCCTGAAGAGGTACTACCCATAAAAGGCCAAGTTTTACTTTTACTCTGATCTTTTTGTAAAAAGTTTATAGCACCCGATCAATATAAAATCATTTTTATGGCAAAATAGCTAATAAATATCTGCATATCACAAATTTTGCAAAAAATGAGCTAAGTGTTGTCATGTTTATCGCATGGCATGAGTTCCCGAAAGACACAACATTGATCCTGAAGAGATCATAAATTTTGCAAAAAATAAATCAAGTGTTGCTTTGTCTATCGCATGGCCTGAAGTGCCCGAAAGACACAACACTGATCCTAAAGAGATCACAAATTTTGCAAAAAATAAATCAAGTGTTGTCATGTTTATCGCATGGCCTGAAGTGTCCGAAAGACACAATATTGATCCTGAAGAGATCACAAAATTTGCAAAAAATAAATCAAGTATTGCTTTGTCTATCACATGGCCTGAAGTGCTCGAAAAACACAACACTAATCCTGAAAAGATCACAAAATTTGCAAAAAATAAATCAAATGTTGATTTGTCTATCGCATGGCCTGAAGTGCCCGAAAGACACAACACTGATCCTGAAGATATCACAAATTTTGCAAAAAATGAGCTAAGTGTTGTCATGTCTATCGCATGGCCTGAAGGGCCCGAAAGACACAACACTAATCCTGAAGAGATCACAAATTTTGCAAAAAATGAGCTAAGTGTTGTCATGTTTATTGCATGGCCTGAAGTGCCCGAAAGACACAACACTGATCCTGAAGAGATCACAAATTTTGCAAAAAATAAATCAAGTGTTGCTTTGTCTATCGCATGGCCTTAAGTGCCCGAAAGACACAACACTGATCCTAAAGAGATCACAAAATTTGCAAAAAATAAATCAAAGTGTTGCTTTATCTGTCGCATAGCCTGAAGTGCCCGAAAGACACAACATAGATCTTGAAGAGATCATAAATTTTGCAAAAAATGAGCTAAGTCTTGTCATGTCTGTCGCATGGCCTGAAGTGCCCGAAAGACACAACAATATTGCATAACAAAATAATATAAACATTGAAAAAGTCGACTAGACAATAACCATGATTTTTCATTAAAAAATGGGCCCCGATAGCTAAGGCTTACAATGTGTTTTACAAACAAAAAATCCTAAGTGCCAGCACCAGTGCCCGCCGCATTGGAGCTCACAGGAACAATGTTTACAAAAAAAAAATCGGCTTTCATTGGGATATGGAGGATCAAAGTCGGACGTAATACTCATCCCAAGGAGAGGCTTGGTCAAAAACTCACAGAAACGAACGTCATCAGGACCTCCAACCGGATCGTCGTACAGTGGGGTGATGCCCAAATTCTCATCCAATTCTTCCACTGAGGCGAAGTCCCTCTCCTCAACTGGTTTCTGGATGTCCTTAATGCATGACCTCCAACCGAACCCGATTCGGTACTGGGAAGTGTCGCAGAAGCGCTTGTACATCTGATTGCCACCCCGATGGTACATCTCCACCGTCGACCTCTCCACTACAAGGAGGTTCTCGGTCTCAGCCTTCTCCTCCATAAGTTTTGCCTTAGAAGCCCTTAGGCCCTCACTCTCAGCCTTCAGGCTTTCATTCTCAGCCTTCAAGGCCTCCGCTTCAGTGAATAGGGCCCACCGGATCGCCTCCATCTCCTTGATCTTCTCTTGGGCAGCCTGAAGCTACTGCTCCGCAGAGATTGCCCTCTTGGTATGAGCCTCCAGCTTATCATTGGATATCGATAGCATGGTGGCAACCTTTTTACTAGAATCTTCCTTCAGCCTCATAAGCTCATTAGATTTGTGGAGCAGCTTAGTGTCCTCCTCCATCTTCGCATTATAGGCTTGGGTCAGGTAAAACATTTGCCAAAAGAACAAATGTTAGCTTGATCAAATAATAAATGAGATAAATACCAAGTATGACTGATGAAACAATATATTGAAGAAGTACCTTCATGGAAATCTCCGGACCAGTCAAGGTCAGTTCTGCCCGATCGATCTGTCTCAATTTCTTTCGGTCTGCAGGGGTCTAAATCTGGGAACCCATTGCCCGAAGGGCAACGTCGTTGTCAATGGTCTTGTGCCCTCTGACCAAAAATTCCCCACCTGGAAGTGTTATCTTTGGCGCCCATGGGATGGGTTACTCATCTTCGGTTGCAGCCTCAGTCTCCTCTACTATGATTGGAGACGACGTTGTTGTCAAACGGGGCCTAACCGACCGATCGGGGGTAACCTCCTCATATCAGGGACGTTATGTCCCCGCCATACTAGCATCTCCCTCAATCAGTCGGGATCCAGGAACGAGAATGCCTCCTGAGGGAGGAATAAAGGGTGCTTCGGCAGTACCAGCTTCTGAAGGAGGGGGCGGAGTAACCTGAATGTTTCCCATCGGGGGTGGAGTCACCAGAATGTTTTTCACCGGGGGTGGAGGAGCAGTCCCAGATGGAGGAGTTAGAGTACTTTGGGACCCATGACCGTTTTGAACCTCCTCTGGTACTGAAGGGATCGTTTGAGGGCTAGGTACCCACTTTGTCTTATTCTTAAGCACAACTTGCGGGATCCTCAGCATCGTATTTTGTCCTTCTGATGTTAGTGCCTACAAATTAGAACCCGTTAGGTAAACGCCACACATCCTAAGGGGCTGCCCCCAAATTTTAGATTTAAGGATGTCAAATCAGGAGATTATGTGTTTTGGAGTTTTAAACCGGTCGGGCACTCCCAGAAACTCCAGCACATGATGACCCAACTTATCTTCACACTGTTCACGGTAGAAGGACCCTCTATGGTAAGGTTTGAAAGAAAGGAACAAGGATTTGTCAAATTCACTGGGACTTTAAATCCGGCTGAGCCAGGAAGCCTCCAATTCCCGCTTACCAGGATCATTCTCTCTTTCCACCCTTTATTACACTTCTCAGTGTCGTCGCAAATATTTCTCCCGCTTAAAGGAAAAAGATTGTACCGACCCCTACAGTCCTTCTGATCCTGTATCTTGTAACAGAACAGGAGCTCAGCAAGACCCAAATCGAGACCCAGCTCTCGATTAATTATCAAGAGCATAATCAAGATCTTGAAGAGCTTAGGCCCCACTTGAAGCGGGGCAAGACCCAAACTAGCTAAGGTGTAAAGAAAGAAAAGGTTGATCGGGAATTTAAGAACCTGAAGGTGTAAGGCTGACAGTAAAATCTGATGATCCATGACCCCCTCACCCTTCCTAAAGTCATATTTTTAGGGATAATTCTTAATGATTACCCCATCGAGTATCCCGCATTTGACCCTCAATCTTTTCAATACCGTTTCTACCCTATGTGCAGGAGGGAGGGGGTCGGCATAAAATTGATCTCCTAAACCCCCTGCAGCCGGATCCCCACCCGCTGCAATGTTTTGGTTAACCTCAGGAATACTTCACCCGACCGTCCTAACCACCTATACTGAGGGAGAACTAAGGGAAACATCTAGGTCCACAGAAAAGGGGAGACGGTCGCTACCCGACCGAGTGTCATCACTATCGGACATATTGAAAGAGAGGTAGGAAAGCTGAAAGAAGAGAACTTACTCTAAGATGAATCCCGATGAGGTTTCGGACGTTTTCCTGGAAGGATGAATGGATTATGGCAATAATAAGCGAAGAACTCGAGTTGCGGAGAGTTTTCTGAGAGCTATTGACTTTGAAATGCAATGATTGTTCAGCAAATGCAATGGGTATTTATAGAGGTCTCTAAAGTGCTCGAAAAGTTGTGCGGTCGGGAAGCGAAGCGTCACATCGTTTCACGTGCACCTCCTCAGCCCCCATTCCATAAATCGAGGTTACTTAATACATGAACTTCAAGTGGTTGAATGATTATATGACTGTCATTTTTAAAGAGACCTGCCACGTCACCCCGACAAGATGAATGCGCCTCAATTCCCACTTTACCTCCTTGGTAATGGGCCTGACTGCCCGAAGGCCAACCACCAAAAAGAAGGCCTATGTAAGTGTGGAAATTACCAAGCCTACCAAAGCCCATCAAGGATTGGCCTATCAGGTTGTTGGCCCAACAAGGTCTTCACAAGCCCGAAGACTAAGCCCATTACAGTTTATACTTTTTTTGAAATAGCAATAATGATGTAAGCAAAGTGTGTTGCCCTAATGGGCTAAAGGCCCAAAAAGGAAATGTATATAAAGAAAAAGTAAATATTGAATAAAGGATGAAATTATTGTGTTATGCATTTTTTTGGCATTTACAACACGTGACTCTAATTATGAGAAACGTCTCGAGTATATATCCACAGATTATCAGTCAACAGACATCTCTACGAAACCATTAGATTTTCAAAAGCATATGCATTTTAGAAAATCTGGTGACATATTATCATTAGGATAGATGTCTTCATATGTATCATTCTAAAAATATCTTGTATTATATTTTTATCTTAGAATTGATACATTATCATGGATTTTGTTTTATTTGCATGTTTATTTTTTTTGTTTTGTTATTTTATTATTATGCATACATCATGTTTTTCTACTATTAATATTATTCATGCATGCATCCTTATGAAAAAAATTCCATAAAAATTAAAAATAAAATTTTTTTGTTGAGCTTGGCTAAGGGTACAAATGATTGTTATATTTTACTCTATTCTCATATTTACTTATCTGATTATACATATGGGAAGTAGCTGTATCAGACTGACCTAAGATTTTTGGATGATCATTTGACATGATTATTTTATGTTACAAAACTTTAATCTTAGGTGCTAGTTGTTTCGGTGATGATTATAATGCCTACTGAATCTGTTAATTTTTTTTATTTAACCCCAAGTGGTATAAAGGTTCATGAGCTATGCTAGATTGGTTTATGCATGAAATATTTTTTGTATGTGTATGAATGTTGTGGTGATGTTGCAAAAAAAATAGATGTTTAAAATATTAAAAATGCAAAAAAAAAAGTTCTTCAATCTGAGTAACCGGACCTCTTGCCTCAGTAAGCATTGAGTGTTCGCGTAAAAAGGGGAGAAGACTAATGAGCATAAATCCCATGGAAGAAGCTCGGGCCCAGTTGGGCGGGACTAAAAATCCTAGCTGGAAAGTCCGGAGCTTAGAAAAAAAAAAGGATATAGTGAAAAACTTGAAAACATGAGAAGGAGGAACTTGTGTGAAAAAGAAAAAGTATCTTTTATTTTTTGCCTTCTAGTTTGGATCTTGGATTGAATTATCATCACGGTTGGTAGGGAGATTATCAGTTTTAGTATGTATTGTTTTCATCTTACCTTAGTGTTTGCACATAAGTATTTTCATATATATATACATATATATGTATATATGTGTGTGTGTGAATGCTATGTAAAACTTGACTTGTGCATTCTTGAGTTTAAAATGTATGTGTGCTGATTTTTGTCACTATCGTGTGTATAAGGGACGAGTTAGATATGAAAATATGATGTGTTAATGATTAACTCGTTGTCTCTACTGCCATGCCCAAATATTTTTAAAGTCAAAAATATTTTGTTTTACATTAATTCATGACTTTTAGCATTCATGCATTTAGTATTAAGGTCATACATAGTAGAGATATTTGTTACTGGAGAATCGGGATATATATTCTTAATAAAGTACTTTATTTTAGTATTTAGTGTTTGGTTTAAATTCTCTAGAGTTTCCTCTGTTATCTTTTCCCTGTGTGTTCATCTTGAGGTTTTCCTTTGTTTCTCTCATGTGCTTTGATTATTTGTATTGTTCCTTGTCATTTTAGTGACAAAAAGGGGGAGAAATATTGAATAAGGGGGAGTAATGGTTTTAGGGAGGGAAATATTAAGTAAGGGGGAGAGATTATTAAGAGGGAGAAATATTTTGTTTGAGGAGGAGTATATATTCTCAGTGGGAGAAGGAGTATGATGATCATTATGATTGCATTGGTGTTAATTTTCTTATGATCATTATATTGGTTTGTATCTGTTTTCCACACTTGCGTTTAATGGTTTGTTCGGTGTTGTGGTTACATGATTGGTTGACCGTCATGAAAGCAATGTGATAATTTATAGGGTTAATTTCAGTAAACCCCCCTATACTATCCAATTAAATCAACTAACCCCTCAGGTGTCCATTTTGCCCCCTATACTATTAATTTTCATCACGATGCCCCCTCCCCTCTCATTTCCGGCCAATTGCTTAACGGAAAAAGTAAAAAGACCAAAAGAACCTTCATTAAAACGACACAGTTTTAATTACTTTGTAAAACACACTTTTACACATACTAAACGATGTCGTTTTGTATATTTTTTTTAGGGTTTCAGAGTTTGCAAAACGACGCCATTTAGTCTCAAACAAATAGGGTAAAATGGGTCGATCGATTCAGTCTTTGCCCTAGGTTTGTTTTGCCTTAGCCGTTTCCCCTCAAGCTCCTTCCATCACACTGAACTCCAAAATCATATAATCTGGACACAAAATCATCTATTAATTGTGAGCGATCTTGTTGGACACGATGGATTCAGGTTCGTACTTAAATCTTCGAAATATGCTTCAGTTTGTATATATTCGTTTTTAAATGTTAATGTTTTGGTAGATATTAGGGTTGTGTTGGGTATAATACATGATTTAGTCTTTGTGTTGGGCATAATACGAACAAAAAGGGTCCATGTTAATGATTTGTCAGTTCTGAAAGAAAAGTTAGGGTTTTTGTCAGTAATTTTTTCGTGGTGGGTCATTGTGTTTTTTTTGTTGTGGTCCCATGTTTATTATCATATTATGAACCTTTATTGGAGTCAGATCTGATTCAATTTAAAATTAGGAATTTTTTATGTTTGATTTGTTAATTTTTTTGATTTGTGTGTTCAAATATTGGTTGTTTAACAATGGTTTAACTAATTAGTGTTAAGTAATTAGTCTAATTAAATATGCATGTAACTACTTCCTTTTGCATGTGTTTCTGAGTACCACATTTACTGTAGCTTGCATGAGCTTTGTCGTGCACTATATTTACCTTACTATTGCATTTTTTTTGCTGTATATTGCAGGCAATATAGGTGATCCTATATTTCACAAATTACGTTATGTTGAAGTCCACTATGGGGGTTATTTTGATAATTCTGACCCAAAGAAATATGTTGGAGGGTCTTTTAAGACATTTGAGGGAATAGACCTTGAACGTGTAAGCATGTTAGATATGTTAAATCTATATCAGTTTGTTGGTGCACCTAAGGATAGTGCAATATTTTATAGATCATTTGAAGATGGAAAGGTATATGAATTGGTGATGGATAGTGATGTAGTTGAGATGGCAACCAAGTATGCAAGGTTCTCTCTTGTTAAGGTCTTCTTGGTTGCTCCAACTGAGTTAGATGTTGAGACAGAAAATGATGTCAATATGAGTATGATGGTAGTAAATGAAGATGAGGTAAGAGATAATAATCTGGCAGAAAATGAGGTTAGTGCTGTGATGGGAAATGTGGCAGAAAATGTAAATGGAAATGGGCCTTTCTTTGACTTCAATGATGATAGTTTTTTGGTGGAAGCATATGTGGCAGAAAGCAACCATAATGAGGCTGAAGAGGATGATTCTGATGAGGTTGAAGAGGAGGATGATGATTCTGATTATGATGAAGCTCATCAGTTTGAGGAGAATACACAGCTTCGGATAGGAGATGAAAGAATAAACCCCCATGAACACAGTGACATTGAGTCTGAGTACCAACCCAGTGAGGAATTGATAAGTCTTGCAGGGTCTGATGTTGAGGTTGATAATTTGCAAGATGATGAGGTTACTTCACATTTTAATATGAATATGGACTTGGGTGTTAAGGCAATCACAGTGGGAATGAAGTTTGGGTTTGCATCAGATTTCAGAAAAGCACTTAGGATGAAAGCAATAGTGGAAAAGTTTGATTTGGAGTTTAAGAAGAATGAAGGAAATAGAGTGACTGTGATATGCAAGGATCACTGTGGGTGGAGGATACATGCATCTGAGAATTCAACTGATTACTCATTTGAAGTTAAGACATTCAATGATAAGCATAAGTGCAGTGGTGTAAAAGAGAACTCACAAGTGACTCAAAGTTTCATTGCTCAGCAATATGTAGATAGAGTGATGGCAGACCCTGAGTGCAGCATTCCAGGACTACAATCAACAGTTCAGATGGATCTAGATATTGGTGTGAGCAAACAAAAGATTTATAGGGCAAAGAGGTTGGCATTGAGCATCATTGAAGGTAGTTGTGAAGAGCAATTTAGAAGGTCAAGGGACTACTGTGGGTTGATACTTGAATCCAATCCAGGTAGTGTGGCAAATGTTGGGACCAAGTCATATAGTGATGATGGTGTGTCTTTCTTCATAATGTTTTTCAGTTTAGAGGCAATGTGGAAAGGGTTCTTGGAAGGGTGTAGACCATTCATTGGTCTAGATGGTTGTTTTCTAAAGGGTCCCTATGGTGGACATCTCTTGTGTGCAGTTGGTAGGGATGCTAATAATAAGATTTTTCCAATTGCAATTGCTCAAGTTGAATCTGAAGGCAAGGATTCATGGAAATGGTTCCTACACTCTCTCTTTGATATAATTGGTCCCTATGACAAGTTCACTTTTATAAGTGATAGACAAAAGGTGTAACTTTTTTTTCAATGACTAGTTCACTTTTATTGCTCAAGTTGAATATGTATTAACATTGCTTACACCTTTTTTAACATGGGCAGGGACTGGTGGAACTATTTGAGCATACTTTTCCAGGTGCAGACTTGAGGTTTTGCTTAAAACACTTATACGAGAATTTCAAGAAAGGATTCAAAGGAAAGAGATTGAGGAGCCTATATTGGGAAGCAGCTGCATCCTTCACTAGGGCAGAATTTGAGGTTGCAATGCAAGAAATGAGGCAGCTGGATCAAAAGGCTCATGATTACTTGATGAAGATCCCAACAAGAGTTTGGGCAAGGTATGAATACTCTTGGAGGTCTAAGAGTTCCCTTTGTGTCAATAATATGTGTGAGAGCTTTAATCATTTCATTGGAAAGGCTAGAGAGAAGCCTATAATATACATGTTTGAAAAAATTAGAACACAGTTGATGATTAGGAATCAAAAAAACAAAGAGAAAATGGAGAACCATGATGGATTGGTGTGTCCAATAATAAAAGAAAAGTTGAAAGAAATTTGGAAGGATGTGAGGAAACTTCATGTAGATTATGCAGGAAATGGAAAATATCAAGTTGATAATAGGTCATATCATGAGGCAGCTGTGAGTGACTATGTAAATGTGGTGGACAAAACATGTTCATGTTTGTATTGGAATGTGAGTGGCATTCCATGCAAGCATGCAATGGCAGTAGCATTGTTTAGGAGGGAAGATCCAGAAATGTATGTTCATAGTTACTACCACAAATCAACTTTCTTGAAGACTTACAATTATGTAGTAACTCCTGTTTCATTGAGGGATATGAAAAGGGAGGTTGGGACAGCCCCTATACTACCACCTCCACATAGAAACCAACCTGGCAGGCCTCCCAAAAATAGGACTAGAGCTGCTGAAGAAAATCCAAAAAAAAGTAGAAAGGCAACCTTTAGGTGCACCAAATGCTTGCAAACATGGCACAATGTAAGAAAGTGCACTGCTGAGGCACCTACAAAAAAAATCAACAAAGGTAAAGGTGGTAGACCTGCATTTAAAAGGGGAACAAGTGGCATAGGTGGTGGTTTAGATGAAACAACCAACCAAGGAAGAGGTGGTGGCAGTGGTGTGGGAAAAGGAACTGGAAAAAGAGGCAGACCAAGAAAGAATGCTTCAGGAACTGGTGATGCCATACCTGGTCCTAGTGGAGTACCTTCCACTAGTGTACCAATTGATTTTACTGCTGCTAGGGCTGCTGCTAGAGCCATGGGTGTTGATAAATGTGGTGTAAGACCTGCTAGAGCTTCTAGAGTTGCTGCTGAGATAGTTAATATGATACCACCCACTCAAGGAACTCAAGATTGAAGGCCAGGTAAGGTAAGATTGCTGTTGAGATTCATTTACTTACTTGTAATGTTGTTGCTGAGATTCATTTACTTACTTGTAATGCTGCTGCTGAGATAGTTAATGTGGTGTTGAATTTTTATCTATTCATTACAGGTTGGTTGTTGGATGTGGCCTTAATGGAGCAGTTTGATGCAGTACTTTTTGGGGGTGTAGATGCAGTACTTTTTGGGGGTGAAGAACAAGTGCATGAAGTGAAATATCAGTGCTATTTGGTTGTTGAACATTTAAGTCAAATTTGGTTATATTTATTTTTGTAATGCCAAATCATGTTGGACATGTAATAGCACTACTATTTTGTCTTCTGTATTGTGAGTTGCTCATGAAACTTGGTTATATATCTTTTTGAATGACTGAATGTGAGCACTGCTGCATCAAATTGACATGTTTCAAATTTTAGTGAGCAATGCCAAATCATATTTCATTTTAAATATTTCAACTATTTGGTTATATTTTGGGTACTGCTCAATGTTGGCATCCAATTCGCAGCTTTCAATTAGCTTTCATTTGCCATTAAATAAAAAAAACAATGGTTAACATCACTAAACCCATGTGACCTTTTGCCATTATATCAAAATATAATGGTCATGTGACATGTGACCTTAAAAATGTTGGCATGGCATCCAATTCGCAGCTTTCATTTGCCATTAAATAAAAAAAATGGTTAATATCACTAAACCCCCCTATACTATTGCATAAGGGTACTTTTGTCATTATATCAAAATATAATGGTCATGTGACCTTAAATATCAGAAATTGACCGGAAATGAGAGGGGAGGGGGCATCGTGATGAAAATTAATAGTATAGGGGGCAAAATGGACACCTGAGGGGTTAGTTGATTTAATTGGATAGTATAGGGGGGTTTACTGAAATTAACCCTAATTTATATTTATATTTGTAGGTGTGTGTTCATAGGTATAGATGTTATGTTGTTATTTGTGAGGCAATATTGTAAAACATGGTTTTGTCTCAGAAATGCCAAGGGGGAGATTGTAAGAACATTTATAGTATTATTTGTGTTTGGCATATTCTAGACAATAACCATGTTGAGAGAATTGTCATGTTGAGAGTTTTGTGTTTTTGCAATTGAGTTGTTAGTAGGATCATTTCTATCTCAAGAAAGAAGTCAAGGAGTGTGTCAAAGCAAATAAAGCTACCGGAGGGCAAAATCATCATTTCCAGACGTCGTCACTTCACCGAAGGGCAAAAATGTCATTTCCAGACATCATGACTTCAACCAAAAGCATCGGGAGTTCGAGATGACCATTTTAGCTCAAATATGAAAAAACTGCAAAAGATGCAACATACCTACGTTGTCAGAGGCTGAAACAGGATAAATTGGCTCTGACCTACGTTGTGGTTTTAGAGCTAGGAGGGGGCCCTACGCCCTAGACCTACACCCAAGCATAGGTCCAAAATAAGGTGATTCTTAAGCCTATCATCAAGAACTTAAAGTCAATTTTCCAACGATATATTACACGTCTCAATCCAATGTGTGTAGCTCCAGATATGATCAAAAGAGTAAAAGGTGTCCTGCAAAAAAATTGAAAATTTCAGAATCGGGCTGAAATATTATTTTGACTCAAATTGATTCATGTTGACCCGGATGACCTTGAGTTCGACCCAAACACCTATAAGAACGTGTATATGACATATTATATATCAGATTAAAGGGTTTAACTCAGTTGAGTGTGAAATTACAAAAATGGTAAGGTTAAGGTTTCTCCTCAGCATAGTCTATAAATACCAAATTCTATAAGAGAGGAGGGGACGTCTTGGAGAGATCTTTGCAGTATTTTATCATTCATATTCTTCTACAGATATATTAATATATAGAGAGAAAATATTATTGAGTGATTCTTTTAGTTTTTTCTTATTTTTTAGATGTCTTCAATCGTGTTTCTACATCGACGATCTTATGCACAATTCAATCATATAGATTCTAAAAAATCTACACACCGCTGATTACAATGAGGTTGCTTTGATCCGTTGAAAAATGGAGCCGTCTGAGTGCGGAGATCAGAGCAAAAAGTTTCGTGGTTATTTGATCTGTTGAGAAACAGAGCCGTCAGTGTACGGAGCGGAGCGCGAGTGAATCTAGACTTTCATATGTCAAGTGAAGAACAACATATTACATTGGTTGTAAGTACTATTTTCATAGAGTTTGTACAAATTCTATGATTCATAATGTATCGATACCCGAATGTATTCATGGTTTTTACTTGGAATCTTTCCAAGGTTTTCCACGTAAAAATATCATGTATCTATCTTGCTTTATTTTCTGCACTATATTAATGTTTGCTTGATATTGCTTGAATGTTGTGGTTTGAAAATTAGGATTTTGTGATTGGATTAAAATTGGTTTTTCCGCAATTAAATATTATTTTGTCAATAAATTCACAAAAAGCCTATTCACCCCCCTTCTAGTTTATTTTCATCATCGTCTAGATAATTTCAATACTTATAATGTCTTAAGTATTAAACTACACACGATACGATTAATTCCTTCATTTTTCTGATCAGTTTTTATAATCAAACTTGTCTTAAGCCCATATTTAGAAGCACCATTACATGTGTGGCTTTGAACTCGAATAGCCACATTCTCTGCGGTTCACGACATTTGCCTCCATAGGTGGACCAACAAATGGCTTTAGTAAAATATTAGAGAATACAAAATCAAAATGGTTGAAGTATAATATACTCTTTATATTATCTCTGACAACTTAATATTCCAGCATAAAAAAGTAATTAACATAGTATCAGAACTGAAAGTCATATGTCAAAACTTCACCACCACCGATATTAACGCAAAATTATTACAAATGTTGGACTAAAAATAAGATCACACACGTGAGGGTTTGTGTTAAAACCTGATATACTTGAGTTATAACCTATCTAACTACTTAAGTTTTAGGGTTTGTGTTAAAACCTGATATACTTGAGTTATAACCTATCTAACTACTTAAGTTTTTAAGATGGGTAATTAACAAAATTCAATAAAGTTATGATTCCATTTGTGTGGAATGTAGCTTTACATGAATCTTGATGATTGGTTGGTGTGAAAGTCCTAATTATATTGTTCTTCGGAAAATAGTACTCCAGTTTATTTGACCATGGGTAGGAGTGGGTTATCTCACCATGGAAATGAGAAAAGGTGTGCTTATATATATATATGCCCCGATTTAGTACGGGTTTGGGTCCAAGAAACAATCGTGTATTGTTGGTGAGGAGTATTTGCTTAAGTTAGATTTAACCCATATAACACATGCGGTGCTTGACCTGGCTCAGCCAATGGAGCTGGTTTGGGGCTTGGCCATTTTAAGACAATATTAAGGATGACAACGATGCAGTTTTGGGCGGGTGTACCCTTCTATATTCTTGCAACCGTAAAAAAAACTTCATCTCGTTCTTGCCTAAAATCGGCTAAACAGGGTGGGAGGTCACCCCGCCTCTGTCCCGTTGGATTTTTTAAAACCCGCGGGTGTCCGCAGATACCCATTAATAGTTAAATTTCTTAAAAGTATGACACTGTAAATTAAACAATCAGGCAAAATTATTTTCTTAAAACACCAAATTTAAATTATAATACATTCTTCCAAAGATAAGTATTGGTTGAGCGGTTAAAAAGAAAAACAACAGAAATAAAAGTCTAAAGTTCACTTATTTTTTATTTATTATATATATATACATTATAATATGTCTAAACAGGGTAAGAAAGGGCGGGGCGGGGCAACCTAAAACCACCCCAGCCCCGTTTAAGCACGGGTTTTTCCCTTCAACCCCATCCCCACCCAAATAATATAAACGGATGCCCAAAACCGCTATAAACGGGAAGGAGCAGGTGCGGTTACCCGGCGGGGTAGGGCAAATTATCATCCCTAACAATAATCTTTTGTTGGAAATTACCTTACACGGAAAAAACAACTTTTGATGGAAATTAAAATTGTTGGGCTTGGGCTTTATGGGCTTTGGTCTGGCCTTAGATGTTCCAATTTTCCAAAGCCCATGTAGATTCTGGTCAGCCCAGTCACTAAATAAGTCTTTTACTAGGCGTTTTCAATCAGGAATGAGTTATCTTCAGACCTAACAAAACTACTTGCACTCACGCTTCTGGGATTGATGGTCGAAGGATCCATATAGGTCTAGACAATTTCTCTTTTTACGTGTTTAAATATGTTATTATTTCCTTAATAATTCAAGAAATTGCTTTGATTTGTGGCTCTGAAAATACAAAACTAAAAAGTATATTAATGCTCCTTTAATTGTGATCAATTCTGTAATAAAACCTCTAATAAACCACCACCCAAATATATCGTACAACAAATCTAAACAAATGAGAAGATAAAATTTCAAACGCTTTTAAAATACAACTCTTTGGCCGTTGAAAAATGATCTCTAACCTCTAATATGTTACAATTGATGAGTTTTTTAAAAAAAGAAAGGCAAAAGTGTATAATATCCCATGTGTTATTTTTTGCCCCAAATTACTACCTTGTGTTTTTCAAAAGTTGCAAAATACCTCCATATGTTTTGCTTAGCTACAAATCACTACCATATATTTTTCAAAAGTTGAAAAAATACCCTCTTGGTTATGTTTTACACAAAAAATATTGATTATTTTGCCCTTGTCTTGTAATAACCCATTTTTAGTATTTTCTTTACTTTTTTTTTCTCCTTTTCAATAAAATAATTAATAATTCAAAACTTCACACTCATATACATATATATTTATTTATAAGGGTGTTTAAAACCAGTTCGGTTCCTTAAAAATAGGAATCGAAACCGAACTGAACCGGAACCAAAATTTCAACTTCGGTTCTGATTCGTACTATCATTTAAAAAAAAATAAAACACCAAATATCAAAAGATAATTAATATAATTTTATATATGTTAATATTTTGGTTTGCAAACAGAATGATGAAAAAGTGAGAGAAAGAAATGAGGAGGAGAGTAAAGATTTAGTCAAATCCGTAATTCAATATAATGTTATTTATAATTTAACAAATTTATACATATATTTTTTGGTAGCTATTCACGAAATATTTTTGGTAGTTCTTTTACTTATATTTTTTGTAGCTTTTTTTTGGTAGCTTTAAATATCTTTTCACGAAATATATATATTTTGTACGAATTGAATATAAAAACATATATAAAATTATATTATCTATTGATATTTGATATTTGAATTTTTTTAAAAAAAATGATAGCACGAACCAGAACCGAAACCGAAATTTTGGTTCCGGTTTGGTTCTGTTCCGATTCTTATTTTTAAGGAACCGAACTGGTTTTGAACACCCCTATAAATAAATAAATATATATGTGTGTAAAGTTTTGAATTATTAATTATATTATTAAAAAATAGAAAAATAAGTAAAGAAAATACTAAAAATGGGTTACTACAAGATAGGGGGTAAAATGGTCAATATTTTTGTGTAAAACATAACCAAAAGGGTATTTTGCAACTTTTGAAAAACATAGAGTAATTATTTGGCGCTAAGTAAAGCACATGTGGTATTTTATAATTTTTAAAAAGCACAAGATAATAATTTGGGACAAAAAATAGCACATGGGAGTATTTTACAACTGAGACAAAGCAAAAGGGTGTATTATGCACTTTTGCAAAAAAAAAAAAAAAACCTTGGATTAATAGTGACTTTAATCCCTTTGTTGAGGAGCATATGAAACTGAAAGAGTAACCAAACATCTTAACCATTAACCATCTTAGGTCAACAACCAATTTTTTAAGTTAGGAAAAATGTAGTCATCTCCAACAAATTCAATAGATATTAAAGGCAAAAATGCATATTATTTGGTTCAGTTGCAAAATACTTTCTTGTGCTATTTTTTTATCTCAAAATTACTCTATATTTTTTCAAAGTAGCAAAATACCCATTGTTTTTTGCTTAGTTCTAAATCACTACAATATGCTTTTCAAAAGTTGTAAAATATCTTCATTGGTTATGTTTTACACAAAAATATTGATTATTTTGCCCCAATGTCTTGTGATAACCCATTTTTAATATTTTGTTTACTTATTTTCTCTTTTCAATAATATAATTAATAATTCAAAAATTCACACACATATTTATTATTAGGAGTGTTCAAAACCGGTTCGATTCCTAAAAAATAGGAATCGGAACTGAACCGAAACCAAAATTTAGGTAACAATTTTAAAAAGTAAAAAAACAAAATATCAAAAACTAATATAATTTTATATATGTTTCTATATTTAATTCATGAAAAAAATATATATATATAATTCGTGAAAAACTATTTAATGCTACCAAAAATATAAGTAAATGAGCTACCAAAAATATATATATAAATTTATTAAATTATAAGTAACGTTATATTAAAGTAAGAATTTCACTAAATCTTAGCTCTCCTCCTCCTTTCTTTCTCTCCATTTTCCCTTATTCTGTATACAAACCAAAATATTAACATATATAAAATTATATTATCTTTCGATATTCGGTGTTTTTTACTTTTTTTAAGAAAAATGATAGTACGAATCGGAACCGGAACCAAAACCAAAATTTTGGTTCCGTTCCGGTTCTGATTCCTATTTTTAAAAAACCGAATCGGTTTTGAACACCCATATAAATAAATATATGTGTGTGAAGTTTTGAATTATTAATTATATTATTGAAAAATAAAAAAAAGTAACCAAAATATTAAAAATGGGTTATTACAAGACAATGGAGGCAAAATGGTCAATATTTTTGTATAAAACATAACCAATAGGGGTATTTTGCAACTTTTAAAAATTACAGGGTAGTGATTTGGAGCTAAACAAAACACAATGAGGTATTTCGCAACTTTTGGAAAAAAAAAATTGAAAAAAAATTAGTACAAAAAATATTTTATAACTGAAACAAAATATATGGGTATTATGCACTTTTGCCAATATTAAATTATACAAATTATTAAGATCATATGTTTTGTAATGTCCATTATAGTCTCACCTAACTAAAAAATAGTATTGAATAGATTGGTATGACGTAAATGCAAATCAACTCATAATTTAGGAATTAATTAAACCAAACTTGAAAGATGGCATTAGTTGGATTACAATCCTATATAGATTATCACGCATATTGTAGTTGAATTGGGCAACGTGGACCCAACAATGGTTTGGTGTACCCATCGATAGCTGGATCTAATTCCCTTCCCCACTAAACTTCGAAGTTTAGAGAGGAATTTGTCAATGGTTGGTTAGGTCCTTTGTCTTTTATGTCTTCTCTTGTAATAAGGCATATTCTTGTTGCATTCAAAACTTTAGTTTTGGAATCTAACATTTCTACATATAACTTATATATATTTTATTCTTTTGTTTTTTTTATGGTGCGCCACCGTATCTATTCAACACATGTTAGCTATTACACTATTAATATTCACGAGTTTAATGAAACAAAGCTAGATTATAGAATGATAATAACGAATAGGATAAATTATAGTTTGACCCTTATTGATAGTGTAAATTACACCCGCATCCCCTCTATTTTTACTAATTACAGTTTCACTCCCTGAATCCCATATCCGGCGACCGAATATGTGCAATTACTCTTATACCCCTTTTTTATATTTATTTTAAATAATCAAATATTATTTTATGTTAAATTACCTATTTACCCTTCCATCATCTTCTTCATTTCACCCCTACTCTCTCCTAAAATGAACTACCAATTATCAAACCTCAATTCCTACCCATACTTAATTAATTTTCCATTTTCAATTACAGAAAAATCAAAACAAAATGACATATATATCTATATATATCTTTATCTCCATATATACGCACATATATATATCTATATATATATATAACTATCTATATATATACACGCACATATATATACATATATAACTATATAGATAGATATACACCAATCTATATATATACACGCACCTATATATACATATATAACTATATATATCTATCTATATATATACACACATATTTATCTACATACATATGAAATATTTATCTACATACATATGAAATGGGTGTGTTGATTTTTTGATATTTTTGATCTAAATCATGTTTCTTATAGGACGTATTTGTTGATCTTGGACCCAATTTATGTTTCTATGATATAGATTGAATTTGCCCAATACTCAATTCATATATATGTATGTATATAGGTATATACATATATTTATGCACATATATATATAAGTGATGATGGTTGGTTAGGTATTTCACATCATTTTAGATGGGCAAACAAGTCTTTATAGACATATAAGGGTAATTTGGTCATTTCGCATCTCAGATTTTGGTTGACCCGGTTTGATCTCACCGGAGAATGAGTTGAGGGGGTGAAAGTGAAACTGTAATTTACAAATAAGGGGTGAAACTGTAATTAACAAAAATAGAGGGGTGCAGGTGTAATTTACATTATCAATAGGGGGTGAAACTATAATTTACCCTAACGAATATTATATGGACAAATAGGGATGTCAGGCACGAATGATTTCATTATTTTATCACTTAAATCTGAATAGACTTAAATTTGATAAAATAAAATAAAAATTGAGCATCATTAAGATCATGTTTGATAATATGGGTTGGTACCATTTTTTTGGTTTTGATGTGAAAAAATAGTATCAACCCATGTTTGATAAGATTGGTGTTGATACAACTGTAGCAAATCAATGATACCAAATTAGGTCATTTTTGGAACCATCAACTTTGATGGTTTTGGTGGTGCGGGCACTGTAGCAAATCAATGGTACCAACACATGTTGCACCATCTCACCCACACCAAATCAAATCTCATTTTTCTAATATTAATATATTTTAATGTTATAAATTTTAATATTAATATATTAATATTATAATATTATAATATATTAATATATTTTAATATTTATAAATAAAATGTGAAACCATCCCAAATTACCAAACATGGTTTGGTTTTTCAGCATTACTTTTTCTCACACCAAAACTATATGCATCAAACATGATTTGGAACCAAAATAAAATCACACAAAACCAAATCCAACCCAACCCAAACCAAAACCAAAAACTAACACCGCAGCGCACCGTTACCAAAACGCACCCTAAAATTTTAAATGATAAAGTCACTGTAAACACTGAAATTTACAAAAATATTTAAAATTATAATTATTTTAAGCACCACTAAAAAACTTCAGTACTTAAATTCAGATATTAAAATTTTCAATACTTATTTTTTTAATTTTATCAAAGAACTCCTAAGATTTAAATTTCGCCCGGTTATTAGTTGAGGATAAGGAAAAGGTCACCCATATAGTGATAGTTTACAATTTGTTGTGATAATTTATTTTCAATTTCACTAAATATATATATTAAACAAATCTTTGCTTATTTTATATTAACCAGTAAATACTTTTGTCGTATAGTCTTATTTAAGAACTTATATTTATTGTTACAATGTTCCTATATTATAATATTAAGTTGAAATTTTAATTAAAAATTAAATCTTAATTTTCATTTTCATTTACATAAAAGAGATAAAATAATTTTCATGGCTGAAAACCACCCCATGCTCCATCTCACCCGGCCCTAATTTTTTCACTAAATAGTTTTCGAGTAAGGAAGGAAATAGCAAAACTAAATAGAAATGGAGATAGTACAAGCTCTGCACTTCTTGCCATCCCTACTCTTTCCTTGTGCTATTTTTCAAAAAATATTTAACTCCTCCCTATTTATACTTTTTTTTTTTGAAAAATCCCTATTTATACTTTTATCTTTACTCACATGCAGATTCTACTATATAGCTGATCACACATCTATACTAAGTTACTAACACATAGGTTAATTTCCAAAACCAAAAACAAGTATAAAAAAATTAAAATAAAAAATATTTGAATTTTTCCAGGAATGATGAATTTCTTCCTTTTCCATGATACGGTCAAATAGTATTTGAATATGTGATAAAAAAAAAATTTGAAAAAAAAATTGAAATTAATCCCAGATTTTATGTCTAGCTTTTGAATTTTTTTAATGACGTATCTAAATATTATTAAACCATATCCCGAGAACACAAGTATTGTCCCCCCAAAAAACGAAAAAAAAAAAAAAGGGCAAACTTGTACGTTAAATAAAGACCCCTCTAATTTGATGCTTTGTGCTGCCTCATGATTGTCCGTTATCGTTACCGTTACACACATGTTCTCCTTGCCAAGTCCAAACAATGTCTTTCAAGGCAGGTCTAACGTCCTCTTCACAAAACCTAACATATTCCAAAGTGTCCCCGGCCGACTTCGAAAACTCCACCACCGCCACCTCCTGCGCCACCTCAAACACCTCCGCCGTCACCGCCAACCTCCCCTTCCTCCCCTCCTCCCTCCCCAGCAACCCCACCTTAAAATCCCCCGCCTTCACCACCCCAAAACTCAACCCCTTCGCCGCCCTCTCAATCCTCCCCACAATCCCCGCCGCCGAACACCTCGACGTGAACATGGACCCCGCCTTCCTCTTGCTCTCAAACAACCCCGACAAGTCAAACCCCGACGACATCAAAGAAATCAGCTCAAATGCATTGAAAAATGCCGGCTTAGAAGCCGACGACGACTTCTTCACACATCCTTCTTCTTTCTCTTCTAACTTCTGTACCGATTTCATAATCATAGAGTCCGAAAAACCTTTTCTATACCACGCCGCACGCATTATCGCCGGAATTTCGATTCTCATCTCAGAGTTTACCGCCAAAATTTTCGAAATCAGCCGTTTTGATTCGGGCGAAAACCATGGAGGTAAATGATAATCACCCTGAAAAATTTTCTGATACATCTTCATCAAATTCTCATCCTGAAAAGGAAGAAACCCCGCGAGAAGCACATATAGTATGACCCCGCAAGACCATATATCTACTTTAGAACCATCATATCCTTTTCGCTTGAGAACCTCCGCGCCACGTAGGCCGGGGTCCCACACTGCGTGTGGAGGAGCCCGTCGTGACGCTTCTGGTCTGGCAGCGCCGAGAGGCCGAAGTCCGACACCTTCAGATTCTCGTTGTCGTCAAGAAGTAGGTTTTCCGGTTTGAGGTCGCGGTGGGAGACGCCGCGGCTGTGGCAGAAGTCCACGGCGCTGATGAGCTGGCGGAAGTATTTTCGCGCCAAGCCCTCGGTGAGCTTGCCTCTGGCGACCTTGGCGAAGAGCTCGCCGCCTCTGACGTACTCCATGACTACGTAGATTTTGGTTTTGGTGGCCATTACTTCCTTCAGCTCCACCACGTGGGGGTGGCGGACGAGCCTCATCACGGAGATCTCTCTCTGGATTTGCTCCATCATGCATTGCCTCTTCACTTGGTCCTTGTTTATGACTTTGATGGCGACGCTCTCGCCGGAGCCGAGTTCTTTTGCATAGTAGACTTTTGCGAATGTGCCTTTGCCTAGTAGCCTCCCAATTTCATACTTGTCAAACAGTATATTTCTCTCATCCATTTTGGATTCAAATAATTTCAATTTCTCAATGGATGGATAAAAGGTGTGTGGACTTGGGATTTTTTGGATTTTTTTTTTTTTTTTTCAATATAGGATGGATTGGAGGGTGTGTTTGGGTGATGGGTGGTTTAATGGAATCCAGGAAAGAACTGATGATATATTGATTTTGATTGGGTCCATGGTGATGGTGGTGGTGGTGGTGGTGGTGATGATGGTGAGTTGAATCTGTGGATGGGTTAGAGGAGGTTGGAGTAGGGAGAGAAAGAGGAGAGAGAGTGGGGGTGTTCTTTTTGCATTAGAGCACCTGGTTTTTTGGGAAGAGGGACTTCCAAGAAGGGGCAAAAGGAAGAAGCACACAGAATGATGAATTTAATTAGGAGCTTAAATAAAGGAGGGTATAACTAATGGGAACAAAAAATTAGTCTGTTCTATACAAAAATATTACTCTATTTGGTTATTAAAATAACCAATAGAGAGAATATACTTGACTATATTACTGCCAAAAAATATAATGTGAGAAAACGCATACACACACCAAAAGAATTGACACAAATATTTATAGTGATTCAGTCAAAATAAATCTACGTTCACTTGAGAGCACCGTTTTATTATAATCAAAAAGAGGATTACAAGGGGGTGATTTGCAAATCACACACACAATGTATTCTCATGTCTGTATCACCGGAAATAATATAATCATATATTATTCCTAACTCTCTCAAAAAGAATCTCAATATGTAATTCTTCTAATCTCTCTTTCAATCTTGTATTTTTGTGTTTTTCTCACACCACAATCATCTGTTTGCATCACACGCATAATTCCGCGCAAGTGCGCGAAAGCTCTCGGCCACTTTTTCACCACTCTGCGCAAGTGTGTTGAAAGTTCGCACTTTAACCCACCGAGTACTTGTGGTTCTTTACACCAATTTCTATTTTTTCTCCAAATCTCTTCTCAATCCCGAGAAAATGAGTCACCCACTAACAAGTATATCCGAATTAACAACAAGAGATCAATAATGCATAGCACCACTATGATATAATACGTACTGTGTGTATATAATATACATCTATATATGTGACATAATAGGTTTTTTTTCTTGGTGCACCAAGTGGTTTTTAATGTTTTTTTAAAATATTAATGTTATTGTAATATTTTTACTCATTTAATATTTAATTTGTCAAAGTCCAATACACCACCGCAGAAAACAATTTTACAATCTTAATTTTGTTTTTCCAAAATTTAGGTAGTTGAATTGAGATGTCCCGTGAGTGACGCCGGACAGAATATAGATTATTCTGCAGGCTAGTACAATAGGTACTTTGCAAGGAAAAACATGAGAATTTCGACCTAAAATTTCAAAGAACACTCTAAAATTTAATAAAATTGTTTATAATCAAGAATTAATAAAAACAACCCACAAACCGGGTTTAAATAGCTGAAAATCAAGGATTTTACCAAAAATAGCAAAACCCTAAAAGTCTTACCAAAACAAAATACGGAAAGAAATCAAAAGATTGCCAAAAATCTGGCCCAAATCGGGTTCAGAATCAATTTCTAATTGACAAATACAAAATTACAATAAGTAGTAAAAATTAACTAAAAATAGAGATTTGAAAAGAAAAACACAGAAACACAAAATTGAAAGAGAGATCAGAAGAATTACATATTGAGATTATTTTTGAGAGAGTTAGGAATAATATATGATTATATTATTTCTGGTGATACAGGCATGAGAATACACTGTGTGTGTGATTTGCAAATCACCCCCTTGTAATCCTCTTTTTGATTATAGTGAAACGGTGCTCTCAAGTGAACGTAGACTTATTTTGGCTGAACCACTATAAATCTTTGTGTCAATTATTATTGTGTGTATGCGTTTTCTGATTTACAGATTCTCAATTTTCAGACGATGGTAGAAACCCTAATTTTTGTTTTTGATCTTGGGGTGGTGTAAAAACCTTAACAAAACTACAAGACCAAATAAATCTTATCATATAAGCATTACTTGTAAATTAAGTAGAATAAGGCTGCTTTTGCCAATTACTTATTATATTCTTTTAATGTTAGAAAGAAAAGATGCATTGTATTTAATAACTTTTATGTAACTAACCCTATTTGTATGTTTATATTTGGATTTCCATATACTAAAGACCTAATCTCTTCTGTAATTAAAGAAGCATATCATGTATAAGTGCAGGCAGGAGCGGAGCCAGGAAATTTGTTTAGGGGGGCAATGCAAATTTTTATAAATTTATTAGTAATTTTTTTAGATTATTAGAAGAATTTTTTATAAAAATTAGGGATGAAAATGCAATTTTTTATAAATTTATTGGTAAAATTTATAATTTTTAGGTTATTAAAGAATTTTTTTAAAAAATTAATAGGGATCATACGCAATTTTATAAATATATTTATAATATATATAAATTTTTAGGCTAAAAGAGAATTTTAAATTTTTGGGCAGGCCCATGCAAAGGGTGGCTGAGTGCAAGGACCAATTAATTGTATCCTCCACAGTGGATATAGATTAATAGATTATTCTCACTGACACCCCCTCAATATTGATTATTCTCACATGAACTCCCTCTGGCAGACGTTAGGTTTATTGACGTTTTATTGAAAAATTACTAATTTACCCTTCGATATATATTTTTAAAAAAGGGTAAATTGCAGTAGCACCCCCTAAAATTTCACTTATTACATTAGGGTAATATATAAAGTATGAAATTACCCATATGCCCAAAATATATATATATATATTACGAAAATATATATATATATATTAGAAAAATATATATATAAAATTTGAAAAAATATATAAATTATAAAATTCAAAAATAATATATAAAATTTGAAAGAAATATTTAAAATTCAAAAAAAAAAATATAAAATTTTGAAAAATTATATTAAAATCTGAAAATATATAAAAATTAGAAAAAAAATATATAAAAAGGGGGAAAATATATAGATTCAAAAAAATATTTAAATTTCAATAAACATACCTAAATTATAAAGTTCAAAAATAATATATAAAATTTGAAAGAAATATTTAAAATTCAAAAAAAAATTGTATTAAATTTTCAAAATATATAAAAAATTCGAAAAAATATATTTTAAATTTTGAAAAATATTATAAATTCGAAAATAAATATAATATTAAAAATATATATAAATTTCGAAATTATTTTTTTTTCAAAAAAACATATTAAATTTCTAAAATAAATATAAAAATCGCAAAAAACATAAAAATTTAAAAATATATATTAAATTTCGAAAATAATTATAAAATTCGAAAAAAACATAAAAAATTATAAAATTTGAAAATAAATATAAAATTCAAAAAATATATATATTAAATTTCAAAAAAAATACTAAATTCAAAAATAAATATAAAATTAAAAAAACATTTAAAATTTATTTAATACTCTCTCTCTCTCTCTCTCTCTCTCTCACACACACACACACACACACACACACACCTCCCTACACACAGACGCACACATATATATATATATACACACACATATATATATATAGATCTATACATATATATATATATGTATATATGTATAGATCTATACATATATATATACGGGTATATATATGTATATGGGTATATATATATACGGGTATATATATAGCAGCTATATATATCTATATACACGGATATATATACGGGTATATGGATATATGTATATATGGGTATGCAATATATACAATCCACATCTTCAATCTCTCTTCCAATTTTCCACTTCCAATCTCTCTCTATATATAAATTAGGGTTAGGATTTTGAGATGCCCAAATTGAAGAAGAAGAAAGGATATGCAAGTCATTTTATATCATTTTGAGGGCAAAATAGACAATTCACAGGGTGGTTAACGGCACAGTTTAACGGCGTGGAGACGGAGGGGGTCTTTGTGGGACAAAATTCAATTTTGAAGGGGTCCGAGTGAAAATAATGAATATTAAGAGGGTCTGTGTTAAATTAGGGTATCTTTGAGGGGGTGTCAATGGTATTTATTAATTATTCATATTTATCTACCTGTGATCTTATAAAAGTACTATATACGGTTATCTTTGAGTGGGCTTGCGTGTGGTGGACACTTTCTTTATTAAAATAAAAGGATTGATTTCATTTAGGTTTGTTTTTATTTTAATCACATTTTTTATATTTGAGTATTTTTATTTATACTTTCTTAAATTTGAGATTCTTATCATTTACACCGCATTGCGGATATCATCCAATTTTTTTTATAAATACCTAAATTACCCTCAATGAGATAACCTACTGTGTTTGAAAACAAGGATATATTATTTTATTAATTTGACTACATCCAATAATTTAATAATTTAATTTGTATTCATTTTAAAAAAAATAAAATATATATATATATATATATAATTCAAAAATATATAAATTAAAATTTGAAAAACATTATAAAATTAAAAAATAAATATAAAATTAAAAAATATATATATAATTCAAAAAATATATATATAAAATTCGAAACAAATATATAAATTTAAAAAAAAAATCATATAAAATTTGAAAATATATATATTAAATTTCGAAAAAATATAAAATAATTGAAACAAATATATAAAATTAAAAAAACATATAAAATTCGAAAAATATATATATTAAATTTTGAAAAAATTATAAAATTCAAAAAAAAATATATAAAATTCGAAACAAATATATAAAATTCAAAAACCCCCAACCCCAACCCCAAAATAAAAATATAAAATATTTGCATTTTTCAAACAAATACTAAATTACACACATAAAATAAAGGAAACTTAGAAAAATTAGCAAATATAAATTTCGAAAATAAAATATAAATTCAAGAAACAAATATAAATTTTGAAATATATATATAAATTTTGAAATATATATTAAATTTAAAATATATATATATAATTCGAAATATATATATAATTCAAAAAATATATATAAAATTCAAAAATAAAATATAAAATTCAAGAAACATATATAAATTTCGAAACACATATTTTGAAAACTAATTTATTCTTTTAATTTTTACGAACACATATATTTCTTTTTGAAAACTAATTTGTACAAACAAATATTTAATTTTTTTGGAAACTAAGTTTTTAATTTGTGAAAAAAAATAAATCCAAAAACCCCAAACTCCAACCCCAAATATTTAATTTTTACAAACACATTTAATTTTTTTGAAAACTAATTTTTACAAATAAATATTTAATTTTTTTGGAAATTAAATTTTTGAATTGGTGAATAAAAATTAAATCCAAAAACCCCCAACTCCAACCCCAAATATTTAATTTTTACAAACACATTTAATTTTTTTGAAAACTAATTTTTACAAATAAATATTTATTTTTTTTGAAAACTAATTTTTTGAATTAAATCCAAAAACCCAAACCCCTCCCACCACCACCACTCCCCCCCGGGCGCCGCTCCTCCAAGGCATATCTCTATATATATATATATATGAATATTCATGTATCCAAATATCACTTTTCTGCCCGAACTCAAATCTCAATTTTTTTCCAAACTCATATACATATCAGTTTTAGGGCAAATTGAAACCAATATACATATATATACAAACCCATATATATATATATATATATATATATATATATATATATATATATATATATATATAGAGAGAGAGAGAGAGAGAGAGAGAGAGAGAGAGAGAGCCGGGGGGGTGCTGGATTGGGGGTTGGGGACGACTGGGATGGGGGGTGGTGTTGGTGTTTGGATATAGGGTTAAGACTATTATGGATTAACACTATTCTAGGATATAGGGTATAAGGGGTGTTTGGATTCAAGATATTTTAAGCATTTCATACCATGAGGGGGTGTGATTGAAGATACTCAAATCTGAGAGGGTGTGATTAAAATAAAGACATACTTCAGGGGGTGTAAATGAAATTAACCCTTATTAAAATGCTAGTATGCTTTGGAGTATCTCATGCAAAACAAAAATTGAAAAAAGAAAGGTTATGTTTGATTTGTATTTCTGAAAAATATTATTGAAAATTTTAAATACAGAAAATAATTTTTTGAGAATAATAAAAATATATTCTCTTAAAACAAATATTTTTATAATTGAGTTTTTAGATAATTACTTTTAAAAAATTGAACCAAACATTTTTTTTATAATTTTTTTATTTTTTAGTTTTCAAAAAACATAAAACTATTTTCAGAAGCACGACCAAAACATGACCAAAATCATCAACTATCTAGTGTCGCATAAGATTGTCATAGTTAAATTGCAGGTGATTTTTTTAAAAAAAATTATACTATCAAAATGTGAAGTAGCCTTTGGAATCAGGAGGATTACAATCCTTCACAAGGATAGTGTGTGGGCTTGTTTGAATACAATATTTTACATCCAAGTCGGTATCCTTTTTCCTAATATTCCATTTTCCTAATTGCCCTTGAGAGTTGAGAGACCCAATCTTCAAATAAGCCTGGCAATGGGACCACATTTTGGAATGACAAGTACTAGTTTGTTTTTAGTTAAATAATGACGTTTTGGTCAATGTTTTATTCCTTCACATTTTATTCAAACAATAAAATGGTGACAGGCAATTAATGACAAAACTACTTAAAGGGGAAAATAATTTTTATTTGATAGAGAAGTAGGGCAACAATAATTATTCCTCTCAAACTATCATAATAAATAAATTAAATTTCACCTTGATTTATATTTTTTCAAAAAACAAAAACAAACAAAAAAGTTTGCATCCATAATTTAAATCACCCATTAGTCATTAGCTAACCACAAAAAAAAAAAACAATCAAACCAAATGAATAAGAAAACTATTCACTTAAATAAATCTATTATTTATTCCGTATAGTATCAAATCTATAAATATAAAATACCTCACCGCTAGAACAGAAAAAGTAACTATTTTAAAACCGAATGGTTTAGAATGACATATTTTTCATAAAGGGATTCTTAGAAATTTTAGGAGGCATAAAAAAGTTATCATGATTTTGGTGGAGGTATATTTATAATATTACAAAATATATAGATTTACAATAAAATTGAATGAAAATTCAGTGAGACCTAATCTTTCTTCTTTTGCATTGTAAAACTTTGATCATACTCAGAACTCCGGAACTCCGAAACACGTTCATCCCATCATTCTCCATTTATGTAGCTCTTACTCCTTAGCATCATTTTTAGCCTTCCTCTCAACATCTGCTAGAGATAATGAGCAACTCATCATCTTTTCCTCTCCGGCCCAATTGAATTTTGAATTTTTTTTCTCTGATAACGGGGTGTTTGGGTTTTTTTTTTCCCTCAATTAATCCACGGATCCTGTAAAGCGATCCCTTCATACGGATGGAATAAAATTTGAATTATATCCGCAATCGTATTGTTTGCATCCGATAGGTTGATTTTTTTTTTCTTTCTGTATTGTCTTTACATTTTTCATTTTTTACCTTGACCATAAATTCACACTTATATGAGATCTGATTAATCAACTATTAATTTATCTTCAAAATTGAAGAACTAAGTACGTACGTCTATAGTGTTTCATCTCAGTACTGCTTTAATTGCTTCTTCACTCTTTCTTCCTCTCAATCACCATCTCTCTCAAATTTGCAAGAAAAATGACATACGGAGTATTTATTTGTCAGTAACTTGTAATTATGAGGACTAGTCGCCAAATGATGTAATAATACTATACATAAGCGATGACGTGCTATACAAACAACCTCTGAAATTGGGAGATGTCTTTTTTGCATGGGGTGCTTTCAATAGTAGCTAGGTTCAAATTGGTTGAGTGTATTGATTTTGAAAATAAATTCAATTATGGAGTGATATGTTTATTTTTCCTTGCACGTGGGTGGCTTTCAATAATAGTTTTCAATTGGCCTAGATGACATTAATTTTTGGGAAAAATGGTCTTCAATTATGGAGTAACCAACCTAATTATTTAATATACGCTCACAGCATCAAGCTTAAATTATCCAACTTAATTAAATGGTTTTCAGTTGAGAGTTCCAGAGATGGATTTTGTATTGTTTATGGTGATGATTAGAATAGGAGGTGCACGAACCTGCGTTAGGACCAGTGGGGTGGTGGTTATGATTGAATTTTTTCTTCTTCTTATTGTTTACCTTTAAATTTAGAAGAATAACTATTATGCTACCACAAAATTTTTATTAAAAATCCCTTAGAATCCTAACTGAATTAGGATAATAATAATTCCAGCCTCCAGTCAAGCAAATCTATAGGTCCATGTTTGGAGTTAGAGTTAAAAGGGCAATTTGAATTTAGGTTTTCTTGAGTTGGATGATAATTTGTATGTGGAGGCCAGTCATTAATAAAATAATATATATTGTCATTGCTTAATGTTTTAAAAGTAGAAGTTTGATGGGTTATTTAACATCACATTTACTTTTAATATGAAATGATGAATTGTAATTTTTGCGAATAAATGATCATATTTTCTTTAGATTTTTATATGTAAACGGAATCGTACAATTTATAAAAGCATCGAAAAACAAATTCAACTTTCTAATTTTTTCAATACTAGTATATGTTGTATTATATTAAAAAAAAATAAAAAATAAAAAATAAAAATTTAACATTTTTTTAAACATGTAAAACCTTATATGTGAAGGGCATCTTATTAACCACTTACCTAGGACCTCTTAAATTGTTTAACGTCTCAAGGCCAGCCCAGGTTATGTTGATGGAAAAGTAAAACGTACGATATAGTACAACGTTACCTTCTATAGACAGGGGCGGTCGTTGCTTCGCTAACATCAGTATGGTAAAGTCAGTATATGTGAAAATACTTTATTTTGTCATTAGCCTTCTATTTATAATGTTCAATTGCACCCGTTGCGAAGTTTGCACATCCTTAAATACCGGAACTCTGAATTCATGCATTCACCTTTTTCTTTGCCACAACCACATCTCCCTACGAATTTCAAACCTCTCTCTTATCTTGTAATATGGTCGTTAAACGAGCAGTTTTCTTCCATTAGTTTACGTCTATAATTAAAAAAATTTAAAAGTACTTATAGGAAGAGCTTTACATTTTTTTACGAAAAAATAGAAAGAATTCAAAACATGGTATAAAAAAAACAGATAAAGTGAAAGCAAACAAGTAAGATAAAGTGAAAGCAAACAAGTTCACATTGTTAGTTGGTGAGAAGATATTTGGAGAAAAAAATGAGAATTGGTGTGAAGAATCACCGAATATTTAGTGGGTATTTTACTGAATATTTGGTATCGTGCAATCTCTCGCGCACTTGTTCAAAGTGACACAAAGTTTCGCGCACTTTCGCGGGTTTGCGCGACCTTAGATATCCACCGAGTACTCGGTAACCCAGATACGGGAATTTAAAAGGAAAGCTTTTAAGACTCCAATTCTAATTGAGATTTTATTCCTATTGACTTGTCCATCAAATTTAGTTCTCCTATTTATATATACATGGGTTATTCCTATTGTATATGATCGTGGTGTAAGAAAAACACAAAAACACAATATTAGAGAGATCAGAGGAATTACAAATTGAGATTCTTCTTAAGAGAGTTAGGAATAATATATGCTTATATTATTTCTGGTGATACATGCGTGAATATACACTGTGTGTGTGTGATTTGTGAATCGCCCCCTTGTAATTCTCTCTTTGATTATAGTGAAACGGTGTTCTCAAGTGGACGTAGGCTTATTTGGCTGAACCACTATAAATCTTTGTATTGATTATTATTGTGTGTGTGCATTTTCTAATTTACAGATTCTCGATTTTCAGATGAAGGTAGAAACCCTAATTTTTATTTTTATTCTTGAGCGGGTGTAAAAACCCAAACACACATACTGATAAGAATTTTCTCAAATATATATTACTTATAAATAGGGCTGGCAATTTCGGGTTACGGGTCGTGTTTGTGTTGGGTCAAGATCGTGTCGGGTCAAAATCGTGTCGTGTAAAAAATATCTGGTTAATATATGTGTCAAATATCCTCAACCCTAACCCAACCCATATCGTGTCCATGTCGACCCACGTGTCGACCCATGTAATCCATTTATTCTATTTATTATAATATTTTAAATTAAATTTGGCATAATCCAACACGAAATAAACTATTTAACCTATTATCAACAAAATTAAATTGATTTTGACACGATCCAGTACTATTTTATTGGTATATTTCAATCCATGACCAATTAGAGAAGAGAAAAATATAAAAATAAATATAAATATAAATATAATCGTGTCAAACGTGTCGTGTTCGGGTTATCCGTGTCGTGTTTGGGTTGACCCTTATATTCTCGTGTCGTGTTTGGGTCGACCTTTTTTAGGTCTTAGCCCTTTTATGCTTAACTCTAACCCTTTTAAATAGTCTCATGTTCGTGTAGTGTTACCGTTCCGTGTCCAATTTAACTGCCCTACTTATAAAGCATGAATTCTAGAGCGGGTATGCATTTGATATTCCACCCCACACAAGCCTCCAGCCCATGTGACTGGAGCAGGTTTCAGAGCCCACACCAAAGTTGCTTCAGATTTAAAATCTCACATAGTGGGCCCAAACAGTCCCACTCAAGATAATGGACACAGCCCTCAGCATGAAAGGGAATTATAAAGAGCCCCACAATCACAAGCAACAACTCAGGCCCCACCCCATGTCTATCAGCAATCCAAAATCAACTCATGCCTGGTAGTGGTTGGATGATAGAGGTATACATTTGTCTCCTATCGAACGGATAAAAAATTAAATGAGGTATATAATGGATAGACGTTAGTCCTACAAGTTTTTTAGTGGAGCTGTGAAATATTTGACCCGTTTGCATAAGATCACTTTACCTTTTTTCAACTTCCTTTTAAAGCAACACTGTTAAAATCGGAAATTTATGTAGGATTATTTTGAGCCCGTAGAATTGTAAATCGTAGAATAGTAAGATTTTACCAATTTTTCACAAAAATAATTCAATTTAACTCATTAAACAATACTATCTCTATAATATAACAAAAAAAAATACTCAAAACAACAAATATAAGTAAAAACATCACCCTAAAGTCTTATCAAGGTGCGGATGGTTAAGTTTTTTCACACTATTGCTTACTTTAAAAAATAAAAATTAATTGACAAAATAAAGGTAAAATTAAAATAAAATTTCTAAAAGTCTAAATAACTATTATTTAACAAACTCAATATCATGTTTCACCAATGTATCATGCTAACCCAAAATAATAAACAAACTCCAATTTATAAACTAAAAGTTACTCGTACGCAAGCAAGACCTGTCAATGGATTGGATTTTGATCCGAATCCGATCCGATTAGTCGGATTTGGATTGCAAAAAAAATCCGATAACCCGAATATGATCCGAATCCGATAATTCGATTTCTTAACAAATTGGATTTGGATTAACCTAATCCGATCCAATAATAATCTGATCCGATAAAATATAGATATATATATTTATATATATGTGTATATATTTAATATTGTACATGTATATAAATGTTAGTTGTTAATTATTTTATTATTTATTAATAATGATTGATTATAAATACAATTATTAAAAGTGTGAATAATTTTAGTGTTTCAGTATTTATTAATTTTTGTATTTTTTTAATTAAATATTCGGATCAAATATTTTATAATGAAGAAATTCGAATATGAATTAATTAAGTGAAAATCTGTCGAATTATCGGATTCGAATCGCGGATTGGGAGTTTTTGTCATCCTTATCAATAGACTTGTCAATAATCCGATTATGATCCGAATCCGATTCGAATCCAATAATCCGATTTCTTAACAAATTGGATTTAGATTTAACTGATTCGATCCGAATCCGATCCATTGACAGGTCTATACGCAACATAAGTTCATAACCAAATCAATAAACATAAATTGATAACTCCATTTTTATAAATAATACAAATATAATGAAAATTAGCTAAATAAGATCATTTTTATCGTCAAAATTTTCATACAAGTCACGAAGAATCGAGATCATTATCATTGCTACTATCCTCATTATCAACACCACGGATATCCATCTAACCAAATTCTTCATCATCATCTATTTCATGAATTTACTTCACTAAAATATACTCCCTCCGTTCCAATTTAAATGTTCACATTCACTATTAAATATATTCAAGATAAATGTTCCAATTGAAAAGTCAATGCATATTTTTTTTGTCAATTTACTAATTTACCCTTCAAGCATTCAAGTAATTAAATATACAAAATATAAACATCGCAACACTTGGTGGGACCAAGGATAAAATTGGTTTTCACTCACTATTATACCAATAAAAGTAATCACTTTAAAAATTTGAATTTCCCAAAATGAACTTATAATTTGGGACAGAGAGAGTACAGATAAACAAATAAAATTATTACAATTGATATGATAAAATTACAAATTTAAACAAAAAAGTTTGACATTATAATATAAAATTAAAACAGATAAAACTTACTTGCGTCCGTTAAACTTATTGGAGTGAATTGACAATAGCAATCAAGTTTAACACAAAATTTGTAACCTTTCAATCAAACAAGATGTATAAAGAATAACCCAGTAAATAAAAGAGAAATTATAAATAAATTGATAAAATTAAGATGAATAAAGAAGTAATTTTAAAAGCTCTTCATACTGATTAAGAATCTACATGTATTTTAATAATCTCAGTAACACGCTCTTGTAAAGGGAAAATCATATAAATTTACATATGTAAACCCGTTCGATGATACCGAACGAATCTCAACCTTTGTAAATCAAACAGAAGCAATGTAATAGATAAATGGCAAGAAGAAAATTGAGAATTCAAGAATAAGCAAATATTGGAACAATTTCGGATCATTTTCCCTTTCTTTTTTCTTTCTTTTATACATGAAAACTGGTCTTACCCACATGAATAGGTTTTAATACATATTAAAGACAATATATACATTAAGTTGAAGTTTAATGTTTATCAAAACTGCTATAATAAAACCTTATGTCAGTTTTGATTCTACATATTTGAAACGGTCATTTCCTTAATGGCTTTATCCTGAAATGGGCTTATATCCTTGGGCTTTATTTTCTATTTGGGCTTTTTTTTCTATTCGGGCTTTAAAACAGGTATGCTGATCCAGTGTGAGTCTTTGTACGATGGGCCTGATGAAAAAATGGGCCTACACTTTGCCCCCAATTCCCAAACCCATTTCATTTTTGAAATAGGGTGGGAATTCGAAGAGCCATGTGTAACTGCCACTTTCCTTATTTCCTTCGTTTCCTTCCATATTTCTTCCCCATTTACAAGAACAGATTCATTCCACTTGAAGACGATTCTCAGCAAGGAACTTCTTAAGGTTAGTTTTTCTCTTTTGTCCTTCACATTTCTTTCATTAATCCAAAGTATCATGACTAGTGATAGTAGCCGAACCCCTTCTTTGGAGGTGGTTGTTGATGATGTCCCTGTTATTTCTTCTTCTGAGGTTGCCCCCAATTTGATTGAACCAAAATCCCAAAAACTTTCCCGAAAACAATTACGTAAATTGTCTTTAGCCGATAAGTGCCGAATTAAGTTTAATATACCGAAGGATGTTTCAATTTCTGAGTATTCTTCTGATTTAAACTTCAAAACTTATGAAGAAGTTAAACCGAGCGAAGTCTTGTTCTCTGCCCATCACTTGGCCGTTCTTAGATTTACTTTACATTCGTTCTATCATTATATAATTTTTTCTTTAGGACTTGTCCCTTTGCAAGTAAACCCTAATTTCTTTAGGGTTCTATCTGTTATGCTCGTTCTGAATCACGAACGAGGTTTGAACCTAGGTTTAGGTGATCTTTTGCTTTGTTATAAAGTCGATCAGATCTGAAAAAACCCCGGTCGGTACCATCTGTACCCCCACTCGACTTTGAAACTTTGTGAAGGCAATCCTTCTTCTGAGAAGGAGTGGAAAGATAAGATGGTGAAAATTGGGGGAAATTGGAGAGTGGATGCGTCCGGCCCGTATCCTGCCAAGGACCTTCGGTGTTTGTAAGAAATTGAAGTGTGGATTCAAAAATCCTAGCAAGTGTATTTTTCGTACTTTACGAATTTCGCCTGCTTTACTTTGATCTTCGTACTTGTTTGTTTGTTGATCGTATGCCCATGTTTTGTATACAGTCAAACGCGTTAAATATCTGAACGAGAAAGTATTCGCAACTCTTCCGTCCAGCAAGTCACTTTTGACTTCCCAAAATTTGAAATTGATCGCTGTCAGTGCTTCAGAGGCTACTATCATGGAAATTCCGGTCATAGCCTCCAAGCGTGCTGCAGCACAAAAATCTATTCCCCCAGTCAGCTCCACATATGACAAAGGAAAAAGCCAAGTGGTCGATCTGACCGAAGATTCGAAGAAGACGAGGGGGCATCTGAAGAGGACGAACGCTG
The DNA here is from genome assembly GCA_963922005.1 of Cornus suecica. Taxonomy (NCBI): domain Eukaryota; kingdom Viridiplantae; phylum Streptophyta; class Magnoliopsida; order Cornales; family Cornaceae; genus Cornus; species Cornus suecica. Next base: position 98,437,479 of record OY998238.1, read on the forward strand.
ATGATAGTGGTAACGCTCCGAAAAAATTGTTGTTGGGCTCCCCATCTGAACATGCGAAAAGAAATGATTCTGAAAAGCATGAGAAACTTGTCAAGAAGGCAAGATATGTGAGCGGCTACACTATTCCATATTGTTGCTTTCCTCCATCATTTGATCCTGAAGGCGAATGGATCCCCAAATTCGAGAAAAGTGATGGTAGTGTTCTGAATCGCCGAACGTTGGCAATGTCTGATCCTGATTCCTTGATGGCTCTAGCTCGTGGAATGTGGCCTCCCAAGGATGAACTATTTCAGCAGCATATTGATCAGAACGAGCTTCTGGCTAGGGCTCCTGTTTCTATTCTAGAGGTACCAAAGTTTGTTTTTTTTTACTAACATCTCTTCTCTTTAGAGTCTGTGTTCAATGTTCTGGCTTTATGTAAGGCTGTTGAGATGGGAGAGTATAAGAGAAAGAACATTGACGATGCATACCTGCGAGCTGATAAATACGCCATGTTGGCTGAAAAACAGAATCAAATCTTGGAGCTTGAGGTAGAGAGCTTAAAGAAACTCCATAAGAAGGAATCTGATCGGAATGCTGAGCTGAAGAAGCAAATCCATAACCTTGAAACTTCTAACGCCTTTTTGAAGACAGGTTTAGAAATTTGCCGAAGGGGAGGTATGAACATGCACTGGAGATATGTGAACATTTTTGACATAAAGTTATGTGATGGGTTTAGATTTTGCTTTGACCAAATGTCATCGGATCCATCTGCCCGTTCATATGATAATTCGGCCGCCCATGATGCTGTTTGCTGAGTCGTTCACCCATATGAAGAGCCTGAGGCTTCCCAAGATGAAAAAGATTTAGCTAAATTTATTTTACATGGGATCATTCCGTCCGAACGACCAGAGCCTGTTGCTGCTGAAAATGAAGTGTCAGCTGAGCCTTCGATTCCTGCTTCAGAGAGCCAGCAGCCACTTACCGATGATATTAATCCCCCAACTTCTTGATTAGAAGTTTCTATCTTTGAACAAATTTTGTTTTTTGGGTCTTGTAAAATTACATATGTTTTTTATGCTCCTGTGGTGAGCATTTTTTGGACAAGTTTTGAAATAGCACTGGTGTGCTCTGACTTTTTCGAACAGGATGACACTTAAGGTGCATAAATATTTTCCGAACAGATGGCACTGTTGTGCATTATATATTTTTGAACAGGATTGCACTAAGGTGCATAGATATTTTTTGAACAGATTGCACTGTTGTGCATTATATATTTTTGAATAGGATTGCACTAAGGTGCATAGATATTTTCTGAACAGATTGCACTGTTGTGCTTTATATATTTTGTGAACAGGATGATGCGTTCTTTTGAACACAACCGTTTTTTATGCGTATCTATATACGTCTTTGTGAAAACAAGAAATTGGTGCCATCTTCATGATGGTCTTTTGCCTAATTGGCTGATGTATTTTAGCCAAGTTTTTTTTTACTTGGGCTTTTTTTTTTTTTTTTTTAGTTTGAACAGAAATATGAGAAGATATGAATAATATCTTTATTGATTCGAAATGGATCTTATCATAAAATGATCAACATAAATTTTATTGAAAATACCTTTTCAGGTGTATAGCATTCCAAGCTCGTTCGATTTGTTTTCCATCGTGATCAGCCAATCTGTAGGCACCTTTCTCGATCACTTCTGTTACTGTGTACGGCCCATCCCATGTGGGATCCAGTTTGTTTGATCTGCTAGCCAACACCCTTAGTACTTGATCGCCAACTTGAAATGATCTTGGTTTCACTTTCTTGTTATAACTCCTCATCAACTTTTGTTGATATTCTGCTAATCTTATTAAGTCCATTTCCCTTTTTTCATCTATGAAATCACCTTCGATTTTTAAGATTTCTTTGTTCTGTTCAAGATCGAATAGATGAGTTTTTGTTGTGGGGACTTCCAACTCAATTGGGATTACCGCATCGACTCTGTACGTCATAGCGAATGGAGTCATCTCGGTTGGCTTGCGAGGAGTCGTTCGATAGCTCCAGAGGACCCTTGGTAATTCGTCTAACCATCGTTCTTTTCCTTCGATCCCCTCCAATTTTATTTTTATCCCGACGAAAATCATTTTGTTTGTTATTTTAGCTTGTCCATTTGCTTGCAGATAACTGACAGATGATAAATTCTGATTGATCCCGTACTCGTCTAGCAATGCCTGAACGTACTGATTGTCCAGATTTGTGCCATTGTCCATCATTATGTACTTTGGTACTCTAAATCTGTAGATTATACGATTCAAAATAAAATCTATCACTTGAGTGTGAGTGATTCTTACATAAGCCTTCGCTTCCACCCATTTAGTGAAATAATTTGTGGCCAAAAGTACATGTTTTTGATTCGAAGCCGCCCTTGTTAATGGTCCGACCGCATCCATCCCCCATCGTGCGAACGGAACGGTAGAAGCCATCGTTGTGAGAAGCTCTGCTGGTTGATGAATTATATGCGAATGTCTCTGACATTTGTCACACCTTCTTGCGTATTCTTCTGCGTCTCGGATCATGTACGGCCAGAAATATCCTTGTGTTATTGCTCTATGAGATAATGATCTACCACCAATATGGCTTCCACAAGTCCCATCGTGCAACTGCTTGAGTACCTCTTGTGCTTCAGATGGTGTCAAACATCGCAGATAGGGCCCACTTGATGATCGGCGATATAGATAACCATCGATCACTGAATACTTGGTAGAGGTTGCTTTTATTTTCCCTGCTTCTCGTCGATCCTCAGGTAGAACGCCGATCAATAAATACTCAAGGATTGGATCGATCCAACTTGGTTCGTACGGGATCACGCATACCTCCTTCTTTTTACCGATCGAAGGAGTGAACAGTTCATCCACCGGAATTATTCTGACTATATCGTCTCCTACTGAGGATGCTTGATTTGCTACATGATCGGCCCCATGATTTTCTGTCCTTGGAATTTATTTAAAAGTGATTACCTGAAAGTTTCGCATTTATTCCTGAACAACATTTTTATATAGCAACATCCTTTCCTCGCTTGTATTATAACTTCCTATGATCTGATTTACAACTAACTGAGAATCGCTGAACACAGTCAGTTCTTTGATCTGGAGCTCCTTTGTTAACCTTAACCCTGCCAAAATGGCTTCGTACTCAGCCTCATTGTTTGAACTACCAAAGGACAGTTTGATCGACTGCTGCAATTTGGTGCCTTCTGGGGATATTAGTTCGATCCCCACACCTGCCCCCAGACTATTCATTGATCCGTCTACATAAAGCAACAACCTTGGATTTACGTCGCAGGCCTCATCTTCGGCTGCTTCATATTCTAGGAGGAAATCTGCCACAACTTGACCTTTTAAAGATGTTCGTGGCTCATAAGTAATATCGAACATGCTCAGCTCTATCGACCACTTTATCGTTCGTCCCGAGAAGTCAGGTTTTGACAAAATTGCTTTGATCGGAAATGTGGTTGGAATTCTGATCGGATGGGACTCGAAGTAATGTCGAAGCTTTAGTTTTGCCTAGACCAATGCCAAGATGATTTTCTATGTCTTCGAATATCTTCTCTCGGCGTCAAGCAATGTCTTGCTCGTATAATAAATTGGGTACTGTCTGTTCCCATCATCTCTTACCAACGCTGAACTAACTGCGTTCGGAGAAACTGCCAAGTATAAAATTAAGGACTCGTGATTCTTGGGTGCCATAAGGATTGGTGGTTTCGCCATATAGAGTTTCAGCTGATCAAACGCTTCTTGTTGTTTCTCCCCCCAAGCAATCGTTTTCTTAGACTTCAAGACGTCGAAGAACGGCTTGCATCTATCTGACAATTTGGATATGAACCGACTCAGGGCTGCTAATCTTCCTGTGAGTACTTGGATTTCCTTTGGGGACTCAGGTGCCTTCATCTGAATCAATGCTTGAACTTGTGTTGGACTTGCTTTGATTCCATCTTTATTGACTATGTGACCCAATAATTGTCCGGAAGATACACCGAAAGCGTATTTTTCTGGATTTAGCTTCATTTTATGTGATCGCAGGGATGCGAACACATCCTCCAAGTGCTTCAAATGATCATCCTTATGCTGGCTTTTAACCACCATGTCATCAATGTATGCATCCACCGTATCTCCTATCTGGGTCTTGAAAATCTTATCAATCAACTGCTGATAATTCGCACCTGCATTTTTTAGACCGAACGACATGACCTTGTAACAATAGGTCCCTCGTTCGGTGATGAACGTCGTTTTGTCTTCATCCTTTGGATTCATTGGGATTTGATTGTATCCTAAGTAAGCATCCAAGAAGGTGAGACGCTCGAAGCCTGTAGTCGCGTCGATCATGCGATCAATCTTCGGTAGAGGAAAACTATCCTTCGTACAAGCTTTATTTAGGTTGGTGAAGTCCACGCACATTCGGAACTTCCCGTTCTTCTTTTGTACAATGACAACATTGGACAACCACACGGGATAGTGAACTTCTCTGATAAAGCCATCATCTAGCAAACGACTAACCTCTTCAGCTACAAACTTTCCTCATTCGGTTCCGATCCTTCTGGGTCGTTGTCGTACGGGTTGGGCATCGGAGTAAACATTTAATGTGTGCATAATGGTTCCTGGGTCGACCCCAGACATGTCGTTATGCTCCCAAGCGAAAATATCAATATTTGATCTCAACATAGAAATCAAGTTGTTTCTTTCATCAGGATTAAGTCCCCTTCCAATTCGGGTGGTTCTTCCCTTGCTTCCATCGATCAGATCTACTGTGATGGTATCCTCTGCGGCCTTCTCATCATCGTCAATCTGATCACGGAGACTCGGTAATTGCTACATGCTTCGTTCGAAACTTTCGCCTTTCATACCTTTAGTGACGATGGCATAGCATTCTTTCGCCACCACTTGATCGCCTTGAATATCTACAAACCCTTTCCCTGAAGGGTCAACACACCGCATCACTTGATGTAGAGTAGAAGGAACTCCTTGCATTCAGTGAATCCAACCTCTTCCCATAATCAGATTGTAGGAAGGTTGTACGTCCACTAGCATGAAAATTTCTGTCAAAGTTCGTTTTGCTGTCGTCACTGGTAAATTCAAGACCCCGATCGGACAATCCTCTTTCCATCAAAGCCTGCCAGCGGACTGGCAGTTGCTCTGATCAACTCCGTGCTGATGCCGATCTTCTCGAAAGCTGATTTAGTCAGGATGTTCGTGTTGCTACCTGGATCAACTAGCACCCTTTTAACTAAACAATTTGAAACTATGATCGAAATTACCAGTGGATCTTCATGTGGTAGCTTTACACGTCTTAAGTCCTCTTGTATAAATGATATTGTAGGCATTGGGTAGTTCCGGATGACATTCACCTCCCCAACCCTTCGGATCTTGTTGGCATTGCGTATGCGTGAACGTTGAACCGAACGGATTTCCTCGTCCTCTTCGGGTTTCCCATGGATTGTGTCAATAATTTTTACCGGTTACCCACCCACAATTTTGTTGGGCTTCGGCCGATCAAAATTTTTGACTTCATTGTCCACGTACTTCTTTAAATCTCCTTTGGCTATCAAGGTCTCAACCTGCCTCCTCAATAGTCTGCACTCATTGGTTAAATGCCCAAAGTCATTGTGGAACGCACAGTGCCTCGTACGGTCCTGCAGCTCAGGTGGCATTTTTAACGGAAATGGTGGGCGAAAAATACCCTTCGCCTTATTCTCGTTGTACAACTTTGCTAAGGTTATTCGGAGTAGAGTTTCAGGTATGTCATACATTGGCCTCCTCTCCTGTTGTTTGTACGGAGCCGATCGATGGTTGTTCGTATTATCTGCCTTCTTGATTATCCTTTCCTTTGATTTGCTTTCCACACTGACTAATGCCGAACGATGACCTCTTTCTTGTTCATCCTCTTCCAATCTCAGATATCCCTGCGCCCGTGAATTCAACTGACCCATGTTGAGGGGTGTTGACTTCACCAAGGATCTATGGAAGCTGGTCCCTTGTTCGATAGCTACATTGAAAGCTTCCACTGCTGCTGGTTGATCACAACTGGGTATCATTCCCATTTCCAAATTGAATCTGGAAAGGAAATTCTTCAACGTTTCACCTTTCGCTTGTCTCATCGTAAACAAATTAGAAATGGTCCTTTTCTGCTTCCTGTTTCCGAAATAGTGGGCCAGGAACGTTTCCATCAGCGTTTGGAAGAATCGATCGAACTACCTGACAATTGTCTAAACCATAACAGAGCGGGTCCCGTTAAGCTTGTAGAGAAAGCCTTGCACATTAGTGCATCATCAGCCATATCGAGAGTCATCATCTGCTCCACATGAAACAAGTGCTCAATTGGGTCTTGTGTCCCATCGAACATAATGAATTTAGGCATCCGGAATTTATCTGGCTTTCTCGCCTGCTGTATTTCGGGGCTGAACGGAGATTTAATCATTCTAGCTGTCATTTCGATGGCTAGATCAGCTGGTGACTGTGTTCTAAGATCCTTTACTTGTTCATCTACGATCTTTTGAAGTCGGGTTACCATATTGATCAGAACTGCACGATTATTGACATTTGCTTCATCGGCGATTGGTTGGGTGTGAGTAAAATTTGTTGTGCGATCTGCTGAACTTGCCTCATGATGATTGTCTTCCTCATCTACATCAGGGCCATTACAGCGCCCTGCTATAAGCAATTCCGGGTGTTCGGATTGATCTAACATTTGCTTTAGTTCTCGATTTTCTTTCTCGAGAGCCTCCAGACGCTGAAGGATAACAACTGTATCACCTAGCTGTGTGGTGGTTTCTCCCGCCATTGATCTAATAACTTCTGTTTGGATATTGATTCCCACAGACGACGCCAAAAAGTGTAAACCCGTTCGATGATACCGAACGAATCTCAACCTTTGTAAATCAAATAGAAGCAATGAAATAGATAAATGACAAGAAGAAAATTGAGAATTCAAGAATAAGCAAATATTGGAACAATTTCGGATCCTTTTCCCTTTCTTTTTTCTTTCTTTTATACATGAAAACTGGTCTTACCCACATGAATGGGTTTTAATACATATTAAAGACAATATATACATTAAGTTGAAGTTTAATATTTATCAAAACTGCTATAATAAAACTTTATGTCAGTTTTGATTCTACATATTTGAAACGGTCATTTCCTTAATGGCTTTATCCTGAAATGGGCTTATATCCTTGAACTTAATTTTCTATTTGGGCTTTGTTTTCTATTCGAGCTTTAAAACAGGTATGCTGATCCAGTATGAGTCTTTGTACGATGGGCCTGATGAAAAAATTGCCTACAACATCACAAACAAGCACAAAATGTCCGTATTCAAGAAATAAAGCCCCAAAAATTCACCTATTGAATCGACTCATAAAAATGTGGTCCTGAATTTTTTTTTTTATAGATTACAAGGTCTCACAATTTTCTAGTTCAGTAGGTGTAGTTCAAGGTGGAAATGCAGAATATTTGATTTTTGTTCGGCAATTGTGTCACGTCAATTGAAGTGTCACAATCAGTAAAAAGTTCATGAAATTTTCAATGCTATTACTTATAGTGCTTGTTTGCCTAATGGAGTGTAGTATTGGTTTTGGGTTTGGTTTCAAAAAATGGCACCAAACCTATGTTTGGCAAATGGAGTGGAAATTTGGAGTAAACACTGTAGCAATTCCATGGTGCAACTTTTGTGAAGGAATGAGCCAAATTTTGGAACCATCATTTTTTATGGTTCATGGTTTTGGTTTTGGTACCAACACTGTAGCAAATTTATTTTTGATATTAATAAATTTCGAAAAATTAAATATTCTGAAAAATTAAATATTTATGAAAAATAAATATTTCGAAAAATTAAATATATTAATATATTATAATATTAATATATTAAAAAATATTAATATTAATATATTTTAATATTATAATATTAATATTTTAATATATTAATAATAATATTTATGAAAAATTAAATATTTCGAAAAATTAAATATATTAATATATTAAAAAATATTAATATTAATATATTTTAATATTATAATATTAATATATTTTAATATTATAATATTAATATATTAATATATTTTAATATATTAATATTAATATTAATATATTAATATATTTTAAGATATTAATATTAATATTAATATATTAATATATTTTAAGATATTAATATTAATATTTCAAAAAAATAAATATATTAATATATTATAATATTAATATATTAAAAAATATTAATATTAATATATTTTAATATTATAATATTAATATATTAATATATTTTAATATATTAATATTAATATTTATTAATAAATAAAATGTGAAACCCATATATTAATATATATTAATATTTATTTAATAAATATTAATGTATATTAATATTTATTAATAAATAAAATGTGAAACTCATATATTAATATATTTTAATATATTAATATTAATATTTATTAATATATTAATATTCAGAATTTCAACCCATACCAACTCTACCAAACATGGTTTGGTTTTTCAGCATCACTTTTTCTCACACTAAAACCATCTGCACCAAACATGGTTTGAAACCAAAATAAAACCACACCAACTCCAACCACTTCAACTCCAACCCAACTCCAACCAAACCAAAACCAAAAACCAACTCCACACCCTCAACCAAACAAGCACTTAGTTCTTGTTTGACTAATGGAGTGGAGCCAAAATTTTGGGTTTGGTTTGAAAATTTTGCTCTACTCCATGTTTGGCAAACATGGTGCAACATAAATGACGTGTGAATAGTGTCACTCCATTGGACCCAAATCCATTTAATTTCACACCATCTCAAATGATGGTTTGGTTGGAGTTGGGTCCAAATAGTTTGACACTATTCACATATAATATTATATATATATATATATATATATATATAAATTCGAAATTAAATATTATGAAAAAATAAATATTTTGAAAAAAATTAAATATTTATGAAAAATTAAATATTTCAAAAAATTAAATATTTATATATTTTATTTTTTAAAACATATATATTTAAAAAATGTTATTTTAAATAAATAAAATGTCAAACTATTCCAAATTACCAAATATTTTAATATTATAATATCAATATATTAATATTATAATATTAATATATTAAAATATTTTAATATTAATATAATAATAATAATATATATTAATATTTATTAATAAATAAAATGTGAAACCCATATATTAATATATTTTAATATATATTAATAAATAAAATGTGAAACCCATACATTAATATATTTTAATATTTATTAATATATTAATATTCAAAATCTCAATCCATACCAACTCTACCAAACATGGTTTGGTTTTTCAGCATCACTTTTTCTCACACCAAAATCATCTGCACCAAACATGGTTTGGAACCAAAATAAAACCACACCAACTCCAACCAACCTAAAACCAAAAACCAACACCACACCGTCTACCAAACAAGCACTTTTAGAGAACTTGTGAATTCTATGGATTTTAGATTGCGCCTCGGTGGAGTGCTAACAGTGTGAGGGTCCGTTTACGAACGGTTTCTGCTTTTTATTTTTGCTTTCTAAAAAAAGAGAATCATGATTCTAATTCCAGTAGAAGAAATAAAATTTAAAATCATGTTTACTAATTATCGATTATTTTTAGAAACAAAAACAAAAAACAGAAACTGTGTTTATTAAAACTATGTTTAACAAAAGAATTACAATTTTTCTTTTTCACAAACATTAAAACTATTTTGAAAAAAATATTAAGCTACCTTTTCCAAATTTTATTTTATTTATTTATCATTTATTTAATTAATTAATTAATTAATTTTATTTATTTATTCAAATTTATTTATTATTAGTTTTATTTTATTTAATTTATGAATTGTATTATTTTATCAATTTTTATTTTATTAATTGTTTTCATTTTTATTAATTATCTATTCATTTTTGTTTATTTATTTATCATTTAATTAATTAATTAATCATCTTTATTTATTTTATCTTTATTTATTAATTGTATTTTTAATCATTTTTATTATTTTTATTTATTCATTTTAGTTATTTATTATTATTATTTATTTTACTTTTTTATTTTCTTTATTAATATATTATTTTTTATTAATTATCTATTCATTTAATTTTATTTATTATTATATTTATTTAATTTAAATATTATTTTACGTAATTATTAATTTTTCATTTTATTTATTTATTATTATAATTTATTTAATATTTCTTATTCTTTTTATTATTGATGATTAGGGTGAGTTTGAGAAAACATAAAGAGAAAACACTATTTTTTTTGCTTTCTCTTTCCTTTGTAATGAGAGGAAATGTTTTCTCAACTCAAAAAACAGAAACAAATTAAGAAACATGTTTTTCAAATTATTTTCAACTTTCAGAAACAGAAACAGAAACAAAAGTAGAAATAGTTAGTAAACTGACCCTTAGCCTAACATTGCTTCCGACCTTCACCTAATTCTTTTCCAAGATATCAATATTTTTTTGGGCCATTAACAAAGAACCCTCTATGGTTTCAGATTCATGACAAACACCCCATAAGGTATCAAATTATCCCTTGCACTTTTCTCCATTAACAAACAGTCTCCACTCCATTAACAAATAACCCCCTGCCGTTAAAAATAAATATTTTATGCCCAAAATACCCATAAATTGATGTTTTATGCCCAAAATACCCCTAAATTGATATTTTATGCCAAAAATACCCCTAAATTGATATTTTATGCCCAAAATATCCCTAAAATAAATTGGTAACTAAATTAAGATTTTTTTAATAAATTACAAATTATTATTATTTTAACTAAATTAAGATTTTTGAGTAAATTATAAATTATATATTTTGTCTTTTGTTTAAATTTAATTATTTGTTTAAATTCAAATCTGAAAACATATATTACTATCCCCGTCTCAAATTATAAGTCCCTTTTGGGGAATTCAATTCGAATATATTTATATAAAATTCAAAAACATATATAAATTTTGGAAAAAATATATAAATTCGGTAAAAAAAATATAAAATTCAAAAGAAATATATTAAATTCCGAAAAAATATATAAAATTCGAAAAAATATATAAATTTCAAAAAATGTATATTTAAATTCGAAATATATATATAAATTTTGAAAAACATATATAAATTTCAAATATATATATAAAATTCATAAAAAATAATCTTCCTAAATGTTGTTACCCTTTTGGGGTTGGATTATTCTCTGTCAACAATAATCTTTCTCTTTCATGCACTGGTTTAGGCATCTCATGAGACCTAGCTTCACCTCATTTAAGTGTTATTACAGTGAGAAGCCCATGCACAGAGGAAGTCACATGCTGCTAGTCCATAAAACAATGAGTGACTTGTACCAACACCCACTGTTTAGTAAATATGATATTTTCAAAAAAAAAAAATTTCAAAAATTTATATATATTTCTGAATTTATATTTTTTCAATTTTGATATATTTATTTCGAAATTTATATACTTTTTACAAATTTTATATGTTTTTTAGAATATTTTATATATTTGTTTCGAATTTTATATGGTTTTTGAATTTTATATTTATTTTCAAATTTTATAATGTTTTGCAAAATTTAATATATATATTTTTAATTTTATATATTTGTTTCAAATTTTTTTTATTTTTTGCGAATTTTATATTTATTTTTGAATTTTAATATATATTTATTTTTGAATTTTATATATATATTTTTTTGAATTTTATATTTTTTTTTCTAATTTTATATTTTTTTTCTAATTTTATAATTTCTTTCAAAATTTAATATATATTTTCGAATTTTATAATTGTTTTCAAAATTTAATATATATATATTTTCAAATTTTATATATTTTTTCAAATTTTATATAATTTTTCCATAATTTATATATGTTTTCGAAATTTATATCTATATTTTTTCAAATTTTATATATAAATTTAAAATTTAATATAAATTAAATAATTAAATTATTTGAGGGAGTCAAATTGATAAAATAATATATTCTTGTATCTAAACAACACTAATTTATCCCATTGAGTGTAATTTAGGTATTTACAAAAAAAATCAGGATGATGTCATCGTTAGAGAGGTGTAAAAGATGAGAATCTCAAACCATAAGGGGATAAATGAAAATTCTCAAACCTGAGAGGTGTGATTGAAGTAAAAATAAACCTGAGAGGTGTAAATGAAGTTAACCCTTTTTTTATTTTTTTATAATGGATGAGGTTGGGCCTTTTGTTGAGCCCTTTAAATTATAAACTTTAGAGAGTCCTCTGGTATTTGGTAGTGAGCCCAACCTAACTCAAAGAGTCGTCTCAGTGAAATTGGAAATCTTAGGCAAAAAGTATAAAATGAGGCTTTGGTTTATTATATATTATTTTTAGTAATACTTATTTAAAAACTATCTTTCTCGCTTTTTGATATGCAAAATTACTAATTAGATTTTTGTCGACATAATCAATTAATTTATTAATTATTCTTTTCTTTTAAATTTTTTGATATCCAGATTCATAATTCCTAGTCGACATAATCAAATATATGAATAAAATTAATCACAAATAAAAAATATAACAAAGAACTCTAGAATAAAAAAAATTAACAAACTAGAAAATAAATTGAAATATAAAACAATAAAACCTGATTTCGTAGTATAATGCCCAAAGCCTCCCAAATTGCATTCCAGAGAGTTTTTTTCCCCGATAAGTTTAAGAGAGTTGGATAGAGTGAACTTGATAATTTTACTGAATACTAATTTCAATGAAGAATATATATTGTAAACCAATAGAAGGAATATGACATAGAAAAGATACGTTTTAAAAAAAGTCAATGATAATTATAAATAGAGAGTAATAATATTGAATTATAATAAAAATATTTTTTAAACACTAATTTTGTCATTGAATGGATTCTTATATATATATAAAAATACAATATATTAGAAGAGATAATTATATACGTGTATATATATACAAGACAATAAATTTTTTTGGGTCTTTCTATTAGGTGACCGCCTAAATCATCTTACTATTGAGATGACTCTGGATAGTTTGAAGATTTATGAAATGAGTTGTTATTTCCCTAAAAAAATCCCCACCGAAGGGGACCAATGCATATGCTCCTCCATCGAATTTCAGGAGGATGGTGAAAAAATTATCAAAAGGATTGAGTAATTTCGCATTTTTCATTCTTTTCCTTCCTCTTCTTAAAACCAGATGGGAATATTATCATCCCTCTATTTCGTTTTTTTTTTTTGCTCTTTCAATTTCTTCAATGCAAACAAATTCTTCGAACTTGTTTTGTTCCGTTTCTAGAAATTTGAAAAATGATTGAAAATATGAGCTTCTTTATGAAAAATCATTCGAGAAAATACATATTTTATTAGTTTCAAACATTATTTTTCGATTTTGATTATTAATCATGTTAAAAAATAAAATAAAAATTGAAGTACAAAAAGTAGCCACTCAGGCCCATCCAAATATATATTCATTGCGCCAACCAAAATTTGATACTAGTTCGACCACGAGAAGTTGAATGGACCGGGCTTCTCAGCCCAAATATCAGAACCAAGCCCTCATAAAAAGCCCCATCTGACTGGTTCTTTGACTGAGATAGTTTCAGAGAGAGAGAGAGAGAGAGAATGGAGGAAGAAGAGATAGAGAAAGCAGTGATTGCGTATCTGAAGAAGAAGGGTTTCAGGCAAACAGAGCTCGCTTTCCAAGAAGAACAGCAACACACCAAGACCTCTTCCTCCAACTCCGCCAATTCCCACACCGATCCTCACGTTGCCAAACACATCCTATCACTCACCCAGTATGTTACTCTCCTCACACAACTCTCTTTACACACATATATAAACATATATATATACATATGTATATATCTGTTTGCTTACCTGCATAGTTCCTTTCAGGAACTTCTCGATGTTGTGCAATTTAAGGGTTTTTTTTTTCTTTCTGCAGAAGTATTTGAAAATTGGAAATTTTAGGGTTTGCTCATGTAGCTAAAGGGACTTCTATGTGTATTCTCGTGTAGTATAGTGAGACTTATGTGGGTTGTTACTTGTTAGTGGCTTGTATATCTAGGGAAGTGTTGTGATTAACTTTAATTGTTATTATTATTATTATTATTATTATTTTTTGGTATAAATTCTTGATTTTGTTGTTGTTTGGTCATAGAAGTGAAAGGCTGGAGTTCTGAATTGTTTGAAAATTGGGGATTTTAGGATATCTGGAAGCTTTTTTTTATTTTTTATTCATGTTCAAGTTCCAGCATTGATATATTTCTATTTGAAATAAAGTTATCCTGTTGAAAAAGATGATCAGTAGGTCGATGTATCAGCATTGATATGTTTTCTAATTGCACCCATCACATCTCCAAGTCACCAAGTTACTGTTGATGGGTTCTGTGAAGCTAGCTTTATTCTGGGTTCTATTCAGAGGAATAAGATAAACATTGTCTGTGATCGATAGCTAAGTAGTACAGTGAGGGATGTGTGACAAGACCCTCCATCTGGGAGTGAAATAGAACATAAAACTGCAAGCTCTGCTCCCAAAGTAACTTAAGATACGTTTTCAAAGCCTATAGGTCAAAACCTCAGCTAAAGTGTTGCCTTTTCCTAGGAACCAACAGTCCGATGGTGGCGATCATAATTCTCTAGATTCTTCATGCTCATGGTTCATGTGGCCAAAATATCCAGAGCCCTCATTTCCAGTTGCTGCTGAAAATATGTCATACTCATACCTTACGAGCCTGGAGCTCCAATTCCATTACGAATTTCCATTCGTCCAAAACCTTTTCCTCTATAATAATTATTTCTTTTATTTTTTATTTTTTTTGTGGATTCTTTGTTCCCTCTTTTTTCTCCATCCGGTGACACTGAAATATAGTGTTTTTGTTACGTGAGGACTCTGATACTATTGTCCTCAGTTGGAAATGATTCATTGTCGCTGATCTCAAAGTAACAAGTCTGGCATGTAATTCTATTCCCAGCACTGCGAAATATGTTAAAATAGAAGTGTTCTTACCCCATACAATGCCATATACTTCTTTTTTATTACATGCAAGTCCCTTCTAATAGTGTATATCTCTAACTTTGAACGAGTGTTCATGCTATTTCAGGCCAGATAATATTCCAGCACAATATCAAGAGGGATATAGCAAGCTAAGGTCATGGACGTATAGTTCACTGGATTTGTACAAGGTAACTTTGTGTACTTTGTTGTTTTATGCATTTATGCTAAAATGTCGATAGTCACTTGAGTTAGAGTTGCATCAACCCCTTACATATATGTAAATGAGAACAAGTGGGTTTGGATCCGAAACCCTTTTGTATTCTTCCTGCGTAAAGTCAATCACTTCCAAACTCGATTTGGTTTGGGATGGGGAAGAACGGGATGGAAGGCTTAGCCCCATTAGGGCTAAGAGTAGATAAGGAATGAATAGATGACAGCGACCAAAGAACTAAACATTTGTTCATGATTCACTAGGATCTTGTTCATTGAAAAAGTGAAATGGAACTTAAGTGACAATGTGGTTCTTATATGCACTTCTAATGGCAGATGTTTAAACCAAAAAACAGCTGAAGCTCTTATGTAAAAATGTGCTTTCTTGTATGCACTTTTAATTGTAAAAGGTGAAGTTCTGTTTCTGCCACACTCTTTTTATGCACATGTTGTTTTCTATCTACCTAACATTCCCTCATAGAGTACAACTGCTCTAATAACTGTTTTAGGTAATTTCCATTTCAATCTTAAGGAGATAAGTCCATCAGACAATATGCTAGTTGCACTCCTCCATTTAACCCTTGTTATCGTAATTTTGTAATTCATATTGTCTCCGGTTTCTCTCTCATTTTGGATATTGGAGCCTAAGTAATGAAAATGTTCAATTTTTTGTACCTCTTGATCAACCTTTCACTAAATCCTCCTTTGTATTTGAAGAGTTGCACCATAGATCTTTGAGCTTACATAACAAAAATGTTCAATAATTTATACAACTTGATCCATCATCACTAAATCCTACTTTTAATAAATGTAGTTGCGAATGGCTAAATGATATTAATTAAATTATTGAGTTCATTTATGAAGTTCAATTTCTTGTTTACGTAAGTGCATGTGGAATGGAATGCCCATTCATTCCATTCTTTGGTTTGGTACAACATAATGAATGGGAATGGATTTTCATTCCATTACTAAAGTTATGGAATGGTCATTCCATTCCTTTAGGAATGTTTTTAAAACATAAAATTACTTAAATAACCCTCTCACATTTAAAAAAAATAAGCCACCGCCATTTCGCCGCCACCGCCGCCACCTTTATTGTCCATCATTACTATTCCCGTTACGTTTTACCATTTTTTTTGTAAAAAAATTAAAAAATAGTATTATTTGATTTAATTTTTTATTTAATACTAAGAAGGGTATTTTTGAGAAAAAAATTTCAAGTTCATTCCATTCCATTCAACCGTATCAAACGTGCCATAATAGTCATGGTAAGGTTCATTTACTTGGGTTGTATTTCAACTGTGCAGCATGAGTTGCTTCGTGTACTTTATCCAGTATTTATCCACTGTTTCATGGATCTTGTGGCAAAAGGTCATATTCTAGAAGGTATAACTTTTGATTATCGTGTTTCATATTTTTCTATGTACACAGCAAGCATGCCTAATTCGCCCATTAGTGTGATATATTCTGACACTAGTTTTGGATAATGATCTGTTATCTCAGCTCGAAATTTTTTCAATAGCTTCCGTGAAGATCATGAGATGATGCATTTACGTGACCTCCAAAAGTTGGAAGGTGTACTTTCTCCCTCTCATCTGGAGGTTAATTACTATCCTAGGCTGTTGTATTACAGTTCGTATTTTTCTGTCTTAAAATCAAATCTTTTGTTAATCAACTTTTGTACACTACATCCAGGAGATGGAGTTTGCCCATTCTCTGAGGCAGAGCAAAGTGAATATAAAGATATGTCAGGTTTTTTTTATTTTTTTTATTTCTTTTTATATTTAAGTAAAATAAGTTCTTATTCAGCATGTGTGCATGCTTGGTTTATCTATTTCCTTATGTTAAGCAAACTCCAGCTTGTGCTACTATAGAAGCTTGGGCATTGACATTCTCAATATCCATGTAGTTAATGAAAATAGATTGCAAGAATATAAACTACTGGAAGCTTTGGATACAGATGTTTATCCAACATTTTGCTATAAAAGAAAAATAAATTTTTTTTATGTTTTAAGCAAGTCTCATTGTCAAAATAGTTCTTCATTACGGATTTCTAGTTAAGAGGCAAAAACAAAGTAGCACAAGTTCTACTTTATTTATTTTATTTGTGGTATCTTTAATCACTGATTGTGAACAACCATCTAGTTTAAAAACTTAAGTTGTTATACAGTGTGGAACTTAATACTGAGGTATGGACATGAGTGTTTTGGCTCTGATACCATTTTACAAATAGGAGAGAGAAAGAAAAGAAGAAAGAAAAAATAAGAGGTGTTCTCTCGTACAGAGAACCCAGTACCTTTTCGGACATATATTTACAAGTATCGGCTATTTACAATATGACCCCAAGTCTGATAATTAATTACAATATTACCCAACATAGAGGAAATGGTGAAAGCTGAGTATATTTTCTTTTCATTCCTTGCCATTTTCCAGTACTCTTATGAGCTTCTTCTGCAATATTTACAAAAGTCGGAGTCGATTATAATTCTTGGTATTATCAATGAGCACATCAATTTCCAAGGTACAGATCCTTGCTTTTCACTGCATAACTTTGTATTGAGAAATACTAAATTTTGTCACACTATCTATTGGGATTGTATTTTGTTCCTTCAGTCTATGAGCAGATATATTAAGCATATGATATGTGTCGACAGTTTCTCCTGGACAGCCTAGTTCAATTTTGGATGATGCAGAAGTTGTTACACTTGTTGGGAGCGGTCAAGATACAGCTAACCTGATAAATCAAAAAGAAATACATTGGGGGGTAAGTCAATAAAACAGTCTGGTTGATATGTCTTGAGGCTTTGGTAAAAGATTATCAAAAACGTTAATAGTTCCTTTCCAGGTTTGTTGCATATCACATATTACTATAGCCCTGTAGCAGAATGGAAATATAGTATTCATGTAGACGACCGTCAAGTGGTTGTTATTGTTATGTTACCGACACATGCATATATCTTCAAATATACATATGAAAAGTAAACATATATAGATATATGTCATATCCTTGTTGCATTTTTCTCTATTCAACAAGGATGATTAAAACTTTACAGTCACAGAAGATGAAATCTATATGACAACAATTTTTATGTATAAAACATTAATATCTATTATGTCCTTAACATGTCAACTTCTTACTTTTTTTCTTTTTGTAATAATGATTGATTTTGTTCGTGTTGTTTCATCTCCTTGTCATGTTTCCTTGTCCTTACTTCTTAATATTTGTTTTACTATATTTTTTTAGTTTGCAATTGTGGTTACTGGTTTATAACTCGATGTTAGAAAACATTCAAAGGATTATTAAATGCTCTAGAGAATTTTTGTCTCGCGAAACATATTATGATGTGCTTTTATAGATGTAAATGATTGCTTAGTTACTGTCTTTTGATTGGAGTTCTTGTTAAGAATTTGTTGTGTGACCGTATATGCCGTATAGAAAGTAAAACATTGGTGCAACAGGAATTGAGGGATAAACTTAGAGTTTAGTATCCTCATAGCTGACCAGAACATCCTCAGGAGGACATTGACCAATTTTTATGCAGTAAATATTCATCTTCAAGTTGGCAAATAACATGTGTTCAGTCCTTTTGCTTTGGTGTTGAAGCGGTTAGGTGGCTTAAAGCATCACCTGCTCTAGTTGATGTACTTTAGGAATTATTTGTAGGTCCTTTGTAAATGAATATTGAGTGTCGGTAAAACCTCTTTCTGATGTATTCTGTTCAGCGTCCCATATTTAAAGGTTTTCCTTTATATCAGTGGTTAATCTGTTTTGAACTTCAAACATTTATTTAACTTAACATGTATGTTCTTCAACAGCTGCTTGAAGATTCATTAGAAGAACGTTTGGAGAAGGCAGGGGGTCTGCTTTCAGATTCGGAAAAGGCAGACGGAGAAACCAAGGAAGGGGACTTGGAAGAGAATAAGGTGGGGAATGTGGTTCCAAATTTCTACAGCTTTTGATTTTTCTTTTTGTGTGCATATTATAATCTTTAATTTGCCATCTGTTTTTTCGAATTCTTGTTTTGCTTTTAATTCTAATTTCTTTTCAGAAAAGATCGGTTGAGGGAGGAAAGCAAGGCGCTTCACTCAAAAAATTGAAGAAAGACAAGATGGTTGGTGCAACAGGCAAAGCTGCCCGTATGGAGGGAACAACTGTACCAGCCACACCACGTGTAAAACCAGAACTTGCATTGCCAGTAATGTATTTTTCAGCAACCCTATTTCATATTTTTCTCACAGATTTAGGATATTAATGGTCTAGACGATGCCATGTATGATTAATAGTTGCTGTTGGGCTGAGTTGAGATAGGGAAAATGGCTTTTAGACGTCGATTGCCAACTGCTACAAATGTGTGATGCATTCAGGAAGTACATTTGTACTATATTCCTAATATATCTGTCAGTATATGTGCCAGATATATATTTTTAGCAGTGCTTATACCCTCTATCTCAAAATAAGTTTTCACCTTTCTTTTTTGGGATGTCTTGACAATAAGTTTCCCGTTTGAAAAGTCAGATTTTTACTTACCAAGATTGTCTTTTGAATTTACCCAAACCATAAGTTAAATAATAAAATTTTAGTAGTTTTGGAATTTTTAGGAACACTATAAAAAAATCCCCAAGGAGACGCTTCAAAATTTTCCCAAAAGGGTCATCTATTCTGGTATGTAGGTAAGGAGGATTACCAAGAGAAAACTAGTATAGTTTGATTCTTTTAATTCTTCTTCCAAATCACATAAAGTTCTCTACTATAGAAACAAAGTGCCCAAGTCAATTTGGCGAACCATGTCCGAGCAAAACGTGCTCAAAGTTCTCTCCACCATTAAGTTGTGTTTCCTTATTGCACTATCATGTTGGGCTGCTGCATTTGAGTGATAAAGGGGGTTAAAATGTTATGTGACCCTAATTGATTGGTGGTGAAAGAACTGAGATAATAAATCGGAAACATTAATATCAACTTTAACTGCAAAAATGGTAATAAGAGATGATGAGGAATTGAACAGGAGCAAGGAAGATTTTCCTCGTACTCTTTGGGAGACAAATATTCCTAAGCATGCTTTCTTTACAGTTTTTCCTATTTACTGTAATAATTGGTGCGAGTCCTCATTGCCAAAGTAGAACGGACTGCTGTGAAGCAACGCAGATATCTGAAGCATCTTGGATAACTATCCACAGAAGCACTTGCTCTGGCAGCAGCCAATTTACTTTTATTACAACCCCTGCCGTTCTAGTTGATTTTCTCCTTTTCCTTTTGAAATATTGGTGTCTAACCCATCCTCAAACCACTTTAGTAGACTAACAAATAGACCTGTCAATGGATCGGATTCGGATCGGATCAGTTAAATCCAAATCCAATTTGTTAAGAAATCGGATTATCGGATTCGGATCCTAATCGGGTTATTGGATTTTATTTTCAATCCATATCCGGTTAATATCGGATTTGGATCGGATTCGGATCATAATCGGATTATTGACAGGTCTATTGATAAGGATGACAAAACTCTCGATTCGCGATCCGAATCCGATAATTTGACGAATTTTCACTTAGTTAATTCATATTCGAATTTCTTCATTATAGAATATCTGATTCGAATATCTAATTAAAAAAAATACAAAAATCAATAAATACTGAAACACTAAATTATTCACACTTTTAATAATTGTATTTATGATTAATCATTATTAATAAATAATAAAATAATTAACAACTAACATTTATATACATGTACAGTATTAAATATATACATATAAAAATATATATATAAATATATTTTATATCGGATCGGGTTATTATCGGATCGGATGACATAAATCCAAATCCAATTTGTTAAGAAATCGGATTATCGGATTCGGATCCTAATCGGGTTATCGGATTTTATTTTCAATCCATATCCATATCCGGCTAATCGGATCGAATTTGGATTGGATTCGGATCAAAATCCGATCCATTGACAGGTCTACTAACAAATGTATAAGGAGGCAAATTGGAAAATGACACATTAGGAGTTATTTCTCTTTTGTTGCATTTGTTGTGGAACCAGATTCAGAGGTTCGGTAATATATAGTTGATGATATCATTTGAAATTTCAACATCATTATGAATGAAGTATTTTTCAATCGGTTTTCGTTTAGGCCAGGATAAGAAATCTACGACATTAAGCTGATTTTTCACTGCATGCTCTGGTAACAATTGTTCTCCATCTCAGGCCAACAGAGGTGGAACACTCTATCCTTGAGGACCTAAGGAACCGTGTGCAGTTAAGTAGCATGGCGCTTCCTTCAGTTAGCTTCTATACGTTTTTAAACACGCATAACAGGTATGTCTTTCACTTGGGTCTTGAATTAGTTTTTTTTTGAATTTCTGTTCTATGGTCAATTTCTGATTTGTATGTCAAATCTTTTATAGTTTAAACTGTTCGTCAATATCTCATGATGGATCATTGGTTGCTGGTGGATTCTCAGACTCATCACTGAAGGTATTATCCTCCGGCAACGTATCTTTCAGTGTACATGTGGTGAATTTTGTGTTTGCTAATGCTCAAGCTGTGTTCCACAGGTTTGGGACATGGCAAAGCTTGGGCAACAAACTGGCAATTGTAAGTTTGTTATGATATTTTTCTGTTTCCATGTGACAGTGGTATATTTCTGCTTGGGGACATGCAATTAGTTCTTTAAACATATTCTTAAAGGGCAAACCAGTCCACGAGGCTCTTGGCCTTATTGGGTCTGAGGAGGGTCAAATGGACAGTCTTGCCTTGTTTTGAACCCATGACTTGTAGTCTTGTAGATGCACTAAGACTCACCTTCTTTAATATATACGTTGTATGATTGCATTATTATAAACGCAATAAAAGCTGTATTTTAGCGAATATAATTATCAAGTGTGAAAAACTCAAGGAAAAAAGAAGCTCTATCACTTAGGTTTATAAACCCGAGTATATAACTAGTGTATCAAACTATACTAAATTCATTTTCTTATGCTAATGAGAGAGTAATGGGGCTTCACCTTGTAGTATTATATAAGGTGCCCCAACATATATTTATTGACCTTGCAACTCTTCAATATTTCTTTATTCTGATAAGTTATGGGTGGCAATTGAGCCTTTATATATGAAATCCATCATTAACTTTATTTTAGTATATGTTGTTTTTACTTGATGTCCTTGTGGAATAGTGTTTCGTCATTTATGGGTATTGGTGATATGGTTATCAGTATCCTTCTGGGGCAATGCATTTGCAATTTGTTCTTTTAGCATTTATTGGTGTAGTTTTAAGCGTTGGCCTCGGTCATTGCTTCTATAGGCGTAATACCTCTTGCCATTAGCATTGTGATGAGTTATCTACCAACACTCTATGAGTGGAATAACTTTTTAAATTTAATCTGGATGATATATATGTATATATAAAGTAGAAATAACTTTTCCCAGACATCGGACAAACTTGAGGGTCTGATGCAGTTTTTACTGGCGGCTGCACTTGTATATGAGTTATTCCCATGAATCCCATCTAGAGATCTTGCCTCATAACTTTGGTAGTTTCCTGGCAAATGCTAAATAGCCGCATCCTGCACCTTGTTTATTCGAATTTATTTGTTGGTGAAAATTTCAAGTTACCCCTTGGGATGGATTTTCACTCTGAACAAGCTACTTCAAGCTTTCATACAGATAGGTAGAAGTTATATGAATCTAGGTAGATTATTTATTTACGGAATGTGATATCACAATATTGGAACTTATTACTAATATGCGACTATTTCACATATTACTTTCTGAAGTTCCCATAGATACAGATGTTATATGAAAGACAGATGAAAGGGAGCTGACTAGCTGACAATCTTCATGTGTGTGTGGACACTAAATATTTTAGATTGTCTTATCACTATTTGATTGGTCAAAAAGTCAGTCTGTTGACCGGATAAATTCCCTCAATGGTCCTATCAACGGACACGTGTCAGAATCGTTATGGTCTAAACTTTTATAGAAAGTTTGAAATTCATGTTTATATTTAAAGTATTTCGATATTATAAGAGACATATCTCTCCTATATATGAAAGTCATATCAGACCATTCAAAGTTAATCATCCCACCATTTGAAAGATCAACACGTTCAAGACAGACAAAGAAACTAGAAAAATTGCTGCGACTGCTGAATCTCGGACTATTCCCAAATCTCCATTACATATATATGTATATGTAGTTTACGAAGATACAAATAGTTGGCATATGATAAAAATTTAAAAGCACAATAGTGAGATAAATTGAACTATGACAGGAAGTGGATAGCATTTGTTCCTATGATGTTGTGATCTAGTCTATAAAACGATACCAATCAAAAGAAGCTAGTTCACTTGAAACTCAAATTCCCAATGGATTGTCTAATTTGGCACTCAACGTTAATGTAGAGCATTTTTATGGGCCATAATATATGATTTTCTTGTCCTCCCTTTCGGAGCTGAAAGTTGTGTATTGAAGCCTTCTACAAAAATGCTGAGTCAATATTACAAAGTCTAACTACTCCAGCCTTATTTAGCTATGACTCGAGAGTACGTGTCAGAAGTGATTTAAACTTATTCTTGTCCATACTTCAAAAAATTTACTTAACATACTTCAGTTAAAATGTTTTGCAGCTTCTATTTTAAAAGCTAAATGAGATTTTTAAATAGTCTTAAATCTTGGTCTAGATGAATTGTTTTTTCCAAGTCAAAAACATATATTTTCGTGGTTTGTCCATAAATTAACTTGCTTCGACTTATCAAAATTTTTTTTTAACTTGCTTCGTACATGTGTGGGTGTGTGTTCTTATTGACTTATTAAGGAGATTAAAAATAAAAGAAGCTTGTTTCTTGCTTATGGGTGGGAGGAAATTCCGGTGTTAAATAGTTCTAGTGTCAGCTACTTTGCAGGGTGAAAATGATTTGGCTCCCGGTGAGCATATACTTGGTGAAAACAGTGGAAGAAGACCTTATACATTATATCAGGGTCATTCTGGGCCCATTTATTCAGCCACTTTTAGTCCTTTTGGGGATTATCTATTATCCTCTTCATCAGATTCAACAAGTATGTGCCTCTAATTGTCTTGTTCTTTTTCGTTGATCTATTCCAACTAAACTTATATCCTTTGCATGTCTGATCCAAGATTAGTCTTTGTTCTGAAACTATTTTATAACTTGAAAAATTGTACAAATTTCTGCAGTTCGATTATGGAGCACTAAATTAAATGCAAATCTTGTTTGCTACAAGGGTCACAATTACCCTGTTTGGGATGTTCAGGTAGAATTTTTTTTATTATATTATATTCACCATGTTGTTTAAGAAATTTCCTTTGTTAAACACTTGTGTTTTCTTCATCTCACAATCAAGGTTGCTATTCTCCCCATTATCGGCAATTCTATGGAGAAAACCATCGTCTAAGGTACCCAGTAAATGTGATAATCGAACAAATAAAGAACGGGCAGGAACCAAAGACAAGACCACCTTAGCTACAACAATTTTAGCTGTAACATGCAACCTTCTTGTAGTCTTTCAAACATATTTACTGACAGGACAGATACGAGGAAACATAATCTAAAAGTGGTTTTTGTGCTTTTCTCCACATTGGTGACATAAAAGCAAGGCATTGTATTTTCTAAGAACGATAAAGAGCAAGACTCTCTTACCTCAATTACTTATCAAAAAAAAAAAAAAGACTTACCTCAATCGTTTTGTTTTTATCCTAATTGTATTGTTTTTAGGTTTTATATGCCTGTTGAAGTATTTCAATGTTAAAGGTAAGCTTTTAGCGTAGATGGTTGTTAACCCATTGATTAATAAGAGCAGAGTGAAAGAAACTGAGAAGACTTGAGAAATTTCTAAGAATGAGCAAATGAGGAACGATAATTGAACTTTTAGTGGGTGAAATAGATTTTGTCGTTTATTCTGAATCTCAGTTGGAGAACTTGTGCATTGCTCTTTGAGTTGTATCATGAAATTGCTACTTTCAGAAATGCAGCTCACTCAACGAATGCCATCTTAGACAGAAATATCAGAATTTCTTAATGTTTGTTTCATGCCCTGGCTATTATCTTGTGCCAGAAGTGCTCCAATCATCACTCAAACCATCACTTGTTGGCTCGGAAATTACACTCTCTTCTTGGATCTCTTTATCTGAACTGATGGTTGGAGAACAATGAACTGTAAGGGGGGTGAATTTAGGTTTATAATGAACCCCAAATGCCTCCATGTGCTCACCAATGGAAAATTCAAAAAAATTTCCAAGGAGAATGTTCTATTGTATACCCTCATATTTCATGTTCATGCAGAAAATCTAATGAAAGTTCTTGTGCTCTATGCCGAATGTCTAGCTACCTAACACAACACACCTACGTTTTCCGAATTTGAGACTGCCTACCTAACCAAAGATAAAGGGACTAATCATGACAAGCACATTAAAAAAGTGGTAGCATACACCTCTACTAATGCAGAAGTTGGTGATTTCTTGTACGTCATTGGTATATTGGTGATTGCCCGTGCATGATAGACTTGTGGAAGCCATTGCATAGGGTAGACCAGTATTATTGCCCCTACCACTGCGTATTCAACAGTTATTTTAATGGGAGTAACGAATGCCATCTAGCCTAAGTTATGCTTGAATGTTTATTGTGCATTTCTTTTCTTGTTCTCTCTCTCTCTCTCTCTCTAGATCTATATACCTATATGTATGGTGAAAGTGTTCTTTACATTTCTTGGGCATTTTACATTTCCTTTTAGCGGCATTATGAAATATGCTAATGTTGGACCTTATTTTCCTACTTCTTCACAATGCAGTTTAGTCCGGCAGGACATTATTTTGCTAGTGCTTCACATGATCGAACTGCCAGGATTTGGTCTATGGACAGAATACAGCCTTTGAGAATAATGGCGGGACACTTATCCGACGTCGATGTGAGCAATTTATTCTCTCTCCCTCTCCCCATTGCCCCCAGCTCTTCCCCATGGGTGGTGATCCCCCTCACATCTAGATGTTTGACTTCACTTTTTCTATCAACATACAAAAACCATATCTTTAGCACTCGTTAACTTGGCATAAAAACTTTTATAGTTTAACTAGCCTCAAATATTTGTAGATTTCCCTGCAGTCTCTTGCCATTAATAACCAGTATAACAGTAATCTTTACCATGTGAATTTCTGTATATATCTCTTTGTATATAAGGACAATACCAATCTCGATTTGCTCTGCTCTTGGTATTGGTGCTGCTTTTAATTTGTAAAAGATGCCAGGGTCTTATTTAATTGGATTGTTCTTAATTGTAATCTGTACAAACAATTTTTTTATGATGTTGGTTTTCACTTTGCAGTGTGTACAATGGCATGTGAACTGCAACTACATTGCAACAGGATCTAGTGACAAAACAGTTCGATTGTGGGATGTACAGAGTGGGGAGTGTGTAAGGATTTTCATTGGTCACAGAAGTATGGTTTTATCTTTGGCCATGTCACCTGATGGTCGTTACATGGCATCTGGTGATGAAGACGGTACGATTATGATGTGGGATCTCTCAAGTGGTCGCTGTGTCACCCCTTTGGTGGGTCACAACACCTGTGTATGGACACTTGCTTTCAGGTGAAAATCCATTTCTTTATATGGCTGATATCCATGGAGAAAGAAGGTTTCAATTTTTCAGACCAACATTGGTTCTTTTTATCTAAAATCGAGGAACTTATATTCTTCAATTCGTATTTGTTTGCATGTTAGTTGTGAAGGATCGCTTCTGGCATCTGGCTCTGCTGATTGCAGCGTGAAATTGTGGGATGTGACTGCAAGCACAAAGGTGCCAAAAGCAGACGATAAGTAAGTCGGCCTAAAACCAAAATTTTAGTAGTCATGAATACCTGTCTCTGCTTCAAAACATTTGACGTAATTTAATTTTTTCTCTCAGCAAAACTGGAAATACCAACAGACTAAGATCATTGAAGACTCTACCCACGAAGTGCACTCCAGTCTACACTTTGCAGGTAGACACAAATATGCTCCATTGTTCCGTCTTAATAGTTCTTGATGAAAAAATTTCTGGTTGGTAAATGATTTGCCTCGTCTGTGTTAGTTCTCTCGAAGAAATCTTCTCTTTGCCGCTGGTGTTTTCTCAAAAGGTGTATAATATGCTGAGTTGACTCGAGATAGCTGAGGTTTCATTGGCAGGTGTTGCAGTACAGTCTTTAGTTGCCGGTGCAAAATTGTAGAATTAGGCCAGATTAAGTTGTACAACCTTAGGCCAGATTTTGTTGTACCTATTTAACACTTTTCGGTACAATTTGGTTGCTCCATTGGAACTACTAGAGAGTACTTGCTGTATTCATGTTCGAAGTGTAGTTGGATAATTTATGTTATGTCCTTTAGATACAAGGATTTATTAAAAGAGCTAGTCTATTACCAGAAGATGTGAGTTTATATGCCTTCACACACATCTTAGCCCTCCATGCAATGACTATGGACTCTGCAAAATTATCTTGAGGCGACTCTCACTGTAAAGTGTAAACTTGTAGGCTAATAATATTAAAACTAATATTTGTGTTTTTTTCGATTACTATCTTTGCGTTTGTTACGGTTCTTTCTACACGAGTATCATAATCATAATTGGAAAATCTATCAGAACAGATTTTAAAATAGAGCATCCAAAAATCAGACCCTATTGGAATGGGGTTTGGATTTAGATTTTGAATTCAAAATTTCAAATGGGTTTGCATAGCAAACTCAATTTGGTATTTATCCCTTGCAATTTCGGGTTAAATTTGGATAGGGGTAATTTTATATTTGGAAATGTGTAATTTTACCTAAATCTAGCATTTCTAACGTTTACTAATACACTGTTTCATTATGTATACAATAGATATGATCATATGCATATGATCATCCTTTTGTCTAAAGTAACTGAATCTCAATTCCGATGATTAAACAGTTATTGTTAATTGTATCTATAGTCCACTTCGAAACTGCTCCTAAAATCTACTAATGATCATCAATCAGTTCGTTAAATCAAACCAAATATTAAAAAATTAATTAATTTTCATTTTTTGACAGTTTTTTTTCAATTCTTTTTCCCTCCTATTTTTTTATCTTTACTTTCATTGTTTTTTTTTTTTCTTTCACTAAGATTTAATACCTTGATTTGTTAACACATATATTAATATTTGGACCATTGTCTATCCTTCTTAAATTTGTTTCAAAACATTAAACAAAATATTAATTTCTTAACAAAAAAAAATTCTCTGGCACGACACATCAAATTATCGAATTAAAGCTCCTAATCAGATCAAGCCAGTTTATCTCAATCTACTCCAGTATAATTGAATCCACATATTCTACATCACTCGACATCCCCAAACAATTTTTTTATTTTATTTTTTTTAAAAAAAGAGAAAAACGGAAAAAAATAAATAAAAACTCACATTTTGAAAGCTACGGCTACTTTTCATGACGTTAAGAAACATAACATCAAACAGTGACATATTAGATAGAATAGGACCAAAAGCATCATCATCATCAACAATTAACTTTTCTGTAATTATAGTACACCATTTGGTCTTCAACCCTAGAAATTTCCCTCCAAAATACACATTCCTCCACCAATTCCAATAATCACTACAGTTTCGTCCCTTTCCCCACTTTGCAAACCAGCCAAAAACGTTTCAACCCCTTCTTGCGTTCACCAAATTGCAAGTTTGTCACTGTCCCAATACAAGGTAACTCATATATATATATATATATATATATATATGTACTGGGTGTATATGTGTGTGCATATTTCATTAGTTTAGATAAAATTTGAGATCTCACCTAAGGACCATTTAATTTTATAATGTTTGTGTGTGTAGATGAAAGGTCTTTCGAAGCAGCACCCGATAGAATCAACACCTATGAAATATTATTTCCAAGGTGAAAGTTTTGAAGCATACTGTTCCTGCAAGAATCCACAAGTGAGAAATCAGAAACATTCCAGATATTGCATATATCAATCCTTCTTGCTGCGATATATATATATTTTTTATATGTTTCTATGCAGAAAAGATTACCTGTACATTCAGCTCTTAGATATGGGAATCTTTAATTTTTACTGTCATAATTACTACTTAGGTTAAATCTGGGAAAATGTGACAAGATGAATGGATCATTCTCAAGGAATCACTAATGATGCTTAATCATGTTTCTGTAATCTACATTTTGAAAGTCCGCGCTTTGTTGAATTAAGTGGTGTAATTCGTATCGATTTGATAAAGAATTTGCCCTAACATGCACTAGGAATTCCACGAAAACTGAAGAGAGGTGGGAAAAGTGAAACCATGGCATAAGGATTATGAAGAGGAATAATTAAATAAGCACCCACTAAGTACTCGGCGCTTGGTTTTTCATACCTCCGATTCCCTCTAATCTGTTTCGTGGGGAGAGGAAAACCTTTGGAGTTGTTGTTGCAGAAGTGAATAGAATAGTAAATTGTTCAGGTAATTGTGAACTGTCTGGGAGGGGTGGAGAAACCCTAGGTAACCATGTAACCAGTATTCACTATCCTGGTTTAAATCCATGAAACAAAGGTTTGCAAAAATGTCAGAGCCAACAAGGGTCAGCTAACAAATAGCAAGAGGAGAGCTAGACACTAGTTGTGCATATTGCCTACTGCCTACACTGGGTTGCTGGAGAAAAAAAAACAAGGAATGACAAAAGTAAGTACAAGAGAAACAAAATTTGACCTACATATACCTAGATTTATATTTCAGTGGTGATTCGAAAATAAGTGAATGGATTCATTAATAAAGAGTGGTGGCCTAAAAAAATCCATCTTTGAAGTTCTTTCGGTTTATATTATGTAGGAATTTACTAAATCCTTTTTCTACATCAGGACAGCAGTATAGCATCGATCCTTTGGAAATAACCGTCTCGAAACAAATATTATGCTTACCTGTTCGGCATCCTCCTGCGGGAGTATTTTAGATCCCAAAGGCTTTCAACAGTACTCCATACTCGTAGCAACAATTAGGTGCTCCATGTAGCCTTCCCCATTTGCTGGAGTATTAATCACTATTTCATGATACAAACTCTCATATTAAAATAAAATCCCCTCTATGTGCATGTCTGCCTCGTTTGGCCCTGATTCTTCAATCGATACATTGTTCCTCAACAATCACAAACTATAATTCATGATTCAGATTAACACATTAGAATTAGTACGGAAAGAGAGGGATTCGAACCCCCTTAAATGTAAGAAGCAATAGGGTTTTGAGAATGAAGATAAGTGTCAATGCAACCTTACTTATAGTGCACAATAAGCAGAACCATAACTTACGGGGTTGAGCAATGTGAAGCTCGGGCCTTAAATTCGCCAGTACTCAGAACATTCCTTTAAATTGGTTAACATTCTGGGGTGTAGAGCAAGGACATTACAGGTCTTCTACCTGAGTGACGTTACGACTTTTCCAACCTACTTGCTTTCTGTATTCCAGATACTTCCTTCTGTCGTGAAGAGAACTGGGGAGTTTCAAAGGAACTCAGCATGGGGTGGGATGAGGGATGAGTTTATAATCACCTTATGAACTGAAGTATATTGACGTATTCGAATAGAGGGCCTGAGTAAGGTCGGATTTGTTCAAAAAGCTTTGTTGGGCAAATGGTTGTTGGAGGTTTTGCGTGGAGCTACAGGCACAGGTTTTGGAGGAGGGCTATCAAAATTTGGAGAAGATAGAGATGGTTGCAAGGTGCTCAGTAGAGGTGAAGGATTCGGTAAGGGTGGGGGTTTCTAAGTTCATTAAAAAATGATGGGATGTATTTTCAAAGTATATACAATCAGTAGAGGTGCGTGCCTGAGGGAAGTGAGCCACGTAAGGGAAAATGCAATGAAAAAAGTAAAATTGCCACTGAAGCATTCATATTCCATAATATAAGCACAAATGTTGTCAAAGGCGCAAGCTATGTGGCACGGATACGGACATGGGATACGGGTACGACACGGGGCTACGACAAATCTAAAAAAAATAGGATACGGGTACGACACGGGGCTACGACAAATCTAAAAAAAATAGGATACGGGTAGGGCGAGATACAATAATAAATTTATATTTAAAATAAAAATAATTTTATCAAATTTTCTGTGATAGGAGAAATCTCAATGTATCATATACAATGTTAATAAATTAAGAAAAATTAAACACGTGATATGATATCATCACACATTAAACATGAAATACACTAATAATTTTCACCACATCATTCATCAATTTGTTAATTATAATTTCACTTAATATTAAACAATAAATAAGTAAGGCCCATATTGGACCAAAGGAGAGATTATAGGCCTAAAGTGATTCACACGTTAAACACGAAATACACTAACAATTTTCACTATTGAATATTCATTAATTTAGATATATAAGTCATATATTCATAGCTTCCTTTATCAAAAAAGGTTAAAATACGGTATTTCATCA
Organism: Cornus suecica; assembly: GCA_963922005.1. NCBI lineage: Eukaryota > Viridiplantae > Streptophyta > Magnoliopsida > Cornales > Cornaceae > Cornus > Cornus suecica. The sequence goes on from OY998238.1 coordinate 98,469,134, forward strand.
TAAAAACATTAGCTATATAGTTGAGAAACAAATGACATTACAATCGGTAGTTTTGCAATCTAAAAGCCATGTTCCATTACAAGAAAGAAAGGTAAATTTTCAGCAGATTTTATTTTTAAAAATAAAATAAAAAAATTGCCGTATCATGGTCGTATCCTAGGCATATCCTTGCCGCATCCCAGTCGTATCCGAAATTAAAAAATTAATTAAAAAAATTGGATATTTTTACGGAGTATCGAACACGTGTTCGGGCATATCCTAGAAGTATCGGTGTTGGACACGTGTCCGATACGGCCATGCCCCCTCTAGAGAAGTATCCATGCTTTATAGGGCGCAAGTCTTGGGTCTCAAGGAGCTTGGAGCTTAGGCGCACGCCTAGACGCGGCTTTAATGACACTGGATGGGCTTCTGGTTGGAGGGAAATAGGAGGTCCTTTGTTGGAGAGGAGGATTCTATTTGGGCACTAATGCTTGGTTATTTACACCTAGAGGAGTTTTTGGATACACTGAGAGTATAATGGGCATTGTTGACAAATTCAATTAATGAACTATGTTGTGATGAGTTGAAGAAAATGTCCTTTGCGAGTCCATGGGAGTCACTTGTCAAAGATTGGTCGAAGATACAGGTGAAGATTGGGAGTTGAGGAGTAACTACAACCACCACAAAGTAACAGTAAGTGATATCATAAAGGACCTGATAATTAGGTTAATTAGTTGATAACAGATAACTGCATGCTCATCTTTGAACTAGATTCTTGCATTATTTAAGAATTAAATTACGTTTTGAGAATATATCTTACACTTGAAAGTGTTTGAACAAAAAACTGTGAGGTGTACTAGTAAACACTAAGGACTATAAGGTTATGATAAAATAGGAAGGATACGAATTAATTTCCTATAATAATTTAATTTATCTATAATGTTGGAAAAGACTTGGGACTTAATACCTCAAGAAGCATTAGGTCCCATGTTCGATTCTAACTGGGTGCAATGCAAACAATTCGTTGAGGCCATCACCACGGACATAGTCCGAACTTTACCCGATTCATGTGAAGGGATCGCTTTGTACGGATCCCGTGGATTAGTCGAGGCGAAAACCCCCAACACCCCGATTATCGAAAAAACAAAGATGGGACTGAAATGTCCTAATTTACTTCATTAAAATGTTAAAGACATTTTCAGTATCACGAAACTTTTACTAACTCTCAAGGAGCACACTATAGGGGAGTGCATCCCGCACCATACAAGTAACACACGGCCTAAGGGAAGGGAACTAAAAAATCTCATATATTCATGTGACCATGGTCTATGAATTCAAATATGATAGTATTTATGTTGTTTCCCTGGTGCTACTTTTGTACTCCTTATCACACACACACATATATACATATATATATGTTTCTACATGGATGCTGCCACAAGTATTGATGACATCACATCAGTTTATTTCTAATGCTAGAATTGCATGTTATTAGCATAACTTCTGTGGATGTTGGGAGCAATATGTGAAGTTCAAAGTCATAGATAATAAATATTGACCATTTCTCTTAAGGGGAAAGGAGGGGATGCTTTCTGAGAAGCACAATAGAAATCCTAATATGTGAAACCAATCCAATTGAATCTGGTTTTGTGCTAGTTTGATGTATCCTACATTTAACTAGTCAGGTGTTAAACGTATAGCATCTTACATGAATATCCTATAATAATGCAAAGGATAATCTTTAATAAATTATCTCATAAGCACAAGGATGCATTTCATTCAAAGTGTATGTACTTTAGCTCCCCAGAATTGATCATTCAAAACTATTTTATTATTGCAAGTAGTGATTTTTTGCCATCGTGTACTATGTTCATGGAAGAAACCTCGTAACACCCATGCAGGGACGAGATCCAATCCAGCCCACCTCCCACAAATCTCTAACTATACACCAGTTCAAGAAGACTACAAACATTATCCAACTCCCAATCTTGAAACTGTCTCTTAAAAGACAAATCCCAAAGTAGCTTTCCATTATCAAGGTGATAATAGTCAGCTACCAAGGATTGTCGATCACGAGCAATATCTAATAATCTCGGAAAAGAAACTGCCAAAGAAAACTCCCCCCACCAAACATCCTTCCAGAAACTAATCAACTTACCATCACCAAATCTAAACCTAATGTGTTTGGAGAACTCATCCCAACCCCTCCTAACCTTCATCACCCGAGAACACCACCCTCCCCTATCCTCACCAAAATGAGCAACAATAACTCTTCTCCATAATCTCTGGCGCTAGACCCCAAAACTCCAAAGCCATTTACCCAACAAAGCCTTATCAAAAAGCTTCAAGCTCCTAAGCCCTAATTCCACAAGTCAATTGTTAGGGTTGTTACACTCGCCCAAGAACAAAACTAGGATTTTCTAACCCTATTAACCAAGCCACGAATACTTGCAAATCTGAAAACGCATACAAACACACACCAAACAATGGACACAAAGATTTATAGTGCTTCGGCCAAAATTAGTCTACGTCCATTGAGAGTACCGTTTCACTATAATCAAAGAGAGGATTACAAGGGGTTGATTAGCAGATCAAACACGCACGCGCACACACAGTTTATAATCACGCCTGTATCACCGGAATAATATAAACTTATATTATTCCTAACTCTTACCAAGAAGAATACTAACATGTATCTCTTCTATTCGCTTTCTCTATTTGTGCACATAATATAATAGGAGAGACCTTATATTTATAGGAAAGGATATAGAGGTGGTTTTGCCTTTTAGTCGATGTGGGACAACTTTCAATACAAAATAGTCACCCTTTATATATAACAATCTCCCACTTGACGACTTTGTCACCATTAATCAACTCCATCAATAATCAGTGCAATACGATGCTCTCATACATGTCTTCAAGCTTGAAAACCCACTGAAGTTGCGCACAACTTTAGTTTTTCTCTTATCACCACTTTGGTCAACATGACCACGCTGATAGCTCCCGCTACATGAGCAATATCTACCTTTCTACATAACTTGCGACCTCTATTGCGTCTGGCCACTCTGTCTTGCAACCACTGGCGTTTCTGACTTCGCCTTACAAACTTTATCGCGTCTGTCTTCTTTCTCCCTTCACAAAGAGACTTTCCGGTTGTTGCATATAACACTCCTCCTTTAGGTCACTTTGGAGGAAAACATATTTGTCATCTAACAGCTCTAGATGCAAAACTTCTGCTTCAACAATACTTGAATGAATGGTATTCAGTTTACAACTGAAGAATTGAGAGCTTTCTTCTCTACCGACAGCTCAGTTAGCTTTCATGTCTTGATGAGGATAAGGGACTTCATCTCATCGTCCATCGCAAGCTCTCACTACTCGCATCTGTTGCACTGCATGTTTCATCATCATCTGGTTCATCTCCATCTGTAAGCAACAAATTATGCGGTGTATCAATTTGTTGAGTCTTGCTATCTCCAACATGTTCTCCTGACTGAGGGCTTTCACTGTCTAGAACATCTTCTATCTCAACATACACAGGATAACTTTGTGCCTTACCTCTCCATACCTCTTCTGGTATTTTGTGCTCCAATGGTACTGATGGACCACGATTCATAAGATACGTTGTTGTATTGATTGCTTTTGCCCAGAATTGTTCTGGAAACCCTGCTTGAATGCGCATGCTTCTGGCTATCTCAGTCACTTTCCGGTTCATACATTCTACTACGTCATTCTGCTGTAGTGTACTCGGAACAGTCTTCTCTAATATGATACTGTTCTCATAGCAAAAAATCTTGAACTCGGAGTCTTTGTTTTCTCCACCAAAGTCGGATCTTAGTTTCTTTACCTTCAACCCTGTCTCTTTCTCTACCATGGCTCTCCATTTCTTGAACACATCGTACACTTCATTTTTATGTTTCAAGAAGTAAACCCATATTTTCCTGGAATGGTCATCAATGAAAGTCACGCAGTAAGACTTTTCGCCAAGAGATGAGACAGTTGCTGGCCCCAGATACCTATGTGAACTAGCTCAAGCTTCTCCACTGTGAGACTTCTGTTGTTGCTCTTAAAACTAACCCTCTTTTGCTTACACTCACAGAAGTCGATGTCAATCGATTTCCCTAGTAGTTTTCCCTTCGAGAACATAACTGCGAGCTCCTTTTCACTCATGTGACCAGGCCTCTGGTGCCAGAAGTTGTGATCCTCTTTGTCTTCTGCAATTGCAATCACTGTGCTAAAATTGGTGGTTGTGTAGAGCGTACCTTATTTATTTCCTTGTGCTATAGTCATAGCCCCTCTGGAAATCTTCCACTTATCTTCACTGAAAGTGGTCACATAACCTTCACTCGCCAACTGGCCTACTAAGATCAGGTTCTTCCTCAAGTCTAGAATGTGTCTGACATCCCTCAGCTTCTATATCGATCCACTGAGTCTGATATGTAATTCACCCTTTCCAACAACACTGCAGGGCTGATCGTCACCTAAATAAACCTTACCAAGGTTTCCAGGTGTATAGCTCTCAAAGAGCTCTCGACTTGAGGTGCCATGAAATGATGCTCCAGAGTCCAAGACCCAAAACTTTGTCTTGCTCTCCAAAGAGCATATCAACGCATCATCTTCTGAGACAAAATTCACTTTAATCTTGTCATCCGCTACACTCTGTGGGGATCTGCATTGGCCTCTGTAATGACCAAGTTTGCCACAATTCCAACACTCAATGGAATTTCGAGATTCCTGTCTCGACTTGGAACGACCACGTCCATTACTTCCGCTTTTCCTTATGTTCGAACCTCTGTCTCTGGTGTCGACATTCAATGTTGAGCCATTGTTAGAAGAGTCTGACGTCTGTCTTCTGATATCTTTTGTGAGTACCATACTCACTACGAAATCATACTGTAATGGTTCTACCCCTGAATAATTACTGATTGCAGCCTTTGTGGCGCTCCAACTCTCTGACAATTGGCTTATAAGAAAAACCGTTTTCATTTTACTAGTGATTGACATCTCAAATGATTCCAACTGCTCAACAATTTCATTAAGAACACTGATGTGTTCACTGACCTTCCCATTCTCGGACATCTTCAGATTTGCCAATCTAGTGATGAGATGTACCGCATTCGCTTCAGATGGCTGTTCGTACATGCTCGAAAGAGCATCCATGAGAGACTTTGTTGTCTTCTCATTTTTGATGTTGAAGGCGACGGACTTTGATAATGTTAGTCTGATCGTACCAAGAGCCTTTCGATCTAGGATTGTCCAATCCTCGTCTTTCATCGATTCTGGTTTCTTCCCTTCTAATGGTAAAAACAAATTCTTCTAGAATAACACATTCTCAATTTGCATATTCCAATAGACAAAGTTTGAACCATCAAACTTGTCGATCATTGCTGCATTTTCTTCTCCCATAGCTCCCACTGAGTCTATTTAAGGTATTCGGAGTCAAATTATGCAAAACCGATCACACGGTTGCGTCTGAAACATTGCAAAATCTTAAGAACGCCTCTGACCGCGTCAAAAACGGGTCAAAAATGACTCCAAACGGGTAAAAAAATAAATCTACACAAAAGACAGAAAATTGTTGACGACGTCAGTATCTTATCGGGACGCGTGCGGGTGCGTACAAGCACCTATGGGGCTTATTTTTGAGTCAAAACGTTCGTCTTCGAAAGATCTTTCTGTCTATATATTATACACCTTATTTCGATTAACGATACTCCGCGAAATAGCCTCGAAACAAAACTGCTGCGCGTCGAAGCCGAAAATTTGGCCGGAACTTCAGGGGGTGCGTGCAGAACTTTCCGGCGACACACTTGACACTGTTGACTTTGTCTTGTCGATTCAAAGCTTCTGGTATGGTTGGGTTATGATTTCGGGTAATTTTGAAATTCGATTATGGACCAGAACGAACGGGCTTCTTCTCTGCTTCAACCTGAAGCTTTGATACCACTTGTTAGGATTTTTACACCCACCTAAGAATAAAACTAGGGTTTGCTAGCCCTATTAGCCAAACCACGAATACCTGCAAATCAAAAAATACATACAAACACATACCAAACAATGGACATAGATATTTATAGTGGTTCGGCCAAAATAAGCATACGTCCACTGAGAGCACCATTTTACTATAATCAAAGAGAGGATTACAAGGGGTTGATCAACAGATTAAACACACGCACACACACAGTGTATACTCATGTCTGTATCACCGGAATAATATAAGCTTATATTATTCCTAGCTGTCACCAAGAAGAATACTAGCCTGTGTCTCTTCTATTCACTCTCTCTATTTGTGCACACAATATAATAGGAGAGACCCTATATTTATAGGAAATGATATTGAGGTGGTTTTGCCTTTTAGTCGATGTGGGACAACTTTCAATACAAAGTAGTCATCCTTTATATATAACATCAACAGGCCTATACACCTTCTCCCAACCCACCAACATGAACTTCAATTTCTCCTCTACTTTCTCCACAAGAAAAGTCTCTGCGACTGCTCTATCTTCCTAGCTACCGAAGTGGGAATCTGAGAGAAAGACAGATAATATGTCGGTAAGCTAGACAAGGTACTCCTAATCAAAGTAAGCCTCCCACCCTTATAAAATAAGGGCCCTTTCCAACCAGCCAACCTCCTCTCAACCACAGGACCCCAACTACTCACTACCCCCCAAAGGCAACCCAAATAAGTAATCGGAAAGTGACTAACACCACACCACACCACAGATCCCACTTAATATTTATATATGCTAAACTTTTGAATATTGATCACCTCTCATCTTCATGGCAAAGAAAAGAAATCATTTTAGTAATACATACAAATTTAAGTTTTTTTAAATGTAATATGAAGTATAGCAGACCAAATATTCAGAGGCATAGAACCATGTCATGTTCAGTTAAGCCAATTACCTGAACTGGAATTTCTGTTATTTGTATTTCCTATACACAAAATTTTGATGATTATATCAGTCAAACCACGGAACTCCTAAAAAGTTCACAAAACAACTTCCAAGAACTAACAAAAGGGAAAAATTATTAGCATATTATTAGTTCTTCATTTATCCAACAAGATTTTTGAAGTTAAGAAAAGGCCTTAATAGATCCTCCAATATTTTTAACAAAGAATATTCAGAAAAGACCCCTCCTATGTTAATTAGTGTTGTGTTCCAATTTTGTTATCGTACTATTATAAAAGACATAATGCTGCCCGCACGTTCTCCCCACTTTAAAGCAGATATATTGACCATATCTGATTACACCATTGCCATTCAGCCCATAACATATAATATACTAACACAGTGCTGTAATATAACTTCAATATAGCAACCCTCGCATATATATCCCCAACAAATTTAACGTGTCACCACAGTGAGCTCATCAACATTTAGTTTCAATATTACTCTTGATTATTAGTTATATCTTTTCACTCAAGGAGATGGAATAATTTACAATTTAGACACCTGATTAAGTGCATCCATCCACAAACAACATTTAGTTTCAATAGGATTTTGTGTTAGTAAAAATCTTAACAACAGAAGAATAATATATCCAAAAACACAATATTAAGTGCATCCATCCACAAACAAATCTTCCAATGATATTTGCATGAACAAACTTACATCCATGTTTAATTTTAACAATTAACAGAACTTCAGTCCGTCAAGGCACGGATGTTGTCAAAGCTAGGATATGAAAGAAATAGTGTTATCATAACTAATATAATATTCGGAACTGTCTTGTTTTATTTTCTCCTACATAAGGTATTCGTTTACTTGTCCTTAAGGCCATATTAGTCTTCTTTTGTTCATGGGGTTCGTTGAGCGGTTTTTACAAAATTTATTTCAGTAATAAAAAAAGAAGTTTATTTAATATGCTTCGACTCCAAATAACAGCATATTAATGAGATGATGACCAACACTTTACAAAACAAGCAAAAAGATCAAAAAAATGCTACAGCAAACCTAGAATGGTTACCTAATCAACAAAGAAGTAACCGGTCCCGCGTTGTTTCCATAAGATTTCACGACCTTATTCAGTCCTTCAGTTGAGCAAAACAAACAAAAATGTCATCAAAACAATTTTAAACATCTCATTCTAGAGTTAACCACCCCCAGTATTATAAACACAAACATGCACAATACACAGTAAGTTACGCACTTTCATAGGAATTAGGTTCGCTCAAAGAAGTATTTCAGCCCTAAATCCATCATGTTCACATAGTGTCAAGATAAAAAGATAACATCAAACTTTGAAATCAAAACTGAATCCCGAATCACAGTCACACATGGACACAATAACTCTGTCATTTAGTTGATGCTCACAAGCTGGTATACTGGTTGAGTTTTACATTGTGATGACTGATAATCTTTAATTTATTTGTTTTCATTACGTAGAATGAGATTGATTAAAACAAAAAACATTAAAAAAAACAAAAACAGAAGAATCCCAAACATGCCTGCATGCCTGTAGATTTTGCAAACCTAAACGCCTCATTATACCACCGACACCAAGTAAGGGAATCAGAAACAAGAAAGCACGAATATAAATAGCCTCAAAGAAGAATGCTAGCAAGAGCTACAATAATCCCCTCACTATCAACTAGCACAAGAATGACACTAATGAACAATTCCTATCTCTCCTATCAATGATAGGACGCGAGACAGTGAAGGACAAAAAGCTACAATCTACATGATTGAAGTTTTATATCATGGATGTAAAACATGTTTCCGCTAATTTTTTTTTTTTTTTTGGTAGGTAAATACTCACACACCCCACACCCACACCCACATGGGTATCATAGGACTTGAACCCCTAACCTCCCACACACTCACACATTTCCACTAATTCTTCAGGTTAACATGAACAGATAATATTCTTATCCTCACCTTTGAAGTCCACTTTCTTACTTGATGCTGCCATACTCTTATGCATATTTAGTATCCTATCTATTAAAGGGAAAGGGAAATAAAATGTATAGGCTTCTTCCACCACTCAACATCTATTCTTTTAGATCTCTTCAGGCTGCATCACTTCTTTCCAGTCCTAAATGAAATTTTAAGAGCTGAATTTCAAGTTCTCTGAGTAGTAATTAAAATTGGAGATTTTTTTATAAATCTTATTTACGTCATTTTAAGTGACACTTACCTTTTTAAGTGATTCATATTGCATTGTAAAGCACATGCACTTGATTCATCCAAAAACCTTTTTTGTCGTATCCATCCATATGTGTCCAATTTTCTGAGATTTGTCATATCCCCATGTTCGTCGTACCCGTGTAACGTCTCCGTATATGTTCTTCCTTGCCAAGGGATAAACCTACAAGACAATCTAATGAATGTGGTTATCAAGTTGATTCTATTCTTCTTACAGGTGCAAATGTTTCACAAAACAATCAATACCTTCAATTTGAATAAACCCATAGCAACCAGTCTTGCTGCCGAAGTACAATACTATTTCATCTAGCTTGTCCCTTAGTATCCACAAACCTCTTTTAAAACTATATCTTTACATCTAAAACCTAGTGCCCCAATATCATTCTAAGTGAAGAGAAAAGGAAAGAGGGGAGCTTGTCAAGGCCTAGAGGAATATCCATCCTTGGAGAGGATTTATGAAGATGCTCTAACTTCTAAGGATCGTAAATAAGTGGTCTAGGGAGGTCCATGAGAAATCCATTTTGTACCTTCATCTCTATAATCTAAACAGTTCAGGCCTCCTAGGGCCGTACGGACATTGGCTTATTCCTGTACACAATTTGCCACTACGACCTCTTTGAGGGAGAGGAGGTTTTCCCATTGTGCTAATGACGCTTGGATATTCCAAGCAAATTGTTGAAACTCTGCTTAAATGGCAACATAGAGTTTAACCCATCAATATTTCCTAGGAACCAACACCTCCATAATCAGTCTGGAAAATATTAAATAATATAGCTCTATATATAGAACATTATCTGTATATATATCTGGCTCTGTAATTGTCTTCCAGTTGGTATCCAGTAACTTTATCCCAATTACTTTGTCAGGGGATGATCTTTTTGCGTTTTTTCAGTCAGCGTTTCTTTTCTCAATTCCTTTATTTCAGTAAAAGTTTCCCATTAATAATCTCTATCCTAAAATAGTTTTATCTTTTTTAACTTTTCATTATCAATAGTGACATTCATTGAGTTCATGACATTTTTGTCCCCCAATTTATAACGCAATAAGCTCTATTGTTTGTTGAATAGCCCAAGTAACTTTCATCTCTTTTATCATAACTATAGCAAGATATAGAACTTGGCTATAGCGGAGAGAGGGGGAAAGAGAAAATGGTTAAGAGACCTTCCAAAAGAGAGGGAAAAAAAATGTTGCCATAAAAGCTGATAGAGGGAGAGTAGCAACCTTGTAGCTATGATTGGACAAAGAAGATCAAAATTTTGTCGGTGGAAAAGGTGTCGACCTTGGTCACGTCATGATTGGAGAAGGCCTGATTTTCGATTTAGCTATCGCATGTTGTCTCCAAAAAGATCGAGTTAGTGTTTCTCGCTTATATATTAATAGTATGTGTTGGGGCAACGGAAGTGCAGAAAATCGAGATTCAATGAAAGCCAAAAAAATAATCACACACAAACACAAAATTTACATGATTCATCCGAAATCGGGCTACGTCCATGGATGAGAAAGAGATTCCACTATAATTCGTAGAGAAATTACAACAGTAGAGAATTTCTAACATTGGAAACCATACACAAAACTCTCCTAAAGTTTTCTTCCGTGTATCACATGAGACTCCCTCGCGCCATCAGTGTTCACTCTACCCAACATGTAAATTTATCTATACCCACGATCTCCCTCATGAGGCTACATCTCCATCAATCTCATAAGTCTCAACCCAAAACCTAGACATCTATTTATAGAGTTAAATCTCAATTCCTTGTTGGATAAGGAATACATGTAAATCCCACTCCCTTGTTAGACAAGGATTATAATTCCTTGGAGAACAAGACATCTATTCAACAAGAAATTACCTTACATAATACAACTCTAAAATAGAATCCTAATTAGAATAGGAATTCAAGACATAATTTTCAACTATCTCCACCTTGACTTTAATTCCTTCCCACCAATCATCGTTTTCCATGACATTCATCAAGACAATCCGTTGCATCTCCAATCTTGATGATTTCTGCAATATTACTTAACGTTCGCTCGATTTGTCTTCCAGGGGATACCTTGACTACTTGAGCTCCATGCCATGTAACCATCACAATTTTTGGAAAATCGTGACCAACAAAGTTTATTGACTCCACCTGCAGCTAAAACTGTTACAACACCGGTTGAGACTCTTTATGTTTTCTGGATCTCCTTCACCTTCGGCTCTAATACCAATTTGTTGGGGCAGCGGAAGTGCCGAAAATTGAGATCCAATGAAAGCCAACAAAACAATTACACACAAACACAAGATTTACATGGTTCACCCGAAATCGGGCTACGTACATGGATGATAAAGAGATTCCACTATAATTCGTAGAGAAATTACAACAGTAGAGAATTTCTAACACTGGAAACCATACACAAAACTCTCCTAGAGTTTTCTTCCGTGTATCACACGAGACTCCCTTGCGCCATCGGTGTTCACTCTACCCAACATGTAAATTTATCTATACCCACGATCTCCCTCATGAGGTTACATCTCTATGAATCTCACAGGTCTCAATCCAAAACCTAGACATCTGTTTATAAAGTTAAATCACAATTCTTTGTTGGACAAAAATTACATGTAAATCCCACTTTATTGTTGGACAAGGATTATAATTTCTTGGAGAACAAGACATCTCTCCAACAAGAAATTACCTTACATGATACAACTCTAAAATAAAATCCTAATTAGAATAGGAATTCAAGGCATAATTTCAAACAATATGTAATCCAATGGTTGTGCTAGATAACTCTAATCTAACAATGGTCTAGATATGATTGTCTTCATATCTGGGTTAGTTCGCCTTTATGTGGTTATGGTAAACTTTAATAATAAGTTTGAAAACAGACTTAATTAGAAATGGACCTTTAATTAAACAAACCTCTTCACGAGGAAAGTTTGGTGAGTTGAGAAATGAACTTAATGTATAAAATGGAAAAAAAGTAAAACTACCTCTCACTTACTCACCAATGAGGATTCATGATTACGCACTCTCATTTTTTACCACAATAAATTCATTGTTTAATAATAAAAAGATAGATGGAAAGCCGGCAAACTAATCACATATAGACACACAAGATATCACGTGGCTCAGCAAAAACCGTTTTAAAACCACAAGAAAGAATTCCACTACGATTTTTTTGAGATATTACAACACTAGAATACTTACCCCTGTACATGTATTTTCTTCTGCATGTACCACTCCACAAGCTTACCTCCTAGCTACTAAAGTCACCAGTGTTTTTCTTGCTTTTATCACGCCGTCAACTCCCATATGATCTACATCTCTCTCTCAATTCCATAACTCACAACCTATAACCTAACTACCTATCATAGAGTTCCAAACTGAATTCCTTAAAACCAAAGACCTGATTAACAAGAAAATTATAACATAATACAGCTCTAAACAGAAACATACATTCACAAGAAAGTTTAGACACAATTTCCAACAATTATGTGTATATGTTTTATAAGTGCATAAGATTGTTTTTTAAAAATATAGCTAGACAAGAATTTTTCAACAAAAATGAATAAATAAAAGCTAGATCAATAGTTTTCAAAATATTAATTTTGAAGTCAAGAAAAGCTTGATCACCCAATAGACGTGCTCAAACAATTTTTAAAGCTTCTTGGAATGGAAAATCCCACCAGCTATGTCAAACCATGTGTACCATTAAAAACATGACAATTGCCCAAACCCAAAGATAGTCGAACGGACCAATAGGACTGTTCGGACAGCAACCGAACAGATGGTAGGGAAGAATTCCATTGACTCACCAGTTGCATGGATAAAGTAAATGATCAACAAACTCCCCCTTTAGAGGGTTTGCCTCAATCCCCACACATCATGAACTAAAAAGAACTTATTATAATCGGGCAGAAACTAAGCTAGGAGGTGGCGAATTCTTTCTAATCTTCTCTTATTGGATTAAGAAATTGCATGGAAAAAAAATCTTTGCCTTCAATAATATTTGTTGGGTGAGATTTTGCATGAATTCAAGATTTTGGCACAACTTTTTATTCGAATTCTAATAGGTTTAGATTTCTTATTCAAATTACAACTAAGAAACAGTAATCCCTTTAGACTCGAAGCATTATTGAGAGATCATATATCTAATAGGTTTAGATTTCCGGTGGAGTTTTCCATGTTAGAAACATGTGCTCTTATGTGGTTGCATGGGTAATCAACTTTTTGCTCTCTCTATATTTAACTGCTCCACATTTGCATTTCAACTATAATTATTAGTGTTTGAAAATCAATTATTATTGGTTAAAATTGGACAATGTCAAATCATCCCCCTTAAGATCTATTTTAGGCCTCCCATTAATCCTGGATTAGAGCTAGTCTTAGTTACAATTCTGACCAGATTACCCTTTCTGGTACCAAAGCCTTAGATTACGGTTCAATAATATTTTTGTTTTTAGAATCAGAGAAAATCAAGTGTAGTCTCGTCGCGCTCTGGAAATTTGTTTAAACAACTCCTATTGTTCGTAAATATGCAAAGATATCTCAATCCATGTTAGATCAAGAGCCTTGTGCGGTATGCTTAAAGATTATTAAACAACTAATAATACCAAAACAGGTCATCTCAATTATGCACCTAAACAAGTTGATTGCGAGTTGTCTGAGCATCTTAACTGGAATTGCTATAGATAAAATCGTTAGCTTCTTCCGTGGACAAAAAAGTTGATGTAATTTGGTTTAATAGACTTCAGTTCTGAAATCTTAGGAATTCAAGTGACAATGATAATAATCTAAGTACTACTTTGTCACCATGTAGTAAGTACCTAGGCAGTCTAAATAAAGTTTATGTTACATTAAGAGAGAGACTAAAAAAAAAAACCAAACACCAAATTGAGTGCTCATAAAAGAGAGGGACTAAAAGGATCCCGCTTTAAAGCAACATATAATTGTAGAATATAGAATCACCAGAACAAGCTTCACAAGAGTACCTTTTTTTATCAGTGTGGAAAGTTGGACATGAATGATCTCATGCAAACCTACCAAAATGGTGTATAGGATGTTCATAAATATAAAAAACATGAAAAAAAATTGAAACACGATTATTAGATAATGCTGACAAATCTGTACATATGGATATTGTTAAATATGTCGAAGGCAATACCTTGTAATAGTTAATTCTTGAAAGAAGAATTTAGTCTGTAGTAAGTTAACCATGAGAGCTCAATGTGTAATGCTAAGCCAGTCTGTAATGCAAAAAGCAAAGACAAAAACAAAATATCACAGATCTCTACCTATATCCATAATAAAAGAAAATCCATAAATTATAGTTCCAAATTTTCTACCTTGATCAGTTGTGATATTCATGAAAAAGCAAAAGAAGATTTCTGAAAATATCCAAGAAATAACGTGGCTAAGCAAAAACCGTCTGGCATGCTCAATGACCTTGAGCTTGAGATGGGTTTCAAATATCATTGGAGATGCAGAAAGTCTAAAATTAACCATCTCATGTTTGCAGATGACCTGCTTAGTTTCTGCAATGGTGACCTCCCCTCTATTGAAGCTGTTATGAGAAAGCACAACTTATTTAGCAATCTTTCAGGCCTCTACCTTAACAATTCCAAAAGCACCATGTTTGTGGAAGGAATTGATGATAGACTCAGGTCCCAGCTCTTGAACATTACTCATGTTCAGCATTGGTGACCTCCCCATTAGATATTTGGGAGAGCCTCTTATTTCCTCCAAGCTCAAAGCTGATGATTGCCATGTCCTTGTCCAAAGAATCACCAAGAGGATACAGTCATGGAGTCGCAGATTTTTGTACGGCAGACTTCAACTAATCAAAGCAGTCCTTTTCTCAATGCAGGATTTCTGGTCTACAACCTTCATCATCCCCAAGACTATTCTCAAAGTTAATTTCTGGCTTAATAAGAAGATTCATGTGGAATAGCACAAGACCTCAAGGAAGGGCCGGCCCTGAGATTCCTATAATTCTCAGAGGCCATAGGCAAGAGATCAAATATGAGGCCCTCTACTTAAGGTTTCATATGCTTACAAAATATTAAAGTAAAATATTTTTGTTAGAAAGACACATAAAAATATAGGAACTTTTTTTTATTTTAAGTCCTACTTTTTTGGTCAAATGACAAAATAAGTCATAATTTTTCCTACTTATAAAAATAAATCCCATCCAAGACTTAAATCACTAAAAATATTTCACTTATTCTCTTGTTAAATTAAATATAATCTCATTAAATAAGATATAAAATTAAAATCAAACTTTTCAAGTGAACCTTTACAAAAAGACTCTATCGGTTAAATAAAATCTAATATTTTTTTCTTTTGCTTTTTACAAAATAAATTATATTCTTTAAAACTCATAATATAATATTTTTAAGTAAATATTATAAAAATATCTCTTTATTATACAATATTTCTTAAATAAATTTGTCATTTAAATTTTTTACTTCTATTTAGAAAGAGTATAAATGAAAAGAGTAATTTAAGACCTGTATGGAAAAAAAATTCAAGAGTAGGACTTATTGGTCCTAGGACAAAAACTATAGCACTTACTTATCTTTTATTAAAAAAAGTAGGACCGTTTGGAAAATTTTCCTAAAATATATTAATGTAAAAAACAAGAAAAAAATTAATTCTTAAGATATATAACTTAGAATTAACTAACCTCATCAAATACAACGTCTTGGGTTAGATTAAGTTTATTATTGGGCTGGATTTAGGTTTTATGTTTTGGGCCTATAAGAGTACTTGGAAGTTAGTGTGTATCTCTTTAATTTGTTGGGTTGGGTTTTTATGGTTTTTGGGCCTATATAGTACTAAGTATAAAACAAAAATTTGGGTCCCCTTTAGGCCTGAAGCCTTAGGAGACCGCCTAGGCCTAGGGTCAGCCCTGCCTCAAGCAAGGGGGTGAGGACATGATGTTTGAGAATTGGTTGAAACAGTTGTTGTTTGTATTGCATAATATTATCAGATCGAAAAGTTTTAATATTTTTGGAATACTGGGTGGAAATCATTTTAGTAAAATCATGAAAATTTTGAAGTAATTCTGAACGATTTTTCATAAGAAATATCCATGTAAATTGAGAATAATCATCTAGAAAAATAACAAAATATCGTGATCCACCCATAGTAGACACAAGAGAAGGTTCCCAAACATCATAATGAACAAGATCAAAAGGAGAAGAAGCAAATGACTCACTTTTATTAAATGGTAAAACATGTTGTTTGCCCAATTACAATCAAAAGAATCATTTTTAACCTGGTCTAACAAACCCTTAAAAGCGAGAGTTTTGACATGAGACACTGATGCATGACCCAACCGGGAATGCCATAACTCAACAGTAGGAGAGAGACATTGTGTAAATACTGCAGTGATATTTGATGGTGGTAAATGTAATGAGGTAAGCTTAACTAGTCGATCCTTTTTACGGTCGGTCCCAATGATCTGACTTGTCCGAGGATCCTCTACAATACAACCATTAGACCGAGAAATAGTGCCTATATAACTAATGGCCATAGTGGAGCCATTAGCAGTGTGAATGAGATGGAGAAGAATGATTGGTGAGCAAAGCATGATGAGGTGTCATGTGATTGTAGTAAGCAGAATCAAAATACCATGAATCACGAGTACCTGATGTGACTGATAAAGCAGAGTAAGATGCACCTTGTCGTTTAGACAGGAAATGGTTGTGTGGCTCTTTGACAAGCCTCTAGTTGATTTATATGGTGATGATCTGATCTCCCTCTTTGGCTTGGGGAAAAGGGCTAGAGTTGTTTCCTTATGGTCAGGCAATCATTAGGCATGGCCTAGCTCCGTGGCCATCACTTACCTAATATAAGGCCTTGAAGCCCTCCCTACCCCCTCCAATTCTCAAGGCAAGGCTTGGGACTTGATCAGGACTATAAAGGATCCAATTCCATGGTCCAACATGATATGGTTCCAAGGTGTAGTCCCAGAGACTCCTTCATCTTTTGGACTTCTTTGCACAAAAGAATGTTGACCCAAAATAGACTTCAGTCGATGAGACTCACTATGCACAATTTGTATGTTTTTTGTTTTTCATATGAATCTATTAACCACCTATTTTTTATAATACCCTTTTTACCATTAGAGGTTGTAATAACATCACCTCTAGAGGCTCCCTTCAATGCCCTCACCAGAAATAGGAAGATCTAATCCCCTAGTGTTATTCCCTTAAGGGAATAAATCTCCTTAACCTTCTCAGAAAATGGTGCCTTGGAGCAGCTATTTATATTTTATTATCTGAGAGATACCACAAAGGGGAGACTAGAACCGACAACCAAATGTTTAATGAGGTGTTCACTACTGTCAAGTACAAAGCTCTCTCCCTCCAAAGGATAAAAGCCTCCACCCTAAATGTGATGATGGCTGAAGTCTGGTTTATTTCAGACTTCATTTTTGTTCAAACCTTGCATTATGATGATGATCCTCCATGAGTTAGGTCATGTTCTTGTCAAGGGTGATATCTTTATCATGTGGACCTCTATGTTACTCATGCTAAGCTTTTTCTGTTATTGCTTGATCAGTCGGAAATGGTGGACATCTAAAGCTTCACACTGGTTTCTTTTTGGTGCAGACACTGGTTTCCCTAATGGGGTTCCCCTTTCTCAGCTTAAAATGTTTTCTCAGGTTGGTGATAGCAAGCTAGTGAAGGATAATGTGAGGATTATGGTAGTTTACGGGGTTTCTCTATTGGGGTACACCCCTCTTATTGTATGCTCCTCTTATTGTGTATGCCTTTGGCTCCCCTAGTATCTAATCTAAGCTGACTTTTCGAAAAGAAAAAAAAAAGGAAAAAAAAAAGAATACTTACACCCTTTACATGTGTTTTCTCCATGTACCACTCCACAAGCTTACCTCGCTACTAAAGTCACTAATGTTTTTCCTTACTTTATCACGCCATTGACTCTCACATGATACTACATCTTTCTCAATCTCATAAGTCAAAACACTAAGTACCTATTATAGAGTTCCAAACCCAATTCCTAAACAAGAATTACAATTCTTTAAAACCCAAGACTTGATTAACAAGAAATTTCTAGCATAATACAACTCTGAAATAAAAACGTACTTTAACAAGAAAGTTTAGACCAATTTCCAACAATTATGTGTGTATGTTCTATAACTGCATAAGAGTGTCGAAAAATATAGTTCAACAATAATTTTTCAGTAAATAAACAAATTAAATAAAAACCTAGATCAATAGTTTTCGAAATATTAATATTGAAAGTCGAGAAGAGCAACAAAAGCTTGATCAACCGATAGACATGTGCTCAAACATTTTTAAGGATTCTTGTGGAAGGAAAAATCCCACCAGCTATGTTAAACCTCGTGTACCATTAAAAATGTGACAATTGGCCAAAGCCAGAGGAAGCCCAAAGATAATCGAACGGACCAATAAGACTGTTCGCCCAGGAACCTACCAGATGGTATGGGAGATTTCCATTGACTCACCATTTGCAAGAATCAAGGAAGTAAATCATCAACAAACTCCCCAATTGAGACACTTAGAAAAAGCCAAACTACAGTTGAGTGCTCATAAAAGAGATAGACTAAAAGAATCCCATTGTTAAAGCTAGAGCAACAAATAATTATAGAATATAGAATCACCAGAACAAGCTTCACAAATGTACCTCTTTGATAGCCGTGGAAAGTTGGACATGAATGATCTCATGCAAACCTAGCAAAATGATGTATAGCCTATTCATAAATATAAAAAACATGAAATAAAAAGTACCTCTTTGATAACTGTGGAAAGTTAGCTTTGCTCTCTCGTTCTTTCTTTTTCTTATTTCCATTATCTTTACTTTTTTTCTTTCTTTCAATGTCATTAGCGGGTCGAAGAGGAGGTTGTCGGGGTCCCCATGGTGGAGGTCGTAATGGTGGCCGGAACAGAGGTGTTTTGGCCCCCATAAGCGAAGTCTCCATTGAAGAGGTGACGCATGCAAAGAAGGCGTGTGAGGCTCCAGTAATTGTTGGAGAAAGTGTGAGTCAGAGCCACCCTACTTCTGTATTTCCACCTGCCCCTGCCCCCACTCAGCTACCCCACATGGGTGTTATGTGTGTTCCTAACCTTGTCAGCCAACCTACCATGCTAGGTGTGAGTACTGCAAACGTGCCCAGCCAGCTAGCCTCTCTAGGGGGGGTGATGAAGTGACCATTGACCCTGTCATTGTGGATCTCAATGTCATGCACGAGGAACCCCCCACGCGCAGGTCCGCAGTAGCTTAGGCCTCCATTGCTGAAAGTTCATCATGTTCTGAGAATGTCACATTGAATGCAGCTGGAGCTTCTTCCTCAGCGAAGCTTTCTTGGGCTAGCCTTCTAAAGAAATGACCCAAAGGTAACAAAATGACTATTTCTTACCACCAATCTAAGAAAGGTTGTTTGGTTGTGTCCCATCCTCGTGATGTATCTATCAATGGCGGGCTCGAATAGGAAAATTGCATTGTGGGATATTTCTTTGACAGAAAGTTGCCATTTTTCATAGTTGAAGCCATTGCTAAGAAGATGTGGGTTAGTGAAGGCCTCACAGGGGTTTATGGTATAGAAAAAGGTTTCTTCCTTTTTAGCTTCTCTAATGCTCAAGGTAGAGACAATGTCATTGAAAGAGGTCCTTAGCATTTTGTCAGCCACCTCATGATCCTGCAGAAATGGAGAAGAGGAATGTCTATGGTAAAAGAGGTCATTAAAAGTGTTCCTATTTGGATCAAGCTCTCCAATATCCCTCTTGAATTGTGGAACCAAGAAGGGCTTAACTACTAGGTAAGTATGATTGGTGTTCCTCTTTATGCTGATGCTTTGACAGAAGACAAAATGAGGCTTAGTTTTGCTCGCATTTGTGTGAGATTGAAGTGGACACTGAGCTCATCAAGACATTCCAGTTGGTGACACCTGAAGGTAATAATGTTCCTATCTATGTTTGAGTACCAATGGATCCCACATAAATGCTCACAATGCATGGTCTTTGGACATAATAACAGCAAATGTCCAAATTTGAAAAGTTATTTTGTCAACCAAGTGAAGCCCAATGAGTTGAACAATGGGAACCTCAAGCAGCAATGGGTTAGAGTGGATAGAAAAGGAAATAGTTCAAATAAAAAATGTGATGATCCTGAGATTAAGACAAGCCAAAGAGTTGCTGATGACACCTCCATTGCCCAGATGACTACAACTGCTCAATTGTTGTCCCTTCATTTTGAAAAGGAATATCATTCCCCAGAGGACACTCTGACCAACCAAGCTGATGAAACTGCCATAATCCCAGTCTTGTCTCCAAACAAATTTGGTTGTTTGGAATCTCTTGATGATGATGAGGAAGAACCCCAGCCTAATGATGATTGCATTCAAATCACTAATCCTTCAAGTTCCTCTCATGTCAACAAAGAAAACACTATTGAAATTAGTGTGGTGATTCCATTGGGCAAAGATTCTAAGAGTAAAGACTCTCCCAAAACCACCAGATCCAAGAAAATAAATAAAGGAGTTGTTATTCCTAGAGGTAAGGCTCCATCTCTCCAATCCTAATGATTTGTGTATGGAATGTGAGAGGTCTTAATAGGCCTACTACTCAGAATGAATGTAAGAATCTCATCAAATCTCTTAATATTTCTATGATGGTTTTTATTGAGATTGGGGTTCAGAGAGCCAATATGCCTAGGATTTTATCTTTCATATCTCTTGGGTGGTCTAATGTGGATAACTATGATTTTGCTACTTTAGGCAAAATCTATATAATTTGGAACCCTACCCTATGGGACTTAAATGTGGTGGACACAAATGCCCAAGGTATTCATTGTTATGTAGTGCATAAATTAAAAAAATTTAGAACTAATGTGAGCTTCATTTATGGGGAAAATGACAGCATTAAGAGAAGGTCTCTTTGGCATGATATCATTACTAAGTCTTCCTTATGGGCCAACCATTCTTGGTGTGTCCTTGGTGACTTGAATGCTATTAGACTTAAATATGAGAGATTTTGTGGTACTGACAAGTGGATTAATAGTATGCAGGAATGTGGTAATGCCTTTGATGAAGCTAGATTACATGATTTGAAATTCTCTGGCATTAAGTATTCTTGGAATAATGGCCATAACTTTAGAAAAATGATCGATGCCTTGCTAATGATTCTTGGTTGGAGTCATTTCCTCATTATGATGTGCACTTTAGTGCTCAAGGTATTTCTGACCATTCCTTCATCCACGTACCTAAGATTAGATAATGATTTTGTTAACCCCAAGAAGCCTTTCAGATTCAACAATTTCCTCGCTAGCAATGAAGGTTTTATTCCTGTTGTTAGGAATGCTTGGAGATGTTATGTTAGGGGTACTAAGATGTTTTATTTTATGAAAAGATTGAAAATTGTTAAGGAGGAACTGGAAAGACTCAATTTTTATCACTATGTTAATCTATCTAAGAATGTCAATGATTCTAGAAGAAAGTTTTTAGCATTCAGTCTCTAATTGATGTTGATCCTCACAATAGTGATCTTTCCAGACTAGGGGAGGAGAGTCTCAAATCTTTCTACCATTATGCTAATGTTATAGAATGCACCCTTACACAATAGTTTAGAGTTATATGGTTGAAGCTGGGGGACCAAAATACTGCCTACTTCCACAAGGTCAACAACCAGAGGAAAATTGTCAACAGAATTACTTCCCTTGTTGATGATGGGGGAATGTTGGTGAGGGATAATAAGGAAATCAAGTCCATGATCACTAATTATTTCCAGCTTATGTTTTCTTGCAACCCTAATGAAGGCCCTATTCTTAATCTGAAGCAGTTATTCAAAAAGCCTCTTATTTAAAAAGCCTATTTCTAATCAGATCTATTTTATTCAAAATGAAGGATTATAGTAGCTCTGGTCCTGATGGGCTTAATAGTGTGCTTTTAAGGTTGTTTGGCATGTTATAGGTAATGATATTGCTGATGCCATTCTTGATTTCTTCAGTACATGTTCTATGCTTAAAGAGGTCAACTCCTCTACCATTGTTCTTATTCCTAAAGTACTCAACCCTTCAAAGGTGGAGGAGTTCAGACCTATTGTTGTTTATAATGTCATTTATAAGTGCATAGCTAAAATCATTGCCAACAGATTGAAGCCTTTTCTTGATGATTGCATTAGCTCTAATCAATCAACTTTTATTCAAGGAAGAAGCATAGCTGATAATGTGTTTCTTCCTCAGGAAGTGATGCTTCAATATCACAATGATAAGCACGCTGGAAGGGTTGCTATTAAAATTGACTTGAAGAAGGTTTATGACTTTCTTTCTTGGAACTTCCTTGAGTCGGCCCTATTTATTTTTGGCATTCCAACCTAATTAAGCTTATAATGACATGCATCAATACATCTAGATTCTCTGTGAACATTAATGGAAGTGTTGATTGATTTTTTTGTAGTGGTAGGGGGCTAAGGCAAGGGGACCCCATGCCCCCTTACCTTTTTGTCATAGCCATGGAAGTTTTCTCTGGGATGATGATTGAGCTTGAGTATGATGATAAGTTCAAATATCATTAGAGATGCAAAAAAGCTAAGCTCAACCATCTTCTTTTTGCATATGACATTCTAGTATTTTGTAATGGGGATGTGGATTCTATAGGTGCTATGATGAGCAAGTTGACCTCTTTCAGCAATTTTTCTGGTCTCAATCCCTATCTATCAAAGAGCACCATTTTCATGGCTGGCATTAATGAAGATCTCAAAACTCAAGTGTTAGGGTTGACTGGTTTTAGAAGTGGTGTCCTCCCTATGAAGTATCTTGGGGTCCCCTTTATCTCCTCCAAACTTAAACCTGAAGATTGTTCTGATTTGGTTTTTAGAATCACCAAGAGAATTCAAGCTTGGTACTGTAGGTTGCTCCCTTATGCTGGTAGACTCCAACTAGCGCAAGCTGTGGTTTTTTCCACTAAAGTTTATTGGAGTTGTATGTTCATTCTTCCCAAGTCTATCATCAAGCAAATCATTAGTGTTATTAGAAAATTCTTGTGGAATGGGCCTGACCTCAAGCTAGGGGGTGAAAAATTAGCTTGGGATGATGTGTGTTTACCAAAAGAAGAAGGGGGGCTTGGAATTAAAGACCTTGCTACTTGGAATAATGTTGTCATGGGGAAGCATCTTTGGAAGTTGTTGCAGCCTCAACCTTATTCTCTTTGGGCTAAATGGGCTAAATCCTACCTCATCAAAGGCAAATGTTTTTGGAATCTCAAATACTTCAACAATAGATCTTGGACATGGAAGAGAAACCTCAAGATGAGGAATTTATTCAAAGACAACCTCAGTTTCAAAGTGGGAAATGGTATCACTGTGTCCCTTTGGTATGATGTGTGGTTGTTTGACAAACCCCTTGCTTAGATTTTTGGTGATGGCATTATCCAATTCTCTGGTCTGGATAGGTGGGCAAAAGTTGATGAGCTTAATTCTAATGGTTCTTGGGTTTGGCTCCCTACCCTTGCTATATCCTATCTCATCAATGCTTTAGCTCTTCTTCATCCCCTTTCTATGAAAAATGACAAGTTAGTTTGGATAAATGATCTCGCTCATCTTTTTACCATCTCTTCTGCATGGAATATCTTAAGGACTAATAAAAATGAGGTCACTTGGTCTTCTACTATCTGGTTTAGCAAAGCCATCCCCAGACATTCCTTCATTGTTTGGACTACCATCCACAATCGCATTGTCACTCAGGATAGGCTTCAACAAATGGGTCTTACTTCCTCTAACTCGTGTGTTTTTTGCTCTGGTTATGAATCTAAATCCCACCTCTTTTTTTATTGTCCTTTCACTGATAGAAGGTGGAGTTTGATCAACTCTAAAGGGACTCTTCAATGCCCTTTTCATGCTTGGCATGACCTTCTTTGTTGGTGCTCATCTCTTAAAGGAAATGATCTCCTAACTCTGATCAGGAAATGGTGTTTTGGAGCTGCAGTCTATATCTTTTGGAGTGAAAGAAATAAAAGGTTGTATAAAGGGGTTTCTAGAACTGATAATCAGGTATATAATGAAGTTCTTGATGTGGTCAACTTCATAGCCTACTCCCTTCAAAACATGGAAGCTTCTGCTGTGAACTCTAGGATTGCCTTGGTCTGGAATTTGCCATATTCCATATTCAGAAATTCTCATGGATGTCGAGTTGTTTCTATTCTGGGTTGTTGTGTTTTCTTTTGGTTTTAGGTTGATGAATGATCCAAGGTTTACTCTGAGGCTTGCTTGGATTAAGTTTTGGATCATTTGGAAGCTTGTTGTTTGGTTTAGCTGTGCCATTTTCCATTGTATTTTTTGGTATATGTTGTTGTGGTGGTTATGGGGGTTTCTTGACATGAAGCTCTATGTCACCACTGTACTTGGTTAGGCTTTTGCCTTTCTTTTATAATAGCTGATTATTAAAAACAAAAAAAAAAAACTGTAAATTTCTATCGTTTGTAAAGATTAACAGTATAATGCTTGTTTTGGAGCTGTAGTCAAGTGAATCAGCCAACAACTGTTCACTTCTTATTTGCATGCACACCTGGAATTCCACGTGGCTGGGTGACAAGAAGTGCACAATACACAATTTAAGGAGAAAACAAAAAAAAATTCAAAACGACAAATACTTTTTATAAGTGCAGAAACAGTATGTCAGCTTTTCCAACCTACATTAACTTTCTTCCTTTTTCTCTCTTTTTGAGGAGGTGCATTTGTTAGAATTACATGGACATGATTCAGAGCATCATTTATTTGGTCAGGTGTGTATCAACCCAAGATGATCCACTTGCACAGAAAGTCCAGAATCACAGTGCAAGGGGCATAAAGTATTTCATTTATTTGGCATGATCTCATACTGATTAACTTAAGTCTTATATCAAAACTAAGCCGAATTCGTCAAATGTGGATAACATAAACTCTATAATTTTCCACATTGGTCATTTGCATATGATACACGGGCAGATTTTAGTCCGCAACAGATAATTAGGTCCAAAAAAATTGAACCAATAAATCCACAAAATATAACAATATCCCATAAGGTTAAAACAGCAAGTGAGATCTGATTAATAAGTGATTTGACTGCTAATGTAAGGCAACACAGGCACGAAAAACAATTGCAAACTGATTTATTCTTTTGACCACTTTATATTCACAATATCATAAATTGCAGTAAACAAATATTTACCCATACCGATTAACAAAAAAATAAAAGAGAGAGATCCATACCAGCTCCTAAATTATTTGAAAGATTATCCTCCTTGATAGAGAACTTGAATAATCCAACCTGACCTGCATCAAGGAACAAAAGCCAAAAATTTCCTCTATGTATAATAACCCATAATCACCCAACACCAAAAGTACTGTAAGAATTTTATAACAGACACAACCTAATGGAATTATGGAAACACACCCTTCTCATTCCCTCAAAATAAATAAAAAAACTAAATTTAAAATTAAAGAAAGAAAAAAGAGAAAGCAACTAGATATACTGGTTGATCATAGGAAACCCCTTTTGAAGAAAAACTTGCAAAAAAAACAAAGCTTCAGGCACTTGAAGCAAAACCCATATCTGCAGACTGAGAGCAAAAGCAACAAATTCAACTACAAAGAAAGATCATAAGAAAAACCCATTTGCAATGAGAGTACAAGCTAGCAGATTATGACTTGATTCAGGTGAATAACAAACAAAATTGAGCCACACTGCAATTAAATCGATTCTCGAGTAGACACAGCATGCGTGACATGAAAAAAAGAGTAAGAAAAGAAGACTGAGAAAGATGTTTTGGGTGAGGACCAACCTATACATATAGGAGCTACCTGCAGGTAGGTGGGTAGATAGATTATTGATATATATAGATATATCTCTAAGGTGTCAGTGGGACAATAATGATCTCGTAATAATACATGTTTTCTGTTAATTTAGCACAGTAATTAGGGTTACCTTCTCAAAGAATGCTAAGTAGTACAATTGTGATTAAAATATATATTTAAATAATCAGATTTAACCATGCAATACAATAAAATGTACGGAATTTAAACATGTAATATACAAAAATAAACGGACAATGGAGCCAATTATATCACTCTCATGTGCTCCTTCAACTATCACACCCCCAAAAATGGAGGAACATTGAGAACAATAAAAAGGAAAGGAACACAAAGACAAACATATATACATATATATATATATAGGTATAAATAAATATATAGAGAGAGAAGTAATGGGAGTGGATCGAATTTGGGGACGGAAAGCTGACAGAAAGAGAGGTGAGCACGCAAAAGCAATGGTATGGACTCATACAATTTGCCTCCATGTGCTCACTCTCTTCTGTCAGTTCTCAACAAGACCCAAAACCAAAACCACAACCACAACCAAGAAGATAAAAAATTCAAAAACATGAACAACACAAAATTGGGTCAAAAGCGTATGAATTATTTTCTTCCCGAAAATGGTAAAAAAAACTCCAACCATCGAAATCATAACAAAAATGTGTACCCAAAAGCAGAAAAGAGTCAGATCTGAGTAAACCGTTACACCCATTTACGGAAAGCCAACAGACATAAATCACCCATCTAGGGTTTGCTCAGAGCCACAGAAACTAAACCCAGATAAGAAAAATGGAAAAGATAACACCACAGCAAAACCCTCTTTCTATATATATATATATATATATATACTCCATTTTCTCTCTCTCTAACATGCAGGACAAACTGGTGTCGGTAACAGTGCACTGGGACAAATCAAGCAGTGGGAGAGAGCGACTACAGAGGCAATTATAAAGAAAGAAATTGGTTGTGGTGTTTTAGAGAGAGAAAGTGTGTGTGTGTGTGTGAGAGAGAGAGAGAGAGAGATGGTTGCAGGGAGGCCAAAAAAGGGAATGCACGGAGCTTTTTCGAGAAAGAACGGAATGGGGGTGGTATAGTACGAGTGGGGGATGAGTGGAATTGTGAGGTGTTGGAGGTTACATGAGGGGAGATTGAATCCTGGCCGTTGGATGGGTGATGTCTGAGTTGTCCTTTTATGGACCGTATGATGGGTCATGATTGTGGGCGAGTCCACTTGCTGTCTCTTGATTGGAAATTGTGCGGATGGGACTGCGTCAATTGGGGAGACAGGTTATTGTCCGGTCCTGTTTGTCTGTAGCCGGTTTTACTGTTATGGACTACAATCAAAGGACTTGCCAGTGGATTAAGGATGACAGTTTTTATGGTCCCGACGGAGCTAAGTCCCGTTTCCCCACTTTATTCAAAAATTTGGGCGTGATTTTTCATTTCGTAGTAGCGGATTTGGTACAAAAAATTAAAACCGTCATAAGTTATGGGGCAAGAACGGATTATGATAAGGACCCGTCCCGTTCCGTTTACTCTAAGTGCTTGTTTGGCTAATGGAGTGGAGGGAAATTTGGAGTAAACACTGTAGCAATTCCATAGTGCAACTTTTGTGAAGGAATGAGCCAAAATTTGGAACCATCATTTTTGATGGTTCATGGTTTTGGTTTTGGTACCAACACTGTAGCAAATTTATTTTTGATATTAATAAATTTCGAAAAATTAAATATTCTGAAAAATTAAATATTTATGAAAAATAAATATTTCGAAAAATTAAATATATTAATATATTATAATATTAATATATTAAAAAATATTAATATTAATATATTTTAATATTATAATATTAATATATTAATATTATAATATTAATATTTTAATATATTAATATTAATATTTATGAAAAATTAAATATTTCAAAAAATTAAATATATTAATATATTAAAAAATATTAATATTAATATTAAATATATTAATATTAATATTTTTTAATATTATAATATTAATATTTTTTAATATATTAATATATTTTAATATATTAATATTAATATTTATGAAAAATTAAATATTTCGAAAAATTAAATATATTAAAAAATATTATAATATTAATATATTAAAAAATATTAATACTAATATATTTTAATATTATTATATTAATATATTTTAATATATTAATATTAATATTTATTAATAAATAAAATGTGAAACCCATATATTAATATATATTAATAAATAAAACTAATATATATTAATATTTATTAATAAATAAAATGTGAAACTCATATATTAATATATTTTAATATATTAATATTAATTTTTATTAATATATTAATATTCAGAATTTCAACCCATACCAACTTTACCAAACATGGTTTGGTTTTTCAGCATCACTTTTTCTCATACCAAAACCATCTGCACCAAACATGGTTTGGAACCAAAATAAAACCACACCAACTCCAACCACTCCAACTCCAACCCAACTCCAACCAAACCAAAACCAAAAACCAACTCCACACCCTTTACCAAACAAGCACTAACTTTTATTTATTTATAAATATATGCAAAACTAAAAATCAAAATATTTTAGTAATTATTAATCTTTTTTTTTCATAATGCTCGATATATCAAACCAAGGAGAATGAGTAACCACATATGTGCAAAAAAACAAATTAGAGAGTGAGTTTTATTGTTGAATGATTAAAAGAAAGTTCATAGTTTTAGTTTATTATCTCAATTTTTTTTATGTGTATTTAGGATTTTATTTTATTTTACTTTGCTCTAACTCTTATGTCGATGATGAAGATGACACCAATAATCAAGTGTTAGTGGGTCGGGGCAAGGCGGGTAAGGGTATAGTGAAATACTAATGGAGTGGGTATACCTAACTTGGTGGGTTTGGGGCTTTGTTGAACAATGTACCACCTTGTAATGAGCATGGGTTCCCTCTTGTGTTCTGTGTTTGGCTTTGTTTAGCCTTCTTTCTATAAAATTACTTATTTTCTCAAAAAAAAATAAAAATGGAGTGGGTATAGTTTATAGAAATGCAACATGTGACAAACCCGTGAAAGGTATAGTATTTTCAAAAATTAAATGAGGATGGATATAAGTGAACCCGTTTCGTACTCGCCTCATTGTTATCCCTACTATGGATTGATACGAGATTTCATAGGTGGAACTTCATCAATATTTTAGGGAATCAAAAGACTGATTTTTGTATTTGATGTATATTTTTGTTAATGAATATAGGAAGGAAAATATTTTGAGAAATGAGAATATTTATAGAGGAAGTGTATTAATTTAAATAAGGGAATGCTTGACTCACACCGTGTAAAAAAAAGTTCCTCATTCTATGTTATGTGAACCAATAAAAAAACTTACATGTATTCTAAAATTTAAAAAACATTGTCATTATTGTATTTTTTATTTTTTTAAAAAAACAAACAAATCTATAATCATAATTTTTTTAAAAAAAAAAACTTATGGAAATGTATTTAATTTTTAGAACACATGTAAGTTTCATTGTTGGACCAGGAAAAAAATCTGGTCCATTAACTCTCTTTTCTTGATTAGACCATATCATATGATGGGGCTAAGATAGGAATTTGGAAAAAAAAAAATTAAAAATGGGAGGTCACATGAACCTTTTTTATAAATTTATCTATGAATTTTTTTTTTTCAATTTATCTATATAATATATATTTTTCTGGAATACTAAACAAAAATTTTAAATTTAGGAGGGGACATGGCCCCTGCTGGCTTGGTTTTGGCTCCACCCCTAATCATATCTAAGTTCTTATTTACATGGCTTGAAATAATTATTTCCTAATAAATAACACTTTTTAATATAAAAATACATTTAATATTTTGGAAATAAAATCTTAAAAGAAATTTGAATCCTAATTACTTATTAAGATATGCTAGTAAATTGCTTAAAATGATTTATCTTTATTGCTCTCATCTACCTTTTTCTAATAATAATGGTATTATATATTTATTTCCTTGATCCAAAAATAAATATTTACCATTATAACCTTTTATTTTCTCTCATGTCTAATGTTATTGTTTCATTTTAAAAGACCCTCTAATCAATCCACATGAGGCCTTAGGAATGTTGTAAATTGTTGTTAAATATTGTGAGATTTTTTCGTATTTTCTATTCAACTTAATTTTTTATTTTTTATTTGAAAATTCAACAATTGTATCAGAACACTGAAAGGCTAAGCCTTAGAACATGGAACAAATGTCCCGAGTACAGTCATCTGGCACCACAAGAGCATAAACCAAGAGAAACTCCCCTCCTCACACAAACACAAACAATATAATGTTGATAAATGAATTAATTCACTTAATATAAAGTGAAAATACATCAACCACTTCTAGCACGTGAAAAAAGAATTATAATCAAGATATCACATAGAGTTCTAACTACATGGAATTTTAAGAGATCATAATTATAATTTAAAATCGTAATCATTGAGAATTCAAGAGTTTTGACATTAAGATAAAAAATATGATGTTGATAAATGAATTAATTCACTTATTATACTAAAAATTTAAATAATAGAATAATTGAAAATATAAAAAATGTATAGAAAGTGAGATGATTTACAATTTTAATAGTGGTATAAGACAATAATATATTTGGTCATCATGACTTCCATAAATAAGTCTATAAAACTAAAATAATAATTTTATCACACTTCTAATTTGATGAACAAAAATATATTATTAATTTTAATTTTTTAAAGGGAAGTTATAAAATAATGATAAATAATAGACGAAAATTATCGAGGGTTATAACCCTCTTTCATGACTTTAGGAATTACAACTTGATAATATTATTTCATGAGACCCTTTTAATGAAATAAAAATATATATTCTATATTTAAAAATTGTGAAAATATAAGGCAATGGATTTTACTTAAAATTTAAGATGGTTAGAATATACTTTGTGTACTATCTCAACCACTTTCATCATGGATTGTAATTTTTAAGTTGAAATATAATGGTGAACAACAATTATATATTATGAGCTTTGTCATTTCATCAATAGAATTCAAACCTATATGTCTCCCTAATAGCATTTGCACCATACTTATTCCAAAAATATTTTATCTATGCCCTCTATATAAGAACACACATGAATCACTTGAAAAATTGTTCAATTGTACATGGCTCTCCATTGTACTAGTCAAAAAGTTTCTTAATTATTTTTCATGAAAAATTGAAGATTTTTTAAATATTTGTAAGGTAGAGATTTTTAAAAGATTAGGGATTGATGAAGAATATTAGATAACATGAAAAATATTATAAAGAGTAAATAAGATTGTAAAATAAATTCAATGACTCTTTTGTTTTGTTGGTATAAAAAAACAAACAATATCCATGCATTGAGTGATATATACCTTACGTTTCACGCGTGAAACATGTTAACTATTTTACCGCTAAGTGATATACCTTACGTTTCACGCATGAAACGGTTAACTATTTTTATATACAATGTACTTACATAAAGTTTTTGCTGAGTGGTTTAGTGTTATTTATCTATTTTATAAATGTCCAAATAATGTTATAACCAACACAACGTGACCTACAATTTTTTTACTATTACTATTACTATTGTGCGCGTGTTGTAACAAGTTTTTGCTGAATGGTTGAGCGTTATTTACCTATTTTATAAATGTCCATATTATATTTCTTCTCACATCAACACTAACGAAAATAATAACACGATATTTAACAAATAATGTTATAATTTCATCGATCTCATCCATAGTAATAGAGTATGTAGATTAGAATTATTATAAAAAAGTTTTTCCGTCAAATTAAATCACTTGAGTTAAAAATTTATATATTTTGTAAATGAAAAATAAACGGTAACAACTTAAATTAAAAATAATCAAATGATAAAAATTATTTATTTCCTAAATGAGAAAATTAAACTTTAATGACTTAAATTAAAATATATTTGACTTGCCGTGACAAACAAAAAGGTAAAGAGAGATAAATTTACAAAAGTATTTTATTAATGAATAGGGATGGAAACAAGTGTGGTTTTTGGCAGGCGTACCCTCCCCCATCCCTGCAACCGTTAAAAAATTTACTTTATGTTGTTGCCCAAAACTAACTAAATGGGATAGGAGATCACCATTTTCCTGTCAGATTTTTTCAAACCTGCGAGTACCCGCTAATAGTTGAATTTGTTTAAAATATATCCTTATAAATTAAAAAATCCCACAAAATTACATGCTTAAAATACTAAATCCAACATTATAAAAATTAAATAAACCGCTAAATTATCCAACAATTAAAATTACAATACATTCTTCCGAAAATAACCAAAAAAAAATTAGAATGAATGAATTACAGCTATTTTTTAGGAATAATATTACATATTTCCCCTGAACTTAGGCTTAATTACATGCAATACCCCTAATATTTATAAAATCTCATTGACCTCCCTTAACTTTAACTCTGGTATAACCGTTTACCCCTCCATTTAAAGTCAACACCAAAAATTAAATTTTTGAGTGAATTAAGTTAATTTTTGATGTATAATCTCCAAATTACCCTTAGTATGTTACTAACCTACCCTACATAAAAATGTAATCCCAAAACACACACACACATATATATATATATACATATCAATACAACCCCTTTCACCTATTAAAATCTCAGGGCCCGTTTGAGAACTTGGTTTTAGTCTTGGTCTTGTGATTTTAGTCTTGGGTAGTTTTAGGTAAATCTAAAACCATGTTTGGTAAGGAGTTGGTCTTGGTCTTGGTATAATTATATATATATACTAATATGTATTAAAAATATATAAATATGAAATTATATATATAAAATTGGAAAAAAATATTAAAATGAATATATATATATAATTAAAAAATATTTAAAATTCCCAAAAATAATTGACATTTCTATTTTTTTATTCCAAAATATATATATATAATCGAAAAAAATATTTTAAAATGTTTAAATTATATATAAAATTCAAATAATATATATTAAATTCGAAAATATATATATAATTCAAAAAATATATAAAATTCTGAAAAATTATATTATATACTGAATTTTTTAAAAAAATTTAAAAAAAAAGATATAAAATGGGGAAAAATATATAAAATTCAAAAATCATATAAAATAATATTTTATTATAAAACAATAATTATATTTTCTAAAAAATATTTCCATAAAATTATAAAAAAAATTCACTTTTTATTTTTATTTTTTGAAAAGTGCGAAATATTTATATTTTATTATAAAATTTTCGCACTTTTTTTATATTTTTTTAAAAGTGCGAAATATTTAAATTCAAAAAAATATATATAATTCAAAAAATATATAAAATTTTGAAAAATTATATTAAAATATGATTTTTTTCCAAAAAATATTTTTTCAAAATATAAATTTGAAAAATACTTTTCCGAAAATTTATTATGTACCAAAATATAAAAAAATTTCCAAAAAATACTTTTTTTGAGAAAAATATATATTATCTTCCAAAATATGATATTTTGCGAAAAATATATATTATGTTTCAAAATATAATTTTTTTTTGAAAAATATTTTTTTTTAAAATATTATATATTATTTTTTTCAAAATAATTCATATTTATCGCCATATATCTATATATAGAGAGAGAAAAAGAGAGAGAAAAGTCAAAATTAATAGGTCAAAACCAAAATTTTAATAATTAATTTTAAAAATCCAAAATCAAATATCTTCAAATCCAAAACCAAAACCAACTTCTCAAACAAACCCTCGTTTCGGACCATGAATCTCTCTCTATTTATACAAAATTTCACATAAAATTCGTAGCAATTCAAAAAATTGGATTCTCACACACCAAACCCCTCACATCACTCACAACATCATCTCCCTTCTCCTCTCACCCACTGGCCTCCTCGTGAACCCAAACCACCATTCCTCATCAACGCCGCCACCGGGCCACCGTATTCATCATCAACGGTGGAATCTCTTGGACCGAAGTGATGAAGATGGGGTACAGATTGGTTTCGTTGTCCTCGACGTCGAAGTGGACTTTGCCACAGTTGAGTTCGGTATCGGTGTCGTCGCTGATTTGGGTGGAACTTTTGGGGACTAAATAGTTGAGGTTGACATGGAGAGCAGAAAGCAAAAATGCTTTTTTAATTCCACAAACATGGAGACTGAAGAAGTGGATTTGGAGGAGGTGAAAATTAATTTGGAGTTGTTTTTTTTATCAGGACATCCCTTTGTTATAGATTTTGGCCAAAATATTTCTCAAATATTTTTTTTATTCCACAAATATAAAATATAAAAGGGTAGTTGAGTAATTTTGATTCATTATAAAATATTTCACAAATTTACTTTTTTATTCAAGGGCATTTTGGGTTGAAACTCTTTTCCAATGCTATGAAGGAAGGTTATTGGAATTTCATAAAAATTTGGGTTACCACTAGTAATTAGGCCGAATTACAAAAAGAGGTTTACTATATTTACCTTATTTTTTATTTACTACTTATATATATATATATTATTACTTGTATAAATAGGGCGGGCGAGGAGACCTAAAATTATCCATTTCCCATATATATGCAAATTTTAGTATAAAATAAGATATCTAAAATCGCTATAAAGGGGGCAAAGTGAAGCGGACACCCAGCTTACTGAGGCAAATTGTCATCATTTTGCTTTGACCTAACTCTGCTTGTAATAACAGATCTCAAATATCTTCTTCTTTTCTCCTCTTCCCCAGAACAACCACATAATTTTCAAAAGTCATAAGCACTTGCATAATGTAAACATTAAGAAAACAATAAAATATTTTCAGATAGTTTAACCATCAAAATGAGCATTTTATTAAGGGTAAAATACAAAAAATCCCCCTAAACTATTACACTTCTACATCTGACCCCCTGAACTACAACTAACCCCTCTAAACTATTGATTTGTTGCACTTTGCTCCACTTTTATTACTAAAAAATATTCTATCCTTCTTATTATATTGGTTAATTCTTTAAATATATCAATAATCTTTCACTTATTATCCTAGATAAAAAAAAATTATAACAAAATGAATTTTTTTTATAGAAATATATTCATAATAATTTACTAATTACTTAAATAATAAATACTTTTAAATTTTTTCTCATGTCATATATATAAATAATTTTGGATAGCTACTTAAGCATTTTAGATTTTTTACTTAATTTTTATTTAAAATTACCTAAAAAGATTATTTAAACATTTGAGTTTGTAAATTATGTGTAAACTTATGCAAATTTGAATGAAGGATATGCCCATCAGTTTAGTACCAATGGTTTGTTATTTTTAGGTTAATAAGAAAGGTTAATATGGTTATTTATAAAAATATATATACGATAATGGGGCAATTTATAATAAAATATGGTAGTTTAGGGGGTTTGTTGCCTAATATATAGTTCAGGTTTTTTTTTCGCATTTTACCCTTTTATCAACGCAACTCAACTTGAAAAACTCATGTTTTAAAACTTAGCCTCATCTCTTATCAAGTTATCAGATTCATGTGTTCTTTTCATTTTAACCATATACTGAACTTACCAATCACATAGAAACGTCATTATGATTATTGTGAATGATTTTATTTTATTTTATTTGGGAAAAAAAATATCAATTTTGGACATATATGTATAAAATAAGGGGTGTAAATGATGTTAATTTTAAAAAATAAAGAATATAAATAAAAAATTTCAAACCTGGTAATCTCATGAAATAAAAGTAAACCTCGGGAAATTTAAATGAAATTAACCCAAGATAAAAACAAAGTTATGGCGTAGTTCCTTTCAAACCAAAAAAAAAGAAGAAAAGTTAACGGCGTGGTTTACATTATCCTAACCGCATGTGACTGTGGTTGCGGTATATATTGAGATTTCTTTGTGTTAACTTTCTTTTTCTCCATGTACTTTCTTGACCATTCGAATTCAGCGTTAAATATTTTATCCATGGTACTTTTTCTTTTTTGAAATTTTTTTTGGCAACCAAACGGCAAAATAAGACGAATTGAGATTTTTTTTTAATATAATAAAGGATATATTGGATATTAGAATTCAATGGTCACTCATTTACAAATACTGTTTAGTTTAGTCACTCCTTGTCCTTTTTTTTTTTCTTTTTATATACACTTTGATAAAATAGTTTTTAATTTTGGTCACCAAATTCTAGTTTTTTCTCTGTAAGATTCATTTTAGTTCCAGTTGAATATAAATGAGAGAAAAAATCCTATGAACAAGTCGACCTAGTCTGTCAACCAACGTACTGGATGCAAGGACTTGGTATAAATTATAATAAGGCTACAGTTAATATAGCTAGGTAGTACTGACAAAAGAAATTAAAAAATGATTTTTTTATATAATTCATATAGTATTGAGCTAATTCGCATGACTAATATTAATTAGCTGAACTATATAAATTACATATTTTAGATTTCTTATATCATAACATATTTTGTCCTTGTGTGTTGTGCCATGTTTGGCCGGATGAAGGGAGCCGGTGGCGGAGCCACCATTCTGTTTCAGGAGAGGCATAATGCAACAATAAAATCAAGGGTAATTTGTATTGACACCCCCTAAGGTTCCTCCTTCGTTGCAATGACACCCCCCTTGAGCCGGTGAAATGACTAGAATGCCCCTTTAATTGTTTCACTTATTACATTAGGATAATATATAAAGTATGAAATTACCGATATGCCCAAATACTTCACCCTTTGAAATTACTAATTACACTTTCACCCCTTATTACAATATATATATATATATATATATATATATATATATATTACAAAAATTATAATTTAATTTTTTTTCTTTATAATATAATTTGTATATATAATTACGAAAATATATATATATAATTTGTAAAAAAATATATAAAATTTGAAAAAACATATAAAATTCGAAAAAATATATAAAATTTGAAACAATATATAAAATTTAAAAAACAACATATAAAATTCGAAACAAATATATAAATTTTGAAACAATATATAAAATTTAAAAAATAATATATAAAATTCGAAACAAATGTATAAAATTCATAAATAATATATAAAATTCTAAAAACATATAAAATTCTAAAAAATATATAAAATTCAAATATATATATATAAAGTGTGACT